>CM065683.1:22212404-22289904 GCA_017654935.2 Phymorhynchus buccinoides
AGAGATACAAATTGCCGATTTTACTACGTCTGTGGTGAAAAGCTACTGGGAATTAGTACAGGGTGAAAGAGTTAAAACTACAAACAAAGAAGGAAGTAAAAGTCAGAACTACAAACAAAGAGGGAAGTAAAAGTCAGAACTACAAACAAAGAAGGAAGTAAAAGCCAGAACTACAAACAAAGAGGGAAGTAAAAGTCAGAACTACAAACAAAGAGGGAAGTAAAAGTCAGAACTACAAACAAAGAAGGAAGTAAAAGTCAGAACTACAAACAAAGAAGGAAGTAAAAGCCAGAACTACAAACAAAGAGGGAAGTAAAAGTCAGAACTACAAACAAAGAAGGAAGTAAAAGCCAGAACTACAAACAAAGAGGGAAGTAAAAGTCAGAACTACAAACAAAGAGGGAAGTAAAAGTCAGAACTACAAACAAAGAGGGAAGTAAAAGTCAGAACTACAAACAAAGAAGGAAGTAAAAGTCAGAACTACAAACAAAGAAGGAAGTAAAAGTCAGAACTACAAACAAAGAGGGAAGTAAAAGTCAGAACTACAAACAAAGAAGGAAGTAAAAGTCAGAACTACAAACAAAGAAGGAAGTAAAAGTCAGAACTACAAACAAAGAGGGAAGTAAAAGTCAGAACTACAAACAAAGAGGGAAGTAAAAGTCAGAACTACAAACAAAGAGGGAAGTAAAAGTCAGAACTACAAACAAAGAGGGAAGTAAAAGTCAGAACTACAAACAAAGAGGGAAGTAAAAGTCAGAACTACAAACAAAGAGGGAAGTAAAAGTCAGAACTACAAACAAAGAGGGAAGTAAAAGTCAGAACTACAAACAAAGAGGGAAGTAAAAGTCAGAACTACAAACAAAGAGGGAAGTAAAAGTCGGAACTACAAACAAAGAAGGAAAGTAAAAGTCAGAACTACAAACAAAGAGGGAAGTAAAAGTCAGAACTACAAACAAAGAGGGAAGTAAAAGTCAGAACTACAAACAAAGAGGGAAATAAAAGTCAGAACTACAAACAAAGAAGGAAGTAAACGTCAGAACTACAAACAAAGAGGGAAATAAACATCAGTAGGGGGCTTAGTAAGTGGTGTCCTGCGTTGCTTAGATCAGAACAGGCTCCACTGAACTCCACCAAAGTGACTCAGCAGAAGTGCAGTGTCTCCTTTTGTGCTTGCTTCTGGAAGACCTCGCATACATTTGTTGCAACACAGTAGAAATCAGCCAAGTCAAAATTGAAGGGACTGAAATTTCATGTTGAGATTGCCAATATTTTGAGATAAAAAGGGTTTTTAGGATAAGGATTATTAAGCTTGGACAAAAAACAACAACTATTGTGTGTTATCCAGTGTTAATCCTATCTCATCCCATGCTGCTTAACTTCGTCTTGGAACCCCTGTATATGTCAATAATTGCTGATAAACGGCAGGTGGACATTACTGGAAGAAGAAGAAGAAGTGTTTTTGAGTTAGCAGGAATCCACTGTGTATGTTTGTATCCATGTGTATGTGCATAGATGCTTCCCCAGACATGCCTACTGTCACGGGTTATCCGTATTTGTTACGGAAATGTATTGATTTTGGCAGTGTGTTCCGAAAATACGGAAAACAGGCACATGTTACGGGAAAAATAAAAACATCAACAACAAAAAATTACGATGCAGGCTGGTGGTTTAGCGTCTGCGAGAGAGAGAGAGAAAGCAAGAGAGAGAGAGAGAGAGGCGGGAAAGCAATACCGAAAGCTTACGAAAGTCAGCCCCAAAGTTTTCCAAGAGAGCTTTTCAACCAATCGTCTTTCACCAAGGTCGAGCCAAAATTTGACCGGCTACGTGCTTGGCATCTTCAAGATGTTGGAGTGCGCGAATTCCATGAAGATGGATGCTGGACGGAAGCTATGTTCCTGAAAATCATGCTCTGTTACTGATTTTGAATGTGAGTGTTCCTGAAAAGCAAATTTGGGGGTAGTAGGCATGTCTGCTTCCCATGCAATGTGAGTGTGTGTTGGGGGTTTTTCAGGGCGACATCCAGACGTGCGTGTCCATGCTGATAGTTCTGGGGGAGCATGTGCGCACACACATCGACATGGAGACTCAGGTCAACTGGTTCCTCAGCTACATCGGTCAGTATTGTCTCCCCCCCCCCCCCCTCCCCCTCCATCCATGGGGATACTGGGGGGTCTTTTGTACAAATAGTTCCCCCTCTTTCTGGAAGTTCTGTGCTTGTAACTTCCTCTCTCTTTCACTCTGCCTTTTCCCTTTGCTTACTGTCATCTACTATCTTTCTGCCTTGCTGGTCCATTCTCCTGCCTTTGTTTCAGAAACTTTTACAAAGATTTTCTCCAGCCGAAGACGGATATGCTGGTCCTAACTATTTCTTTGTTAGGTGCATAACAGCAGCATTTCGCATCTGCGCTCATATGACAGGAAACTGTGTGAGTGATTGATGAAGAAGAAGAAGTGCAGTCCAGAATTTAGTGTAATATTTGAGGGAGTGGGATTTGTGTGTGTGCGTGTGCCTTTTAACAAATTGTACCTTATGACTGGATATCAGCTGCTGTTATAGCCGCCATCTTGGGATAAATCTAAGTGTTCAACTAGTTAGATGCGCCATCTTGGGATAAATCTAAATATTCAACTAGTCGGATGCAACATCTTGGGATAAATCTAAATATTCAGCTAGTCGGATGTGACACAATGTTTATCCCAAGATAGTGGCTGGGCCCCTCTTTAAGTCGTTGCTTGATAAAGGAAGATGGGAACAACTGGTTGGCAACCATTGTCTGAAAAATGCGGTGTACATCCTATTGCGTTGTCACTCCTCAGACTTGCTGAGTCGCCACGAGCTGTGGACGGTGGCCAACGAGGTGATCTCCCTTAGCCGGGTGGCGGCGGTGAGCGCCATGAACCAGACGTCCACCACCATCCACACGGCCTGCCCGCACTGTTCCCGCACCATGGAGCGGGCCGGCTGGCTGTGCCACAAGTGCAGGAGGGTGGTCAACCTCTGCAGCATATGGTAATGGGGGTGATAATCATAGTGATAATTTCGATCATGAGAACAGACAATTTTCTGACAAAAAATAGGGGAGAGCACTTCGTGAAAATTAGAGATGTTTACCTCCATTACTCGGTCAAATGCCATAGCAACAATGCAACAATGGCGTGGAAGCTTGAAACCGCAGGATGCGAGTCAGCGACTTGCAAACATTTGTTTGTAGCCACAAACTGATAGAACTTGCAAAATGTGACGTAAAAATATAAATGACATAATTTGTTAGACTGACGCACAGTGTTCTAAGTGCTGTATGTCTGCTCAAACACACGAGTCGATAGGCTATGAGAGCTGAAGGTAGAGTGACTTCCCCTGTTTGACCGATTGAATTAGGCAAGATCACTCCCACACACCATTAAATTACTCCCCTTAATTATTTCCGAACAATTCCTGTTAGGCCTGCACTGTTCCCGCATCATGTTCTGTGCCACAGGTGCAGGAGGGTGGTCAACCTCTGCAGCATATGGTAATGGGGGTGATAATCATAGCAATAATTGTGATAATGATGATTATGCCCGCACTGTTCCCGCACCGTTCCCGCACCATGGAGCGGGCCGGCTGGCTGTGCCACAAGTGCAGGAGGGTGGTCAACCTCTGCAGCATATGGTAATGGGGGTGATAATCATAGTGATAATTGATGATCATGCCCGCACTGTTCCCGCACCATGGATCTGGCTGTGCCACAAGTGTGTCAGGTGAAAAGATGCTACATTTTAGTGAAGCAGTGATTTATTCATGTGGAGATACTGGGGGAATCTTTCAGTATAAATAGTTCCCCCGCCTTTTGGAAGTTCTGTGCTAGCAACTTCCTCTGATCTATCGCTCTCTTCTGCCTTTTTCTGTTCTCACTATCAACTACTAATTTCTTATTTATTGGCCTATCCTGCCTTTTTAAGAAGAACAAAAAATTCAAATAATTTTCTTCTTTAAGCTCCTCCGAAATCGGAATGTGTCAGCTGAATGCAGCAGGGAGACCAGTGAAAACTGCAAAAGCGTTCTGGGAACGCAGAAGAAGAAGTAGAAGTGGCGCAATGGTTGGAAATCCAGTGCATTGGATGGGAGTTTTGAGAGTCGCACACGCTTATCTGTGTGTAAGAATTAACATTAACATTGCTTCTAAATTTTGGACACAATGGTATATGTGTGTGTGTATGTGTGTGTAGCCACCTGCCGGTGAAGGGGGTGATGTTGTGGTGTCAGGGCTGTCAGCACGGGGGCCACATCCACCACATCACCCACTGGATGGCCGCCAACACTCTCTGCCCCACCGGCTGCGGACACGCCTGCGAATATTCATGACCCCGTCTTAATATGCGTGACCCTCGCCCCGTATTCATGACCAGCGTCAAATAGCCATGATCCTTGTCCAATATTCATGACCCGAGTCAAATATTCACAACCCTCATCAATATTCATGATTGTGTCAATATTCGCGACTCTCATCAATATTCGTGATCTTGTCAATATTCACGACCCTCATCAACTTTCATGATTGTGTCAATATTCACGACTCTCATCAATATTCATGATCTTGTCAATATTCATGACCCTCATCAATATTCATGGCTCATGTCAAATGTTCATGGCCCTCGTCTGTATTCATAGTCTGTGTCAAATACAGTTTATATATGATTGTCGTCTATATTCATGACCCGTGTCAATATTCATGATCTTTGTCAAATATTCATGATCCTCTGTATTCATCGCCCGTGTCAGATATTCATGATCCTCGTCTATTCATCGCCTGTGTCAAATATTCATGACCATCATCAATATTCATGATATTGTCAATGTTCACGGCCCTCATACGTCTTCATGACCCTCATCAATATTCATGAGTTTGCATGACCACACACCATTAAGCAAGATTTGCTGGTCACTCACGCCCTGTGCCTGGCCGGCTGTTGACACACCTGCGAATATTCATGATTCTCATGAATATTTATGATCCTCATGCATCACTCATCTTTGCAACGAACACGGACCCTTGTTGTTGCAGCTTGTTGCTTTAAATTGTTAAAATATGACATAATTCTGAGCAGAGACTCGAGTTAATAGATCACACAAGAGAGGAATGAAGTGTGTATGAGTCTTGTGTGTGTAAAATGTGTGCATTGAATCACGCAAATGAGTTGATGTAGGTGTCACAACTACCAATATTTATTTAATGTGTGACCACAGCTGATTTGATTGTTGTGAGAAAATGTGTGATAGGTAAAAAAAAAAAGAAAGGAAGATGAGTGTTTGTACAGTGGAACCTCCCTTATAAGACCTTCAAAAATCATCCAAATGAGGTCTTAAAGACCCACCACCTTAAAGACCCACCACGTCACGTGTCAAAATCACGGGTTTCACGTGTTTTCCCTCTTATAGCTGGTAAGAAATCTTAAGAAATCTTCCTAGCATAAGAGGGAATGTGACACGTGACGTGGGGGGTCTTTAAAAGGAGGGGTCTTATAAGGGAGGTAATTTTAATACTTACAAAGGACAATGTCTCAGAGAAGTAGGTCTTATGTGGGAGGGAGTCTTATACTGGGAAGTCTTACAAGGGAGGTTCCACTGTATTTGAATAATTAAAAAAAAAGAATTATTGAAGCAAAAGGTGAGCAGTGCTTTAACATTGTCTGCTGGCAGAAGGAGGGAAAGGAAAAGCCAGCACAGAGCGTCTGATTTTCGAGGGTGTGTAGATCCAGCGATGAGATTAAAGCTATTGAAATTATAGAATGAAATAGTGAGGCCAAGAGAGAAGGTAACGAAATTGAACAAAGGGGGAAAACTCTCTTTCTAATTAACTCCCCTCCACCAATGTTGATTACGATGCCAATCATCTAGCAATGCGTGGAATCAGAGCCAAAGTGAAACAAACTAAGCATCATTCTCAATAAAGAATGTGCCAAGTTCGCCTTTATGACCCTTCACCCCACACAGTACACATCAGCAATGGTGGAGAGGACGACATACAAACAAGTCAACATCTATCCAAGAGTGGCATAGCCTTCTAGCCTTGACTATGTTACACATACACATAAACAACACACAACAAACTGGTAAGCCTCAAAAGGAATTTTGGTTAATCAAAGAATGAGTTTAATATGTATGTGCAAAACACCTCTGAAAATGACATATAGCCTGCAAAGATGATTGGTATCGTAATCAACTTTGGTAGAGAGGGGGGTAATTAGAAAGAGAGGTTTCCCCCTTTGTTCAATATTGAAATTATAGCATGTTGTATGAAATCAGGAGTATGAACAAAAGCAGGTGTTGATGAAAGCGTGATTGTTATTGAACAAACTTTATGATTTGGTGTGTGCGTTGTGTGAATAGAAATTGCGTGAAGCTGGAGCTTTGAGTTCATGTGAATACGAATCGTTATTTACCTTGTTTCGGATGGAAGCTAATCGCAGAATCTGTGCATGCTCAATCTTTTAATGTGATAGTGGACGGGAGTGGCCAAAAATGCCTGAGACTTGAGATTGAATGTCTGAATACGTCAATAAAACGGTGGAGGAGGAATGAAGTTTGGTTTGCAGAATGAAAGGGTGAGAATGGCCACGCATGATTATGGGAAATGGAAAAAATTGTTGCAGTTCCAAATTTTGGTCAATGAAGAATCGTTAGTTTTCAGGACCCCCCCCTCCCCCTCCACCTCCTACCTGCCCCAAAACAAAATGAAAATGAAAGAAATAACACAATGTGTTACAGTGGAACCTCCCTTATAAGACCTTCAAAAATCATCCAAAATTAGGTAATTTTAAAACTTACAAAGAAGTGCAATGTCTCAGAGAAGTAGGTCTTATGTGGGAGGGAGTCTTATGCAGTGGAACCTCCCTTATAAGACCTTCAAAAATCATCCAAAATGAGGTCTTATAATGAGAGACTTGGTGGTTGTTTTTTTCACGCCAGAGGGCATGACGCTCGTGTGGGGCTAATCCTCTCTATATTCTTAGTTGGGGATAAAGAAAGAGAGAGAGAGAGAGGGAGGTGTCCCACCATCTCTCTCTCTCTCACTACGCCCAACTAAGAAAATCGCGTGATAAGCCCCTAGTGCATTGACTGCCCTCTGGCGTGAAGAAAAAAAATCGTCATAAGTCGACCATTGAGGGGTCTTATAAGGGAGGTAATTTTAATACTTACAAAGAAGGGCAATGTCTCAGAGAAGTAGGTCTTATGTGGGAGGGGGGTCTTTAATGGGAGGTCTTGAAAGGGAGGTTCCACTGTAATAGAAAGCTTTTTTCTTGAATTGGGTAACGGAAACGTGGGTCATTCTGATTTTCAAAGCTAGGACTAAATTTGATCCAAGTCGTTTCTTCGGCTTTTAGACTTAAGACATCTTGACAATAAATGTTAGAGTTAACTCATTCGCATCGCAACGATTTTTTATTATTAAAAAAACTCACAAATCACTCCAGACATACACACAAACAAAACATACATAAACAAAAGGAGAAAAGAAAGAAGATTACGGGTTTTTACTTCTGGTTTGGACATAGGGAAGTGGTAGATCAGACTTTTTATATATAGACTTTAATTGTGGTCTAGACTTTATATAGAAAACTCTCTACACCGATTGGTTTACCCACAACAAACCACTACAAAAGCAAAGTCAGAGGCAAAATTGTGGTCTAAGGGAGCTGTAATCTTTCATTTCTCCTTTTCTTTATGTATGTTTTGTTTGTGTGTATGGCTGGAATGATTTGTGAGTTTTTGTGAATGACTCAAAATCGTTGCGATGCGAATGAGTTAATATGTGTTTATTGCACCTTTCTCTGCTTGTGTGCATGTGTGTGTGTGCACATGTATGTATATCTCTGTGTGTGTGTTACTATGTGTGTGTGTTAGTATGTGTGTGAGTGTATGAGATATGTGTTTTTACAGCACTGTTATTTCTAGAAGCATTACAAAATTTTCTGGCATTGTTGTGCCATTTAGCGTTTATTTAATTCCAAGTGAAATTCTAAAAGCTTGAATGATATTTTAACCCTTTCGCTGCCAGCCATTTTTCAGCCAAAAAATACCAATTAACTTAACTGGGTAGAGAACAAAATTATCTGCAATATTGGGAATTCCTCTGTGACATTAGGCCTATCCTTACCTCCCCAAATTAAGAAAGTAGGGTCTTTGGATAACAGGCCCTGATTTGATGCCTTTTAGTGACATGGGTGTTAAACCATTGTGGTGCATAAATGCGACATTGGCAGTGAAAGGGTTAAAGTGTGAATGTATCTTGGAAGTGGAGAGAGAGAGAGAAAATAATCAGTTGAAGTGAAACGTGCGAAGAAGCATCCTGCCTATCTGCAAAGAGTGAGCAACAAGCCATTGTAGCTGTGAGTGCAACGTGCGTTTATATGAATCCATGCTGATTGATTTATGGAAATGAAATGAAACTCACGGTGCAATTTGAAGTGCTTCGAAAAGAGTAATTTGTTTGATGATGGTCTGATTATTGTTGTGTTTTTAGCCAGTCACACGTGTGGCTGAAGTGAAGCAATGAAACGTAAGCAATGTGTGCATGGTTTTCCCGTTCAGTTTAAAGAATAAAGCGATGAAAAATTAGAGGAGTAACTGCCTAAATGTACTACAATGGAACCTCCCTTTCAAGACCTTGAAAAATAATTCAAAATAAAGTCTTAAGTGGGAGGGAGTTGTGTAAGGGAGGTAATTGTAATCCTTACAAAGAAGGGCAATGTCTCGCTCTCAGAGAAGTAAGGCTTAAGGTGGCACACTGCACAGTTTTAGGACATTTGTTCTTCATTTTTGTTTCTCAGGAACTAATAAAGATATCTTAATGACATTTTGCACACTTATTCAGTACATAGTCTTGCCTATTTCCACCAAATTTGAAGTCTCTATGTGAAGGGGTTATGACAATATGGTAACCAGCCAAAACAATTTCACATGAAATCTTGGCCCCTTACCAGCGCTGGATTGAAGTGCTGCATGGTGATGCTGATCATTTCTCCACTTTGCCAAGACATCAAAGGGTGCAACTAACACAACATTTAGGATGCTTGAGTCATTTACTCGTGTTCTTCATCTTGTCAAAACAATGGTGAAAAATTACAGAATCCTGTTAGGGTAATAAATATGATGAAGAACACGAGTAAATGACTCAAGCATCCTAATGTTGTGTTAGTTCAAAGTTGCACCCTAAGGGTGGGGGGTGGGGGGGGGGGTGGTGTCTTTAGGGGGGGGGGGGGGGGGGGTCTTATAGGGGAGGTTCCACTGTATCGCCATTCTTTATTCCTTTTGTGATATATCATTTAGGCGATTACCCGTCAATTTAGTGCGCGTGACATGTGCATGATTTTCCATTTAAGTTTCTTCTTCTGCATTCCCAGGCCATATGGTCATAATGGAAAGGTACATATGTGTCCAGTTTCACTGGTCTCCCTGCTGCATGCAGCCAACACATTCCGATTTCGGAGGAGCTCAAAGGAGAAAATTGAGATTTTGTTTTTAAAGGCAGGATTATAAGGCAGAAAAATACTTGATGACAAAAAGCAAAGGGAAAAGGCAGAGTCAAAGAGTGAAAGATTAGTGGAAGTTACAAGCACAGAACTACCAGAAGGTGGGGGAACTATTTGTACGAAAGACAACCCCCCCCCCTGCGGTATCCCCACAGAGAGTCATTTACGCTTGAAGAAAGAAGCGAGGAATAGTGGGTGGGTCAGATGTGTCTGATGGCTTAAAAATAAAAGTTAACCGCTGAAACTTCAGAGCTACGGTGTGTACGATGTTCGCAATTGAAGACACAAGCCCCTGTCATGTCCCTGTGCGTGCGAGCATGTATGTATTTCAGTTTTTGTGTGTGGCGATGATGGCTCCAACCCACCTGCGTGCGCATCTCGACCATTCCAACGGAAGTGTCGCCATCTTAGTCCTTATTTGTGTGTAAACAAAGTGAAAATGTTATCTAAATGTGTAAAGAAAACATCCAGATGTTATAAATACAGTTTAGATAAGTTTCGAATTGGAACAGCCAAATACGCAGCATCGATCTGGCAAATACGCAGCATCGATCTGGCATTTTTCAAAAAAAGGTAAGGACTAAGATGGCGGTCTCCCATAATATGGCGCTCCTTGTGGCCGGATATGACGACACGTGGGTACTAGCCATAGATGACTTGTGACGTGGAAAAGGAAAGGGAAGGAGAGGGTTGGGAGGAGGGTAGTTTGGGGAACAACAAAAGAAGAGAAAATCTATCCCATGTTGAAATATCTAAAATTAATGTCTTTTTTTCTTCTTCTTGGGGACCTCGGTTACATGCAAATCATGGTGTACTCTTCCTTTTTTTTCATATTCTTGTTCAAGAGTTTGACTTTCTTTGAAGAAGTACCAATAGCTTTTTTATCGTGCGTGTGTGTGTGCGCATGTTATGGCTGTGTGCATGTTTATGATAGTTAATATTGTAGTAGTTTATTTGTTTATATTTATGAAGCGCAGCGAGCTCAAGAGAGAAAGGGCGCTCTAAAAACGTTATTTAGTATTATTGTTACTATCGTCAATGTTAGTTGAAGGGTTGGGGCCAATAGCTAAGCGAAAATTGTATGATCAATGGTTTTTCTACCGCACCAAGAATTTTTTGTTTGTTTTCCAGTTGTGACCTGGCTCTCTGTTTGCTGCAGCCTTGGAGATCTGTTGGCGTTTGTTGACCACCCTCTCCGCTGTCCTTTTAGCCCTTCGGGCGGAGACGGAGAGTGGAAAGGGGTTTTGAGCAAGACATTCTCTCCTTGAGACAGATTTCAGCTCAGAATATTTTTTAGAATAGCACCAGCTTCCTCTTCTGTTAGCATAGTTGGGCAAGACATAGAGTAACAAGCATTGTGCATTGATAGACACGCAGACCTGTTTACTCTACTTTTTTTTCGAGTAGTGTTCTACTGAATTTGGACCTCTACTACTCTTCAAAACTGAAAATAATACTCTTTAATTCTTGATTACTACTCATTTTCAGTTACCATTATTTGATGGTTTTATGAATAAAACAACACATTTCGCACTAAAACTACTCATTTCAGCTATCCCGACTACTCAAGACTTGTGTAGGGGGTAAACAGGTCTGGACACGTCTTACAGTACGATTCTTAGCCAGTGACCAGTGGACGGAAATCGAACAGTAGCAGCTGTACTTGATGAACTGATTTGAGTTCAGATAGACCTTGCGCTGGCTCAAGGTTTGTTTTGCTTTATCTCCTCTAAGCGTGGCCTTGGTGTTGGTGTTTGTCGGGACTAGTAATCGGCTCCATGTCCATGTAGCATAGCTCATAATCTGTCGCGGTCTGCCAGTTGTTTTTTTTTATCTCCAGCTATCTCAACACTCATCAGACACCTGGTCAAACGGTTTGTGCTGTAACTCGGTTAGTGTCTGCTAAGACCTTATTTGTGACCTAGCACCACGAAAGGGACATTAAGTCGCTGGGCTAGTTTTTCACAACAAGCTTGTAAAGTTAAAAAAATATCTCATTTTTGGTCAATTTTGAGTTATGGGTATTTTTGTGTTCTATGACATCTTATCTTTCATATATGTATAAAGGATAATCTTTACTATGGTCTCTAAATGGTCTTATAAGTGTTTTAAAACGAGTAGGTCAATGCATTTTCTACAGCTAGGCTAGACTTTAGACTGTGTTTTCTCAAAATGACCAACGCTCACCCTACTAACTTTAAATGCTCATAACTCTGGAACGGAAAAAGATACAAGAATGGTTCTTGTATCATTAGAAAGAGAATCATGTGACGTTTTCAAATGTATAATTTTCTCAGAATGGTCAGTTTGACACTTAATGTCCCTTTCGTGGTGCTGGGTCACATATAGTCTATTTGAAATCCATTCCTGGAAAAAACCCTTTTTAACCCTTTCACCGCCAGCCATAATTCAGCCAAATATTTCCATTAAATTTATCTGGGTAGAGAACAAAATCCATGTGCAGTATGGGGGATTCTTCTGTGACATATATAAAATAGGGTCTATCCTTATTTCACAAAACTAAGACAATAGGGACTTTGGATAATAGACCCCAATTTGACGCCTTTTAGTGACATGGGTGTTAAACCACTGTGGTGCTAAAATGCGACATTGGCGGTGAAAGGGTTAAGCTGATAGTTGGTACAGTACAGTTGCTGTGGTTTCTGTTCTCTTCTTCTTCGTTTGATCTTCCACTTTCATCGTACTGAAGATTCTGAAGATTAACTTGGAAAAAGGTTTCTGCGCTTAGGTTAGGCTTCTGGTTTAAAGTCTTGGTCTATTATAGGTTAAGTAAGAGAAAGAGGTGACAATTTTGAGAGTCACTGCATTTTGTTCTTCCCCCCCCCCCCCCCCCCCCCCCCCCCCTTTTCCTCTCAAGGTGGAATTCTATGGCTTAGTTTTATCTCGAATGTTTTGATGTATGACTATTTCTTTTCCAGTGAATGTTGAAGAATTGTCTGTCAAATCTCTTTTTATTTGTTTCAAAGTTGAAAGTTCAGCTTTGGCGAAGATAATAACGTTGACATTGATATTCTTTGGTGTATAAGCCAATAATTCCAGCATCAGTGAAGTTAGCTTATAAACAAATGAGTGTATTGTTTCATTTTATGGTTGATGAGAGAGAAGTGCTGCACGTGGTCAGATAAGAGAAACGCTGTGTACACATGTATGCGGAGATTCCATGCGGAAACCTGTGCGCAATCCGTAAATAAGTGAAATAAAGAAGGAAAAAAATGTACGCACGTGTTTGAATTTACCCCAAATCCGTATATCGTTATCCTTCTTTCTTTCACTTACTTAGGGATTTCCGTACGGAACTTACGTGTCTTATGTGTACACGGCCTAAGATTTGAAAATGGAATATTGACAATGTTTTGCTTTGTTAGTATAACGAGCCCTTCATCCCTCTCTTTCCTTCCCCCCTTCCCCACTGTTCAGCTCCCCTAACACTTACTTTGGGATGTAAGAATGTTGTATGCTTTGAAGTTGTGTCCTGATTTGAACAGAAATTGTCTTGCTTGATCCATGAATTAGGTATGCCGTGCATGAAATTTTGACGACACAATAAATTATGCTCAACATGCAACATGTTTTGCATATGAACCACTTTTCTCTTTTGTAATTTGTTCATGTGTATGCTCAAGGAGAATAATTATTGATGTTGATGTTTTGCTTTCAGATCATGAATCGGAGAATTACAACAACAACAAATTCTTTAAAGCCAAAGGCCTTTGTTCAATTTTTTTTGTTGGTGGTGTTTGTAGACGAACATGTGATGTAATAGTTTCTGAAGTGGGGAGTAATTAATACTATTTCTCAAGAATCCAAGAAGAAAAGGACGCTTGAAAATACCTCTTCTTCTTTGTCGTCGTCGATTGCTTACAGTTTCCTGTCATATGAGAACAGATGCATCATGCTGCGATTATGCGCATAACTAAGAAACAAGACCAACATATCCGTCTTCTGCTGGAGAAAATCTTTGTAAGAGTTTCTAGAACAAAGGCAGGAGAATGGACCAGTAAGGCAGAAAGATAGTAGATGATAGTATGCAAAGGTAAAAAAGGCAGAGTCAAAGAGAATTACAGATTAACCCTTTCGCCGCCAAAGTCGCATTTTAGCACCACAGTGATTTAACACCTATGTTACTAAAAGGCATCAAATTGGGGACTATTATCCAAAGACCCTATTGTTTCAGTTTTGGGAAGTAAGGATAGACCTTATTTTATATATGTCACAGAACAATCCCCACTACTGCAGACAGATTTTGTTCTCTACCCAAGTAAATGTAATGGAAATGTTTGGCTGAAATGTGGCTGGCGGCGAAAGGGTTAAAGGAGGTTACAAGCAGAGAACTCCCAAAAGGTGGGGGGAAATAATTATTTGTACAAAAGAACAAAAGACACCCCCTCCTCTCGGTATCCTCAAAGGGAGGATGGGGGTAGGGGTAAAGACTTCAGTCATCACTCAAAAGCACACACAATACCACATATCATAGTCCATCTTTATTTTCAGTTGGTAAGCACCAAGTACTTGTTACATGTTAAAAGAAAAAACGCTTTAAAATAATTTCATCATCAAACATATTGACATGAAAAAGTCTCTGATACCAAATAAATAATGACCAATAAGGAGTTGGTGTCCCATACTTCAGAAAGTATTTGCATTAACACCAAACTAAAACCCACACCGAAGCAAATCTAGATTACTAATTAAGCAGTTCTGAAACGGTGATTCAATTTCTACATAATGCTTACATCTTTGTTACACATTCTTGTGTATCATACTAAGTATTGTATGGTAAGTTCCAGCAAACCACTCACTATACGAGTATATTCCAATACTCTTACAATATTATGGAATATCTGTAACAATCAACCTCACAGTAACCTTCACAATCACATGCATTCAGTTCCTTAATTCTAGTAAACAGTTACTGCGTATCCACTGAGAATAATTCTCACAAACACTCCTTCATATGATTTAGGTACATCCTTGAATACCTACTTCGTATAATTATGCTTCATTCCAACACATTCTCACTCTATTTGCATTTACAGTTTTAAGTCGCATACTGAAATCGTTCCTAAATATTCACATTGTCTCTTTTCAACAAAATAGAATATCCACTCCAGTATCCCATTCATACATAATAAAGAAAATAAAAATTGAAAAGAGAAGATCACAACAAACTCCATGTTGAGCAACTAAATAACCACAATGCCATTAAAAAAAAAGAAGAGGTCTATATAATATCCTTATCGGTAGTTGTATCTATTTACATTCTTAAAAATAATGATGGAATTCTTTTACTTTTTCACAACACGCCGCTAGAATACTAGCAACGCCTGAGTTTATCGTTGCTGACACGCTGCTAGTATTTTAGCAACAGGGAAAATGCCCCTGTGACCGACAGTGGTGTGGCTGCTTTCAACTCGTTCAGTTAAACACAAATTATTGAGTTTGGTTTCCAATTTTATATCATTTAAAAGATTAAAGATACATCTAAACTGCTATGCAAAAACAAAGTCACTGTGATCTCCGGATTTTTAATGAGAATGTATTGAAAAGGGGCAAAAACGGGTCTCCTGAAGGAATTTCTACTTGAGGGAATATGGAGCAGCGGGAGGGGTTGTGTTGAAAGTGTTAAGAGCATCAACGCCACAACTCGCATTCCAACTGTTAACGTGTTAATAGAATGCCACACATAGCACACACAGAAGCCCTCTAATACGTTCCAACAAACTCATGCAGCCGTCAATGCATAGTCCTACACCGACATGCCAATTCATTAAAAATACCCAACTTCACACACCAGAAAAAAAGGGGAAATTTCATTTCTCTTTCAAAATACATGGTAGTTCAAAACTCCACAATAAAATTAAAAAAATGTATGGTTCCACTTTCAAATATATCAAACTTGACTTTACCACACACACAAAAAAGACTGCAGAGCTTCAGATTGTCAGGGGGCCCGGGTCAATGACCCGGATTAAAAAAAAAAAATTGACCCCTCATTTTTTTTTTTAATCCAGGGCAGGGGTCATATGACCCATGAAGTTTGAAACTCTGGACCCGTATTATTTTTACATTGACCCCTCATTTTGTGCAGACAGGAGCCATTTGATCCATGATGTGTGACAACAATCTGAAGCTCCGAGACAGGCAACACAATCCTGCTTTTTAAAGTTCTAATTGTGCTTTGCGTCCGTCAACAATCTGAAGCTCTGAGACAAGCAACACAATCCTGCTTTTTAAAGTTCTAATTGGGCTTTGCGTCCGTCAACAGGCTCACGCATCTTGAGATTCAAGTTACAAGGCAAACTACATGCATGTTCTAATTCTAATAAGGGTCACTACCATGAATGCAGTGTGTTAATCACTATTTTTTTTCAAGCCAAAACTGCTGTCCCTTTTGCATTTTTAAGAAATCGGTGCCAAATCATAAATCGGTGCAAAAGCTGAAACGAAATGTAGTTGGCTAAAACTATGAGTGATTCTTGGACTTTAATTGTCCTGATCAGCTACCAATATTAAGGCAGGGTCAGAAATAAGAAGATCGTGGATATGGATTAATGAAAATCATTTTCAACAACACAAACAATGATGATGATGATGTAAGATAAATAATAACAACTCTGTCATAGGGTATTTCTCCATCAGCCACAGTAACAAACATCTAACACAAATATGCAAACCTGCATAAGTTTGTCCCCCACCCCCCACCCCTACATCATTTCTTTAAATATAAAAAGTGGTTGTAAATTTAAACACTCTTTGGTACTAAGCAGGATTTCACTCATAAATGTACCGTCAAACGTATTACATTTATTTACCCCTGATTGCCAGGATATGAGGGAACCATTCTGCCAAGTTCCATTGCGATTGGTTCAATAGTTTAGGCTCCAGCCAGTGGAACACATTTCCGTTCGGTTCACATACACGCAGATTGAAAAAGAATCACAGACACAAAAGTGTGAACAAAGAAATCTTTTTTTGTGGAGACCCAACTTTCAGCTCAGTCAAATTAGCTGAAGGAAAATGGCGACCAGCTGTAAAACAGTGCAGTACATCTTTGACTTGACAAGATTTTTTAAGTGATAATAATACAGACAAACCTCTATTTTAAGACTTCCAAAATGTCCGGAAAAATCGGTCTTAAATTGGAGGGGTCGTATGACGGAGGTTTTCACTGGCAGCCGTAGAAAGAAAAAGTTCAGCACAGTTCATACTCTCTTCTTCATGCACACATACAATGACATATTAAAACTGGATTTGGGTCTTTCCAACTCCATAGGATTGTGCAATCGATGTACATGTATTACAGTTTCACTTCGCCGACTTCTGTTAATCACCTCCACTCTCGTCCAAAGTCAGTGGTTTTCTTTTTCAAAGTCAGTGGTTTTCGTGCTTTTCCTACGCTTTCCGCCATCTTTTCTACAACAAGGGAAGCGACTCCGCTTTCAGGCCCTTGACCGTGGTTGTTTCCCTTTGCTCGAAGTCTATGCAGACGACAACAACGGTCGTAAAAACCAACAAAATGGCGGTCGTAAGTCGCGTTTTAGAGGAAGTCGTTTAAGAGAGGTCGTTTACATAGTAAAATGCATCCGTGCCAACAAATCCGGTCTCAAATGAGAGGTGGTTGCTTAACAGAGGGTTGTAAAATAGGGGTTTGTCTGTAAGTGCACAATTTATTAAGACTTCCATCAAGTGCGCACGCGCGCACACACACACAGATCCAACACAGTTAAATATTTACAAGATATTCTTAAGCCACTATACTGGCACGACCAAACAAACCAGCCAAACTGAAACACTTTTGTCAATAATATTCAAATTTCTTGGAATGAGACAAAGTACACAGTACTGTTAGTGTTAGTGGGTTTACAATGGCAAATTTATTAAGGATTTATATATTTATGAACCTTGATTAAGGATGATAATTATATACATTGATAAGGAGTAATTGACCAATGAACACAGTATTTGCAAATCACGGATAGGTAATTATGAGAATCTGCAACGCCACCATCACAAAAACTCGAATCACACGATGAGACAGATGGAGAGAAAAAAACCATGCACAAATACATGGCAGATTAACTGCCCATTCTGATCTAATTCTGATCAAAAATGTAATAATACATTTTCAGCATTTTAAATTTTAGAGTTCAGCATAATCATAGTAGCAAGCTTCAATTCTAAGTACTGATTGAGTACCTGAGTGACCGACAAATTCACACACCTTAACACAGACGACCCAAAACGCTGGAATGAATTTATGTATTTATTATCAACAAATGCACTGTGAAAATTTCCGTTTTATGACTGGATTGAAACATTTGAATGGTCAATGCATACCGTATTTTTCGGCTCATTAGGCGCTGCTGTGTATAAGGCGAATAGGGCAATTTTCAAGAAAAATCTGACAAAATCCATGTAAAAGGCGCCCTCGTTTATAAGGCGATACACACCTCGCAACAGAAAGTCGAAGTTTGAAGCCCGTACACGTCCTGTAAATGATTACCGACCGCCTTTTTTTTTGTCGTAAACGAGAGTTGGCTCCCTTCTCAAATAATCGAAACTTCCGTTTTTGCGACTTCCGGTTGTTGTGTTTGGACAATTCTTCGCGAAAACTGGTAGAATTATGGCATTTTAAGCTCTACAACGATGCTTTTTACATCCAATGAAGGGTTGTGGCATCTGTTGGACGGTATCTCGAACGATAACATGGATTTTTAAGCATTTTAACGTGAGTATTCGTCGTATCGGCAACTCGTTACCATTTTCGATGTTGTGACTCACAGTAGATTGTACTGAGTACGACAATCGTTGCCTCTCTTCTCACGATTTTGTTCACTTATAGGGCGCCCTCGTTTATTAGGCGCATAGGTCGAAATTGGAGAAAAAAATATCGCCTTATAGTCCGAAAAATACGGTATATATAATGGTCAATGGACAGAATTTGTGGGCGTTGCATAAAAGACGATTTCACTCCTGCTTGAAGGTCGAATGCTTCGCTTTCTATTTTAGGGCATAAACAAAACACACTGTTCAGATAGAAAGCTGAACCCTTCAATGATTAAATAGTTGCTGTTCAAGACAAAAACAAATTGCGATCAAAAAGACTTCTGAACTAATCAAAAGCTTTCATGAATATCACCCATTCACGTAGCCACATTAAAAAAAAATTTAGTCAAAATATGCTCACTTCAATGAATGAGGGAAGTTTCTGAATGTGTAATTGCACATAAAATACCAACATTTCTGGATTCGTTTTTCTTTTTGATTCGAGTTCCAAATTTGTTAAAGGATCTTGGAATCATAAAGTGAAAGAATGTCACTTTTCATGAGCCTAAGAGAAGGTTTCACCATATAAACTGGCCATGCAAATTTAATCACTTCTGCTCGACTCCAAGGAAAAAGTAGAAGACATTAAACAAATCAACATTTTCTGCAGCATTTCCCTATTCAAAAGTATCCCCCTTCACTAAAAAATGAAAGCCAGTTGAACTAAAGGGAGTCAGCTGCAAGATAAAACACCCTGCCCCCACAGAATATGTACACAATTTTGTTCTGATACCATACATACTTCTCACATCCCTGAACCATATATTTGCACGTTTTGTTTGGGTACACACTTTTTTCCTTTGAGCATGTTTGCGTTTGTCAATCTGCCAGCAAATGTAAGTTTGTACATGTGTGTAAATTTGCATCTGTACGTCTATCTATAATATATATGTGTACATCTGCATCTGTATGTCTATCTATGTATGACTATGTGTACATCTGCGTAAGCATGTCTGTACATGTGCTTCTGCACGTTTGCACATAGTATATCTACCTGTACATCTGCATGTTTGCATATTATAAATGTACATGTATATCTAATTGTCTGTGTGTCTGAAACTGATGCTTGTGCATAAACCATGACAACCAGTTTCATTGTCCTCCATAAAATTCGTAATAAAGGCAAGACACATTATAACTTGTAGAGTAGCATAAGAGTTTCATAGCTTGGTATGCCTATGAGTCCAGTTTCCTTCATATCACATTGTTCTCGCCTTGTGCCATTTAAAACCCAACACACGCACACACTGACTCATTCGCTTACACGCCCCCCCACACACACACACAAACAAACAGTCAAAAAGTGAGCAAATGCTACTCACACACAGCAAAAGTCTCACACAACATTGGGAGATGGTGAAGAAGTGGTTTGAGGCGAGCATTCAGTGCAGCATAGCGGGCAAAGTGTTCGCAGTCCCAGTTCATGATAGCATGTCATTCACACTAATAATATGACATGTCATTCACACTTTTATGACAAATGATTCACACAACCACCTCTCGGACTAGACACAGCCATCGTTCACTATCAATCTGTGAGTGGTTGGAAACAGCTAAGCCAGTCCCCTCTCCCCTCTCTTCCTGACCGAAGATGAGTGATGAGACAAGATCCTTGAGAAATCCACTTCCAGCTTGGAATGTCGGCGGAGCAGCTTCAGTCTACTTTGGCTTTCTTTTCGTTGTCTGCGTCATACTGTTTGAAGAAAAAGAAAAAAGAAAAGATAATGGCATCATCAAGACATATAGTCACAAAGATTGTTTCTTACTGAATAGATTCAATAAAGAATGGTTTGCGTGTGTGAAAGTGCATTTGCGAATATATGAAAAGAAACTCAGAATTGAAGTATAAGTGAAGTATTGTCTGCAATTTAATACCACTTGCAAGTGTGTGTACCATATATTTTGGACCATAAAGCATACCTGATTATAAGGCACCCCCCAAAAAAAAATTTTACCACCAAATTCAGGTTTTGTTATTGTACTTTCTTACTATTTTGCTAGCCAAATTAAAAGGCGCAGGGGTCTCAGTTTAAAAAATAAAAGTATTGCCTTAAAGTCCGTAAAATACGGAATATTAAAAATGAGCAACAAAATTTCAATCCCTTTCATGCAAAATGTTTGTAGGATATTTTCAAAATGGTCTTTCACAACAAATAATTTCAAGCATCTGAGCAGCATACATTTACTCAACTGTTGAAAAAAAGCATTCAATACATATATATTCCTTATATCTATTTTATTTCGATGTGCAATAAATGTTTCAGCTGCTGCTGGTCTTTATTTTTATCCAAAATATTCAGGTTCACTTTTCCAACAATTATCTGAACATGGAGCCATCTGATGGGATTTACCTAATAACAATGTCAGATTGAATCTTTTTTTTAAAGAGTGCTGAACAGCATTCACTGCATTCAGGACATTTATAAACGAGCTCATACATCAACAGTCATGCTCAAATGATCTTCTTCTTCTGCGTTCCCAGGCTATAATGCGTAAGGTATGTATACGTCCGTTTTCAGTTTGTACTGGTCTCCCCGCTGCATACAGCTAACATATTCCGATTTTGGAGGAGCTCAAAGGAGAAAATCATTTGGAAGACAGGAAATGACAGAAAGCAAAGGAAAAAGGCAGAGTCAAAGAGAGTGACAGATTAGAGGAAGTAATACAAGCACAGACCTTCCAGAATGTGGGGGGGACTATTTGTACGAAAGACCCCCTCCTGGTATCCCCACGGGGAGGCTCAAATGATCAATGACATGACATGACATGACACAGGTCAATCTTTACAGATTAATTTAAGGCCAATGTTTTTTAGCATGTGTGTTGTGTGTGTGTATGTCTGTGAGCATGCATGATTTGTGTGTGTGTGTGTGTGTGTGTGAGCATGCATGTTTTGTGTGTGTGTGTGTGTGTGTGTGTGTGTGAACTTACTGCAGCTAATTGCCGGCCTATGTTCCCCATGGTTACACCCCCCGAGAAGAACACACACGGCAGCCAGGACCGCACAAACAGGAAGTCAGGCTCCGTGTACCTGCAACAGCAAAATAGACCAATGACGAAATGAAACCTACACTAGCAGAGGCGGATCGGAGATGGGAGGGGGGTGATGGTGAGGGAGTTACAGGGGTTCTGGAACCCCCGCACACCCCTAACAAAATACAAAAAGAGGAAATAAGAAAAAGAGAGGAAAATCCATTACCTCATGTTATAATTTCAAGCCAGAATTCTACCCCTTTCTCCCTTCTATGCATCTTTCACATTCAAATTAGCATCAGCTTCTAACCCTAGCTCCAGACCCCCCAACCCAGCCATTGGAAACCACCTCCCTCTGGACTGACTGATCCGCCCCTGACTAGCATCCACTGATCCAGAGCTCAGGGTCTGTGGAACACAGGGGTCACCATTTCAAAGAAAAACAAAAAGCTGCTCGACTTATGTTATACATCTAAAGAACCTTCGGCCACTTCCGCTCAACCCATGTACCAATGAATAACCTCCCCTCCTCCTCTCCCCAAATCTGCATGCATCGAAGGAACCTCTCATACGCTCCTTCCCTCAAACCTACATGCAAATTTATAAAGAAACTTTCGCCCACTCCCTCCCCAAACTTGTAATGCAAGTGAAGAATCTTTCACCCTCTCTCGTTAAGCCTGTACGCAACCGATTACTGAAGCAACATCCGATCTCCTTTTGCCTTCCATCCGCATGCAACTGAACTAAACCAGACCTGATTACCCTTATAATAAACAACCTTGAATTTGCCACAGAAAAACCCCGGAATTTGAGAAGAAAAAAAAAAGAATTCACATCGCAATGTCGCTTATGCCGCCATGCGAAATTTTGAAGTCCATGTTGCAGTACTTGCAGTGTGCATGCTCATCTCCCAAACGCGACCTTGTTATTCCTGGCACTTTTAAATACTTTTGAGAAAACTTCTGCTTCACTTTTGTCCGTTTCACCCTAACACTGCTGTCGTTTGTCGAAGATTTCTGGCGCTTGCCGTCTGCGGTTGACTTGCCTGACGACATGTTTGGCGCAAAACTACAACCCTTGCGTCTTTTCATACAAACGGAAACAAATAATAGACGTTATTTCGAAATCCCGGGATTTTTAGCATTCACACGGAATTTATTATTTTACCCAGAATTTTTGCAAATTCTCGGGATAATTCCGGCAAAACCGGGAGGGTAAACAGGTCTGCTAAACACATACCCACCCACCCCAAACCCATGAAAATATAGGAACGTTTTAACTTTTATTCCACCCACCCACTTACCCCCTTCTCCCACAGCTTGCAGGAAATACTGTTACTTTACTGTATTTTTCGGACTATAAGGTGCATCTTTGTATAAGGCACCCCCAAACATTTTTTTACCCAAGTTCCAATTTTGTGCCTGTATTTTCTTACTATTTCATCAGTCACATTACAAGGTGCAGGGGTCTGAGTCTCGGAAAAAAGTATCGCCTTATAGTCCGAAAAATACGGTACAGTACTTGGAATCTTTTCATTTTCGCCCCATGAAAAAAGGATTAAATTTTTTTTTTTGAGGGGGGGGAGTCAACTTAGAAGGTTTAACTCACTCGGCACTGGCCAGTTGTTTCCCCTTACAACCATTTAGGATGGGCCATTCGACTAGGTTCGAAAACCCATCACCACAAAAAAGTTATGGACAGTTATGGACTGATATTTTCAGATAAGATTACTAACGCCATGCACTAAACGATCGTAAAATATCAGATTCCATACCTTCGTCGTTTGTCTCCTATTGAGGAAAACAGCTAACACATAGAAAGAAGGAAAATCTCACATTCCGATCTTTGACCCCCCCCTCTACAACCAAAGCTGAAAATAAAGTCTGCAATGATTGGTTGATTTCAAAACAGGCAAGGTCAAAGCAAACTGAAAATAGGTTATGACTTCCTACCGGAAAGCTGGTTACAAGCCATAAATCAAAACCTCTTGAAAACTCTTATGAGCCGAATTCAGCTGATTCGTCCTAAACGGTTGTGCGAGCCATGAGCCGGATCATTCGTCCTGAGTGGGTTAAGGTCATGGCAATGCTAACCTGTAGACGTCGTTGTAGACCAGGAGCTGTGTGACGAAGGTGGCCAGCACAGCGATGCCCACCCCCAGCCCAAAGCCGCTGCGAGATCGATCAAACAGCCACCACAGGCCGATAGACATGGCTGCCAGGCTCACCGACAGCTGGATGTTGTTGGCAAAGTCGATTTTCTAGTGTGTGTTAAGGAAAAATGTCCATGGATCAATACCGCCATTATTTATCAACTTCGGCTAGAGGTTAATTTAAATTCTTTGGTTTTAGGGTTTTTTCCACGACTCCAACTAAGAACAAGAACATGCCATCATGATAATCAACAAGGGAATCAAATAAATGAATTTTTTTGGTGAAAGTGGAATTTGATCACACAGCTAAATTTTCATTGACATTGACATGGAAACAAAACTTTTAAATTTCCATTGAAAGGGAATAGATTCAAACAGAGCCATTTATTTTTTGTATTGAAATGGAATTCACTCAAACAGCTTATCTTTCAGCTAAAACAAAAGAAATTGATTCAAATAAATCTGCTTTATGATCGAGCTCAGTGAGAGGAAAAAACCTCTCTAATCCCTTTAGACTTCCGATTGCCGAAGATTTTGTTCGGAACTGAGAGAAAGGATACAGCACTGGCGTGGTTGATTCCCACAAAGACGGCCACGCATCTCATTACGCTGGACCACTCCCCTTTGGTGGGGATCTCCTCGCCCAGTCGTTTGTCCAGACAGGGGTACAGCAGGCCAATCACCGCTGAAACACAACAAGTGACCAACATTGATAATTAACCAGTCATGTGCTCAGAGATGAGATTCCCACGGACCCAAAAAAGGATGAAAAATAAAAAGGCAAGGGTCCAGGGGCTGATGTAGGCCTCCAGTGGGGTTCAGGGGACAAAGCCCTCTCAAGCCGAATTGTGTGTGTGTATCACTGTGTGTGTGTGTGTATGTGTGTGTGTGTGTGTGTGTGTGTGTGTGTGTGTGTGTGTGTGTGCTTGTGCATGTGCATGCGCAAGCGCGAATGTTTGTGCTTGCGCATGTCCAAATCCAGTGCTGTGTGTGCATTATGTGCTTGCATACATGTTCATACATGTGTGCTTGAGAGTGTGTGCATATGATCTGTGCATGAATGTGTAAGAATGTGTCCATGCATGTGTGTGAGCGTACATGGGCAAGCAGTTCTGATACTGCAAGATTCACGATAACAAAAGCGCCAAGCCATACAAACAATGGTTCCTTTACCTGCAGCCGTTAAAGTTAAATACTGGCCGCTACTAGTACTACAGACCACTTTCCTTTCACCGTTTCAGTTTCACAAAGGCAAAGTTTTTTTTCCCCACTGGCTGTGGTTAGGGTTAGGGCAAGATCTTACAGAAGCTGTACTACAACAAAAGAAAGGGGAAAATCTGGTTTGGATTATGCAGATGGTGAGTGTCGTCAACCAATAAATATTTATACAAGCCATTTGAGGAAAGGGTTGTACAACGCTAAGAAAAATGCCCGTACAATGAATGGTTCGCTTACCTGCCGCGGTGCCACAGGAGGGCGCCACCCACCAGGCGGAAGAGAAGAGGGAGGTGAGGACCTCTGGGGGGAACACGGTCACCTGCCGCTGCACCTGCAGCAGGTTGAGCACCAGGGAGAAGAACACGCCCAGCGTGAACAGCACCGACCCACGAAGAAACAGGAGCTTCACAGACGCCATCTTTGTATAGATCTATATAGCTTATTACCTGTGTGACAAACATCATCATATACTTAGTCCATGTGCAGTCTGCCACAATATCCACGCTTATTCACATAATAAGATATGAAAATTTAAGAGCTGTTATTAACACATTTTGACAAGCATGCTATAAATTATAATACACTATCAAATAATTACAAGTAGTAGTATATCTTTTTTTTTTCTTTGTCTTAAATGTGAACAATTGTGATGCAGCACAGGAAAACCAGGCTAATGTCGTAAATGATCACTTTTGACTTATTCATATTTTCAGAAAGGCCAGAGACAACAGATTGACAGGCAAAAAACAGAAATCATCTATCTCTAATAGTTTATTTTGAACAATTTTTCAATCAATCAAATCTCTCTCTCTTTCTCTCTTTCTTTCTCTCTTTCTTTCTCTCTCTTGTGGCTGGCCGACTTTAGCTGGGTATTCGCGTACTGCATCACAATTGTCCATCAAGGTAGAGATCTACTCATTATCACAATACAAATGTTCCCTTTTGAAGTTCTGAAGTTTGGTGCATTACAAAATGACTAGATCAGTAGAGATGATGTGTAGCCTAGATCCTAACTGTTGTAAATGTAAATTTGTAAGTCTAATGCTAAGAAACTGAAAGTAGACCATTAACGAAACTAGTAATAATATTTGTCACTTACACAGTTTTAGCAAACCTTTAACTATGAAAACAGCTGTAGGTTTATCTTGTGGAAAAAGAAAGAACTAAAGGCAATCTTGCAAAACCACTGGAAACCATCCAAAACCATCTGGGTGTCAAAAACCATATAATGATTTAGTCCCCCCCCCCCCCCTATCTTCCTGGATTTGACAGTAGAAAAAAGTATACTTAAGTGTATAGCCATGAAATCAAAACATATACACAAAAAGTTTGGTACAAAAAAAGCATCAAAGACTGTTGTTCACATTTCTACTGAAACCGAAACCCAAGGACGTACGATCAGCTTCAGAAATGGGAAGGAGCCGGTAGGCCTAGGCCTAAATTCGTCAGCTGTTTACTTTATATTTGCAAAACTGCCAAAACACTAAACAGTGATGATGCTAAGACAAAAGACGGCGATCTAAGTGATCGGGTACGCTTCATAACAATCTCACACACTATACTTACTTACTCAGAAGCAATCTAAACATCCACTATCTCCAGACACAGTCACGATCGCTTTTGTACGAGTCAACTAAGCGAAGCCAGTCCCTACCCTAAACAATAAAGCCTCCAGCCCATCATAGAACCAGAAGGTGATTTTACGTCATCGGGCCTCGGCTGAGAACTTTCAGCCAATCAGAGAAGTTGACCTTACCATCACGTGCTCGCACCCGCGTTTTGCGGTGAAAAAGAGGTCATCACACCATGCGGAGAGAAGTAGGTCAGGATATCCCAGCGGTCCCCTGCAAACTGCAAGATCACATGGTCCAAACAAAATGGCAGCGGCCACTGCTAGTGTTTTTGGTGGTAGAGCGAGAGCTGGGTCATCTAGACTTCCAGTTCAGCTCGATGCTGATGGGAATGAAGCCGAGGTAATTCGATTATCGTTGCAAAATTGGATACTTGAAACGTTCTTTTTAATTAATGATTTATGACAATACAAACACTGAAACAGGAAGTGGGTGTGTCCTGTGTCTGTGAATGCTGTCTGCTTGTGCGATAATGTAATAATTATACCCATTCCCACCCACTCTACATCGTCTGTTCTATTTCTATCTCAAATCAAAATACCATTACCAACACTGCTAGGCAGGTCAAAATTGATGAGATAAACCTCTCATTCATGCTAACTTTCAACTTTCTTTCACCAAACAACCACCATCATCATCGTTTTGATGGTTCTGTTGTGTTAATTACATATAATACATAGCTCGTCATAGGGACTCTATTTAGGCAGAAAAACTGTTGATAACATAGCTGCCTGCATGACCAGCATTGATGTGTTTGGGATAAGATGGGATTAGGTTGAAATGGGGTCAGGGGGTAAACGGGAAGGGTGTGTGGCAGGGTTGTGGAAGGAGGGTTCTTGTTCTTCTCTCTCTCTGTCTCTCTCTCTCTCTCTCTCTCTCTCTCTCTCTCTCTCTCTCTCTCTCTCTCTCTCTCTCTCTCTCTCTCTCTCTCTCTCTCTCTCTCTCTCTCTCTCTCTCTCTCTCTCTGTGTGTCTCTCTCTCTCTCTCTGTCAAAATCTCATTATATCTGCTCCTGGGCCATCTACGTATGTGTGTCACTCTCTCCTCTCTCTCTGTCACAATCGCCACACTGTGGCATTATATCTGCGTTCCTGGGCCATAAGGCCACAGAAAGACAGTAGATAACACAAGAAAAAGTGACAAAGTATGTGTCCAGATTTTACATGCACAGAACTTCCAGAAGGTGGGGGAACGATTTGGGAAGACACACTTTCCCCCCCACCGCAGTATCTTTACTGGGGGAGGAGGGTTGTGAGGGTTGGGGAATAGTGGGTGGGTATGGCTAAGTGGAGTTGGGGATGTTAGAGGGAATGGGATGAGGTGGCACCAGTTGTTTAGATCATGGACTTGAAGCCTTCCACGGACACTGATGTTACTGGGTAACTCTCCTGAAAACTGGGTCATTGTGACCTATCCTATTTATTAAACAATAAAAAATCAAATCAAACAATGAGATATCATTCATTTGTGTATTTCAGCTCTAAATAGTTGTAAGAATCATATAAAATGTTTCTTTTAGCTGTGCATTTACCAACATGTGTTTAATAAACAATTTTGTCTTGAAAAATGGGCATTTTGGGTGCTTAGTTTTGTGACATGCCCAACAGTCTTGCAAAAGGTTTCTATTTTTTCAGAAACCACAAAAGATTCTGCACACATATGCATGCACACCCAAGATGAGTAGTAGTCCTTCCTTTATAGCAACAATTTTGTGGATTTTACCAAAAAGTGTTTTAAAATAACATTTTAAATACCAGGTAGCGCTGACAACATGTGGGTCCTCAAATATAATAAAAAGTAATGCAGATTTTCTTTGCCTCAACAGTATTTTTTCTTATTTAGTTATAAACAACATAAATGTATGTGAACAGTAAATATAATTGTTAAATAGATTTTTTACAATTTTTTAAAAATCTTTGGTCAGTGTCCACAAAATGGTTGTCAGCGCTACCTACATAATTAAAATTTTCACCTAGGGACTTCTTCTGCCCAAGTCAAAAGTTTACTACTTTCAAACAACTACTAAGAATCTTCATACAAAATTTCAAATGTGTGGGATGTTTTGATTGGTCAAGAGAGCACAAAAACAGTATGGTGTCCACCCCTAAAAGGCCCGTTGTCAGCGCTACCTGGCCACTGAATGGGCCTTCTATGTGTATAATAGCTTGTTCAGTTTTCTTAACCATAACAAATTTGCCCAATACACCTTGTAGCAGTATCTTTACTAGTGGGGAGGAGGCGTTGTGAGGGTTGGGGAATAGTGGGTGGATATGGCTGTTTAAGTGGAGTTGGGGATGTTTAGAGGGAATGGGATGAGGTGGCACCAGTTGTTTAAGATCATTTTTTTTCTACTTGAAGTTCCTTCCAAGGACACTGTATGTTAAGTAACTGCCTCTGTTGGAAGGGAGCATCATTCACGCATGGTCCTTGGAAAGAAGGATTGTTGTCTGTGGCTGTTTTTTCTGATGGGGAGGAGATGTTTGAACTGATGGGATTGTCTCGTAACTTTCTTTTAATATAGAGCAGGTGGGGGGGAAGGGTAGAGGGGTAAGGAGATGGCACACTTAACCAATTCCACACCCTTGATAGTTAACTCATTCAAATCGTTCCGGCTATATATGTCAGGAATTTATAGTTCAAAGCTGTCAATGTGATGCATTTGCTTCAAGGGAAGTAAATCTGTGTGCACACCATACCTTGGTCATTTTGTTTTCTTCTAAACATAAAGCTACTCTATGCATGCTTCGCTGCCCAATTTTAGACCACAATTTTGCCTCTGACTTTGCTTTTGTAGTGGTTTGTTGTGGGGAGGGGGAAATGATGGGAATCGGTGTAGATAGAGCAGTTGGGGGGGAATCTATATAAGGAGTCATTTATTATATATAAAAAAAGTTTGATCTGATGTCAGTAAATCTACCACTTCCCTATGTCTAAACTTGTTAATCTATATAAGTCATTATTATATTAAAAACCTGTAATCTTCTTTCATTCCTCCTTTTGTGTATGTATGTTTTGTTTGTGTGTATGGCTGGAGTGATTTGTGAGGTTTTTTTAATAATTCAAAATCGTTGCGATGCGAATGAGTTAATGATTATGGGGGTTGTCTTCAGCTGTTCCGCAGCTGGATTATAAGTGGAAAAACAGTAAGCTGCAGATAAGTCCAGTGTGTGTGTGTGTGTGTGTGTGTGTGCATGGGTGTGTATGTAGGACTGGAAGGGGAAGGGTGGTTTCTGTGTGTGTTTGTGTGTGTGTGTACTGTTTAGGGAGGTTAGTTTATGTACAGTGTGTGTATGTGTGTGCGCACGCTTGTATGTGTGTGTGTGTGCGTGCGCTTGCATGTGTGTGTGTGTGTGTGTATCAGTGTGTGTGTGAGAGTGATGGGGTGGGATGGAAATTGGGATACTCTGATAGAAGCCACTAAGGATGAAGAACAAAGTATCAGGCTGTATAACAATTTATATCAGTGCTCTCTCTCTCTCTCTCTCTCTCTCTCTCTCTCTCTCTCTCTCTCTCTCTCTCTCTCTCTCTCTCTCTCTCTCTCTCTCTCTCTCTGTGAATTAAGATATTTTGATACTTAGGTACAAACCAGGGAGGATGAAGAACTGAAGGTTAAGCTGTATGAAGCCATTAAATCTGTGTCTGTGCTTGTGTGTGTGTGTTTCAAGTTCATGTTCAACTTCAAGTATGCTTTAATATCTCCAAAAGAGAAATTCAGGTTAGGTGCAACAACATAACAGAGATACAACATAACTGAAAGAACATTAATCAAGCGTGTGAAACAAAAATTATGCCAATCAAATAATTATTAAAATTCATTACATGAACTTAGAAATGTGCACATTTAAAACAGAGTAACCATTATTAACTTATAACAGTCGTTTGTGTGGGTGTGGGTGTTTCTCTGTGTGTGTGTGTGGGTTTTTTTCTCTCTGTGTGTCTGTGTCTGTGTTTCCATGTTTATTAGGTAGTTTATAGTCACAGAGGCGTCTCTGTGAAATTCGGGTTGCTCCCACCTGGAGAGCACGTCGCAGCCAGAGGCACGCCACCCATTTTAAAAACTTTTTTTTTGCATGCGATTTTTTTGTTTATGTATGAATGTATGTCATGTATGATTTGATATGATTGTGTGACACTCAGGTGGAAACCAGGGAGGACGAGGAACAAAATGTCAAGCTGCAGGAAACCATCGAGCTTCTGCTGGCTGCTGGTTACTTCAGGGCCCGCATCAAGGGGTTGTCTCCCTTTGACAAGGTTTGTGCTTGCAACACGCCTCCTGCCCCCCCCCCCCCCCCTTGTAATAAGTTGTACATAATAACATGCATCCAAAAATACTCAACATCATTAAACATGTATGCTTGTGTATGCTTACACACATTTGGACACCCATACATTTATGTGCACACAGGCTTACACAATGGCCTCACACGCTCATAGTGAGACTAAGAAAGAGACTAGTGAGAGAGGAGATGAACAAAACATTTTTTTTTTATTGTTAACCCATTCACTGCCTGCCCCATGTCTACATGCTTACGCGATGACCTCACACACACATTGATCTCTCATAGAGAGACTGAGAGAGAGGAGATGGATGAACAAAACTTTTGTTAATTTATTGTTAACCCCTTCACTGCCTGCAATGTGTCTACTATGGGCTGTGTGAAGTCATTGGTGATGTCATAGTCCTGGAATGCATGGTTTTGGTTTAGACAAGTCAGGAAAGATAAATCTCTAGACCGTTTTCTCAGATTAAGTCTAAAAGATCTCTTTTAAATTGTATCACAAGAAAATCGATAATTTCTCAATTTTCCTCTGGCAGTGAAGGGGTTAAAGCTGATGATCAGAATTTTTGGATCTGGGGTAAAACTAAAATAACAAGTATTGTTCATTACATCGAAAACTATTCTGCAAAATTTCATGTGGATCGGTACCACACCGATGAAAACATTTCTTTTCAAGGACATGTGGTGAAATGCACAGAAAAGACATTTTTACCCCTTGGCTGCTTTCCATGCAAGCAGGATTAAAGCAGGATTAAAGCAGGATTAAAGCAGGATGCAAGCAGGATTAAAGCAGGATTCAAGCAGGATGCAAGCAGGATTAAAGCAGGATTAAAGCAGGATTAAACGGGGTGCGGTGCAATTAGGGGCAAGACAGAGAGAAGAGGTGAATTTCGAACTGAGACTTAGAAGAGGACACACCCTCCCTGGAACTTCTTGCAGTATTGTGGAACACGAAATATTCTTGTGTCAGCAGAGGAGCGGAGAGACCCACCCAGAGGGAGTGTATAGCTCAAGGAGTTGACAGAGGTATGGAGGAGCAGTGCTAGAAATTATACTGAAACAGATGAGAGAGATTTTGTAGTGAATCCTGTGAGAGACAGGCAGCCAGTGCAGTTCATACAGAAGAGGGGTCACATGCTCACGCCTAGAAGACCTGAAGATTAGACAAGCAGCACAATTCATACTGTATCATCAGGTGGTACATGCATTTTAATGCAGAGACACCACCCAGGCTATGTACAATATTGAATTGGTGGTTTTAACTCATTCAAGTTGTTCCGGTCATATATGCCCAGAATTAATAGATAGCTGTCAGTTTGATGCATTTGCTTCAAGGGAAGTAAATCTGAGTGCACACCATACCTTGGTCACTTCTAAACTCGCCTCACTCCCTTAGACCACAATTTTGCCTCTGACTTTGCTTTTGTAGTGGTTTGTTGTGGGGAAACCAATCAGTGTAGAGAGTTTTTCTATATAAACTTATAAAGTAAAAAAGTCTGATCTTTCACTTCCCTATGTCTTTAGAACCTGAAGTAAAAACCGGTAATCTTCTTTCATTTCTCCTTTTGTTTATGTATGTTTTGTTTGTGTGTATGGCTGGAGTGATTTGTGAGTTATTTGAATGATTAAAAATCGTTGCGATGCGAATGAGTTAATGATATTTGGTATCTGGTTGGGGCAGTGGGTTGATGCCTTGAGCCTCCATATGGGGAGCTGGACAACCCTGTCCCCTCCATGAGTCTCTCCATGGGGGTCTTTTGTACAAATAGTTCCCCCACCTTTTGGAAGTTCTGTGCTAGCAACTTCCTCTAATCTGTCACACTCTTTGACTCTGCCCTTTCCCTTTGCTTTATGTTATCTACTATTTTTTCTGCCTTATTGGCCCATTCTCCTGCCTTTCCCCCCAAAAAAAGACCTAATAATTTTCTCCTTCGAGCTCCTCCGAAATCAGAATGTGTTGGCTGAATGCAGTGGGTAGATCAGTGAAAACTGAAAACCGGATACATGCATACTTACCCATTATGGCCATATGGCCTGTGAAGGTATCTGGCAGTAAAAAAAATCATCCAAAATGAGGTCTTATAAGGGAGGTAATTTTAATACCTACAAAGAAGGGCAATGTCTCAGAGAAGTAGGTCTTATGTGGGAAGGAGTCTTATAATGGGAGGTCTTATAAGGGAGGTTCCACTGTACTTCCATGGCATGTTCTGTACCACCAGGTGACATGCATTTTGATGCAGATACACCACTTACAACACTTGAATTGGTGATGGATTCTTTTCTGTATCTGGCAGTCATTGTCGGAAACAACAGACAGGCATGATACTACTACCATGGCATGTTCTGTACCACCAGGTGACATACATTTTGATGCAGATACACCACTTACAACACTTGAATTGGTGATGGATTCTTTTCTGTATCTGGCAGTCATTGTCGGAAACAACAGACAGGCATGATACTACTACCATGGCATGTTCTGTACCACCAGGTGACATACATTTTGATGCAGATACACCACTTACAACACTTGAATTGGTGATGGATTCTTTTCTGTATCTGGCAGTCATTGTCGGAAACAACAGACAGGCATGATACTACTACCATGGCATATTCTGTACCATCAAGTGACATGCATTTTGATGCAGATATACACCACCCAGGCTATTTACAACACTTGAATTGGTGATTGATTCTTTTCTGTATCTGGCAGTGATATAGTCGGAAACGACAGACAGGCGTGCTACTACTACCATGGCATGTTCTGTGTCCCCCAGGTGGTGGGAGGGATGACGTGGTGCATCACCACCTGCAATGTTGACGTGGACGTTGACCTGCTGTTCCAGGAGAACTCCACCATTGGGCAGAAAATGTAAGCTCAAGTCATGGGTAAAGGCTGCTTGTGTGTATTGGCCACTGCAACTTGGGTTATTAAACCGGTGACCGGAGTATAAAAGGAGGGAGGCGCTAGGCGCGCACCACGTTTGAAGCACAGCTGGCGAGAGAGACGGTTCACCCTTCTTTGTTCCCTGTTGTGCGAGCCACCACGAGGCAGAGCTTTTCTGACGAGCAAGACCCGATCCCTGGGATCGGTTGTTTTCCCTTTAACGCCCTTGACAGCGAGGGTTAATCCCTTGCTGGTCAGTACCCAAAAGGGCATTCACTCTTGCAAAAGGCAGTTGTTGCAGTGGCCTCAACTAGGGTTTATTGGTGAGAGTTAAGCCCTTACTGGTAAGTACCCAAGCATCTACCAGGGGCATTCACTCTTGCAAAAGGCAGTGGCTGCAGTGGCCAATAGGTTCAGTTTGTCTATGGGATCTGACGACATGCCGTCACAAGCCTATAATTATTACATCCCTTTGTGTCTCCGGGGCTACTATTTGGTGCTCCATTGGTGCTCATTCTATAGTACTAAGTACTTCAAAGAACAGTAACTCTGAAGAAACTGTAGGGAAACTCAAAGAACAACAAGTTTGGTGATCGCATCCCATCCCATATTTTTTCTGTGTGATTTGAGTGTATTAGCCTCATGTATGTGTGTCAAGGTATGGAAACATTGTTATGTTGTGTGACTGTGAGCGCATTTGGCTATACATTGTCGCATCTTTCTTTTTGCCACATATGTGACCCAGCACCACGAAAGGGACATTAAGTGTCAACCTGACCATTCTGAGAGAATTATATAATACAGTTGAAAACTTCAGACAATTTTTTTTCTATTGATACAAGAACCATTCTGGGATCTTTTTCTGTTCCAGAGTTATGAGCATTTAAAGCAAAGATATTCTAAAGGGGAAGATAAGCATCCGGTCTCTTTTCCCTATATGAATAGTGAGGACAGAAACACTGGTTATGTCCCTTTTAAACAGGACACATTTTACACGGCGATAGGCCAGTTGAATTCTCCGTTCAAGTTTCAGTCTGAGTTTTTGGATAACCTCCACTGTGAAAAGTGTACTGTCCCCACTAACAATAACTCTATCAGCCCAACACGAAAATACCCATAACTCAAAATTGACAAAAAAATTAGATTTTTGACTTTCCAAGCCTGTTGTGAGAAACTAGCCCAGCTACCTAATGTCCCTTTTGTGGTGCTGGGTCACATATGTGCATCATCTATCTGACCTGTTGGCCATCCATCATTACGTGTTAATATGTTCTAATCAATATCTGGGGCCGGTTAAACTTAAAGATCATTTCTGTTCAAGGTGTGTGTATTTTAGATCTTAATCATTAAAAAATATATTATTACCAGTTGCGCAAGCGAAGCTGGTAATGTTTTCAGTTACTTATTAGAATGGAAAAATACGCTACCATATGTTACGGACTATAAGGCGATACTTTTTTCCTAGACTGAGACCCCTGCGCCTTATAATGTGACTGATAAAATAGTAAGAAACTATAACAACGAAATCAGAATTTTGTGTAAAATTTCGTGGGTGCTCCTTATAATCAGGTATGCCTTGTAGTCCGTAAAATGTGGTAACTATGAGATTTAACCCTTTCACCGCCAAAGTCGCATCAAATTGGGGTCTATTATACAAAGACCCTATTGTCTTAGTTTTGGGAAATAAGGATAGACCTTATTTTAGAGATGTCACAGAATAATCCCCAATACTGCAGATGGATTTTATTCTCTACCCAGGCAAATTTAATGGACATTTTTGGCTGAAATATGGCTGGCGGTGAAAGGGTTAAGACAGTGTTTTGAATCTTAGATCTTCCTCGTGTGATTTAATGTGCCACCTGTCGCAATTTTCCTCTTCTTTACCGTCCTTGTAGTAGTTTATGAGTTGCATAGCCCCGTACAGTCACGATTTCATCATTCTTGTCTGCTCTAGACTACCGCAATTTTCAGACTATAAAGTGATATTTTGTCCTCCTCTGTGCCTGAAATATGAGGGTGCCCTATTTGTAGACAATAACATGAGAAGAGGGAGGCAAAGATTGCCGTCAATGGCAAAAGTAATAGCTGAAAATGGGCTCTGAGTTTTGACTTTCTCACATCAGCTTCTTATCGCTTTATGCATAAGGGCGCCTTTTGATTTGATTTTTTTCATATTTTTCTTAAAATTCGCCAGATTTGCCTTGTAGTACAAACAAGCGCCTAACGGTTGGAAAAACACAGTGTTTGTGTTTGTTTGTTGTCTATGGAGGTCTAAGTGTTTGTTGTCTATGGAGGTTTGTTGTCTATGGAGGTCTAAGCGTTTGTTGCCTATGGAGGTTTACTTGTGGTGCAGTGCCCTGACGGAGAAGATTGTGGCTGTTCTGCCCAAGATGAAGTGCCCACACCGCATTGAGCCGCACCAGATCCAGGGCCTGGACTTCATCCACATCTACCCTGTGGTGCAGGTGCCCCTACTGTTTGTTTCACGTTAACCCCTTGACTGCCAGAGAAAATTAAAGAAAATATCATTGGGCAAATCATGCCAAGAAAAAGACAACTGATAGAGCCTATCTGGCAAAATGGTATGGGGATATGACTCTCTTGACTGTGTTAGAGCAAACGCCAGCATATCAGGGTTATTCCTCTTCATCTGATGACATCATCAGTGTTCAATACTTTCACAACTTTTTTGTGTGTGTCGATCGCTCAGACAGTCTCCTGTCATGGGAGCATGTGCAGATCATGCCTTGCTGTCATTATGCCCCTAACTGAGAAAACGTTAGGCTCAGCATGTCTGTCTTTGGCTGGAGAAATTCTGTTGTTAGGAGTTTCTAGAACAAAGGCAGAAGAATGGACCAGCAATGCTGAAAGATGGTATATGACAGCAAAGGGAAAAAGCATAGTCAAAGAGAGTGATAGATAACAGGAAGTTGCAAGCACAGAACTTCTAGAAGGTGGGTGAGGTATTTGTACGAAAGACCCCCGCCCCCCTTCCCCGGTACCGGTATCTCCACTGGGGTCACAACTGTTTAAAATATTTTTTTGTTTGTTTCAATTTTGACCCAGCACATTTAAACAGTGGTGCACATGTTGCCAAAAAGAAAAATGCTTTGTTACAATAAAATCTTACATGCAGCTTTGTTAGGAAAATTCTGGCAAATGGTTTTGAGCGGCGTAGTGGAAACGTTTCCTTTTCTTATACCTCAAGTTTCTATGCTTCTCCTCTTCCTCTTCTGTTTTGCGCTCTAGTTTCATAGAATTGATTATCTATATTTTTTTTTATTGTTCATTCCTTTTTTGCCTCATTTAGTGCACTTTATCTCCTGGTTTGCTTTAATTTATCTTTTTCTTTAGTTATATATTTTGTTGTTGGAATTTGAGTTGGAATTTTTACCCATTTTATGTATATACCTTCCACAGTTAACTAGTAATTTTGTAAGAAAAACCGTCACCAAATCCAGAATCTAAGCTTCATTTTCATTTACGATGTAACTGATTTCTTGGGGGGGAAAGTTTGCTTGACGTTCCTTCAGAGTGTGGCAGTTTGCAAAGCAAAACAAGAAACAATTTGCGGTAAATCTCAAGCATCATGTTATTAGATATTCCTTTAGTCTGGTAGTTTTCAGTTTGCACAACTGGCTTGGATTAAATCTTTGAGGAAAGAAAGACACACACACAAAAAGGAAGAAAGGGGCAGAATATGTAGAAACGAATCTTGCGTCGATGGCTGTAACTATGAATGAACACGTGTCGCATTTGTGCAGTGGCTGGTGAAGCGCGCCATTGAAACGAGAGAGGAGATGGGGGACTTCATTCGTGCTTTCTCCGTGTCTCAGTTCAACAGACACTACACCACGCCGGAGGTAAAGCTCCTCCACTCAACACTGTTTGTCCTATCTTCTTCTTCTTCTTCGTCTTTTTCTGCTTCTTCTTCTTCTTCTGCGTTCCCAGGCTATATGGCCGTAATGGGTTAAGTACGTACATGTCCGATTTTCAGCTTACACTGGTCTCCCCGCTGCGTACAGCCAACACATTGTGTTTCGGAGGAGCTCAAAGGAGAAATTTATTTGGAAGATTTTTCTGAAAAAAGGCATGAGAAAGGGCCAGTAAGGCAGAAAAATAGTAGATGATAATAATAAGAAGAAAAGGCAGAGTCAAAGAGAGTGACAGATTAGAGGAAGCTAGTTAGTCTGTTATAGTCCCGTCAACAGCTATGATTATTTCAGGACTGTCACCGCATAAAGTTCGACCACGTATAGCGAAACACACATCAATGATTCTTAACGTCCAAAAACCTGAAGAAAAAATATAAAAATAAACAGTACAATTCACGACATGGCATCTGCTAGCACAGAATTTCCAGAAGGTGGGGGAACTATTTGTACTGAAAGCTCTCTCGTTATCCCCATGAGGGGATCCCATCTTCAAAATGTAAGGGACTGGGACTGAAACAACAGGCACACACAATGTCTCTACATTTTTAAGGAGTCGTCATGTTTTTTGAGTAAAAAAAAAAGAAAGAAAGAAGAAACTGTGCCACGTGAACATTTATTATGTTTAGTGCCGCACTGGTGTTGGTGTTGGTGTCATACTCTGGCTAAAAGACTCCAGGGATCATCCCAACAGCGGAAGCACTTGAGCACTATCATACAAGTGCATCAGCTATGGATGAGAACATTACGTGTATGACCTTTTTTTTTATTACCCCGCCACGTGGGCAGCCACACTCCGGCTTTGGGGGATTTTGGAGACTGATGATGTTATGCTAGGAGCTTGTCATGGCTACAGACAATCCCGACATAACTGTGTATAGCATAACATTTTGATGTAGCCTTGGTGTTCCAGCCTGTGTCAGCCTTAAGCCAAGTGCGGTTTTGAGTGTCAGAGTTGCCTATATGTGTCAAAATTATTAATAATGAGCAAAAGAGATTCACATATGCACACCGTCACAAACATCCACACATGAACTCATCCAAATTCTGCACACATATTCTGACACACACACACACACAAACATGCATACATGCATACATAATTATGTGTATAAAGAAATTGAACAAAGGGGGAAAACTCTCTTTCTAATTAACTCCCCTCCACCAAAGTTGATTACGAAATCCAATCATCTAGCAATGCGTGGATCAGAGCCAAAGTGAGACAAACAAAGTATCATTCTCAATAAAGAATGTGCCAAGTTCGCCTTTACGTGTATAAAGCATACATCAACAAACACACACATGCCCCCCCCCCCCCATGCACTTGTGTGCGCATTGTTCACACACATACACACAAGCAAGCACACTTGCAAACATATATGTATAGCGTACTTAAACAAACACCACCATCACCACCACCACCACATACACACCACACACCTACTCATACAAATGCATTCTATTGCTTATTACTACTTACCTTTTTTTGTACAGTGGAACCTCCCTTATAAGACCTTCAAAAGTCATCCAAAATGAGGTCTTATAAAGGAGGGGTCTTATAAGGGAGGCGATTTTAATGCTTACAAAGAAGGGCAATGTCTCAGTGAAGTACATGTAGGTCTTATGTGGGAGGGAGTCTTATAATGGGAGGTCTTATAATGGAGGTTCCACTGTATATCATTTTGGGTTATCAGTTCAGGTAAAACGAAAATAGTGAAGATAATTATATCTAAACAGTTTAACCCTTTCACCGCCAGCCATATTTCAGCTAAAAAAAATTCCATCACATTTACCTGGATAGAGAACTAAATCCATCTGCAGTATTGGGGATTCTTATGTGACATATATAAAATAAGGTCTATCCTTACTTCGCAAAACTAAGACAATAGGGTCTTTGGATAATAGACCCCAATTTGATGCCTGTTAGTGACATGGGTGCTAATTCATTGTGGTGCTAAAATGCGACTTTGGCGGTGAAAGGGTTAAATGTAATTCATTTTTGTTTGACCGCCTTCCTGTTTATCTGCTCTGTGTTGTGTGTTGGTCGCATTTACTTTTGAAAGCTATGATGCAGCCTTCATCAATCAAGAGAGATAACCCGTTATCAGTTTTGTTTTTGCACCCCTTCCCCGTGCGCTCCTATTGGCCACTGCAATGACCACCTTTTACAAGAGTGAATGCCCTTGATAGAATCATAGATGCTTGGGTACTGACCAAACAAGGGAGTCACTCTTGCCAATAACCCTATTTGAGGCTGCTGATTTGCTGCCTTTTGCGAGAGTGAGTGCCCTTTTGGATACTGACCAACAAGGGCTTAACTCTCGCTGTCAAGGGCGTTAATAACCCTAATTGCAGTGGCCAATTTTCATAACTTTTTATGTCATACTCCTGGAATGCTAGTTTTTCTTTTCGACTAATCAGGAAAGATTAATCTCTAAACTTTTTTTCTCGCATTGAGTGTAAACAGGTCTCCCTTCAATCTTGTGATTACCTGGTAAATAAAAGATAATTTATTAATAATTTTCCAGCATTGAAGTAGTTACACATATAGCGGGTCACGCTGGGTCTCATCAAGGCTATGCCCTCGCAAAAACAAAACAAAGGGAGACACCTCAGGCTAGAAATGCAAAAGAGAGGTGGGGTCTTTCGTAAAAATAATTCCCCCACCTTCTGGATGTTCTGTGCTTGTAACTTCCTCTAATCTGCCACTCTCTTTGACTCTGCCTTTTTCCTTTGCTTTCTGTCATCTACTATCTTTTTGACTTATTGGCCCATTCTACTGCCTTAAAAAAAAAAAATTCTTCCAAATATATTTTGTCCTTTGAGCTCCTCATAAATCAGAATGTGTCGGCTTTAAGTGGGAAGACCAGTGAAAACTGAAAACCGGACACATATGTACATTAACCATTATGGCCATATGGCCCGAGAACGCAAAAGAAGAAGAAGCAGAAGAGAGGACATAAGTGTGTCTTTAGTCTAGTCTTGTGTTTTTGTAAAGAAATGGATAAACAAAAATAATAATTAAGTTAACTCCCTCCCTGCCAGCCCAGTGTCTACTGTGTCTTCAACAACAACAGCATGCCATATTCATAAGGCGATTAATCATGATAAAAATAAAATCAAAGCGCACATATATTTAAAACCCCTTTCATCGCCACTGTCGCCTCTTGGCACCACAATGATTTCACACCCATGTCACTGAAAGGCATCAAGTGGGGGTCTGTTAACCAATGACCTAGTGTTGTTAATTTTGGGAGGTAAGGATAAGCCCTATTTTATGCATGTCACAGAGGAATCCCCAATATTGCAGACAGAATCTTCTCTTTAACCAGGAAAGTTTAATGGAAAGTTTTCGCTGAAAAATGGCTGGCGTTGAAAGGGTTAACATTCATAGGCATTCAAAAAGAGAAACGCGATACAACATTCAGAAGGGAGAGAAAGAGATAGAAGACTTCAATCACGGGGGAATAGGTGGTTTTCCGGGTTCATTTTGAAGGCGGAGAGGGTGGGTCACTGACGGAAGGAGAGGACAAGTTTGTTCCAGGGAGTTGGTTCTAAAACAGCCAAAAACTGCCGACCACCAGTTGAAAGCTTACACCTAGGAATCTGAAGAGAAGGAGAGAATCTGAAACTGAACGTAGCGGGTGAGCGGAAGATTTTGCAACTATTGCCCCGATTACTGACGATTTGACGGAACCGTCTGAAGATGAATTATAATGAAAAACAGCAAAAAGATAACCCCCCTAAGGAACTCGAATAGCGTGATAACTTTCTCTACGCACTCTAAACTTGATGCAGACGAACAAGTGATAAGTGGACGACAAACCCGAACAGGGGAGATCTGTCCACTATTTCAATGTCAGGCCTTGACTTTATCAGACGAGTCAATAAGTGTACCTTGGAAGGAGGAAAAAGGGGTGGCAGGCAGGCGATTTTGTCTGCTATCTTTAGGGTCGTGATAACTGATTTCTGTCGTGCGTTCGGTGTCACGATATCATCTGACCCTGATGGAGCTTAATGGTTGCGTCACACTAGTGGCCTGACGTCCAGACTTGCTCTGACCGACTTGTCGTCGGTGGGATCCAACTGTTGTGTCTGACTGGGTTTGGGTGTACGACATTTCGTGTGTTTGTTTGTTGGTTGTTTTGTTTGGTTTTTGTCAGTGTAGCAGGGATCAATCTTGTCACTGGACATCGTAGGTCATTTGACCAGTTCGAAAAAAAAGTCATTTTCATAAAACATAAAAAAAAGGAAATATAAGTAAACTTGAGCACAACAAAAGCTGTTCTCTATGACACTGTTGCAATCAATCACATAGTTTCACAGACTGCATGTTCAAAGACATGAGAAAAGTAGGGTTTTTTAAATCTTTTTTTTTCCCCATGAGAAACGTTAGTACAGTACTATGCCATGCAAAGTAATAATAGGGCAATTATTTTCAGTCTATTGCTCCACCAAAGTCAATCTGATCACTATGGAATCATTTGCAACGCACATCAAAATCCATAAAGTTGCTAACAGACATGAAGTAAACATAATAAGTCATATGACCTCTTGCTTGCAAAAACAATTGGTCATTTCAAAATTTTATCAGTCAGTGACTGATAACCGGTGCTAAGAATAATCCCCGGTGTAGTGTCGGGGTGGGGGGTGTTTAGAAGCTGTTAACATAATGACAATGCTGTTTAGTTATTATCAGAAAACATAGGAACTTTTAACAATTATAGAGACATAAAACCCCAGCAAAACACCACATTAACCGGAACGAGATATTCCGAGGGCCTCTTCATCGATCCATGGACTGACGATAATGACGTCAAATTAGCATGAGGTCATTGCTTTGATGACATCACTTAGTAACTTAACCCTTTCAACGCTAGCCATTCCTCAGCTAAAATTTACCATTAAACTTACCCGGGTAGAGAAAATATTTTGTCTGCAATATTGGGGGTTCCTCTATGACATGCATAAAATAGGGCCTATCCTTACCTCCCAAAATTAAGAACATAAGGTCACTGGATGCCACACCCTCATTTGATGCCTTTTAGTGTCATGGGTGTTAAATCATTGTGGTGCCAAGAGGCGACAGTGGTGATGAAAGGGTTTTAAATAGTACGTACACACATGTGATCTCTCTCTCTCTCTCTCTCTCTCTCTCTCTCTCTCTCTCTCTCTCTCTCTCTCTCTCTCTCTCTCTCTCTCTCTCTCTCTCTCTCTCTCTCTCTCTCTCTCTCTCTCTCTCTCTCTCTCTCCCACATACACACACACACACACATGTACACATGTGTACATCCACATAGGCACACACACTTTTCTTTCTAACTTTCTTGTCCTTCTTTCTTTCATTCATTCTTTGTCCTTTACGTCTTTCTTTCAATATTTTACTTTCTTTCTTCTGTACAATGCAAGCTTCATGATGGGTGATCATGCTGTGTTGATCTTCGTGAATTTCTCAATGTTGATTTGTTGTCTGCATTTTGCAGGATGTTGCCTTTGAAGCTGTGAAGCCCAAGGCAATTGCCACTGTCACCACTGTAAAGGCAAGTTTGTGGGGCGTGTGTGTGTGTGTGTCACTCTGTGTGTGTCAAAGTCAAAGATGTTATTTTCAGGTGGAACATTGAATAAGCAATAATGGTTTGCTTTTTTTTTTTACATCAAGCCATCTATAACACAAAAATTAAAGAAGGAAATAAACATGAAAAAACAAACCCACACACAAAAACCCAAGCAAAACAACCAAAAAAGCATGAATAAGTTCATGCACGCACACACTGAGTACTCGTATACTCTCTCTCTCTCTCTCTCTCTCTCTCTCTCTCTCTCTCTCTCTCTCTCTCTCTCTCTCTCTCTCTCTCTCTCTCTATCTCCAGCGATACGCTGACATTCAAAATTTAACATGCCCCCTTTGCAAGGAAAATCAACAATGAGTTACATTTTGTACCATTTTTTAATGAGTTGAGAAAAGAATTGAAAGCATTTTACAGAAATCCCAGTTTATTTAAGCTTAGTCTATTGATGTCTAGTAGAAATGAGAACACCATTCATAAACTGTCTATATATTTGTATAAGGCCTTTAAGATTAGAAGTGTTGCTTTGTCATAAGTATTGTATTGTTGCTAATTATTGATGTATTGATAAACCGCTTTTTTATAATGTTGACACACACCCTTCCATGGGGCTCTCTCTCTCTCTCTCTCTCTCTCTCTCTCTCTCTCTCTCTCTCTCTCTCTCTCTCTCTCTCTCTCTCTCTCTCTCTCTCTCTCTCTCTCTCTCTCTCTCTCTCTCTCTCTCTCTCTCTCTCTCTCTCTCTCTCTCTCTCTCTCTCTCTCTCTCTCTCTCTCTCTCTCTCTCTCTCTCTCTGCTCTCTCTCTCTCTCTCTCTCTCTCTCTCTCTCTTGTCTCTCTCTCTCTCTATCGTGTAAACTCTCTCTCTCTCTCTCTCTCTCTCTCTCTCTCTCTCTCTCTCTCTCTCTCTCTCTCTCTCTCTCTCTCTCTGTCTCTCTCTCTCTCTCATCTCTCTCTCTCTCTCTCTCTCTCTCTCTCTCTCTCTCTCTCTCTCTCTCTCTCTCTCTCTCTCTCTCTCTCTCTCTCTCTCTCTCTCTCTTTAGCTCTCTCTCTCTCTCTCTCTCTCTCTCGTGTAAACAAAAAAATCAATGTGTGCAAGATTTAGCTCAAGGGTTTTGAAGGTAAATTTTGTGTAAAAGCAGGGCTCCCAATCGTCCCACAAAACAAGGGGTCCCAGGGACTCCTTCACTTACATTATAGAGGGTCCTAGAGGCGGGATAGAGGGTCCCAGTGGCATTGCGAATGCTAAAAACGAATTTTTCTAGTGCATCCCTGGGACCCCCTGCACATTCTTTTACAGGGTCCTTTAGAATTTTAGTGCTTCATAGACCCCCAAATGGGGGTCCCTGGGAGGAGCCCTGTGAAAGTGTAACACCTATCTGTTATTTCGGTTAAGTTGCTCTTTTTGGGCCGTGTGTAGGACACGTACAAGCCTGAGCGTCGCTACAAGAGGCATGACGCTGACAAACTGAGAGATGAGGAAACGCGGGTACACTCCACGCTGCTTGAATATGGCAGGTGGGAACCATTGATAAAATAATGGGGGTGGGGGGGTTGAAGGGAAGGAGGGGGGAGGGTAGGAGGGGCAGCGGGTAAATGAGTCGAGTTGGCAATCTGTTTGATGTGTGCTTTTCTTTTGTGGTGGTGTTGTTGTTATATTGTCTTTTACGGTGGAAACCATGTAGCTTAAAAGTGGTTACCACAAAACAATAATGTGTTTGGTTCAAATAGGAATTGTTCGGAAATAATTAAGGGGAGTAATTTCATGATGTGTGGGAGTGATCTTGCCTAATTCAATCGGTCAAACAGGGGAAGTCACTCTACCATCAGCTCTCGTAGTCTATCGACCCGTGTGTTTGAGCAGATATACATCACTTAGAACACTGTGTATCATTCTAAAAATGTATGTCATTTATATTTTTACGTCGCATTTTGCAAGTTTTATCAGTTTGTGGCCACTGGCCACCCCTAATCTAAAAAAATGTTTGCAAGACGCTGACTCGCATCCAGCGGTTTCAAGCTTCGACGCCATTGTTGCATTGTTGCTATGGTATTTGACAGAGTAATGGAGGTAAACAACTCTAATTTTCACGAACTGCTCTCCCCTATTTTCTTTCCAAGAATCGTCTATTTCATCCTTATGGCTTTTGTTTTGATTATCTCAAGATGTTGGCTATCTCAAAATAACATTTCAGTCCTTTCAATTTTGACTTACCGATTTTCCTCTATATTGTTCTTCTTCTTTTTCTTTTCTTCTTCTTCTTCTTATTCTCATCTTCTTCTTCTTCTTTTTCTTTTAATTTTAGACTGTTGTATTCTCGTGTAGCAGATGATAACGAAATCAGTGAAGTTTTTGTCTGAGGTTTGAGCTGTTGCTGTTCTTTTCCAGGCGTTACGGTGTTGGTCGGTCAGAACAAGAAGCAAAGGTATGTTTTTGTTCCCCTGTTTGATTTTTTGTAGAAAATTTTTTTTGTTTGTTTTTTGGTTCCATGACGTAAATACCGTATTTTTCTGACTATAAGGCGCACCTTTGTATAAGACGCACCCCCCTATTTTTTTAACCAAATTTAAGATTTTGTTACTATGTTTTTTTACTATTTCATCAGTCACATTATAAGGCGCAGGGGTCTGAGTCTTGGAAAAAAAGTATCGCCTTATAGTCCGAAAAATATGGTACTTGTTTGCTGAGCTCCTTCAGTAGTTCTTTTTTTTTTTAATGAATATCACCTTTTTTGGTGTTTTTTAATCTTCGAATGAATTGATCAATCAAATTTAGACGTACTAATCTTTCGAGGCTCTGTATGAGAAATTTTGAAATGTTTTGTTGATTTGAATTCAGAATGATTCTTTTAATTGTTAAAAAAATGTGAAAGAAATTCATACGCATACAAGTCCTTTCCCCAATAGTTTGACTCATGACTGTCCACATATGATTTGTGTGTATAAATGCATTCAAATTAAATGTGATTTTTCTAAGTGCACAGTGTGTGTGTGTGTGTGTGTGTGTGTGTGTGTGTGTGTGTGTGTGTGTGTTAGTGTTAGGCTGTGGTTGTGTATGTGTGTGTCACTGTGTGTGTGTTCCCACTTCAAAATAGCATTTTGCCTTCAGCTTCATGGGGGGGGGGGGGGGGGGTATAGGGGCATTGCCCCCACTCACCCCCCAACAGGGATGCTGGTCCTGTACCTCGCTGGTGACTAGGTGACTAGGCAGCCCCTTGACTCCTTCTTTTCAGGGTTTTACAGGATTTTATAGAAGCACCCGTGCAATTACTATTGACGTAGTGTTTTGTGGTAGGAGGAGGAGAAGGCAGCGAAGAAGAAGGTCGCTGCTGCCGCAGGACTGGGGGGAAAAGAATCTGAGACAATAATATTATTAACATTTTAGTACCACACTTTATAGACTACAAAGCTATACTTTTTTTTCCCCAGCCCAAGACCCCTGTACCGTTAAATATAACTGTTAACCCTTTCACCGCCAGCCAAAAAGTTCCACTAAATTTTCCTGGACAGAGAACAAAATCCATCTGCAGTATTGGGGATTCTTCTGTGACAAATATATTTAATAAGGTCTATTCTTACTTCCCAAAACTAAGACAATAGGGTCTTTGGATAATAGACCCCAATTTGATGTCTTTGAGTGACATAGGTGTTGAATCAGTGTGGTGCTAAAATGCGACTTTGGCGGCGAAAGGGTTAATATACAAATAAGTATTGAGACAAAATCTTAATTTTGTGTGAAATTGGTGTGTGTGTGGGGGTATGCGCTGTATAGACAATAAAAAAATTGTTTTTGTTGTTTCAGGAGGAGGAGAAAGCAGCGAAGAAGAAGGCAGCGGCAGCAGGACTGGGGGGGAAAGATCCAGAGTCTGAGGTGGACCTTCAGGCTGAGGAGGAGGTGAGATGAACATCTTACTCCATGTCAACCATTACAGTGGAATTTGGAAATTCGTTTCTTTCTTTTTTTATGTCGGTCGCTCAAAAGGGTTTTGGCATCTGTTTGGACGGTATCTCGGACAATAATAGGAATTCTGAAGCATTTTAACGTGAGTATTCGTCGTATCGGCGACTCGGTACCACTTTCGATGTCTGACTCACAGTAGACTAAACTGAACACGGCAATCATTGCCTTTTTTCTTATGATTTTGTTCACTAATAGGGCGCCCTCATTTATTAGGTGCATAGGTTGAAATTGGAGAAAAAAATATCGCCTTATAACCCGAAAATTATAGTAACTGAAAGAAGCAGACTTTGAGATTGAGGGTCGTGAACATGAGGGGTGGTGGTGGTGACTAAAGTAGTTCTTTGCCCAAAACTGTGCAGTGTATGATTTTGTTCTGATAAGAAGAACAGTAAACCTTAATACGCTCAAGCGTAAGAAAGGAAGCTTACTTGAAACGTAGATTTTGTTTCTGTTCTCCAGCGGCGCATCAAGGCTTTGATGAGCGGGATGTCAGCCACCGGCCTGCAAGAGGTAAGACAGGTGGATTCCAACGAACCACTTCTAGCGTCTTTGTTGTCAGAAAACCACAACTCCCTGCCCTGTTTTAGAAAACGAGAGCATGACATATGGGATGGTGCATGAGAAAAATAAAAAAACTGAAACAGACTGCAACGTCACTGGAACATACAGCAAACAAACAACTACACGACAAGTGTAAAGTGACGTTATTTTATTCACAAGAGACAAAACAAAACTACTGGATATTTCGGCGAATGCGCCTTTATCAACACAAACAAACAAGAAAACAGCAAAGAGCAAAAAGAGCAAAAAGCAGGCAACAAAAGGAGCAAAAAATCAACAAGATCGAAAAACAAAAGATCATTTTGTATCATTTGCGCATTGGACTGTAGAGGGGAAATATTGTTTTTCGATCTTGTTGATTTTTTGCTCCTTTTGTTGCCTGCTTTTTGCTTCTTTTGCTATGATATTTGCTGTTTGCTGTTTTCTTGTTTGTCTATGTTGATAAAGGCGCATTCGCCGAAATATCCAGTAGTTTTGCTTTGTATCTTGTGAATAAAATAACGTCAATTTACACTTGTCGTGTAGTTGTTTGTTTGTTGCATGAGAAAAATAGACATAATGGAATGTTTACTTCTAAAATTGAAGTTTTGCCAGTTCGCTAGATCGAGCTAAGATTCGCGAGTATGCACACAAAACAGAATTGAAGCATCTCTGTTAGTTTTCGTTTGACAGTCATTTGAACATTACCATTCAGGATACATTGTTTGCAGAAATCTAACTTAGAAGAGTTGTGATTCTTTGTTTGTGTTGGTTTGTTTTCAAACTTCTGGATCTGGATCTGGATTTGTGCGTCGAAGGAGCCTATGAAGGCTATAAACTCGACGGAAATTGGGAGAGCGCAATGAGAGTTTGAACTTAATGAATGTTTTTTTTGTTTTTTGTTGTTGAATAAACTGTCTGTTGGTATTGACAGTATATTACAGTTGGCCATAGGCTTTTTCGTAGTATCCAGGCTGGACCAATCCGGCTAGCGAAGCGCTCACCGGGGACAAACCCCGACCGGCACAGCTCCTGCCCTTCATTTAGCACTACTTGATTAAATAAACAAAGGAATAGGTCAAATTCAAATTTTAGCGTTCGGATACTGGTACAATAAACGTAAAAACAGAAGAAAATGTGTCCTAAACAGAAACGTGCGACTTTTAAGTGTGTTGACTATTTTTTTGCTTTTGCTGGTAAGTGTGCTGAGCGACTGATATAAGGTTTTCTTGTGCACCGTCACATTATACTCAGGTAGATCTTACATCCCCCCACCGCTGTTGAAAAACTGTCGTGTGTGATGATTTTGTTTTATAACTGTTGCTTTTGTTTCATTTGAAATCTTTGTTGGTTCTTGTGTGCTTTTTTTTCTCTTTTTTTACCCAATTAGATTCCGTTGCTTTTAGATGTTAGCGGATGTAAGTTATGAATTAATAACACTGGCTCATGATGAATAAAAACATGCTTGGAAGTTCAAAAACATGGATAATGTGCCTGTGTAGACTGAATAGTTCTGTTATTTGTTTAAACCAAGTAAAACGTGTCCAGTTTTGATATCGCTGCAATTATTTTTTTTGTTAATCGTCCTGTAACAAGTGGTGAACATTTTTGAAATTGCATGATGGACAAGTGTTGACATACAATTTATATCAGGTGAAAATGTGTTTTTTAATATGTACTTTCTCAACAACTCACACACAGAAATTTATAAAAAAATTGGTGGGAAAGAAACCTTGAAACCAAAATGCCACAATCACGCTTAAAGCATGCTAAAGCATACTAACATTATTAGCAAAAGAAAGAAAGAAGACCTTGAAAAATCAGCAAAAAAAGGGTCTTAATAGGGAGGGGGACACTCAGTAGTCTGGATATGGGAGGGGGGGGGGCAGATCAGTGACATTTTTTGGGTCACATCTTAGAGGGAGTCTTAATAGGGAAGGTCTTAATAAGGAGGTTCTGCTGTAGTATTAATTAACACACAAAACTGGATACTTCTTTTCAAGAGACGAGTCATTATGAACGATCTTAGTTCTAACCGAAGAATCAACAGAAGAGAGTGTGTTGTTGTGTTTCTGAGTCTCCATTTTGTGAGAGAGATTTCTGCGTGCACTTTTTGGTTGGTACGCTCACTTGCTTTAAACTCAGCCGCTAGTCAATTTCTCTGCGTGTGCGTGTGTGTGTCTGTGACTCTTGCATTAATGTTTTGGCTGTGAGTTCTTTTTTTTCCGTTTTGTCCTCTTAATTTTTCTTCTCTCCCCTCCTGCATGATTATTCTATTGTGATTTTGGTGCCATGCCTGATCCCTCCCCCCCCCCCCTACCCTCTCCCCTACTCTTCCTTTCCCCCCTCCCCTACTCCCCCCCCCCCCCTCCCCCCCCGTCCTACTCTAGGGCAAGTTGACAGCTACAGCCGTGGGCTCCATAGTGGGTATGCAGTCTCAGGAGATTCAGGAAATCGCCTCCCAGTATGCTGAGAAAGTGAGTCACCCTCCTCAGTTCCTCTATATGTGTCCTTTTCATCTGTTTTTTTCTCTGTGCTGACTGTTGCCGTTTTGTTGCCTCAGCGCTAAGCATCTATGGTCTTTGTGTGAATTTTCTGTGCTCTGTGCTGGGTTTTTATAGCGTTGTGGTCTGTTTTTTGATGTGAATTCTCTGTTCTATCTTATGTCTGTTGTTGTCTGTGTGCTCTGTGCTAAGTGTCTGTGGTGTTATTTTTTAGAGTTGTGTGTCAGGTTTTGTTAGTCTGTGTGCTCTGTGCTAAGTATCTGTGGTCTGTATTTGATGTGTGTTCTGTGTGTGTTGTTAGGTGTTGTGTGTCAGGTTTTGTTAGTCTGTGTGCTAAGTATCTGTGGTCTGTATTTGATGTGTGTTCTGTGTGTGTTGTTAGGTGTTGTGTGTCAGGTTTTGTTAGTCTGTGTGCTCTGTGCTAAGTATCTGTGGTCTGTTTTTGATGTGTGTTCTGTGTGTGTTGTTAGGCGTTGTGTGTCAGGTTTTGTTAGTCTGTGTGCTCTGTGCTAAGTATCTGTGGTCTGTATTTGATGTGTGTTCTGTGTGTGTTGTTAGGCGTTGTGTGTCAGGTTTTGTTAGTCTGTGTGCTCTGTGCTAAGTATCTGTGGTCTGTATTTGATGTGTGTTCTGTGTGTGTTGTTAGGCGTTGTGTGTCAGGTTTTGTTAGTCTGTGTGCTCTGTGCTAAGTATCTGTGGTCTGTATTTGATGTGTGTTCTGTGTGTGTTGTTAGGCGTTGTGTGTCAGGTTTTGTTAGTCTGTGTGGTCTGTGCTAAGTATCTGTGGTCTGTATTTGATGTGTGTTCTGTGTGTGTTGTTAGGCGTTGTGTGTCAGGTTTTGTTAGTCTGTGTGCTCTGTGCTAAGTATCTGTGGTCTGTTTTTGATGTGTGTTCTGTGTGTGTTGTTAGGCGTTGTGTGTCAGGTTTTGTTAGTCTGTGTGCTCTGTGCTAAGTATCTGTGGTCTGTTTTTGATGTGTGTTCTGTGTGTGTTGTTAGGCGTTGTGTGTCAGGTTTTGTTAGTCTGTGTGCTCTGTGCTAAGTATCTGTGGTCTGTTTTTTTATGCCAAGGCTCTGTACGTTGTGTGTCTTTGTTTTGTGAGCATTGTTTGTATGTCTGGTTTTCTTTGTTTAGATTTTTGTTTTCTTTGGTTCAAGTTCTGTTTAAAAAAAATTAAGTTTTGCTTTTTTATTTTACTGTTTGTTTTGTTTGTTTGTTATTAGTTGTGTGTGTGTGTGTGTGTGTGTGTGTGTGTGTGTGTGTGTGTGTGTGTGTGTGTGTGTGTGTATGTGTGTGTGTGTGAGTGAGTGTGACTGTCAGATGTATGTTAGTGCACATGTGTGTGTGTGTCTGTCTGTCTGTGTCTGTGTGTATGTCAGATGTGCATGTAATGTGTGTGTGTGTGTGTGTGTGTGTGTGTGTGTGTGTGTGTGTGTGTGAGTGTATGTGTGTGTGTACATGTGTCTGTGTCTCTGTGTGTTGTAATAATGAATGCTTGTGTGGGTGCTTTGTATCAAATACCGTTTGTTTGTTAGTACTATTTTCTGTCAAGTTCTTAACATCTGTCTGTTAGCAGTGACTATAGTTCTCAGTTGTCAAGTGTGCTGTTCTCTCTTTCGCTGAAGCACCATGTAATGACTCGTTTTACGGTTTTCAACAAAAGGTTTAAAGATATTGTAGTGTTTGATTTTTCCCTGTGCATGAAGATCAGAGCTGTCCTGTGTTTTGTGAGTTGATGTTATGAGGTGCAGTGTGTTGTTGACTTTTATTATTTTGTCGTGTCCTTGTGTGTATTTTAAATGAATGCAGGCTGGAATGCTTTAGCAGGAATATTGCACTGGAGTGAAAACTAATCATCATTAAATGTTGTTGCATTTTTTTGTTTGCTTCTTTGCATGGCAGTTACGTTTGGAAGGTATGCAGCAAAGACTGACTTTAAACTCTAAAGGGGCAGCAACACACATACGAATCGTATCTGAATGCGATGCGATTTTGACAATGCGAGTCCTGAATCACGTGAAATTCATTTATTGGGTCTACTTGAGTATAGTGAGCGAAAACAGCAGATTATTTTTTTAGACAGAAGTATTTTACGTGATTCATAACTCATATCGTAAAAATCGCATCGTATTCCGATGCGATTCGTATGTGTGTGGCTGGCCCTTAAGCGGTTACTACTCCAGGTTATGAACCAGTGGATGCTGGTTCAAGTCTCCACTTGTCTCGTTTTAGACTAGAAAGGTGTCTGTTTATGTGTGTTATTGGTTCTGATTATAATTAGCAAATCTGTTGAATGAGACTGATGTCTTTCTGTTTTTAATAAATGAGAGTGGTTTCTTCGTTTATCTTTTGTGTGTGTGGCTGATTTGGTTGCATGTGAATGTTGGCTGTGCCCTTTCAGTTAATTTGTGTTCATGGTTAGACGCATGATAAATATAATAGATTTTTATGAATATGCTGTTGATGATGTTGCCGATACTGATGATGACGATACAGATGACGATGATGACAATGACATTGATGATATCAACAGTGATAATAACAATGATAAGGAAGGTGGTGATGGTGAGAATGATAATGATGACAATGATGATGATGGTGACGCCAAGCGGAGATAGAGAAGTTAGAGAAGAAGAATGAACACATGGTGTTGTTATTGTCACTATTATCATCTTTCTCATTATCTATGTCAGCAAGCGGAGATAGAGCAGATAGAGCGCAGTGAGCGTGTTGTTGTTATTCTTATAATTATTATTATTATCTATGACAGCAAGCGGAGATAGAGCAGATAGAGCGCAGTGAGCGTGTGGGAGGGGCCCAGCAACACAAGAGGCTGACCACCTCCCTCAACAAACAAATCAAAGACGCCAAAGCAAAGCTGACCGAGGTGTGTGGTGTGTGTGGGTTGGGGTGTGTGTGAAGGTGTATGTGTTATGTGTGTGTGGGGGGGGGGGGCGGCGAATTGGAGGGGGGGGGGGGGGGGGGAGAGGAGTATGTGTGGGCGGGGGATGGGAGGGGAGAGAATGTGTATATGTTTGGGGTGGTGGTGTATGTGTGTTTGTGAGTGCACTGAACAAAGCATCATTGTTGACATCAGTTTTAAATGAAATTTGTCTGTGCTGAATACACTCTTCGTGTGTGTGTGTGTGCTGATTTTGCTTGTAGTTGTCCGATATTTATTCTTAGTCTTCAGGAGATGAATTGTGTGGTGTTTATCATGCTTGTCTTGTTTCCCTGAATAAATATGTTGAGATGTGTGTGTATGCATGCGCGCATTCATCTATGCATCCATTTTGGATTGTGTGAGCACTGCTGAAAATCATTGACATCAGTGTTAAGAAAAAGTTGTCATTGATGAATACTGCCTGTGTGTGTGTGCGCTCATGCGTGAGTGTGCGTGTATGCTCGCATCTATGAGTATACACACGCAGTTTGCTAGCACTGGTAAGAACTTCTCGTGTCAGTTTTAAAAAGCAATAGCCATCACTGCTCACGTTGCATCAGGCTTTGCATCATACATACTTTCAGATGAAAGAAAAATGTATTGGGTCACCTTGGAGGGGGGGGGGGGGTAAGATTTGTTGCGTGTTTGTAGGAAAATGTCTCTAGTGTGAAACACGTTTTTGTTGTGATGACTGTCGTTCGTCCCTTTTTAATACATAGTAAGATTTAACGTGGTGACAGCCCTAACATGGCCTTAGTTGTCGACAGGGCTATAATTTTAATCTTAGTCTTAAAGACTCGTTCGAATCAGGACTTGGGGGATGGGGGTGGTGTGAGTGTTCGCCTAGTTATTTTGACTCCATTTCGTGTCGTTCCCTCTAATTTGTGTTTTAAAAAAAAAATCCTTTGTGAAGCACTTAGAGCCCCGTAAGGAGAACGAGCGCTATATAAATGTGCATTATCATTATTATTATTGCGTTTTGCTGCGAAACAGGTGCAGGAGAAACACCAGGAGCTGCACAAGACCTACGTGGAAACGCAGGAGAAACTGAAAGAGGTCAGTTTGCAATGGAAGGCGGCCAGTGGGTGGATGCCTCATGCCTCCATATGGGGAGCCGGACGACCCGCCCCCCCCCTCCCCTCCTCCATGAGTCTCTCCTCGTGGGGATACTGGGGGTGGGGGGGTGTCTTTCAGTACAAGTAGTTCCCCCACCTTCTGGAAGTCCTGTGCTATCAACTTCCTCTAATCTGTCTCTTTCTTTGATTCTGCCTTTTTCTTTTCTTACTGCCATCTTCTGTATTTTTCTGACTTTATTTTTCTGACTTGTTGGCCCATTCTCCTGCCTTTTTTTTTAGAAAAATAAAATCTTCCAAATAATATTCTCCTTTGGACTCCTTCGAAATCAGAATGTGTCGGCTGTTTGCAGCGGGGAGACCAGTGAAAACTGTAAACCAGACACATACACACCTTACCCCGTTATGGCCATATGGCCTAGGAACGCAGAAGAAAAGGTAAAAAGGAGAGAAATGGGGGAGGGAGGGAAAGAAGGATCGGATCGGAAGCAGTGAACATGAGAAAGTATGGAGAAAAAGAAAGGAGGGAAAGAATGGAGGAGAAGTGGAGGGAGGGAGGGAAAGACGGAGAATTGAATAAAGAGGGGAAGGGCGGAGGCAGGGAAGCTGGTAAGGGAGAGACACTTGACACTTGACAATTTTGCTCAAGACTTTTGTCCAATAACATGGAGTTGAATGAAAACGAAACAAAAACATAGCACATGTGAACAATATTCCAAATGTGAAAAAAAAATGTAAGACAATTTTTCCTCTTAACTTGCTCACTCCTTTCCCTCCACACATCTGCCCCGACTTCCCCACCCTATCCAGTTTTCTTGGTAAGGGAGAGAAGAAGAAATAAAAAGGAAGGAAGCAAATGAAGAAAGGAGGGTGGGAGGGATGAAGAGATCAAGGGATTGGTAGGTGGATGGGTGGAGTGGATTTCATGGGGGAGTGTTGGGTGTGTGTGTGGATTGGATTGGATTTGTGGATGGATAAGGTCACAGGTGGATGGACGGATTGGATAGGGTGAGTGGATGGTATGGACAGAAACGGGAGTGAATGGATGGATGGATAAATTAATGAAATGAGAAACTGAGCGAATGGATTGATGGACAAATTATTAATGAAAGGTTAGATGCATGTATAAATTAATGAATGTATAAATGAATAAATGAAATTTCTGTGCTTAACCATTTCACCGCCAGCCATATTTCAGCCAAACATTTCCATTAAATTTACCTGGGTAGAGAATAAAATCCATCTGCAGTATGGGGGATTCTTCTGTGTCATATCTAAAATAAGGTCTATTCTTACTTCCCCAAACTAAGACAACAGGGTCTTTGGATAATAGACCCCAATTTGATGCCTTTTAGTGACATAGAAGTTAAATCATTGTGGTGCTAAAATGCGACTTTGGTGTTGAAAGGGTTAAACCACGTGATAATGCATATTGTACTGAATGGTTACCAGGTTTGTCTTTTGTGGTAACCAGGGTACGATTGTGTGTATTATGCATCTGTTGACGATGTCCTTTTAGGTACAACAGCACAGCGCCGCCATAGACGAAGAGATGGAGAAACTTGGCGCTATGGAAACGGAAGAAAATCAAAGGTACAAAGAAATCTGCATAGCGTCACATGATGCAGCATGAATGCATGCGATGTCACCCAATCCTTGTATGATTATATTGCATCGCTACATAGATATAGATATATTAGATTTCGCATTTCCCTTGCATTTATATACACCCATTTTGATGCTTGAAATGAGGCTTTATACTACTCCTTGCCGACACGAAAGGGCGATAATTTTAGGCCCGAACTGCCGATAGCCCCCTGGTGATGAGTCAGGAGCAGACAATTTTCTGTGGTTATATACTACTAGTTCCTGACAGGCAAGGGCGATAATCTTAAGTAGGTGGCGTTCGCGTCTCAGGTCTCGAGGACAGGGGCAGATAATTTTCGGTATAAAGCCTCATTGATCTGTGGAGAGTGGTGCACGTGCTTGTCTTGGAAAACCATTTGCAGTCTTACAAAAAAATCATGTTTCATGGGTGAAACCACATGGCAGGAAAAGCAAGAATCCTGATTTCGGCTTTGTTATTTTTCCTGAAATCAGGAATTATTGAAGAATTATTACACTGGAATGACGGGGGGGGGGGGGGGATTTGTTTTATTGCTTAAAAAAATGAAAGCTGGCTCGGATGGAAATCTGTTTAACGTCCTCCTGTCTGGAACAGGGACATTAGTAGTTTAAAGATGGTGGGAAAGATCCTGGAAGCAATGCCCTGGGGCAGTGCAACACCAGGAAAGTCCCGAATTTTTAAGCTGGCTCAAATGCTCTTGTTTTATTAGTAAAAATGTACACACACAAAAAAAAGAATATCAGCCATGGGGGCTTCACCCCATGACTCCACCAAGGCAGCCTGCCGGAACCTAGGCATTCCTGCTTTGCATTTTATTCAGGTTTCACCTTTGCTGTTTGACTTTCTTACTCACTTTCCACTCCCCTCCCTTCCTACCCTCTGCCTCTGTTTCTCTCTCACCATTGCCCCCTTCCTTGGTGTCTCTCTCTCTCTCTCTCTCTCTCTCTCTCTCTCTCTCTCTCTCTCTCTCTCTCTCTCTCTCTCTCTCTCTCTCTCTCTCTCTCTCTCTCTCCCTCTCTCTCTCTCCCTCTCTCTCTCTCTCTTCTCTCTCTCCTTTTCTCCATGGAGGCGTGATAAGAATAGCAGAAACAATTTTTTCATTTTCATACTCGCTGTTCAGATTCTGCCGTCATAGTTAACGCAGCACAGTCGTACTTTAGACACCCCCTTAAAATTCATGTTTATGACCCTCAAGCTCAAAGTCTGCTTCTTTGAGTTTTATGGGAGTAACCCTAGGCTGATCCTGACCCTATCCTTTTCATGAGAATGGCAGAATCTTGCTTCTCAGTGAACATTTCCGATGCAAAAATTTGAGGAGTGTGTGTGTGTGTGTGTAAAGTACAAGATAGCCATTTGTGCACTTTTCATATCGCCGTCCGCATGCAAAAGAGACGTAACTCAAAACTGGTCAACTTTGATGTGTTGGACTTACCAGCTGATCTAGACAAGCGCTGCATCATCTAACAAAGCTGTAAAGCAACAATTTGCAAAGATAAAACACCGATGCTGACGCTAAAGGAACAAAAAATGACATTATTTGACCTGAAATGACCGAAATATTGAGTTTTCCATTCCTCATGTGAAGTGACGTAATTTAACTTACATCTCTTTTGCATGCGGGCGATGATATGTAGTAAATAAAGTGGGTTTTTATTTTATAAAATGTTTTGATTTGTTTTGTGCAGCATATTGTCCTCCCTGCGATCTCTGGTGGCTCTGAACGAAAATCTGAAGAAACAAGAGCAGGAGTTCAAAGCCCATTGCAAGGCAGGTTTTTAAAAATATTTTATTTTATTTCTTGAGCCCACCGCTTCCCTCTGGAGCGGTGGGCTACTGTGATCCTTCGTGTCGGTTCTTTGTTGTTTGTCCTGACATTATTTTGTGAGCAACTGAACAGACTCACCTTTTTGTTTGTTTTGGTAATGGTGTTTCAGTGGAACCGAAGATATTCTAAAAGGGTAAGATGGACTACTTAAAGAGCTCGGCGAACCGGGCTGATCGAGTTATCGTTAGTGGCGACAGTACACGTTTCACAGTGGAGGCTATCCAAAAACTCAGACTGGAACTTGAACGGAGAATTCAACTGGCATGTCGACGTGCAAAATGTGTCCTGTTTAAAAGGGACATAACCAGTGTTTCTGTCCTCACTACTCATATAGGGAAAAGAGACCGGATGCTTATCTTCCCCTAGAATATCTTTGGTGGAACCTCCCGACCTTGAAAAATCAGCCCCGAAAGGTCTTATAGGGAGGGGTCTTACAGGGAGGGGTCTTATAGGGAGGTGAACACTCAGTAGTCTGGATGTGAAGGGGGAAAGTTGGTGACAAATTGTTGAGGTCACATCGTAGAGGGAGTCCCCCAACTAGGGAAGGTCTTAACTCATTCAAGTCGTTCCGGCCATATATGTCCGGAATTAATAGATAGCTGTCAATTTCATGCATTTGCTTCAAGGGAAATAAATCTGTACGCACACCATACCTTGGTCACTTCTAAACTCGCTTCACTCCCTTAGACCACAATTTTGCCTCTGACTTTGCTTTTGTAGTGGTTTGTTGTGGGGAAACCAATCGGTGTAGAGAGCTTTTCTATATATAAAGTCTATATATAAAAAAAAGTCTGATCTACCACTTCCCTATGTCTAAACCTGAAGTAAAAACCCATAATCTTCTGTATTTTCTTTTGTTTATGTATGTTTTGTTTGTGTGTATGGCTGGAGTGATTTGTGAGTTTTTTGAATAAACAAAATTGTTGCGATGCGAATGAGTTAATAGGGAGATTCCACAGTGTATTACCTCTTCTTCTTCTTCGTCGATCGCTGTTTCCTGTTTAGATGCGTCATGCTGCCGTTACGCGCCTAACTAAGAAATAGTTTAGGCCCAGCAAGTCCGACTTCGGCTGGAGGAAATCTTTTTGAAAGTGTTTCGTTAACTGGTAAGGCAGAAAGATAGTAGATGACAGTTGCAAAGGGAAAAGGCAGAGTCAAAGAATGACAGATTAGAGGAAGTTACAAGCACAGAACTTCCAGAAGGTGGGAGAACTATTTATACAAAAGACCCCCGGTATCCCCACTGTATATTACCTGAAGCCGAGATGTCCCAGTTACTCACTGTTGCAGCAGTTGGGTTTGTTGTTCTACCTCGTTTTAGGGATTGCACGGGGCATGACCCCTTTTCAAATATTACACAAAAATAATGCTGATTTTGTTGTCATGCATTCTTACTATTTTATTAGTCTTTTGATCAGGCACAAAGGTCTTGGTTTCGTAAAAAAAACATTACTTTATTTTGTCCATAAAATTTGATACCCTGCTGTCTGCTATCTTTTCTCTTTTGGAGTCAATTGTCTGCCTTTCGGGGCAAAAGGGAAGCAAAGAGAGGATTTACTTTTTTCACATCCAAATGAGTGCAACATTACTTTTATGCTGAAAGGTTGCTTGACATACTAAGTTTTATCTGCTATGGAAGTGAAAAGAGAAGTTAGTGAAATATAAAATTTACAGATTTAAACTGGATGGCATAATTATATGTCATGCTTGGTGCATGCACACACACACACACACACACACAGTGCACACACACACATGCATGCGCACGACACACGTGCACGCGCGCACACACACACACACACACACACACAGAGTCCTTATGTTGTGGGTGATATTTTTGGTTTCAGGATGAAATGGCTCGACTAAAAGGCAACATTGAAGATCTCCAGAGAGAGACGGGGCAACTTGACACTGAGGATAAGGTATGTGTGTGTGTTTGTGTGTCACTCTGTCTGTGTGTACGAGCGTGTGTGTGTGTGTCACTGTGTGTGTCTGTGTCACTGTGTGTGTGTGTGTGTCACTGTGTGTGTGTGTTTTTGAGTGTGCATGTTTGTCTTTGTATCTGTGTATGTATGTGTGTGTGCGAGTGTGTGTGTGTGTTGGTGTGTGTCTGTGTTAGTGTGTATGTATGTATGTGTTTGTGTCTGTGTGCTATGTAAAAGGCAACATTGAAAATCTTCAAAGAGAGATATGGCAACAAAATAGCGAGGAGAAGGTGACAGAGAGAGAGAGGACAGGTGGGGAGACAAACAATAACACTGAGAAAGAGATAGAAAGACGGTGTGTGTGTGTGTGTGTGCATGCTTGCATGCATGCGTGCGTGCGTGCGTGTGTGTGTGTGTGTGTGTGCATGCATGCATGCATGAATGTGTGTGTGTGTGTGTGCGTGCGTGCGTGCTTGCATGCATGTGTGTGTGTATGTGCGTGCGTGTGTGATTATGCTTGCATTTGTATATGTTAGAGTGTTGTGAAGTGACGTTTTTGTCTAATTGTATTGCTTTTATGTACAATGCTTGTAACAGAGAGAAGAAAAAAGAGCTTTTTCTCTAATTGTAATTTGCTTTTACGTACAATGCTTGGGAAGAGAGAAGAAAACAGAATTCAAAATATCTCAAATTTGTTTCTACATTTTATACTTCAAAACATTTCTGTTGTGATTGCAGGAGAGAGCAGATTTGATTGGTCGCCAGTACGAAGCTGACAAAGAGAAGCTGCACAAAATTCGACTTTTACTGGTGGGTTGACATTTTTATTTTTACATGGAAACAAAATAAATTTGTGTAAACATTATGGTTGCTTGTTGGAATAATGATGTTTATTATCTTGTCTAGGTCTTACTTTTTTTTCTTCCTCCAAACTTGTAATTGTTAGTTTTCTTTGTTTGTGTTTTGACGAAGCTGGGGATGAACATAAACATTGAGAAACATTGAGATTTAAACTTTGTTTGAAATAAGTCACGCATTGTTTTTTTTGTTTAGGGTATTTTAAAAAATGGCTGATCTCAATATTGTTTTGAATGAATTTCAGGCCAGAATTGTTGAGAAAAACAAATGATGTCAGAATAGTTTTCAATGAATTTTAGACCAGAATTGTTGAGGACAGAAAAATGACGTCAACATTGTGTAGAATTAATTTTATGCCAGAATTGTTCAGAAAAAAAATGACGTCAAAAGTGTTTTCAATTAATTTCAGGCAAAAATTGTTTAGAAAAAAGATGGCGTCATCATTGTCTGGAATTAATGAATTTCAGGCCAGAATTTTTGAGTAAAAAGATGACGTCAACATTGTGTGGAATGAATGAATTTCAGGCCAGAATTTTTTAGCAAAAAGATGACGTTAACATTGTGTGGAATGAATGAATTTCAGGCCAGAATTTTTGAGTAAAAAGCTGATGCCAACATTGGGTGGAATTAATTAATTTCAGGCGAGGAAGAACCGTGAGATCGCCGGGCTGCAGCGGAAAATCGACGAAGTTCCCTCGCGGGCGGAGCTGAGTCAGTACCAGCGTCGTTTCGTGGAGCTGTACCACCAGGTGTCCTCGACGCACCGCGAAACGAAGCAGTTCTACACCCTGTACAACACCCTGGACGACACCAAGCTCTACCTCAACAAAGAGGTCAGGGTTTATTATTACCGTCATTTATGGCCCTTAAGGCGACACAGCGCATAAGGCGCACCCCCTGCTTTTTAAAAAAAAATCGTAATTTGAACACAGATAGGGCGCATACACCCGATAAGGCGCAAAGAAACCAAAGAAATCAAAAAAAGGAAGAACGAAACGATCAGCGAAAGTAACATCATTACAGGGCCAGTGACGGAAGTGGAAGCCTAACTATATAACTATGTTTTAATGCAATGTGAGTGAATTGTTGTCGGTTTGTTGTGGAAGCTACCAGAGCATGGTGAGTTGCTCATTTCAACTCTCGACCCCCTTACTTTTTTCTGTTTAGAATAGAATGGGATCCGGATTGGGCGCAGGGGTCAAAGTTCAGAAAAAAAGTTGCGCCTAATAGGCCGTAAATTACGGTATTCTTTTTCTTCTTCTTCTGCGTTCCCAGGCCATATGGCCATAATGGGTAAGGAACGTATGTGTCCGTTTTTTAGTTTTCACTGGTCTCCCCCCCCCCCCCCCCGCTAGCGTACAGCTGACACATTCTGATTTCGGAGGAGCTCAAAGGAGAAAAATTATTTGGAAGATTTTTTTGGGGGGAAAAGGCAGGAGAATGGGGCCAATAAGTCAGAAAGATAGACACTGGACACTGGAAAACTTGATTTGACAAGGATAAAGATAGAAGATGATAGAGAGCAGAGGGAAAAGGGCAGAGTCAGCGAGAGTGACAGAATAGAGGAAGTTACAAGCACAGAACTTCCAGAAGGTGGGGGAACTATTTTTACGAAAGATCCCCCGGTATCCCCACGGGGAAGTCATGATTTATTTTTAGCACTATCTTCATGCCTGTATAGTGCTCCAAAAGTAGGGGATATTGACTTTATTGGCCACTGCAACTGGGGTTATTAACGCCCTTGACTGCAAGAGTTAAGCCCTTGTTGATCAGTATCCAAAATGGCATTCACTCTTGCAAATGGCAGCCTAAGTGGTCTCAGATAGGGTTATTGGCGAGAGTTGTTCCCTTGTTTGGTCAGTACTCAACCATCTTCCCCCGCCCACCAAGGGTATTCACTCGTGCAAAAGGTGTTCTTTCAGGCATGGGAATTGTCAGTCTTTTGGCTGATTTCAGCTTTTTTGATGGTCCTCTTCAGTCTTTTTTTGCAAGTTTCAGCTTTTTTGATGGTTCAAGAGGACATTTATGAGATAAAAAAAATAAAAGCCCAATGAGTAAAACTTAAGTTATTGGTTATAAATGAATGCAAAATGAACTAAACATATCAGTCTTATCTCTAATACTGTTTTTAAGGCTTAGAATTAGATAACAGAAGAAGCTTCATTTTCCTGTATCCCAACACACAGGGTTTCAGTTGTTTTTTATTCCTTGTTCCTATGCCTGCTTCCAGACCCCAATTTTCAGTCTTTTTTGTCTTCTCTACTTCCCATGCCTGTCTTTGCAGTGGACAATAAGAGCGTAATGGGTTCAAAAGCCAAATCATAACTTTACTCCCATGTGAAAACAAAAAATGTATCCTTCCTTCTCCATAAAATTGAAAACAAAAACAGGATTGCAAGCGTGTGGAGGTCCAGAAACCTGAAACTACTACTTCTTCTTCGTTCGCTCAGACAGTTTCCTGTCATATGAGCGCAGATGCGTCATGCTGCCGTTATGCGCCTAACTAAGAAATACTTAGGTCCAGCATGTACGACTTCGGCTGGAAAAAACTTAGTAAGAATTTATAGAAAGAAGGCAGGAGAATGGACCATTGAGATAAAAAGATAGCAGATGACAGTAAGCAAAGGGAAAAGGCAGAGTCAAAGAGAATGACAGAATTAGAGGAAGTTACAAGCACAGAACTTCAAGAAGGTGGGGGAACTATTTGTATGAAAGACCCCCCGGTATCCCCACGGGGAGGAACCTGAAACAAGAAGTCCCGAAAAAACCCCCACCTGAAATGAAAAATCCTGAAACCGTACTTCATTAATTTTTGGTTGAAGAGAGGTGTGCGTTTGTGATGGTGGGGATGGGTGGGGAGCTGGGGGTGAATGGAAACTTTGAGACACTCTGAAGTCAAAAAGTACCAAGCTTTGTCCTTTAGTGCTTTCACACCTGCCATGAATGTCTGCCCAAGTTTCTTGTCCTGGAATTCAGGCTGGGGATTATTCAACCCAGTAGTACACTCCCAAAACCAGAAGTTACATTTCTGGGCACACCAAAACCTGTTAGTCCAGTGTGCGTCGGATAAAAAGCAGTCCTAAAATGAATTTTGAAATGTCACATGATTGCCAGAGAAGATGGATAATGGGTTTAATGTCCAAAACTCACAAAACAGTCATGAACACCTAATAACGTGTTGGACTCTGTTTGGTACTAGACATTCAAGTCAGTGCCTTCCCAGGCTCCAGAACAGAGTTTTGATGGCTTCCAGGTGTATGTGTGTGGAAGGGGGGGTTGTTGTTGCTGTCATTTGTTTGAATGGAGAAAAGCCAGGGGATCGTGTACTAGTTGTAAGTCAAGGGAGGTTCTGGACGCATTCACAATGTCTCGCTCTCATACACACAGTTTGTGCACTGAATTAAGCTACACACTCTCTATCCTTCTCTCCCTCTCTTTGTTATGCTTAGGTCTTTTTAACTGTATAGTAATTCTGTTATTGACACATTTTTATTTACATTGATGAGATTATTACTTTCAAGTTGCCTAACATGTTTTTTTAAAATTATTTGTTTCATTTAACAGGTGAACTTGCTGAATTCCATCCATGACAACTTCAAACAGTAAGTTCACAGTTTCTTGGTGTGTGTCTATGTGTTTTTGTGTATGGTTATGTGTGTTTACTTGCATGTGTGTGTGTGTAGTGCAAGTGCATTGTAAGTGAATTTTAATTATTTGGTTGGTATAATTTCGTTTCACACGTTTGATTAATGTTCTTTCAGTTATATTGTATTTCTGTCATGTTGTTGCACCTAACCTGAATTTCTCTTTTGGAGATATTAAAGTATACTCGAACTTGAACTTGTGCTTGAATGTGTGTGTGTGTGTGCGCATGCATGCATGTGTATGTGTGGAAGGTGTGTGTGCTTGCGTGTATATTGGGGGGGAGGGGGGGTGGGGGTATGATTGAATGAGGGAGGGAAAAACAGCACAAGAAGTTTCCATTGTTATTGTTGTTTATGATGATGATGATGCTGTTTTTCTCTGACGATTATTGTTTTTTTGGGGGGTGTTTTTTAACACTATGTGACTGTTGTTTCCCTTCGTGTGTCCAGAGCTATGTCGTCTCAGGCCAACAAAGAGCAGTTCCTGAAACAGTTTGAGCAAATCGTGGAGGGCATCAAACAGAACAGAACTAAGGTACATGTTGTTTGAATGGGTGGGTGTTTGGGTGAAGCTCTGTATGTGTGTGTGTGTGTGTGTGTTTACATGTATGTGTGTGTGTGTGTGTGTGTACATGTATGTGTGTGTGTGTGTATGTACATCGTGGGTGCATGTGGGTGTGCCTGAAGCCTGAATTCAGGCAATGTGATGCAGGTTCAGGCAGTAGTTTGCCAGAAGAAAAGGCTCTTCTCTATGGACTTGCTCTTGGGGTAGCACCTGTATCAAGGGTTATGATGTTGTTCATTTCTAGGGCGCCCTCGTTTATTAGGCGCATAGGTCGAAATTGGAGAAAAAAATATCACCTTATAGTCCGAAAAATACGGTAATTTGTTTTAAATTGTTGACAGGTGGAGCGCAAGAGACAGGAGGAGAAGATGCGCAGGGACCAGCTGAGCGACCAGTACCTGGACCTGGTGGAGAAGCAGCGCCTCTACTTCAAGACTGTCAAGGACTTCAAGGAGGAGTGCAGGAGAAACGAAATCCTCCTCACTAAATTGGGATCAGTGTAGAGAACAATATCTAAGCTGATAGGTTGTCAAGGACTGCAGGAGAAATGAAACCCTTAGTAAATTAGGATCAGCGTAGGGAACAATATCTAAACTGATAGGTTGTCAATGACTTCAAGGAGGACTGCAGGAGAAACGAAACCCTCAGTAAATTAGGATCAGCGTAGAGAACAATATCTAAGCTGATAGGTTGCCAAGGAGTGCAGGAAAAACGAAATCCTCCTTAGTAAATTACTAGGATCAGCATAGGGAACAATATCTAAACTGATAGGTTGTCAAGGACTTCAAGGAGAAGTGCAGAAAAAACGAAATCCTCCTCAGTAAATAAGGATCAGCGTAGGGAACAATATCTAAACTGATGGGTTGTCAAAGACTTTCAGGTGTGCAGGAAAATAAATCCTCCTCAGTAAATAGGGCATTTGCCACTTGAGGACGACCTTGAAATTCACAGAGTTGAATTTAGAGAGTTGAAATAGAAAGGTCAGTGTAACTCGGGCAGAACGAGCGCGGGCAAATTAGTAGTCTAGTATAGAGTAGGAACACTCGTGGCAAATGCCCTATTAGGATCAGCGTAGGGAACAATATCTGAAGGATCTGAGTGAAGAATGCTGGAAAAACGAAATCCTCCTCCCCAAGTTGGGGTCTGGGTAGTAGATGTTGCAAAAAAATGAAAATGTCTTCAATGAATGGGGTTTAGGGTAGGGAACAATGATAACTCAGACCTGGCTACACTACACATCTTTGAGTGTCATTCTGGCCACACAATTTGGACCACTTCTACTTTTCAGAATGGATAATTATGCTCTTTAATCCATGCATGCTACACATGTTTATTGGAGTGTGCTTTTGATTGTGTTCATGAATGGAGTGCACATTCCACACCAAGACTGCTCATTTCAACTGTCAAGGGGTGAGTTTCATGAGAGGCCACTCTGCGCGCGCATTATGCTTGCGCCAAAAGGGGTCTAAGAAATGACTTTACAAAACGTTTGCGGAAAAATGTTACAAGCTCTTGTCTGATTGTTCCCCCCCAAAATATTATTTTAACCAAACCTTAATGGGCCAATCGACAACAAGAAATGTATGAACCCCGTGCAAGTCACGTGATAGTTTAACGCGATCAACCTCTCGAGCTAGAGTAGAGTGCTAGCGCTCGCAAACTATAGACGGGAAAAAACCCTATGGGAGAACACTTAGTGAAAATTAGAGTTGATTACCTTGACTTACTCAGTGAAAACCATGGCGGCAATTAGAGTTGATTACCTTGACTTACTCAGTGAAAACCATAGCGGCAAAGCTTGAAACCGCAGGATGCGAGTCAGCGACTTGCAAACATTTTTTTATAAAAATGAGGGGCGGCCAGTATCCACAAACTGATGGAACTTGCAAAATGTGACGTAAAAATGTAAATGATATCGATTTTAGAATGACGCACGGTGTTCAAAGTGCTATATGTCTACTCAAACACACGAGGTGAGAGCTGGGGATCTACCTGATGGTAGAGTAACTTCCCCAGTTTGACACGATTGAATTAGGCAAGATCACTCCCACACCCCATGAAATTACTTCCCTTAATTATTTCCGAACAATTCCTATTGCGCTAACAGTTATGATCGCCCACTCTTGTGAACCGACCCCCGGATTACACATGGCTTGTGTAAGGGGTAATCAGGTGGATAATTCAATTTAAAAAATTGGCACATATGTACTTTAGCCCACCCCTTTCCCCCCTTCATGTTTATGACCCTCAATCTCAAAGTCTGCTTGGGGGGGGGTTATGAAAATAATCCTAGGCTGATCCTAGCCCTAACCCTTTCTCAGAATTGGCAGAATGATGCCCTCAGTGAAACTTTTCTATGTGATAATTTGAGGGGGTGGGGCTAAAATACATGATAGCCAAAAAATGGTCAAAGACTTCACAGAGTTGTGCTGGAAACATGGAATTCCCTGTTGTAAATTGGGATCATGGATGTTAGGCCCAAGGCACCTAGTCAGCCTTCAGCAAGAGTGAAAGGAGAATGTGTTATTAGTGTTGATGTGTTAAGCGGATATTCCATGCCGAAACCCGTGCGCAATCCATAAATAAGTGAAACAAAGAAGGGAAAAGATTTGCGCACGTGTCCGAATTTCCCCTATATGCGTAAACTTTTATCCTTCTTTCTTTCACTTATTTAGGATTTTCCGTACGGAACTTGCGCGTCTAATGTAAACCCAGCCTTCGTGTTGCGTATAATTTGCTGGAGATTTGCAATGAATCAGTGAATTAAAATCTGTAAAACTTGAACTGTGCGGGCTTGTTGTTACAATGAAAATTTAATTCAAATGGTAAATAGAAATTATGAAAAGGTAATAATTATTGGAAATGGCAAAAAGTTTGATCAGAAATAAAAGAACGAAATACTGAGATGGTTCATGATTGCAATACAAACTGAACTGATCTAAAACAATATTCATATATTTGGGGCACTCAGTGGAGTTGTATTTATTCTTCTTCCTCTGCAATCGCTCAGACAATTTCCTGTCATATGAGTGCGGATGCATCATGCTGCCATTATGCGCCTAAGAAATGAGGCCCAGCATGTCTGTCTTCAGCTGCAGAAAATCTTTGTTAAGTGTTTCTTAAAAAAAAACCCAGGAGAATGGACCAGTAAGGCAGAAAGATAGTAGATGACAGTAATCAAAGAGAAAAGGCAGAGTCAAAGAGAGGGACAGATTAGAGGAAGTTACAAGCACAGACCTTCCAGAAGGTGGGGGAACTATTTGTACAGAAGATCCCCCAGGGGGAGTTGTATTTATATGAAATTGTTAAAAAAATTACAGTGGGAGGCATGATTGCACTGTCATGTCACACTAAATCATTAGCATTTTGTTAATTAATACTTTATACCGGTAATGTGTGTTTGATTGTGGTGTTTGCATGGGATGAGAGTAAATGAATAGATTATTGATTCTTGTTGTTGCAAGTGATCTTGCTTCGATTGGCTTAGTGTATGTCATGTTGGTTTATGTCTTTTGCATGGAACGAGATTATTTATATGAATAGTATGTTAATGTACTAACACTTTTGTTGTTGTCGTTGTTGTACCCTGGCTTAAAGACTCCAGGGATCATCCCAACAGCCGAAGCACTCGGAACACTATGGTACAAATGCATCAGCTAGGGATGAGAACGTTACGTGTGTGACCGTTTTTGATTACCCCGCCACGTGGGCAGCCACACTCCGACTTCGGAGGAGTACCAACATTTATATCCAGGATTGATTTCAGTAATATTCAGGGCTAAGACTTAAGCAGGGGTGCATGTGGGTGTGCCTGAAGCCTGAATTCAGGCAATTTGATGCTGCTTCAGGCAGCTGAGTGCCTGAAGAAAGGGCTCTTTAACATGATATCATTCTTTTGTACATTGGGTTTCGGCAAGAAAGTTCAGGCAAAAGTGTTGGTCACTGCATGCACCCGTGCTTAAGGTCATGCATTTTTATCAATTATTATTATTATTAATTTGGCATTTGTACGATTCGATTCAAAATTATTTGTGTGATTCACTTCTAAATAATGACCTTCAGGTTAATGATTGCACACCATTATTAGGAGAAAACCCCAACAACAGCAACTTTAACCCTTTCGCCGCCAGCCATTTTTCAGCATTAAATTTCCATTAAGCTTACCTGGGTAGAGAAAAAATATATCTGTAATATTGGGGATTCTTCTGTGACATATTTAAAGTAAGGCCTATCCTTACCTCCCAAAACTAAGACAATAGGGTCTTTGGATAACAGACCCTGATTTGATGCCTTTTAGTAACATGGGTGTTAAATCATTGTGGTGCAAAAATGCGACATTGGCAGTAAAAGGGTTAAAGAAAAAGTTCTGTTCTCAATTAGGTTAAAAGAGATCCCCCTCCATTCCGAGACCCTCCCCTCTCCGCTCCCCTCCCCTCCCCTCCCCGTCCCATCGTCCTGTCCCCTTTTGCGGGTAAAATATTTCGTGTACAGACATTTAACCAATAACCTCGTTCATTGAGGCAAATTTGTTTTTTTCCAAAACATGCCAGGGTATTTTTGTTAGAAGGCTGTATAAATAGCATTTATGCTATAATAATGTTGCATGTGTGAAATATTGCAGTGAAACATTGATTGCATATGACAATGGTACAATGAAGAGCATGATGAAACAGAATGATTGTGACTGAACCATTCCAATAAAATGGAAAAGAAATGACATAACAACAAGATGGTCTGCACAGAATGCAGTACAATGTGTGTGTGTGTGTGTGTGTGCATGGGTGCTCCTGGGAAATTTCAAAAATCCTGCAAGGGGGCGGCCCCAGCGGAGTGCAGGGGCAGAGTGCACACACACATTACTACTCTTTTTTCACCCATCTAGACCAGTACAAGTGCTACATTTCTTTGAATATAGCAAATGCTTATATAGGCCCTTTTTATATTGTACAAGTGTGTGTGTGTGTGTGTGTGTGTAAGGAAATCGTTGTCTCTCAAATTCTCATAATCCGGCGACGCCGGCTCAAGGCAATTTAAAAATCCTGCAATTCAGGACATTCTGAAAGAAGGAGCATCCATGTGTGTGTGTGTTTATCATCACTTTATGTGTGTGTGTGTGTGTGTGCGCGCGTGTGTGTGTGTGTGTGTGTGTGTGTGTGTGTGTGTGTGTGTGTGTGTGTGTGTGTGTGTGTGTGTGTGTGTGTGTGTGTGTGTGTGTGTGTGTGTGTGTGTGCACGTGTGCGTGTGTGTGTGTGTGTGTGTGTGTGTGTGTGTGTGTATGAATCGCTGTTAATCCAGATTTATTCCAAATGTAAGTGAAGGCTTCCCTAGGAGATATTTAGACTCCCCATAAATCAATAGCAAACTCTGTTCATAACTTCTTTTTTTTAGATTTATAATTTTTTTTGTGCTGACAAGATTGAAGAACAAACTATTTAACCCTACAATGGAGGTAACCGATAAACATTATTTGCAGAGGAATTGGTGGTGTGCCAGTTTGTAAGTCGAACCCTTCCTAGCATGTACCCTGATTTCAGTGACATTTTGTTAATGAAGAGTTTCACTAAGTCAGTACTGTCGAACACATCAAATTTTTTTTGGTTATTGAACTTTTTTGTACGTTTTCAAATACAGAACATAACCATTAGTAAGCAAAAGAGTACAAAACCATGTCGATTTCACATAATTATTATTAGTCCTGACATGGCCTTAGTTGTCGACGGGGCTATAATTTTAATCTTAATATTAAACCCTATATAAAATTTAAAGTGATTCTGTGCACAATTCACGAGATACTGGGTGGAAAAAAGTAAGTAGAGGTTCTTTTAATGCTGTATCTGGTGACATTCCAACGAAGTTTTAAGTGATTCTGCACTCTGGTTCACAGGATATTGCACAGGCATGGAGACAACAGGAAATTTTACACACAGAAACAAAAGCAAAAAGACAAACAAACACAAACAAAAACATGGTCCTCCACCACTGCATGTATATAGTGGGGCACAGTAATACCAACTAAATCTACTCATTTTCTCCGGGTCTTATGCTTCAGTGGTCAACAAACAGAACTGACCCGTGTGCCATCTGTTTCCACCGACAGACCAATCCTCATGAATCCTTTCCATAATCCTTCTCTCTCTCCTTGCCCTCTTCTTTGTTCCTCTCCCTCTTCACACACACACGCGCACGCACACACAAATATGTACGCACACACTCACATACTCTCTCTCTCTCTCACTCTCTTGTACTAGGGCTTCTCATTCCCTCTTCACACACACACGCACGCACACATAAATATGTATGCACACACTCACATACGCTATCTCTCTCACACTCTCTTGTACTAGGGCCTCTCATTCCCTATCCACACACACACACATAAATATGTATGCGCACACACTCACATACTCTCTCTCTCTCTCTCTCTCTCTCACTCTCAACGGTTATAATGTTTCCAGCTGTTCTAGCAAGATTTTATGAAGGCTTCCTGATGAAATGCTCATTATGTTTTCCATCTCATCAGCACTTGTTCAGAGATCATTTCCTACAAGAGGCTTTGCACTGGCTATGGCTTTAAAAGTCACTTGATGATTGTAACGGTCACTTTCTTCTAACGTTCTTCCGCTTAACTGAACAATCTTGAGCCCGTTGTAAACTTTTGTAGATGACGGTGCGAGGTCTCAAAAACAATTTATAAACATCTAATACCTTTGTTTGAATGTCTGTCCTTGAGCATAGATGCACACGTTTATAGATATAAAATCTCGGCATTAAAGAGATTTTCACAGCTTGGGATCAACGTTCACCTTGGTGGACATTTTGCTTTGCTCAACGGCTATGACAAGGCTGAAAATTTGCAACATAAGTGTTGTACTGATGTTCTCTATCTCATTACACTACATTTTTGTGAGTTATCCGTGAGAATCTTCACATTGCAAAATATAATGAGAGGCCCTCGTACAGTCTCTCCTATCGGCTTTCTTAGATAAAATAGAATAACGAATAAAAATGATCGAGTGATTGTCGGCCTAATCAGCTTTGCTTAAAAGGCTATTACAGATTTCTCTTCACTCACCCAACCCCTTCTTCTTTTTCTTCTTCTCTTGAGGGCCCACGGTCAATGAGCTGACCATTCTGGCTCCCCTCTTTTCTCTTTTCCATTTTTTGTGTTTCAAATGAAATTTGAATCATTGCATTATGGCATAGTGATAGTCTATATTCTTTTCATTAGTTTTCACGGAGAGAAGCGATGTCGCATGAAAATAGGTAGCTCGTAAAAATAAGTAGCTCGCTACCTATGAGTCTGTATTTGCGACAACCGCAAATTTCACTTTTTCTGTACTTTAACCATTTAACTAACCCTAACCCTAACCCTATCCCTAACCCTAGAAAAAAGTGAAATTTGTGGTTCATGCTCAATGTCGCAAATACACACTGTCATAGGTAGCGAGCTACTTATTTTTACGAGCTACTTATTTTTACGAGCTACCTATTTTCATGCGACAGATGTCAAGCGTCACTTCAAATCCTAAACAGGATGCGTCAAAAGACTGTAAGGAAACTCAACCAACTCAAACGTAAACAGACCTGGAAATGACAGAACACGCAAAGCAAAACTTTCAACACAAACGTTTTAAAAGGTTTTTATCTGATCAAAATAGTTTTCCAGTTATCTTCCATTTATAATCCCACTGCGGCACCCTTGTCGTAAAAACTCTCCTTTTGTAAAGACTGGCGGGAAAACAGTAATGGCGGACTGACTTCCTGTAGTGAAAGGAAGTTACCAGTGTGGAACGAACTGTGACATGTCGTTATCTGATTTGTCAGTGCTAGATGCTCTCTCTCTCTCTCTCTCTCTCTCTCTCTCTCTCTCTCTCTCTCTCTCTCTCTCTCTCTCTCTCTCATCTCTCTCTCTCTCTCTCTCTCTCTCTCTCTCTCTCTCTCTCTCTCTCTCTCTCTCTCTCTCTCTCTCTCTCTCTCTCTCTCTCTCTCTCTCTCTCTCTCTCCATGTTAAATCGTTTTATCTAAAATTTACAACCTTCAGGCGTTTGAAGCATGGCAACATTAATGACTACCGGTAGTGAAATCATGTTATCTTACTTGATATGGGTTAAAAACAACAGAGGACTCCAGGGTCTAGTTTCTGTAGATAACGGTCGCCGCGCGAATAACGCTTACGCCAAACAGGGCCTAAGAAACACTTTAGAAAACGTTTGCGGAAGAATATTACAAGCTCTTGTCTGATTGGTCAATTTTTTATATTATTTTAACCAAACTTTAATGGACCAATCAACAACAAGAAATGTATTCACCCCGTGCTAGTCACGTGATAGTTCGCCAAGAGATACCTTGGGAGTAGTCACAAAACGTTTTTGGCAAACGTCGGCGACAGAGGTGTTTCTTAGTACCGTTTTTGCCGATTTGCGCTCACGCTACGTAACGTTAGCCCTTGTGAAACGGATCCCTGTTCTCATGTTTTCTTAGAAATAAATAAAGAAAAATGATAGTCTGGGTTTTCGGGGGGGGGGGGGGGGGGGAGGGGGGGGGGAGGGGAGTTATAAAAAAAGATAGTGTTCAACCATCCTTTCTCCACTCTTCCTTTTTCCCTGTTCTCATTGAATCCACTCCTACAGGCCATGAGTTTTGCTGTGTGCATCATATTTATTTTATCGTGCGCATCATATTGCGCTATTTTATTTTATCGGTAAGACCGCACTACTTTTTTCAAACATTTTCAAGAGGAAAGCCGGGAGGAGTATGCCTACCCAAAGATGTGCCATTTTGGTTTAAACAAGATTTATTCAAATAAAGCACATACAGCAGCACATCATTTAAATAAGTAGAGCACAACAAGCTTAGAGCTTATACAAGGCACTCCAACATTTTTCAATTACATAGTATTGGCTGCCACAAGCATGGAAATAAATAGCTCAACGTCAATATTAGTGTACAATGGGAAGAAAAACAAATAAAACAATAACTTACCAACAAAAACATGAATCAAAATGTGCCATTTTCACTAATACATTTTTTTATTCGTGAAATCTATAAGTTATATGGGCTCATATTAAAGGTTAGGCTACACAAGAGAAGCACACAGGCATACATATTTATTTTATGCATATGTCACGTGGGAGGTGTTTAAAAAAAATTAAAAAAATTGCAGTCTTAGGAATTGAACATTCAGTCTAAAAGAAAACGTGTTTTAGCGCTATCAAATGAATGGAAAATGGTGTTTTGCGTCCTCTCGGTTTGGAACAGACACATATGGAACATTTGTAGATACAAAGATGGTGGGAACAATGCTGGAGGCAAAGTCCGGAGGCAGTGCAACTCCAGTAAAGTCCCGATTTTTTAACAATGCAGGTAGGTGCAGCGGTAACCACGCCTCGGTTAAACCTCATCGGCTATGGTACCGCCACGGTATATTGTGGGTATGTTTAGCGCTATCAGAGCAGGACAATGAGGCTTTACACTACTCTTAGGCCCGAACTGCCGATGCCCCCTGGTTACAAGTCAGGAGCAGATAATTTTCTGTGGCTATATTATTATAATACAGTCGACCCCCTCACGAACGGCCCTCTGAATTACGACCTCCCCTCTTTTACGACTGAAATATGAATGACGGATCGTTTTTCTTCTAAACTTGCCTCCTCATTTACGACTCCCCCTCTAACGCGTTTTGCGACCGTAAATCTGGTTGATTTTACGACCGATGCAACACATTCTGTATACTACTAGTTCCTAACAGGCAAGGGCGATAATTTGAAGTAGGTGGCGTTCGCATCTCAGGTCACGAGACAGGGGCAGAGAATGTTCGGTATAAAGCCTCATTACGTTAACAAACAACAAAAAATCAGAAGAGGCCTAAATTTCTTCTTCTGGTAGTCGTGTTTCGGAAAGGCGTGAATCGTAGACCCGTGATTCGGGAAGCCGTGCATGGCGCACCAAGGATTTTGTATTCCTGATAAGCTCAACGCACGAGCCTTCTTCGCCCCTTTGACCACGAGATAGAGAAGTTTGAAGTTTGTACGGACAACCTACTAACGGGTGATAAGGGCTGTTGGACTGACCGCAAGTGGCCGATCATCTAGGCTCCTGGGACTAATTGATTGAACTCCACAGTCTGCATTCCACTGCATCCTGATTAGGGCTAAGCTAGAGAGAGAGAGAGAGAGAGAGAGAGAGAGAGAGAGAGAGAGAGAGAGAGAGAGAGAGAGAGAGAGAGAGAGAGAGAGAGAGAGAGAGAATGAATGAATAAGTTTTCTTTACTGAGGATAAAAGATTAAGCAACATTGCTTTTTTTCGTCCAGTCCTCATGCAAAACAAAAAAAAGGAGAAAAGAAGCCAAACATAAATACAAAGAACAACCAAAAGAATTAAACTAAACAATTGTCTGCCCATCCTTCTTTTAGGCACACACACACACACACACACACACACACACACACACACACACACACACACACACCACCACCTCCCCCACCCCTCTATGCACAAGGTATCATAAGCATATAAACATGAAGATAAAAATAAACTCGGAAAAAAAGAGAGAGAGAGAGAGAGAGAGAGAGAGAGAGAGAGAGAGAGAGAGAGAGAGAGAGAGAGAATGACAATGACAATGACAATGACAATGACAATGACAATTATTTATTGACAATAGTTATACAACCCTTATGCCAAGGGGGTACATGCGGAATATTGTAGATAAACTAAGAAACACAATATAATAGAGTTAACACAAAAAAGTAAATACATTGTAAATAATAAGGTAACAAAAACAATTCATGTCTAGAAAACTTCTAACAAATGCGACCATCCATCAAACAATTGCAATTAAATGAATACTTTTCTGATGAAACATAATTTTCACGATAACATTTTAAGTTAAGGCTTTAAGTTTTTTCTCTCTACAATGAAATGCATCCGCCACATATTTAGCAAATGAGGTAAGAATATCTTCTCTCTCACACGACAAAATAGCAGTAAGATTATGGGTTTGACCAGAGAGAATTGAAAACAACACAATCATTTCTAAATTTACTATATTCTTGACATCGAAAAATACAAGAGAGAGAGAGAGAGAGAGAGAGAGAGGAGAGAGAGAGAGAGAGAGAGAGAGAGAGAGAGAGAGAGAGAGAGAGAGAGAGAGAGAGAGAGAGAGAGAGAGAGAGAGAGAGAGAGAGAGAGAGAGAGCAATTGAATTAAATTTTAATGTTAAAGGGGAGAGAGAGAGAGAGAGAGAGAGACAGAGGAGAGAGACAGAGAGAGAGAGAGACAGAGAGAGAGAGAGAGACAGACAGAGACAGAGACAGCAATTGAAGGCAATTTTAATGTTTCAAGCCTCCGGCCTATAGGAGGTGAGGTGTTTACATAGAAAAAAAAGAAATTATGATAGATGTATAATCAATAATATGCAAACAGCATTTCATCATGAAAAACACACATGGCCGGATCTAGGGGGGGGGGGGGGGGGGGGGGTTTCCGGACCCCCCCCCCCCTCCCCCCTGCCCCAAGCATGCCTTATACAAATGTGATAAGTAAGAAAATGGCTCGATTTTTGCCTTAATTAATAATAACTAATTTGAAAAGATTTCCCGGGGCTTCGCCCCCTCCACCCCCAAAAGGGCATTGCCCCTTAACATAGAACCAATGCAGCTCCCTGCAGCCCCGGTGCAACCAGTTAGAGTACCTTAGAACCACTTTCCCCCCACCCCCTCCCCCTTACGAATCACTTGGTCCGGCCCTCTGTGTGTGTGTGTGTGTGTGTGTGTGTGTGTGTGTGTGTGTGTGTGAGAGAGAGAGAGAGAGAGAGAGAGAGAGAGAGAGAGAGAGAGAGAGAGAGAGAGAGAGAGAGAGAGAGAGAGAGAGAGAGAGAGAGAGAGAGAGATTGTTCAGTTGTGCTCACGTATGGTTGTTCGTGCGCGCGCGCATGTGTGTGTGCGCGCGAGCACGTGCATGTGAACGCATACGTAGACTATATTACTTAACATGGATTCAGATCACAAGTTTTCATTTCAAAACGATATTTCATTGTTCTTCACACACAAATGGGAAACAACGCATGCGGCCGTTATGCGCCACAGGGGAAGACGGGGTAAAAAGCCCATGGGCGGGTAAGAAGCTCATGCCAATTATCTCATGAAATGAAGCAAATTTCAGTCACATTTTGCCCATGAGACGAGTGTTAATGCTAAGGCCCAGCATGCCCGTCTTAGACTCGAGAACATCTTTGTGTGTCTTGAGAAAAGGCAGGAGAATGGACCAATAAGGCAGAAAGATAGTAGATGACAGTAAGCGAAGGGAAAAGGCAGAGTCAAAGAGAGTGACAGAAGTTACAAGCACAGAACTTCCAGAAGGTGGGGGAACTATTTGTCTGAAAGACACCCACCCTCCACCACCAGTATTCCCATGGGGGGAACGACCCAAATGGGTCCTTTGAAATTTGACCTTGAAAACCAAAATATGTTCTTGTGGACATATTTTTGACATCATTGGACTTACAATGTTGACATTTGGTATGTAGGGTGCAAAGGGGTTAAGGTTAAGACGGTGGGGGAGGGTTGGATGGGGTGGTGTCTGCCGTTCGGTGTATGACTGTGGGCAGTGAGAATGTGAAACTATAATAAAGTCTGTGCTGTGGGTAGCGAAGGAAACGGGGGACTATGTCTGCCGCTCGACGACACACTTGTTTGCTTGTTTTCCTCTGTCCGGGTTGAACTTTTGTTGTTGTTTAAGCAGATGCCATAAGTGTGAGTGTTCAAGACAACCATTTTTATAGGCCCTATCAAAATAATGATAGGCGAATCACGATCTCGCATGTTAGGTCTTAGCAAATAACATTTCCCAATGAACCAGTTGAACGTAGGGCCTACACGAAAACGTACGCTAAAAAAAATATATATAAAAAAAGCTCCAATTTTTCGCAAGACACCTTCTATATCCCTTCATGATAAAAGAACCTCATTATCATTCCTTCTCTTCTGTTTAAACCTTTTCATAGTGCATACTCGAAAATTGTTGCTACAAATTCTTCGATT
>CM065683.1:22299904-22304904 GCA_017654935.2 Phymorhynchus buccinoides
ACTGTTGGTCGGCGCTCTTTTGCTGTCTCAGGACCGACATCCTGGAACAAACTTCCTCTTTCCCTCCGTCAGCGACCGACCCGGGCCTCTCTGCTTTCAAATCTAACCTCAAAACCCACCTGTTCCCCCGTCATTGAGGCTCCACTCTCTTTCTCTTCTCTCTTGCCTTTAGGTCTGTTTCTGCTGTATACCATTTATGTCATACGTGTGTGTTCGCTTTGTATTGCATTTTTGTTTGAATGCGTTATGAATGCTAACGTGTGTGTGCGCTTTGATTTGATTTATATCAAGATTCAGCGCCGTATAAATACTGTATGTTGTTATTGTTGTTGTTGTTGGTGGTGTGTGTGTGTGTGTGTGTGTGTGTGTGTGTGTGTGTGTGTGTGTGTCAAGTCAAGTCAAAATGATCTTTATTGAGGATAAAGGAGTGTGTGTGTGTGTGTGTGTGTGTGTGTGTGTGTGTGTGTGTGTGTGTGTGTGTGTGTGTGTGTGTGTGTGTGTATGTGTGTGTGTGCGTGCGTGTGCGTGTGCGCGCGTGTACGTGTGCGTGCACGCGCGCGCGTCAGTCAGTAGTGTTCCATATATATGGCAGAGGAGTCTTCTTCTTCTGCTGCGTTCGCGGCCCCAGGTCATATGGCCATAATGGGTGAGGTACGTATGTGTCCGGTTTCTCAGTTTTCATTGGCATCCCCGGCCATTGCATTCAGCCAACACATTCTGATTTCGGAGGAGCTCAAAGAAAACAATTATTTGTAAGGGTTTTTTTAAAGGCAGGAGAATGGACCAACAAGACAGACAAATCTAGATAATAGTAAGAGACGAATGCTAAACATTAAAGGCAACGAAAGTGAAGGTTAGAGAAAGTTGATATCCTAGCACAGAACTTCCTGAAGGTGGGGGAACTACATGTACATCCCGGGGGCTCCCGTTGCCCTCGTGGAAGGCGGGGTCGTCCAGCTCCCCCCGTATATGGAGGCACGAGGCATCCACCCACTGCCCCAGAAGAGGAGATGCTATTCTAGAGGACTGAGCCGGAAGCCCTGGCTGTGTCTGGAGACATTCTGGTCTCACCAGTCCTTGGAGGAGGGCTCTTGAGTGCGTGCTGGGTTTCTGAGTGGTGGTGTCGCTTGCCCCCGGGGTGGGGGGTGCTCTGTAGTCATGAAAAACGGCCAGGTAGGCTACATCCATGGGGAGGGGGGGGGGGGGGGCACTTTCACAGGACTCATCGCATGGCCACCGCGTTGAGAGCAGCTAAGTACCCGTGCATGCTAAATGGGATATCATATGTAGCCTATGCTACACCCTTGTATAAATTTATAATACTGACAGTGACACGGACTTCCAGGGTTGACATAAGGCTGCTCTCGTGTTGGCCAGGCAGGAGAGCATAGTACATGCATCTGGGTTCCATTCGGACACCTTCTGTTCGGGTGTTTCCTTCTCATAATTTATAGGCCTGCCTTTTAATCAGAGCTTGATCACGGTATGTGAAACTATAATTATAGCTTAAAGAACCTACTCTGGGTGTAGTCTACTGAGCTCAGCTTTTAGGGATGGTCCCCCCAAAAGTGGAAATGGTGAACCCAGTAATGGCGTCCACCTAAGAGCAACAACTTTATTCTTCCCCATCCCTTCTCCCTACCCTGCCCCCCCCCCCCCCTACACACACAATATTCCCACCCCACCCCCATCTTCCCCAACAACTCGTCATCTCCAGCATGGATTCTATATTAACAATGTAGTGTCCATGTCTCCAGTGAGAAACTCAGTGAAGCGAAGATGAGCTCACGGCCCGTTACTCCCACAGAGGCTTTTTATTCCCGTGGTTACTCCCAACAGCTGGTCAGTGCTCTGGGCCTTCTCTCCCCTGCCTTGTCCTGAAATTAGCTCCCATGATCCCCCATTCACTCCCTCTCTCTCTCTCTCCCTCTCTCTCTCTCTCTCTCTCTCTCTCTCTCTCTCTCTCTCTCTCTCTCTCTCTCTCTCTCTCTCTCTCTGTGTCTGTGTATGTCTGGCGTCCACATTTAGTTAGTTAGTTAGGTGCATTATAGTCAAAGAGGCGTCTCTGTGAAATTCGGGTTGCTCCCACCTATAGAGCAATACATTGTCACCAAAAGAAAAAGTCGGCAATCTTGTACTTTAGTCACCCCCCTCATGTTTTAGTTATGACCCTCAATCTCAGTTGTAACTTGTATGAAACTAATCCTAGACTGATCCTAAATCTACCCGCATTTCCCCAAAATGTCAGAATGCGAAAATCCAAGAGAGAGAAAAGAGGGAGGAGAGAGAGAGAGAGAGGAGAGAGAGAGAGAGAGAGAGAGAGAGAGAGAGAGAGAGAGAGAGAGAGAGAAAGAGGGAGAGAGAGAGAGAGAGAAGAGAGAGAGAGAGAGAGAGAGAGAGAGAGAGAGAGAGAGAGAGAGAGAGATGCGAAACTTTAATTCTCAGTGTTACTGAGGCCATAGCCCCTCAGAATGGGGGTATACAGAATACAATACAATTTGAGAAATTCATCAACATGAAACATTATGTACACATATATGGCAATCATCACACAAAACAAAGTAATGAGAGAGAGAGAGAGAGAGAGAGAGAGAGAGAGAGAGAGAGAGAGAGAGAGAGGGGGGGGAGGAGAGAGAGTGGGGGGTGAGGGAGAGAGAGAGAGAGAGAGAGAGAGAGAGAAAGAGAGAGAGAGAGAGAGAGAGAGAGAGAGAGAGAGAGAGAGAGAGGGAGAGAGAGTGGAGAGAGAGAGAGAGAGAGAGAGAGAGAGAGAGAGAGAAGAGAGAGAGAGAGAGAGAGAGAGAGAGAGAGAGAGAGAGAGAGAGAGACGCGCTTCAAAATGTTTTAATTGGTCATGGCATAATGCACCTTAATGTCACGGGGCCTCTCTTTTTTTCCGCAGCGTATAAATTATATGATTAGCATAGCAAATAATAAGAACTGACAAATAAGTCGACTACAGTTAATGAAACTCGTGACTGTCATAGAAAACACACTCGTAATGCATAATCACAAACTTATCCTGGTCAAGCGAATTTGTTTGGTTACACATACTATAGGGGGAAGACGGGGTAAAAAGCGCATGGGCGGGTAAGAAGCCCACCCCAATTATCTCATGAAATGAAGCAAATTTCAGTCTCATTTTGCCCATGAGACGAGCGTTAATGTCTAGCATTCGTCTCATGGGCAAATTTGACTGAAATTTTCTTTATTTCATGAGATAATTGGGGTGGGCTTCTTACCCGCCCATGCGCTTTTTACCCCGTCTTCCCCTATACCTATAACTGCTTATTACTGTATGTCACTATTTTTCAAACCGGCTACTCAAATAAAAAGTTTTGACTAAAACACGTAAAAAGGTTGCAAAAACTAAACGAACAACAGATCATCAAGCCAAATAAAAATTTTAGTATTATTCTTATCCATTCAGCTGAAGGAGCTTTCTTTTTCGGGAGAGAGAGAGAGAGAGAGAGAGGAGAGAGAGAGAGAGAGAGAGAGAGAGAGAGAGAGAGAGAGGAGAGAGAGAGAGAGAGAGAGAGAGAGAGAGAGAGAGAGAGAGAGAGAGAGAGAAAGAGAGAGAGAGAGAGAGAGAGAGAGAGAGAGGAGAGAGAGAGAGAGTGAGAGAGAGAGAGAGAGAGAGAGAGAGAGAGAGGGTGACTAAAGTACAAGACAGCCAAAAAGGTCGTCAATGCTTTCTTTTCAGTACCCTCCCCTTCCCTTCCCTCTGACCTTTCCACTCCAAATCTTGTATCAGACTCTCCCTGTCCCTTCAAGGTTGTCCCGCCTTCTCTTTCTATTTATCTTGACCCCTCCTCCTCCTCCCCCCCCCCCCCCCTTCCACCCCCACCCCCCACCCCCCTCCAATCCAAATTGGGGTCTTTGCCTTTCCACCACTCATCTACTCTCTTAGGCCCTACTCCCCCCCCACCCCCACCCACCCCAATCTCTCCCGTCTGTTTCAAACGGGACTTGTGTGTCGTCTGTCTCCCCTCCGTGGCTTGTGCTACTGACTCAACCTGTCTCTTTTTTCGTATTTTTTTTGGATCCACCGATTGTTTGTCTAAGTTAGGTAGTGCCAGAGATCAGATTCTTGGCCTACTTGTTTTACATTTCTTAGTAGGTTACACCTGCACTTTCTTGCAGACCTTATTTATGCTTTCTTTACCACCTCTTCTTCGCCGATCGCTCAGACAGTCTCCTGTCATTGAGCGCAGATGAGTCATGCTGCCGCCGGTCATGCGCCTAAACTAAGAAGAACTTAGGCCCAGCAGTCCGTCTTCGGGTTGAAGAACTTTAACCGTAAGAGTTTCTAGAACAAAGGCAGGAGAATGGACCTGGTAAGGAAGAAAGATAGCAGATGACAGTCACAGTAATATTTAAAGCAAAGGGAAATGGCGGAGTCAGAGAGAGTGACAGATTAGAGGAAGTTATATTTGTGAAATGGTGAGTTTAACGTCAAATTAGACGTTAACTCTTGTGGACAGTAGAGACAAGTTACGTTTATTACTACAGTGGAACCTCCCTTATAAGACCTCCCATTATAAGACTCCCTCCCATACAAGACCTACTTCTCTGAGACATTGCCCTTCTTTGTAAGTATTAAAATCACCTCCATTATAAAACCACTCCCATATAAGACCTCATTTTGGATAATTTTTGAAGGTCTTATAAGGGAGGTTCCACTGTACTATCCTCTTTTTGGCGACTGGAACGAGTGTGCTAGTCTGTCGTGTGGACACCGAGTTATGACCCCCCAAATGGCACAAGAAACATCGGCTATCAGTCTGGAATCTGAAGTTGGGCAGGAATTTGTATGTGGTTAGTTAAAGATACGTTCTTTGCCCAGGGCCGAACATCCTCCCACTTCTAGACCACGAAGACAAGCTAGAAGGTTCTAACACAAAAGAACAAAAAAGAAGGCTGATGCTTCAGGCAAATAAATAGCCCTCGGTATGACAGTTGGCGTTTGGAGACGGCCCCCCCAAAGGTCAACTCATCTCAGA
>CM065683.1:22309904-22319904 GCA_017654935.2 Phymorhynchus buccinoides
TATGTGGCATTCTCAAAATAGATCTGTTCTCAACATGTCTGCGCATGTGCGAAGTGTTAGGGGTAGGTTTAGGTAGGGATATTTCTATATCTATGGTTTAGGGTTAGGGTTAGGGGTAGGGGTAGGGTTAGGGATAGGTTTAGGGATAGGTTTAGGGTCAATTTAGTGTCGAATACACAAAATATAAAATTTGGCGGTACATATACGTCATGATCGATTTTGCACATGCGCAGACATGTTGAGAACAAATCCATTTTGAGAATGCCACACCTACATAGGGCATACCGCTCGAACACGACGGTTGTTCGTTGATTAAACTCGTAAAGTTCTACACCTTTTAACCCTTTCACATCCAGCCATATTTCAGCCATAGATGTCCATTCAATTTACCTGGGTAGAGAACAAAATCCATCTGCAGTATTGGGGATTCTTCTGTGAAATATATAAAATAAGGTCTATCCTTACTTTCCCAAACTAAGACAATAGGGTCTTTGAATAACAGACCCCAATTTGATGCCTTTTAATGACATAGGTATTAAATCACTGTGGTGCTAAAATGCGACTTTGGCGGTGAAAGGGTTAAAATGTGTTAACGACTCAAAACCGCTCAATAGGATCATTAGCGTGCCATAAAACCCCTGGTTTGGATAACTATGGCAATATTTAGCCTATATAATTATTTAGGCCTATTTGGGGTTCTTATTCTCCATCCCTTTACCTCCTCCCTCCCCACCCACCACCTGTTTTCCATCTGATTACCTCAATTCCACCACCTCGTCCTGTGTGTAAAATTAATTGACCCAAAAAGGTAGTCTATTTGGGAAGGGCGTCAATCTGGAGGCGCTGTTCTGTACCTATCCACTAATTCAAAATTCACTCAAGCGTCCAGCGAAAACTGCTGGACTTTCACTGTGTTTCTGTGTCAGCCTAGGGGCTACTAGTGCCATTAATGGAGATGTTCTGTGAAGCAGTTCATTTAGCAGTTCAGTCTGTGACAGCTGGGTGGTTCTGTAATAAGCCACTGGTCCGTTAAAGCATGACTCATCCAAGTGTGTGTGTGGTGGGGGGGGGGGGAGAGAGAGAGAGAGAGAGAGAGAGAGAGACTCAACTCAACTCGCGGGGGGGGGGGGGGGGGGGGGGGGGGGCGGGGGGGGGGGGGGGGGGGGTGGGGGGGGGCTGGGGGGGGGGGGGGGGGACTCAACTCAACTCGGGGGGGGGGGGGGGGGGGGGGGGGGGGGGGGGGGGGGGGGGGGGGGGAGACAGAGAGAGGGGAAAGAGACAGAGAGAGACAGAGAGAAGTCTGAAGTCCTGAAGGGTTTTTTTTTTTTTTTAGAGAGAGAGAGAGAGAGAGAGAGAGAGAGAGAGAGAGAGAGAGAGAGACCCGAGAGAGAGAGAGAGAGAGAGAGAGAGAGAGAGAGAGAGAGAGGAAAACATCTGAAGCGTTTTGGTAGCGTTGTCATCGCATGCCTGTCTGTTTTCTTGTGATATTCATTTTAAAGATCCACCAGATCACGTGTCAAAATCACGGGTTTCATAGCTGGTAGGAAATCTTGTTTGGACCAGGTTTTACTCCCATGCAAATGCCCCCAATTTGAAAACGAAACATCTTTTCAAAGAGCAGCCTGAGTTTCAAGTTGGGGGCACTTGTATGTGGGTCACAGCATGGTCACTACATAAATATAGCATCCATGGTCACAGCCTAAACTTTATTAAAATAAAATAAAAAAACTATTAAAAAAAATAACTATTTTTTTTTTTCCCTTTTTCTCCCTCTTTCTCCTCCCCCCCCCCCCCCCCCCCCCCCCCCCCCCCCCTCCCCCCAACTTTATAAATAAGTAATGTCCCATATGGTCTTTTAAAGAGCGGGAGAACGTAAAGCTTTAATCTGCCTTTACAGCTACCCAGAAAAAAACCAAGGGACTTAATCGTGGTGGGTCAGTGTATTTATAAAAATAAAAAGGCCCAGGCTTCATAGCAAAGTAAGAGCGAGTACTTAGCAAAACCATTAGAGCCAGTACCAAGCAAGTATCATTTTGGACATTTAAAGACAAATATGTTTCTGAATAAGCTGCTTATACTGGTGTTTGAACATCAGTTATGTACTGGTGATGAACGAAATTGAAATGAAATTCTTTTGCAGAGGAATTGCAACAGTCATGGTCGATGCTTTTTAGTTGTTTCTTTCTTTCTTTTTAGCATTACAAAAACTAATAATTATAAAACAGTACACCCAGGGTTTCCAAAAAAGTTTATTTTGAAAATATCTGAGGTGTTGAACTGATTAAAATTTGGAAAACACACATAAACTTGAACCCGTGCTCGTTATAAATGAGAAGACTTAATAATAAAAATCAACAACACAGAAACAAAAAACAAAAAACAACAGCAAAACACAGTTCATGCTTATAATAGGATAGGCCCTAAATTATTTCTACGGGCTGAATAAATAACGATTATATCCACTGTTTTTTGTGGTGTTTTTTTATATGGGGGGTGGGTGGGGGGGGGGGGGGGGGCTGTCCCATCATTCTGGGCCGTACAATGGCGTTGCTCCCACGTCGCTCATTCCGAATCCCAATTCGCAGCCACACCCAGGCTTGTTCAGGTCGTCTGTTTTTTTGTTTTTTTTTAAAATTATTTATCTTTCTGAAGATTCAATAATTTGGAGTGTTTGTGTGTATGGGCGCGTGTACGCGCCTTTGCGGATGGTTATTGCAAGTTTATAAATGTTTGGAATTGTGCATTGGTATGTTGTTTAAAACCAGTGTGTGTGAGGTGTTGTTCAGTTGCCGCAACATAATTGTGATTGTTTTCTTGTGCCCTTAGGGGTTTTTGGAAAATAAACTTAACTTGAACTTGAACTTGCAGAATCCGAGACCCAGCAGTCCAAGAGGAGCGAATCTATGTTAGGCCTGTTTGTTTCTTTGTTTCTTGCTAGTGTTTGTTTGTTTGTTGGTTGGTTGGTTGTTGTTTCTTTGTTCACTTTAATTATGACTGCTTGTTTGCATAACTTCACTCAAAAACGAATAATGACCTAAATACTTTTTTTGGTAACTTATTGCCTTACAAAATATCTTCCATGTTCAGTTTTCTTCTCAGTCGTGATTTTATATCATTTCACCAACGATATTTTTTTTTAATGAAAAAAAAAGAATGATTGTGCTAAGAAATTGAACCGCCTTGGCTGAGGTCTCCTCTCTGAGGATGCTCTCTCTCTCTCTCTCTCTCTCTCTCTCTCTCTTTCTCTCTCTCTCTCTCTCTCTCTCTCTCTCTCTCTCTCTCTCTCTCTATCTCTCTCGTCTTCTCTCTCTCTAATGGTCATGGTCACTCAGTCAACATCATCCTCTCTCGTCAGTCTCCCTTTCCTGGAGAGGCGTTGTGCTAGTGATCATCTCTCCCTCTCTCTCAAAAGTCTCACTCCGCCTAAAGGATAGCCTCTCATCTCTTCTCCAAGCACCCAACCGTGCTGTTCCGCTTATGGTCTTCCAGTCACCCCCTCTCCCCCTTCTCAACAGGCCATGGTGCAGTACCCAAGTACCCGTAGTGTCCGCTGAGAGGCGTTGTGCTGTGATCATCCTTTCTTCCGCACACTGCACCCTCCACGTGCCCAAGCACGGACCTAGGATAGCCTACCAGTCTCTGGCAACCTTGTACATCAGTCACCCCCCCCCTCCCCTCCCCCCTTTATGTTTAGAGACCCCCTCAAATCTCTTTTTATAGGGGAAAACGGGGTGGGGGGGTGGCCCACCCCAATTATCTCATTTTTTTTTCAGTCACTTTTTATATAAAAAAAACCAATGCTAGGCTGATCCTAACCCTAACCCCCCAAATATTAGAGATTGTTGCTGCTTGGTGAACATTGTGAACATTTTATATGCGAATATTTGAGCGGGGTGGGGGTTGGGGGTGACTATTCTCCTAGGTCTTTGACCCAAGCATAGTGCACATGTCGCCAGAGGCAGCTCACAATGGCAGGACTGCCTACCCCCCTGTTGCGGTTTCCAGGAACAAACTGCTTAAAAACCAGGGACACAGATTTCTTTCCATGAGGGACAAACATCGCAGTGTCAAGCATCATGAAAGATATTTCGTGATCTAGCAACATTTCTGCGACTCTGGATATTTTCTTTTAGAGCCTACAGTCTTTTTGGTGTCAGCATGCTTCTATATTCAAGATCTTTTGGTGTTCAGTAATCTATCAGTAATATGCCTTTCAAGAAAATGTCAACAGCGTCTTTTATTTTGTTGTTTTGGGTGTTCCTGGGTTTCAATAATAGCCCACCCCAATTATCTGGAAAATAAAGAGTTCAGCTAACAAGACAAGTGACTGCTCGAATTTTTTTTAAATTCTACTCAGATTTCCAGGGACTTCCTAAACAGAAAAGTAAATAGTAAAAGTCAGCTAACAAGACAAGTGACTGCTCGAATTTTTTTAAAATTCTACTCAGTTTCCAGGGACACTAAACAGAAAAGTGAATTCCAGGGACAGGGTGCCCATTTTAACTGTTTGCAGGGACACTAATACCCCTTAGGGGGGATGGTTGGCAGCCCTGCAATGGCCAACATGCGCAATGCTGATTTTCAGTGGCAATCATCTCCAGGGACAAATAAAGTGCTGTCACGCCCCTTCAGCCAGAGTTGCTTGCGGCAGAAGTGTGGGTCGTCATCATGCGTTACTTTCCATGAAGTTCTAGTGCTTTGTACTCTTAAAGAAATGTACGCCTTGTAAAACGAAGAAACTTAACCCCTTGACTGCCACCAACGTATCACGTACTGACCTGATGACATCACTATGATGTCATCAGATGAAGAGGAATAACCCTAATACGCCGGCTTTTGCTCTAGCACAGTCAAGAGAGTTATATCCCCAGACTATTTAGCCAGATTGGCTCTATCAGTTGTCTTTTTTCATGGCATGGTTTGCCCAATTATTTTTTCTTTAATTTTCTCTGGCAGTCAAGGGGTTATAAGGTTATGCAAGGAAAACAGAGGCTAATACGATGGCTTAGAGTCCAAACCTTAGATAGTCCATTGACTTATTATTGATGTTATTGCAACAACTAAGAACATGTGTTAAAAAGACTGCAAATAATATAAAATGGGGATTATGCTTTTTATATTTCTGCAGTCTTTTTTTTTAAGACAAGTTATTAGTTTTCACAATATGTTCAATAATACGCCAATGGACTGTCTAAAGATTGTCCGCTTTGACTCCAAGCCATCGACATAGTAAATCGTGCAACCACAATGACAGTTCTATCCTCCTCCTCCTCCTCCTCCTCCTCCTCCTCCTCCTCCTCCTTCTTCTTCTTCTTCTTCTTCTTGAACGTATAATTCTCACTCTAGTATAGTATGAGATGAAAGATCGTACAATGATTTGTTTACAGTCTTTGCTGAGATGAAGGTAGCAGCATGCAGCAGTAGGTCTCCCAGGATGCTGCACTAGAGCTTCTGCATCTCAAGGGTCAACTAGGGTTTGGCATGGACCCTACATTATGGCAATATACTTGTCATCATATTGCATGCTGCATATTGTCGCATTCAAGATGGCGGCGTAGGCCTTCGATACTTGTCATCATATTGCATGCTGCGTATTGTCGCATTCAAGATGGCGGGTCTAACTTATTACCAGCTTCTCTCTACCAGTGATTCGCCTCTATACAGAGTTCGTTGGCTTCTACATGCATCCATGCCATTAGCAGGATAATTACCAGCCCCGGAGCGAAGCTGGTAATGTAAGCTTACTTACGTGTGTGTATATGCATGTATTGTATGTATGTATGTATGTATGCGTATGCGTGCATGCAGGTCATTGGTCAAAGGTCAAGGTCACTAGAGGTGAAAATGTGGTATATGTCTGGTCCTAACTAGAGTACGGTAACGGTAAAGATGTGCCACCCCACCCCTGCATTTCTTGGTTAATTCTATTTTTCCGTTTTTGCCTTTCTTACCATACATAAAGCTGTATTTTAGGAACATTTTTAGCTAATAACTTTTTTGGAATACTAACCCTATCCCTAACCCTAGCCCTAAACCTAACCCTACCCACCCCCCACTATGTACTGCAGTACACCGCGATTTGTCACAGTTGTGGTTCGTTGCGTTTTTCCGTTCTTATAGGGTGGGGGATAGGGTTAGGGTTAGGGCAAGTTTCGTGCAAAGTGTTACCTTCAGGTGGTCTGTAGTGGTGGGGGGGGTCGGGGGTGGGTGGGGGTGGGGTGGGGGGGGGGGGGGGGGGGTGCTGACTAAAAGTGAGGACATCCCGCCTGTAAAGTGACCCTGGGAATTACTGTCTTCTTCTGGCACTACGGGCGAAGATCAATTCGCACCTCCACATGTCTTTTGATTAATGATTCACGAAGAGAGAGAGAGAGAGAAGAGAGAGAGAGAGAGAGAGAGAGAGAGAGAGAGAGAGAGAGAGAGAGAGAGAGGAGAGACAGAGAGAATTGAGAGAGAGAGAGTATGAACTTTTGAACTTCTCTCTCTCGCTCTCTCTCTCTCTCTCTCTCTCTCTCTCTCTCTCCCTCTCACAGGAATCTCTCTCTCTCTCTCTCTCTCTCTTGAGACGAGGCAGATAGAACACCTCTCTCTCTCTCTCTCTCTCTCTCTCTCTCTCTCTCTCTCTCTATCTTCTCTCTCATTCTGTAGGCCTAGATGCTGTTTTGATTCACAGAGAGGCTTCAATGGAACAAGGTGCTGCCGGTTTGTTTGTGCAGACACGCCCTCCTGCAGATAGGCTGGAACTTTACGTAGGAGTTCATGAGCTTCAGCAACGTTTCTCTATCTGTCTGTCTGTCTGTCTTTCTCTCTCTCTCTCAGATCTCTCTCTCTCTCTCTCTCTCTCTCTCTCTCCTCTCTCTCTCTCTCTCTCCTTCTCCTGTCTTCTCCTCTCTCTCTCTCTCTCTCTCCTCTCTCTCTCTCTCTCTCTCTCTCTCTCTCTCTCCTCTCTCTCTCTCTCTCTCTCTCTCTCTCACTCTCTCTCTCTTCGTTCTCTGTTTTAGTATGGTTGGTTGTCTTATCTCTCGCTCTCTGTCTCTCTGTCTGTCTCCCTCCTCTCTGTCTCTAATACTCTCTCTCTATCCCTGTCTCTGTCTCTACTATCTCTCTCTCTCTCTCTCTGTTTCTCTTTTTCCTCATCTCTCTCTCTTCACTGTTAGTATGATTGGTTGCTGAATCTCTCTCTCTCTCTCTCTCTCTCTCTCTCTCTCTATCTCTCTCTCCTCTCTCTCTCTCTCTCTCTCTCTCTCTCTCTCTCTCTCTCTCTCTCTATGTCTACACTATCTCTGTCTGTCTGTTTGCCTGTCTTTCTGTCTCTCTCTCTGTCTCTCCCCCTCTCTCTCCTCCGGCTGAATGTACGAATGAGTCAGCGCGCATTCAAGCGCGCACGCGTGTCAGTGCGTGCATTTTCACATGAGTGCTTTTATGTATGCCTACTCCTATTGTAATAGACCAGAGGTGATAACTCTCTCTCTCTCTCTCTCTCTCTCTCTCTCTCTATCTCTCTCTCTCTCTCTCTCTCTCTCTCTCTCTCTCTCTCTCTCTCTCTCTCTCGCTCTCTCTCGCTCGCTCGCTCTCTCTCTCTCGCTCTCTCTCCTCCCCCTCTCTCGCTTAATTAGGCCATCTCTCTCCCACTCACGGTCTCTGTTTCTCTGTCTCTCTCTCCCTCCCTCCCGCTCTCTCTCTCTCTCTCTCTCTCTCTCTCTCTCTCTCTCACTCTCACACCACACACACCACACACACACACACACACACACACACACACACACACACACACACACCACACACACACACACACACACACGACTATATATATGCACGCACGTGCGTGTGTTCGAGAGCGGGTGCGTACGTGTTTGTGCACGCAAACGCGCGTATTATAATATATGCTTCTTTGTCGCCATAAAAAGCACTAGGAGTACGTTTAATATAATTTTATTATATGGTTGCTATCGTGCTCTTTGTTTCCATTTTCTCTCTCTCTCTCTCTCTCTCTCTCTCTCTCTCTCTCTCTCTCTCTCTCTCTCTCTCTCTCTCTCTCTCTCTCTCTCTCTCTGTGTTCTTCTACACGTAGAGCCTACCACTCCACGCTTACGTGTGTGTGAATAGAGAAGGGAAGGGAGGGGTTGGGGGAAGAAGAGGGGGAGGGGGAGGGGGGTACAGGTTTATTCTATTAGTGAGCCTACTTTTCTTTTATCTGGTACGCAATCCGTTTTCACCATTGAATTCTCAGCGCACCTGCTTGGCGACAGTAATTGCACGTAGAGTAGGCTAGTCAGCAGAACACTCAGAGACCACTAGGAATTTCACAAAGGACAGAAAATGTAATACAGCGAAACCTCTATTTTAAGACTTCCAACGAAAAGTCAGGTAAAAATCGGTATTCAACTGGAGGGGTCTTATAATGGAGGTGGGTTTTATACACTGATAAACCATAGTAAGATACATTATTACATCTGTCCCCTCAAAAAAATTCAGTCTTAAATGAGAGGAGGTCTTTTAACCCATTGACTGCCAGATAAAATTAAAGAAAAAACGTAATTGGGCAAATCATGTCTATAAAAAAAAAGACAACTGATAGAGCCAATCTGGCAAAATGGTCTGGGGATAACTCTCTTGACTTTGTTAGAGCAAAAGCCAGCATATCAGGGTAATGCCTCTTCTGCTGATGTCATCGACCAGTGTGCCATCCCAGGTAATACGAGAGGCAGTCAAGGGGTTTAACCGAGGGTCTTATGATAAATAATAGAGGTTTATAGTGAGCTTAATGCCTCTCTGCCGGTCTCGACCATGTGCCATCCCAGGCCGAGAGGACGTTAAAACCTTCTCTCTCTCTCTCTCTCTCTCTCTCTCTCTCTCTCTCTCTCTCTCTCTCTCTCTCTCTCTCTCTCTCTCTCTCTCTCTCTCTCATGACTCTCTCTCTCTAGACCACGACTGCCAGATAGCTGAGGTGGTGTGTGGGGGGGGGGGGGGGGGGGGGATGGCAGCTGCTATTCTGGCGGGCTGGATAAAATGTGTTGATCAGTAGTGGAGAAGCCCTTGCCCAGGGTACCCCCCCCCCCCCCCCCACACACACACACACACTCTTTCGGTCGTAGGGATTTCAGAACGGATGGCGTTTGGGGGAAGGTCCCCAAAGGGCAAACTTATCCCTTTGGCTGAAGCACTGGAGCCAGTGCAAACCACAAGACGTTCAATGCTGCACTTGGTCATCTCCAAATATGGAAAGTGACGCCATTCGCGCTACAATGTCGGTTTTCAGCGAAACTTTAGAATGTGTATATTTTAACCATTCAATCTGAAATTAAACCGACTCTAGCCCTAACCCTAACCCTATCCCTATCCCTAACCGAAACCTTAAACCGTCAAATACAAAACAAACAAAAAAGTTTACTATAAAAAAAATTGAGTGTTCCATATTTGGAGATGACCAAGTGCAGTCTTGAACGCCCAGTGTGAAAACCAGCCAATGCCAGTGCCCCCTAGTTTTTGAGAGTCAAACTGCACAAAAAACACACACACTTGGCCCAGGGCTTCACATTGTCAGCGGGCACGGGTCGTAATTCAACCCGTATTGATCGTGTTTTTGACCCCTCATTTTGTGCAGCCAGGAGGTCGTCTTACCCACGAAGTCTGCAATTAATTAACCTTCCCCAACGCCGAATGTCTTAAAGACCCACCAGGTCATGTGTCATAATCACGGGTTTCACGTGTTTTTCCTCTTATAGCTGGTAAGAAATCTTGTTTTGACCAGGTTTGACTCCCAAACTAAATGTCCCTAAATTGAAAACGAAACATCATTTTAAAGAGCAGCCCCGATTTGAAGTTGGGGGCATTTGTATGTGGGTCACAGCTACCTAGAAAAAAAACCAAGGGACTTAATCGTGGTGCGTCAGTGTGTCTTTAAAGACCCACCAGGTTCGTGAGTGAAAATCACGGGTTTCACGTGTTTCCCTCTCTCCCTGGTAAGAAATCTTATTTTGACCAAGTGTGGCTCCCATAC
>CM065683.1:22324904-22327404 GCA_017654935.2 Phymorhynchus buccinoides
CGCGCGTATGTGTGTTTGTTTTGTGTGTGCGATGTGCGCTGCGCGCGCGCGTGGTGTGTGTGTGTATATGTGACACTGTTGTACGTCTATGTACTTGTATGCGTGCAATGCTACACGTGCATACGTGCGCTCGCCGGTGTGTCATGTGTGTGCTTGTAAGTGTGTATATAATGATAGGTTCTATCTCTGTGCATACACCTATATATTACAATATCCCGCTGTTGCGGCATTGCACGTGTGCAGTGCAATTTTTATTTATTTTATCACCGACACTAATAAGCAATGTTTCAATATAATGCAAAGTGTTGTTTGCAGACATAACATAGGGAGTTTATTGCCTTCATCTCATACATTTCCTCGAGCAATAATATATGTGGCATGGTATGCCCGTTTTAATGTTTCCCTGTTCGTAATGTTTTCACCAGCTGTCGTAGTGAAAATGTATTAAACGCGATAAAAGTGGGCGCACTGTGAGCTTCAAGCCTGTTTTTCAATGTTTTTGTTTAATATGATTGTCGGTCCTATGGGGGGTGTCGTATGAAAAAAAGTAGCATCGTGTAAATTCTTCGCTCGCTACTATGAGACTTAGCATTTGCGGCATTTGCGACATTGAGGGAAGTTTTTTAAATTTCACATTTTCCGTAATGTCATGAAATATGAACGATTTGAGTACGGAAAAGTGTTTCAAATACGGAAAAAGTGAAATTTGTCGTTCATCCTTAATGTCGCGAATGCTAACTCAAAGTAGCGAGTGAATAATTTACACGATGCTACCTTTTTGCATACGACAGGGGGAACCGTCCTATCGCGTATGAATATGCATGATTTTGAACATAAAACATTCATTCAAGCCAATCTTTGTACATGAAATAATATGACATCTTTATAGAACACAAAGACCCTGTTGGCCTATTAATATACTCGAATAAAGGCCCTGTATGGGCAATTGCTCTTCTTGATGCCCGACAGAGACCCGTTTTAGTTACTAGACTTTTTTAACTTCACGGTCAAGCATGAGATGCGTTACGTATCGTCATTTCTCGTGTGAAAAAAGCACGCAAACGGTGGAAGATACGTACGTCATGACGGTGGAGGCGTACTTCATGCGTGATCGATTCCGTATCTCAACACATTTAAATGAAAGTAACGCAACATGCAAACACCTATTTAACAATTTAATTCAAGTCTTCTTCTTTCGTTCAGATTGCATCTTGTTTCGGAAACCTTCATCATTTTACTGAAAATTGCATTTTTTGTGAGGCACCCTACTTGGCTGTCGCCTTTGGCTGACGGTTACGTATGATGTATCTAAATTCATAATTCAGAACGAGATTTGGTTTTGAGCTTTCGATTCGGGTCAAAACAATCCTTTAAACTGGCCCCTGAAGATGTTTATGGAACCCAGCCTTTATTTCAAGGTGTTCAAGTAATGAAAACGACAATATATAATCATGCACTTTGTGTTTTTCAGTAATCAATAATTGATCACAAAACAGTGTTCGTTTGAGCTGTCATAGATCATTTCAGTAGGACTGGACACACGATATGGCTCCAACCCACCTGCGTGCGCATCTCGACCCTTCCAACGGAAGTGTCGCCATCTTAGTCCTTATTTGTGTGTAAACAAAGTGAAAATGTTATCTAAACGTGTAAAGAAAACATCCAGATGTTATAAATACAATTTAGGTATGTTTCGAATTGGAACAGCCAAATACGCAGCATCGATCTAGCATTTTTCAAACAAAGTTAGTGACTAAGATGGCGGTCTCCCATAATATGGCGCACCTTGTGGCCGGATATGACGACACGTGGGTACCAGCCATACACATTTAGGTCCACGGGCGCCTAAGCATCGAGTCAAAAAAATTAAGCTTTATAATTTTTTACGACAGATAAAATGAAAACAGTTAAACTTAATTCAGTAACAAATTAACCTAAAAATAGTAACACTCAAACTGACCTGACTGTAAACAATTCCAACTTGAGAAGATAATTTTCAACGTTTGGAGTAATAAGAACTTAGGACAATAAATTGTAGCAGACGACCTGAAACTGACAATATGTGGCGAAATCAGTATGTGTCAGTGGGTGATGGGCCCAGTTAGGGTTTACTCAGCGACGCTTACAGCAAATTATGTGTTTTTGGTAAGTAAAAAAAATAATAGCCTAAGCGACCTAAGATGAAATTTCCTAGCAGTGATATAATCTATAAATATAAAATTATTTGGAGAAATAGGTAGTTACACCAAATGAGATCGAATTAACACCAACAACTATGAAGTGAATGCGTGAATGCAAGAAGCACCCCCCTACCCGAACCCCTTATTTCGATAGGAGGCTGGCGGGAGACTGGTGAAGTTATATTAAAGCTACAATGTAGCAACATGCTCACGCAAACGCAAATGTTTACCGCAAACGCAAATCAGAGATGCGTAAAATTAAAATCCTCTACTATCTAACAAAACTAACGCGCAATCATAGTAAGTACGATACAACAGCA
>CM065683.1:22332404-22369904 GCA_017654935.2 Phymorhynchus buccinoides
AAGGTGGGGAACTATCTGTACGAAAGACACCCCCCCCCCCCCCCCCCGGTATCCCTACGGGGAGAGACTCGTAGAGGGGGCCGGGGTAGTCCAGCTCCCCGTACGGAGGCACGAGGCATCCACCCACTGCCCCTGCACTGTTTGTGCGTGTTCCTTCTTTCTTTCTTTCTTTTTTGACTCTCCAATGATTTCCTATCCTATCTCTTTTCTCACTGTAACCCACCCAAACCCACACCCACGATGATAATGTCTTATCTTAAAAGCATCTATATTTTCAAAGTTTGTCGGGATTTCCTGGTGTTGCACTGACTCCGGTCATCATTGCCTCCAGGATCGTCCCCACCATCTTTACTCTCTACTAATGTCCCGTGGGGTGTCTGTTCAAGACCGGAGGACGTTACGCGGATTTTCATTCATTCACCCATGATGATTTCTGCTCCCCTCACCCATGATGATGATAATGTCTTATCTTAAAAGCATCTATATTGTTAACATTTGTCGGGATTTCCTGGTGTTGCACTGCCTCCGGGCATTGCCTCCAGGATCGTTCCCACCATCTTTACTCTCTAGGGGAAGACGGGGTTAAAACGCGCATGGGCGGGTAAGAATCCCACCCCAATTATCTCATGAAATAAAGAAAATTTCAGTCAAATTTGCCCATGAGACGAAAAGAAAATTTCAGTCAAATTTGCCCATGAGACGAATGCTAGACATTAAGGCTCGTCTCATGAGCAAAATGAGACTGAAATTTGCTTCATTTCATGAGATAATTGGGGTGGGCTTCTTACCCGCCCATGCGCTTTTTACCCCCGTCTTCCCCTACGTGTTTATTTTACTTTCTAATGATTCATTATTTGTTTGCCTTTAATGTTCTTGTTATGTTATCAATGTAAAGCGCACTGAGCTCATGTGAGAAAGAGCGCTGTATAAATTCCTATTATTGTTATTATTATTACTAATGTCCCATATCGTGTCTGCTCCCCTCCACCCACCCCCCAACCCCCCCTCCCCCCGTCCTCGCTCGCCGCTCGCCGACTCCCTACTAGGTGAACAGCGTTTTGTTGTTGTGATCATATCACCGGGGGAGGCTGAAACCATTGGGGCGAAGAACAATTACGGAACAGCGGGATACATTTTGTGTGTGTGTCGGGTTTACCGGTAGAAATGGAGTTGTGTTGTCCGTGTCTTGTGTTCGATAGGGGCGAGGACTTTGTTGTTGTTTTTTTGCGGTTGGTGTGTGTTGAGTGAGCATTGATGTTGAAGGGCAATTCTCTCTCTCTCTCTCTCTCTCTCTCTCTCTCTCTCTCTCTCTCTCTCTCTCTCTCTCTCTCTCTCTCTCTCTCTCTCTCTCTCTCTCTCTCTCTCTCTCTCTCTCTCAGCACACGCTTATACACAGCCACACACACACACACACACACACAGAGACATATAGACACACACGCACACACACACACACGCATACACACACACACACACACACACACACACACACACAGGGCAGAATGAAAAAAAAGCTTTGTTAGCTTATTCTTTAACCCTCAATAAAGATGATTTTGACTTGACGCACACTTGACACACACACACACACACACACACACACACACACACACACACACACACACACACACACACACACACACACAATCTCTGTCTTTGTGATTCTCTCTCTGACGGCCTGTGTTGGGCCTATATATATATATATATATATATGTGTGTGTGTGTGTGTGTGTGTGTGTGTGTGTGTGTGTGTGTGTATGTGTGTGTGTGTGTGTTGCGCGCTTTAAAACTATGTGTGTTGGAGAAAGAGAGAGAGAGAGAGAGAGAGAGAGAGAGAGAGAGAGAGAGAGAGAGAGAGAGAGACAGAGAGACAGAGAGACAGAGAGAGATACAGAGAGAGAGAAAGACACAGGGAGAGAGAGAGACAGAGAGAGAGAGCCCTGTGGGTATGGGTATTGGCTGTGTATTTCTGTGCGACACCATGCATGATTGACACAACCCCACCATTCAATGAACCATGATAAAAAGCAACAACTAGTATGATTTTGTTTTTAGTTATCAGAGTTCGATGTTTGATGTTTGTAGGCCTACACATCCTTTACAGGCCCTGTGATCTCTGTGTGCAGAATGGTGACGCCGCGTGAAGAGGCCTCTCCCTGACCATGCCATGCTGCGCTACCGCTACATCCCAGACCGCAGCAAGAAGCCTCCCTCCTCCTCTTCTTCTTCCTCTGGCACCGGGGCCACTAAAGACCTGCCACCACCACCACATTCACCATCCTCCAAACACCGACATGCTCCCACCCCCATCCCCACCCAGTCAGCTTCCGCACCTCCTCATTTGGTCTCCGATCACCCCCCACCAACACCTTCACCACCGGTACATTCTTTAAGCGTTAAGCCATGCCTTCTCCAGTTTTCACAAACTCTTTTGACCTCACAATCATCTGCAGCGCATCGCTCCAAAGACGTCAGCTCTGAGGACACCTACGTGAACTCTTTCAAAACCGCCCTTGAAGATCCGTCTCGAAGTGTACAGTCTCCATCGCCTGTTCCCCCAAAACAGCAACCCCCAGACGTTCTTCTCTCGGCTCACACCATCAGAACATCCAGGGCTGCAGCAACAACATCCTCATCCTCACCATCATCATCATCACCGAGGCATCCACCACAACGATCTCGTTCTGTGCAAGGAGTTTCGGCCACCTCCTCGCCCAGGCTTCCCAGGAGAGCAAGGACGGTAGTCAGGGAAACAGCCCCGTTCAGCACTGCTATCAATAAGGATGGGGTCACAGACCGCACAAGGGGTGTCCACCAGGACCCAATTATGTCAAGCAAGGAGGGTACCAGAGACCATCTCGAAGTCTTTACAAAGGATGGCCATCAGGACCCAAGTATGTCAAGCAAGGAGGGTACCAGAGACCATCTCAAAGTCTTCAGCCAAGATTCAAGGACTTTTGACAGGGATGGTGCCACAGATATTACGAAGGTCTTCCATCAAGACACAAGAACGTTCAGCAAGAATGGCAGCGGAGACCATCTCGAAGAGTTCGGCCAGGAGCAGGGAACATCTGCCGCAGATGTTGTCTGGGACTGCACCGACGTCCTCTACCAGAACTCAAATACATCCAGCGGCAAAGGAAATGTTACAGACTCCTTCGAGGTTATCACCCATGACCCCAGAACCTCCATCGTGGATCTTAGGCCTACCAGCGCCACGGATCATTCCAAAATCTGCTACCACGAGTTGAGAGTATTCAGCAGGACAGGCGTCACAGACCACCCAAAAGCCTTCAATGGCCAACCCTCAAGAACATCCAGGCGGAATGAAGCAGCCGATTTTGTTAAAGGGTCGGCAAGTTACGGTGGTAGTCACCAAAGGGTGAAAAGGGGGCAGGGGGCGAGGGGCGAAGGGAGGAGTGGTGGGGGTCGTTGTTGCAGTTGTGGTGGAGGAGGTGGTGGTGATGTTGGTGGTGGTGGGGATGGTGGTTCGTTGTATGCTGAGACACAGGAGGTCCAGAGGCTGCTCCACTGCAGATCGGTCCCCCTGTACTCTGTGCAAGGTGCAGTTTTTGTACATGTGAAAGTGTTTTTTTCTTTATAACTTTGTCTGTCTGCCTACCTGTCTGTCTATCTGTCTGTCTGTCTGCCTGCCTCTATTTTTGTTGATTTTGTTGATTACAGTATTTTGTATTCACGTCCGTATGCTCATTTAAAAAAAAAATGTCTGTCGAGCTGTCTCTCTCTGCTTGTCTGTTACCTGTCTGTTTCTATTTTTGTTGATTAAAACATTTGTATGCTCCTCTGAAATCGGAATGTGTCGGCTGTACGCAGTGGGGAGACCAGTGAAAACTGAAAACCGGACACATACGTACCTTACCCATTATGGCCTTATGGCCTGGGAACGCTGTCTCTCTCTGCTTGAAGTTATATCAAGAAATTAAAACCCCCCAAAAAACTGCACATAATGTAGGCCTAATGTAAGCTCACTTGTGAGTCAAATACGCACGAAAGCGCATAACCTATACTCATGCATGCACACAAACACATACACGTAGTGTGACACATGCACGCCCATGTGTGTGCGTGCACATGCGCACACACTGCCACACACACACTGTTAGCCCATAGTTATAGCAACATGCCATATGCATATTAATGTGTTTTTTCTTCTTTCTCTCTGGCTCTGTGTGTGTGTGTGTGTGTGTGCATGTGTGTGTGTGTGTGTGTGTGTGTGTGTGTGTGTGTGTGTGTGTGTGTGTGTGTGTGTCTGTGTCTGTGTGTGTGTGTGTGTGTCTGTGTGTGTGTGTGTGTGTGTGTGTGTGTGTGTGTGTGGTCCTATCTTGAAACAGGGTGAATCCTTGGGCATAGCAAAGGCCTATCTGAAATGTTAAAAAAGAAGGTATAAGGACTTATAACTGCAACAAAATAACAAAGGCCTACACCTGAATGAAAATCTGTTTAATGTTCTCCGGTCTGGAACAGACACATATAGGACATTAGTAGATATAAAGATGGTGGGAACGATCCTGGAGGTAGTGCAACACCAGTAAAGTCCCGATTTTTTAACAATACAGATTGTAAAAAAACCGTGAAGACCTAGACCTAACCGAAATAAACATTTATGTAGTAGCCTATCCCAATGAAACTTGAAAGAATGGAGCCTGTATTATTAATAGTTCAAAAGCCTGACCCCGGATCGATGTTTGTAAAATTCTGGCAATTTGGCAACAATCTAGTTAGGTAGACCCTAATAAGTAAAATCAAGCGAATTTTCTAAATATAGAAATAAGCCCCCAAATTTCTATTCCTTCCAAGATTGAATCGGAATTTCAGTTCTAACTGAAGGCAGTGGCGTAGGAATAGGGGGGGGGCAGGGGGGGGCGACTGCCACCCTCCACTCTGGCTGCCCCCTCGAGCAAGCCAGCAAGCGAAAACTGAGAAGAGAGAGAGAGAGAGAGAGAGAGAGAGAGAGAGAGAGAGAGAGAGAGAGAGAGAGAGAGAGAGAGAGAGAGATAGCTTGTATTATACAGGCATGATAATTGCATTGTTTTCAAATTGCTTTAGTAGCCCTCTACTTCATTCCAGAATGGTGAGGTACTGCGATTTTTGTAGCTTCTTTGCTGTTGCTTTGTTTCTGTCCTCATAGTACCCTGAAAAACCGCTGCAGAAAATCTCCTCAAAAGTTGTAGGCTAGGTAGTTTATTAAAAAAAAAGGAAAAGATATCCCACAGCCTATCGGCCGTAGGGGCAGTGAACTCAGTGTTAGAAGTTCACCGTGTCAAGGGCAAGGTGTCATGGAAGGCGGAGCCCATCCCTCTCCTTCCGCCGCCTTTTAACCTTCCCTGAATGAATCAGGTAGTCTATTAGTGACATAAAAACACAGGGAGGGGGGCGGCTGCCCCCCTTCTCCTGGCACATAGGAGGGGGGGGGGGGCAGACATGCTCCTCCAAAAATGAAGCAGAGAGAGAGAGAGAGAGAGAGAGAGGGTGGGTGGGTGGATGTGATTCAAAGGCTCCATTTTTTCATACAATAATTTACATTGATTTCTTTAAAATTCTGATACTGAAATTATGTCCGTTCTTAAATGTACAAGTATGAAACCTATCAAATAGGAGTAGCGTGGCACAGGCTCGGAGGTAACGCGTTCGCCTCGTGTCCAATAAAACCGAGATTTTCCCTCACACTTTGCACTATGCCTTACGTGGAGTCTTTCGGATGAGACGATAAACCGAGGTCCCATGTGCCCATGCACTTAGCACACGTTAAAGCCAGTGGCAACGAAAAAGTTGTCATTTGGTCAAAATTTACACCCCCTCTTTCCTTCCTCATCAGTCACACAAAAATCGCATGCACACACACACACACACACACACACACACACACACACACACACACACACACACACATAAAGGGTGGCGTGCCTCTGGCTGCGATGCGCTCTCCAGGTGGGAGCAACCCGAATTTCACAGAGACTATAAAATATAAAAAAATACAACAACAAAAATACTGCCCTCCTTCCCGCTTCCCCACATGCCCCCTGTGACTTTTGACAGTTGCACCCCAATTCTGCTTCTGTCGCCCCTCCCGCCTTATGTTCTACATCCATCTCACCACTTTCACACCCTTGAAGATGAAAAAGTACAGACGATGCACACAAAATCCAAACTTCAATTAAGTTGCTAATGTGAATTCATGTGATTGAAATTGAAAGCGCTCATTAGAGCTGAGGGCCTGCATGGTTCAGCCCGGTGTCACTGGTTTATTAGTTGTTCTCAAAGGTAGTCTTACCTTTGATCCATGTTCTATGTCACATTTTGAATCTTGAGATGGCAAATCATGGTAAATTATTAATCTTTTGTGAATGATATTGAATCCCAAACTCGGAGGCATTTGCACTGGCTATTACTAGTATCTGCAGCAAAAAGGATTATTTGGCCTTTGGGGACCTTCCCCAGCACCAGCTGTCTAAAATCTCTTTGTCCAGGAGAGTGGGGATATTTTGGGCTAGACTTCTTTACATTTAACACTATGCCCAGTCCTCCAGAATAGTAATTGCCTCCTTTGTATCTGGAAGTTGTAGCTAGTCAGACAGGACTGACTGACACACACGTTTTGAAGTTTTACATAATTGGTAGAATTTGGTATGCTTTGTTTCATAAGATGGATGATAGTGATAATGACTGATTTGCTTTGAACAAGTATCATAGATTATAACTTATTTTTATCACAATATTTGACAGTAACCTGGCTTGGCCTAGCCTGGTTTTATTTCCAATAATGATGTGTCCAATTTACTAAATATTGTCTGAGCTCAATATTTGACAGTAACCTGGCCTGGCCTAGCCTGGTTTTATTTCCAATAATGATGTGTCCAATTTACTAAATATTGTCTGAGCTAGACCTACCAAATTATTCTAGTAATTTTGTTCTTTTATGGTTTGGGCTTTTGTTAAACTCAATCATCACCAAGCAAAGACTTGCTACAATGTAATATGACGTTTAGATGGTTCAGATATGATTCCTTTCCTTTTGTTTTCTTTGATGTATAGGCCTCATTGTTGTTACATTGTTACATGTCTTTGGACTTGGGTACTACATCAAATATGGATTTGAGAGGGGCTACAGGGGTTCCACACCCTAGCAAAAAAATGGAAAGAAAAGGAAAAAAGGGAGAAAAAAATGTAGTCCCATGCTATAATTTTAGCTTATTCTCTCACAAGAAGCCTTGATTGCATCTTTTACATTCAAATTATCATCAGCTTCTGGGCCCCCCCCCCCCAGACCCCTCACCCCACCCCAACTGACCACTTGGAACTACCCCCCTCCCCTCTTCCATGACTGGCTGATCCGCCCCCAAACATGGTTGTATTTTTGTCTATTGTTGTCTTCTTTCAATTCACATGTTTTCTTTCATTCATGGATTTTTCTTGTTGATTATGATTATGGTTAAAAATAACAATTATAAACGTGGTTTTGTAGCATTTACTAAAACATGTAATTTAACCTATCCATCCACCTTGTTCGTGCGTTTTCGACCCCCAGGTTTGTTGGCAAATCCCTGCCCCCCACCCACCCACCCGGCTTGAAAATGTTCCTACGCCACTGGAAGGTGATTGCACAAGTCTCTCAAGATTGAATTTCAGTGATCCTACTATATATCCACTGTTCAGTTTCATTGTCATATTAATAACAGTAGGCCTAAGTTGTTGCTTATCTCTGCATGCTCTTTCTGTTTTTTCTCTCACACACACACACACACACACACACACACACCCGTGCGCGCATCCCTGTACACACACACACACACACACACACACACACACACACACACACACACACACGGGTTAGTTATTTACATGTACTGTATTATTTTATTTTAAATCTTTTTTTTATAAACACGAGTGTGTGCAGACAGCGTTTTTTGGTGTGCTAGGGGAAGTAAGTCAGTAAAGGAGGATATGGCTGGTCAACCTGCATCGGTTTGTTCCCTTTGCTTACCATTGTTTTTTTGGAGTTTTGTCAGTAACTGTTTCGATGCATGTTTTTCAGCGTAGCTGCAGATTTACAAAAAAAGAATATAGCGGCTATCATCACAACACAATTATTTAAGCAACAAACGAATTCAGATGTTTGGCTTCTATCTTTTTTTGACAGAGGCGACACTTGAATTTCGTACCAAATGACGCGAATTGAAATTGACCAATCAGATTTCTGTTTGTATCGTTCACTTTCCATGATGGTGGACGGAAATTAGGAAAACAACTAGCCTACCTGCGATTCATCGAATGGACAAAGAATGTGATCTAAGCGAGTGTTTGGATATCGATCACTCTTATTTCATTGCCGTTACCTGGATTTTGACCTGCGTGAACGAATGACGGATTAAAGTAAGTGATTTCAATCTGGAATCGGACGATTTCGTTGACTTCCGTGATGTTTACACACACCTGTTGAGATTGTTCGGGCTCCATTTCTGATTTCACAACCGTCAGTTTGTGGATTTGAAAGTGCACGCAGTTGACTTCTGTACATAAAATAAAGCTGTTATGTTTATCAGTTTTAAGCGTCTCTGGCTTCTATTTTACTAACAGTTTGTAGTTTTACCCGGCAAATCCATGTTTCATAAAATGTGGGTGGGTGTGACACACCTGTCCAGGTAGGCTACGTAAAATTAAATTAAAATTGCACCCACTTGCCAACATTATGATCATTCGATTCATTGCATATATATGAATATATGTTATACGCTTGTTGAAAATATATTTAAATGCATACACATGACTTAATCAGAAAGACAGGCAGTTGAAAAAAAAAAAATAGTTTGACTTTGAGTCAACTCCTTCAACTTCAAGTTCAAGTCGTTGTCCTAGCTTGGCTGCCTATATATGGCTATAACATAAGAAGAAGAAACATCGATGGTCAACCACTGATTTCTATCCAAATGTTCTTTTGTTCTGGTTTTACTATCATTTAAGATCTTTCAGACCATTTTCATTGATACATGCCTCTGGAGAGAATGATAAGTTGCCACATGTGGAGTCGTTTACGTTAGCATGGATTTAAAGCTACACACACACATTGTATACACAGGTCACACACAGTACAACGGAACAAAGACACATTACACACACACCTTTTCCATCTCTATCAACCATCTCCTCTCTCTCTCTGAGTCTATCTCTAGCCCCTCCCTCCCCCACACCCCTCTCTGAATCAGTGAATGTAACTATCCCTCTCTTCCATGTGAATTTTCCAGACTAGGACTAGTAATAGACTAATACTTGATTGATTTGTTTGTTTACCTAAAATTTCCTTTATCAGAGCTACAGATTGTCAGCGGGCCTGACCCGTATTGGTGATGATTTGACCCCTCATTTTGTGTATGAAGGGGTCATCTGATCCATGAACTGATCAGTCAGAGCTTCAGATTGTTTTCAAACTTCATGGGTCAAATGACCCCTGATTACAGAAAATGTTAATGATGGGTCAATTTCCAAAGTAATGAGCCAGTAATGGGTAAAGGTCAAGATGTGCTACCCTCCCTACATCCCCCTACATTTATCAGTTAATTGTATTTTTTCTGTTTTTGCCTTTCTTGCCATACATAAAGCTGTATTTTAGGAACCTTTTTAGCTAATAACCTTTTTGGAATACTAACCCTAGACCCCCCACCCTATAACTAGTATAAGACGGAAAAACGCAACGAACCTCAACTGTGACAAATCGCGGTGTACTGCAGTACATAGTGGGGGGTAGGGGTAGGTTTAGGGCTAGGGTTAGGGTTAGGGTTAGTATTCCAAAAAGAGAATTAGCTGAAAATGTTCCTAAAATACAGCTTTATGTATGGTAAGGCAAAAACGGAAAAATACAATAACCGAGAAATGCAGAGGGGGGTGGCACATCTTTACCTTTACCCAATAATGTGTCGCTATAGTATTATACTTAAAATTTATTGCAGACTTTGAAAACATGGGTCAGATGACCCATGGCTGCACAAAATGAGGGGTCAAATCACCATCAATATGGGTCAATGACCCGGGCCCGCCAACATTCTGAAGCTCTGTGAAGTCTGCAATAAGATTCAAGTGTAATAGTATTAGTACTAATACTACTAATTAATAGTAATACTACAGTGACTTATATTTAGTTATAATTGGCCCATTATTTTGGAGATTGACCCCTCGTTTTCTGTAAGCAGGGGACCCATGAAGTTTGAAAACAATCTGAAGCTTTGCTTTAATGCATTTTGTTCTTATTGAATTTTCTGTTTGCGTGCATGCTTATCTTTTTTGTTCTTGTTTCTGCTTGACACAATGACAGAATGTTTTGTTTTTAAAAGAAAACTGTGAAAGCTTAAATTTCTTTATCATCAATAAAGATCATTTTGACTTGACGCACTCACACATCACCACACCACACCAAATCATTTGGTACCATCATACACATTTTTTTAATTTTCAAGATTCAACATTATTATAAACAGTGAATGATTATTTAATTCCTTTGCCCCAATTCATATAGATCTCTCTTGGGACGTGGAGGGTGTTAACTTACATGTCTGCTGTACATGTATACACCACATATTTAGATAATCATATGCACAGTGATAAACATGTAGACACATGTGTACACAATGACATGATATGTATACTAACCACACACACAGACACGTGCACACACACACGTGTATACACACACACACACACAAACTGTACGTTCATCTCATTTGACTCGTTTTATACCAGAATCCACCATGTACGGCCACCACACCTCACGGCGGCGCAAGAAGCGGCCGATGGGACACGGCATCAAAAACGTCCAGGTCTCCAGAGGACGCCACGGTTACGGCTTCACCATTTCGGGCCAGCACCCCTGCGTTCTGAGCTGCATCGTGCCGGGCAGCCCTGCGGAAATGGTGGGGCTGAAAGCTGGCGACTACCTGTACTTTGTCAACGGAATCAATGTGTTTCACGCCCCGCATGACGACGTGGTCCGCATGGTGGGGCAGTCCACCGGTACCTTGGACCTCCAGGTGGCCGAAAACTACAACAGCTCCGATTCTTCCGAAGACGATTACCTCCCTCGAAGCAAATCCCGCTATCCCAACCGGGTGCGCTTCCGCCAGTCTCAAGGGGAGCTGGGAGGAGGGAGGATGAACATCGCGTCCCGCCCTTTGCCTCAGAGACCAGTGGACGCGAGAGGGGCTCAGAGTCGTCCGTACAAACATCACGTTCCTGTGGGAGCCGATTCCGACCTATCCACCAGTGTTACCTCCCCTGGATCTTCCATGAGCGAGGAGAGGAGTCGCCATGACTACATGTATAATAACTGGAAGCGGCCGGCGTATGAACGGAACGGTCGTCATGCGAACGGTCATGGTAAAGTGGTGACAGACAGCAGCACAACGGACATGTCTGGGGAAAGCTTGGCCTTCAGCATGGCCACCATGCACAATGGACCAGTCATCTCCACTGCCAAAATCTCTTCCGCCGTCTCCAAGAGGCCTCCTTCACGCAGCCAGGAAGCGGTGAATCTTCCCGCTGGTGCTTCAGCCGTTCAGGACAGTGCAGCCAAAGGTGCAGCAGCAGCGGCAGCGGCTCCCCCAGAAGCTGAAGCCTTCCCTGAAATGGCGGAAAGAGAGGAGGATGGAGGCAGTGGGGATTCAGTGGACAGTGAAGTCAGAGCTGTGGTGGGCTACATCGGTTCCATCGAGTTGCCGGGCAACGTGAACCGGCCCAATCAGCAGCTACAGCAGTTGCGTAGCGCAGTGCGGCGGCTGCGTGTGGAGCAGAAGATCCACACCCTGGTGCTGATGGAGGTGGACGTGTCGGGCGTGCGGCTGTCCAACGGCATCGGCGGCATGGTGGCGCACTACACCGTGGACAAGCTGGCCTTCAGCGGTGTCTGCCCGGACGACAAGCGTTTCTTCGGCATCGTCACCCTCAACAGCGTGTCGGACGACGTCAGCGAGATGAGTGGGCACACGGAGGGTTCTCCCAGCAGCTCCTGCCACGTGTTCATGGTGGACCCGGACATGAGCTCTCACGTGCTGCACCTCCACAAAGCCAAGGCCTTCAACCTGGCCTGCACCCCCAGCGGCGCAGACAACCAGTGCAACGAGTTCCCCAGCTCCCCCACCCGTTTGATCCTGTGCATCGCCAGCCTGTATCGCGACAGACCCCGCAGCAAACTGGACAGTGACATCATCCAGTCGCACGCGTTCACCGACCCTTCCCGGCCCACGCAGAGGAGCAACAGCAACAGCAGCAACAGTGACAGCGGCCTGGGCTTTGGGCGGGAAGAGCCGCAGAACAACGAACAAGTCTGTGTGGTGGACATGCAAGAAGAGATGCCTGGCGCCAGGGCTCAGACCCCAGCTAACGACTACACCCCTTCCAGAAGCGCCAACCCCGGCAACGTAAGCGCCAGTCGGAGTTTAGGCTCTCTGCAGCATCTGTCTCCGGGCGTGCACTCCCTGAACACCCCCAGAGGCCTGCACAGACCCATGTCGGCCTTTGAGGTGCGCCGGGGCCTCAACAACTCCTCCAGCAGCGAAGAGTGCTGGATGGGGCAGGGGGGCCGAGTGGACAAGTTGACCCCTCGGGCCATGCCGGACCCCGCCACCCGCCGCCTGCCCCGCGCCACCTCCACGGACGGCCTGGAGCGCAACCCCAGCGCGGAGAGTCTGCGCCAGAGCATGCAGCGTCTCCTCCAGGCGCGGCAGCAGCAGCTGCAGCAGGAGCAGGCCATCGGCAGCGACGGGGAATCCCAGGTGTCCGGCAGAACCCCGGCTGGTCACTCTTTGGCCGCCCGCTCCGCCTTCCAGGTGCCACGCCCAGTGTCTGCCCCATTGCGGGGACGATCACGCCATAAGCAGGTCAGTGACTGTGTTCAGCTGCTTGGATTGCTGTTTGCATTGTCTGCAACATTACAGGAAAAACAATATCTGGTATATAATTTTTTTTACCATTATGCTTTGCTACTATTCAAAATGTGCTGTAGTTAAGCAAAACAAAAGAAATCATAAATTAATTATTTGTTAGGGCTCTAACAAATATTCCAAATATTTCCATGTTACTTGGAATTATTTGTCCACACACGAATTTATCATGGAGCTCATTATCATGACAAAACTGATAATTTATGCTTTTGAATAATTTAGATGCCCTTGCTTACCTTCTCTAGTTCTCATCTTCACAGAAAACAATGGGGGTAAATGAATATAGATTAGGTTGGGGTTTTTTTCATTTCAAAACTAAACACAGTGAAAACACAATATTATTATGTGATCGAACCGTGTGCTATTTCTCCACAGAACGACGCTCTGAACATGGGCTTTGCCAAGTTGAGCCCCCGGGCCTTCCCCCAGCCCCCCACCCACATGATGCGCTCGCCCTCCGCCCCGCCCGTGGCCTACTTCCCCCACCAGGAGCCCGATGATGACGACGACGACACGGAGAGCGAGGACGACCCCTTCGTGCGCACCATCATCTCCCAGTTCAACAGGGACAGGGTCCTGGACTTTGGCGAGGAAAACCCCCGGCGATTCTCCGAGGGATACGCCCTGGGCAAGCAGGTCAGTAATGCTAGAATTCTTCAATCGCTCAGACAGTTTCCCATCAATTGAATTATGAGCACAGATGCGTCATGCTGCCGTTATGCGCCTAAGTAAGAAATAATTAGGCCCAGCATGTCCGACTTCGGCTGGAGGAATTTTTTTTTGAAAGTGTTTATTGAAAAAAATGCAGGTGAGTGGACCGGAAAGGCAGACAGAAAGTAGATGACAGCAAGCAAAGAGAAAAGGCAGAGTCAAAGAGAGTGACAGTTTAAAGGAAGTTACAAGCAAAGAACTTCCAGAAGGTGGGGGAACTATTTATGCAAAATACGTCCCCGGTATCCCCACGGGGGGAGTAATGCTGGAATTGAAAGCTTGTTCTTTTATTTTTTTGTGTGAGCACAGTTGTATAAGATTGGGAGTCCCTTAGAACTGAAACAAGGCTGATTGATTGATTGATTGACTTTATTTAGTCTGTTCACATAATTATGTGTGAAACTGGTGATATTAGATTGAAAAAAAAAGAAGTTTTTTTTGGTGTGTGTGTGTGTGCGTGTGATGTGTGTTTCAGAGTGAGAGAGAGTGTATGTGTGTGGTTGTGTGTGTGTGTGTGTGTGTGTGTGTGTGTGTGTGTGTGACTGAGTCAGTGTAAGCAAGAAAAACAACAAAAACCCAACCAAGCACACACAATTTCCCACAATGGCAATCCAATGAAAAAGTCACAAATCTGTAAAGTATGATTCCAAACATTGTTTGTGTGTTTGGAATCACCTGATAATTGATATCACAGGGGTTGTAGGCACTACTGCATACACATGGTACTTGATAATGCACATTCACACTGTATACACACGCACACGCACACACAGTCACACACACACACAGATTTAACAGATTCACACGCTCACCCTTTCACCTACACTACAGCTGGGGATCATTGAGAACTCACTGCCTACAACAACACTAACACCTCCCACTTCCCACCTTTTCACCTTCCAGGTAGGAATTGAGACATTTGCAAGGTTTGTAGGCTGCAAACGTTCTAACATTTAGGCTTTTTGGTGTGATTTTAGTGTTGGTAAGGGAAACAACTCATTCCCAGGCAAGCATTGCAATGGACTGTGAAACAGTGCTGCTCTCCCTTCCTTTCTAGCAGAGGGAAAACCCTCTCCTTTTCAGGCAGATTCAAAATCATTGCTTTCCCCCTGTGGGGATACAGGGGGATCTTTCAGTACAAAAAAGTTTCCCCACCTTCTGGAAGTTCTGTGCTGATAACTTCCTCTAATCTGTCACTCTCATTGACTCTGTCTTTTCCTTTTCTTGCTGTCATCTAATATTTTTCTGCCTTATTTGCCCATTCTCCTGCAGCCTTTTTTTTAAAAATCTTCTGACTAATGTTCTGCTTTAAGCTCCTCTGAAATTGGAATGTGTCGGCTGAATGCTGTGCTCAGGAGACCAGTGAAAACCGGACATATACGTACCTCACCCATTATGGCCATATGGCCTGGAAACGCAGAAGAGAAGAAAATCATTGATAGATGATACCTTAACAAATGCAATCATATTCTTTTTGTCCTTTGCTAGGCCTTTGTCGGCAAAGGAGTATAAGATAATTGTGGTTTGATTTTTTTAGTTTTGTTTGTATAAATGTTTGTTTACTGTCTGTCCCAAGGATATCTTGGTTTTAAATCTTTTGTTTGGAAAGCTATATCTTGGTGGTACATGTTAAATTTCAGGCAGATTTTATATTCCCAAACTGATGCTTCATGACAAGATGGAGATCTGGAAGAGTCGGTCTAACTTTGATATCAAGTTGTCTAACTTTGGAATCCTTAGTTCTTGGAGCTCTTCATTATAAATAAAAAATCCAGATGTTTTGTCTTACTTCAAAATGTAATGATCCCTTTTGGTTTTTTCTTTATTGTTTTTTTTAGTTTTTCTTAGGAAAGTTATAAATATAATGCTGACTGCCAAGAAACTAGTTATGCCTATAGATCGCCCCTCCCGGGGCATAGGCCACCAACAGAATCCCTTCACCTGTCTCTATCCAGGGCAAGTCTCTACAACTGTCCCCAGGTGTGTGTGTCCCTTTTCCCCTGAGGGTTCCATCTGAGGGCTTGCCTGCTGTTTTCCCTGCTTCTTACATCATAATAATAATAATAATAAACGGACACTTATATAGCGCTTTTAATCGAGCATAAAGCGCTTTACAATCAGCATTGAAGCATTGAAACACTCACAGACATACACACACGCACACACAACTGACACACATGCACGTACGTGCACGCACGCGAGTGAGCGCGTTCTTGCACACAGACATACACACACAGACCCACACACATTTCATCAAACACACAGAAAACACATTTTTCACTGAAACACACACTTACACATGCACTTGTACAAACACACGCCACACAGACACACACAAACACATGCGCGCACTCACATACACAAACACACGTGCACTCACACTTACAGACACATACTGGCACACACTCACTCCCCCTCTCTCTCTAGCCGAACACAATCTCCTGCGCACACATACACTCATACACATGTATGCAAACACATATACCCACATGGTGCTGACATTCCGTCATGTTCCGATGATGGTGGTTGCCCTGGTTGAAAGGATGGTAGTTGGCTGAGTGGCTTCCAGACTTCTCCGGCTTTCACCACTAGGTCCTCACCTTTTCACCACTAAGTCCTCACAGGACCTACACCTTTTCACCACTAGGTCCTCACCTTTTCACCACTAGGTCCTCTAGCTGAAGGTCCATCCTTTCCAGGGCTGCCATGTTTGTTGGGTCTCTTGTTGGCGTTTCTGTAGCAGTAAGTTTTTTTTATGGGAAGGAGCGGCTAACCCCTCGCCCAACCCTCCTCCATTCTTATGCGGGCTCCCCCCCCCCCCCCCATGGGGATGCCGGGGGGTCTTTTGTATAAATAGTTCCCCCACCTTCTGGAAGTTCTGTGCTTGTAACTCCCTCTAATCTGTCACTCTCTTTGACTTTGACTTTTCCCTTTGCTTACTGTCATCTACTATCTTTCTGCCTCCTGCCTTTTTTTTCACTAAACACTTTCAAAAAAGATTTCCTCCAGCCGAAGTCGGACTTGCTGGGCCTAACTATTTCTTAGTTAGGCGCATAATGGCAGCATGGCACATCTGCACTCATAGTTGACAAGAAACTGTCTGAGCGATCGAAAAAGAAGAATCCGGGCTTGGGACCAGCAAAGGCGGAGTTCAAGAAACTACAGGAAACTATAATGGCAGCAAAAACATTGCCTCCTTTGTTTCTGTGTTAAAGTTTTCCTAAATCCAGACTTGCATGCATGAGAGGGCAATCCAGAATAACTCAAAAATGCATTGGCTTTTTCCGTGAGTGTTAACCCCCCTCTCTCTCACCTGCCTCTCCCCCCCCGCCCAATAACAAAAATACTGGTTCACACATGACTACATGTATAACCATATTATTTTTGGTCAAGGTGCTAACAAGCAATCAGTTAGAACAAAACAGAAAGCTAAACAAAAGCTTAAGCTTGGCAGAAGAAAGAAGACAAACACACACACACAACAGCAACATTACATCAATGCTTTTGTATGTTTGGCCTCTTCAGCCTGAGCACTGTTTCTCTTGTTTGGCTCCTGCACTGCTCAGATCTTATGTGTTGCACTTCAGTCACAGTGCAAGAAATGTGTCGAGTTCGAGGGTGGGTTGTCTACTGTTCCCCCAAAGGGGTATTTGTCCCTGGAAACAGTTAAAAGGGGCACCCTGTTCCTGGAATAAACTTTTCTGTCTGGCGTCCCTGGAAGCTGAGTAGAATCAACACTTTAGTAGACTAGAGCAGTCACTTGTCTTGTTAGCTGACCTTACTATTGAACACAGGAACACCCCAAAACAGCAGATATTGTTGAAATTTCCAACAGACATATTATATGTTACTGAACTTCAAAGGATCTTAAATAGAACTAAGCACATTAGCACCAAAAAGCATAAAAAAGACTTTAAAAACAAAAAAAGCAAATCAAGACGCAGAAATTTTGCTATATTTCATAATGCATTGATATTGCGATGTTTGTCCCTGGAAATAGGTCTCTGTCCCTGGTTTTTAAGCAGTTTGTCCCTGGAAACTGCAACAGGGGGTAGGCAGCCCTGTACAGCCCTGTAGTGGAAGAGGCACAGCTATTCTGGAAAGCTGGGTCTGAATTTGTTGAATAATGGGGAAGCCATGCTCACACAGCTTCAGATTGTTTTAAAATTTCTTGGGTCATATGACACCTGATTACGCAGGAAAAGATGGGTCAACTTCCAAAATAATGGGCCAGTAATGTGTTGACGGTATTGATTACTAAACTTAAATTTTAGTGCAGTCTTTATGAGTCGTGTGACAGACCCCTGGCTGCAGAAAATGAGGGGTCTGTATGGGTCATTGACCCGGGCCCCCTGACAATCTGAAGCTCTGTGCTCAGGGGACATCCCCACTCTTTTTATAATCAGTGTTATATACGGTGTGGTCAAGGTTTATTGTGGTCAAATTTTCCTAAGAGTAGCTACTCATCAAAGCTTCTAAATAATTTTAAATAATTTGGAGATTTGTCGAGACGATTTTTGAATAAGTTAGTGTTTGGTGCACATTTTGAGTGGGGTAGCGAAACTGTAAGCAAAGCCTATAGTGTTTTCGAACAACCTGCCTTTCGGTGACTTGTAGACATGTCTAGTTAGAATTACTAAAGTACTTACTTCGTTATACTGCACGTTGTGACCTCTTATCCGTGTGACTGTGTGAGGATGCTTGGCTGTCGTCAGTCCAACACGAAATGAGGACATAATAATAGGCTATAGTTGGCTGATTAAACTGAGCGTGAAGCCAGCTAGATTCTGAAACGGGGCGAAAATAGACCAACGCCCTGCCGATCGGGAACGGATGGGAGATGGGAGAAGAGGGGGTGACAATAGAAGAAAGAGTAGAAGAGTTGAGAGACAGAGGGGAGGGGTAGAAATGAAGAGAGAGAGAGAGAGAGAGAGTGTGTGTAAGCTGTTGGCATGGAGATCCCTTTCTCCCGGTCTCGTTGCTCTTGGCAACGCAGTACGGGCGCGCGCGCACTGTGTTGTAACCAACCCTGTGGGACCACGCGCCTCTTTTGTCAAAAATCCCCCCACTTGGAGTTGGAAGTTGAATGGAAAGTGGAGGTCTACCAAGGTAACACTGAAGGTGGCCCTAGTTCCCTTCAGGCCTAGTTGGATTAACGCTGGAGTGGACCACCGACTACGCTGACTTGAGAGAGAGAGAGAGAGAGATGAGTGAGTGGCGTAGGAACGTTTTCAAGCCAGGGGGAGGGGGGGGCAAGATAGGGGGGGGGGGGGGGGGGGGGGGGGGGGGGGGGGGGGGGACATGGGGAATGGCGCGCGGAATGTGATGGATAGATTACGTTACACATCTTAGTAATGCTGCAAAAACACTTTATAATTGATAGGTTAACTATTATCTTAATCAACAATGAAAAAGAAATCTATGAACGAAAGAAAACATGATGTGAATTGAAAGGAGACAACGAAGGAAAAAAAAGACATGAAAAATACAACCATATTTGAGGGCGGATCAGCCAGTCATGGAAGAGGGGAGGGGGGTAGTTTTCCAAGTGGTCAGTTGGAGTTGAGTGAGGGGTCTGGAGGGCTTGCCTCCCAGAAACTGATTTGATAATTTGAATGTAGAAGATGCAATCAAGGCTTCTCGTGAGAGAATAAGCTAAACCTATAGAGCATGGGACCACATTTCTCCCTCTTTTTGTTTTCTTTTCATTATTTTTTTTCCTGATGGGGTTGACTCCTGTAACCCCTCTCAAATCCATATTTCGATGTAGTACCCAAGTCCTGTAACAATATAACAACAACGAGGCCTATAAATCAAAGAAAAGTGAAGGATACATATATCTGAACCATCTAAACATCATATCACATTGTAGCAAGTCTTTGTTTGGTGATGATTGAGTTTAAGAAAAGCCCAAACCATACAAGAACAAACTTACTAAAAGTCTTTGTATCTATTAAAGGGGCACCCTGACGGATGAGTTTTTGCAAGAAACACGTCGAGATCACCAGAAAGACAGCCTTTTCAAGGATCGGAACACTCACTTTGCTCTGGTTTCCTAGAAATCAAACCGTTAGATGACGGAGGGAGAAGCCATTTTGAATGGGGTGGGTGGAGGTAACTCATTGTGGTTGAAGTTTTTGTTTGTTTTTAGTAGTGCAGTAAAAAGCACCATTGGAGCTATTTTCTTTGTTGTGAGCGAAACTCCTTTAAGTAAACTGTATAAAATTAAAAATAATAAAATAAAAAGGTTTGTATTGTGAAAATTTCGTGCAAGGGTCTAAACTCAGGCGGCCATTATACTTCTTTCACTGAAATAATTACTTCCAGCACCTCCGCCAAGTAGGAATCACCGATTTGACGGTTTGTTTGATTTGTAAGAAACCAGAGCAAAGTGAGTGGTGCGATCTCTGTAAAGGGTGTTTACCTGGTGATCTCGACGTGTTTCTTGCAAAAACTTATCTGTCAGGGTGTCCCTTTAAGCAAGAAGTGTACTTTACTACTTATAGGGTAGGTCTAGCTCAGCAAATATTTCATGGTAAATTGGACGCATCATTATTGGAAATCAAACCAGACTGTCAGACATTGTGATAGAAAAAATTAATCATAATCGATCAAACCAGACCATGCTACTGTCAGACATTGTGATAGAAAAAAATAGTCATAATCGATTATACTTGTTCAAAACAAATCAGTCATTATCACTTTCATCCACCCAATAAAACAAATCATACTAAATTCTACCAATTATGTAAAACTTAAGTCAGTCCTGTCTGACTAGCCACGACTTCCAGATATAAAGGAGGCAATTACTATTCTGGAGGACTGGACATAGTGTTAAATGTAAACAAGTCTTGCCCAAAATATCCCCACTCTTGGACAAAAATAGTTTAGACAGCTTGTGCTGGGAAAGGTCCCCAAAGGCCAAATAATGCGTTTTGCTGCAGTACTTGTAAGAGCCAGTGCACATGCCTCCGAGTTTGGGATTCAATATCATTCACAAAAGATTAACAATTTACCATGATTTGCCATCTCAAGATTCAAAAAGGGACATAGAACATGAGAACAACGAATAAACCAGTGAAACCGGGCTGAACCATGCAGGCCCTCAGCTCTAATAAGCGCTTTCAATTTCAATCACATGAATTCACATTAGCGACTTAACTGAAGTTTGGATTTTTATGTGTTGTCTGTACTTTTTTTTTTATCTTCAAGGGTGTGGAAGTGGTGGGATGGTGTAGAACGTAAGGGGAGGGGCAACAGAAGCAGAATTGGCCGGGGTGCAACTGATTTTTTAAAATACTAAAGTCGCAGGGGGGGGGGGGAAGGGGGGCAGAAGATATGGATAAGGGGACAGTATTTGATAGGTCTCGTACTTGTACATTTAAGAACGGCCATAATTTCAGTATCAGAATTGTAAAGAAATGAATGTAAATTATTGTATGAGAAAATGGAGCCTTTGACCCCCCCCCCCCCCCCCCCCCCCCCCCCCCCCCCCCCCCCCCTGTTCTGTCTGTCTCTCTCTCTCTGTCTCTCTCTCTCTCTCTCTCTCTCTCTCTCTGTTTGTCTCTCCCTCTCTGCTTCATTTGGGGGGAGCATGTCTGCCCCCCCCCCCCCCCCCCCCCCCCCCCTATGTGCCAGGAGAAGGGGGCAGCGGCCCCTCCTCCCCGTGTTTCTATGTTACTGATAGACTTCCTACAACTTTTGAGGAGATTTTCTGCAGTGGTTTTCAGGGTATTGTGAGGACAGAAACAAAGCAACAGCAAAGAAGCTACAAAAATCGCAATACCTCACCATTCTGGAATGAAGTAGAGGGATACTAAAGCAATTTGAAAACAATGCAACTATGTCCCTATAATACAATCTATTTAGGATTTAAATTAAGTTTTTATCTCTCTCTTTCTATCTCTCTCCCCCCCTCTCTCTCTCTGTCCCCCCCCCCCTCTCTCTCTCTCTCTCTCTCTCTCTCTCCCCCTCCCCCCCTCTCTCTCTCTCTCCGTCTCTCTCATTTTTGCTTACTGGCTTGTTCGAATTTTTGGGGGGGCAGGAAGACATATCTGCCCCCCCCCCCTCCTCTGAGCGGGGGGGGGGGGGGGGCAGCCCCCCCCCTCTATGCCCCCTGTTCCTACGCCACTGAGAGAGAGAGAGATGGCCCATGAAAATCGAGAAATTAGCCTCCAGGATCTAGAGAATAATGAGTAGCCAACGAGCTTGGATTTGTGTGAATAGGGGTCCTTATCTATTGATGGCAGTTTTCACACGAAGTAAGAGTGGGAGTAAGAATGAGACTTCAGTGGTGTGACTATGCCATTGGTGATGAGACTAGAACGAAGAATGATAGAAACTTGTACAGGTCACTTTCTAATTATAGAATGTTCCCACAGAGAGAGAGAGAGAGAGAGAGAGAGAGATTGCCTTTAGTTTCTGTGAAGATGTTACATGTACACCCGTGGGAGGAAAATGGGGTCAGCATGTAAACTGGTGTCTTTGTGCCAACAACAACAAAAATGTTATAGCTGTCTTTAAAAAAAAGTGTCATTATAATTTACTTATTATAGATCTGTAAGTTGGTTTTTTTTACACGATCCACACAGCGCTGTGACCATTATTAAAGTAACCCCTGCTAGTGTTGAGCCAATGTTTGTGTGGGACTCTGTGATTGGTTGGTTGTGTGGAACCTTCTTTGCGATTGGTTGTAAGGAGGGTTCACTTTTGGCCTTATTATTGCAACACGTCTGTGACGTCCATTGGCACCACCTCATCTACTGAACTTCCAGCCTATCTAATCCATCCTATCTGCCTGTCTGTCTGTCTCTGTCAGCCTATATGTTTATCTCTCTCTCTCTCTCTCTCTCTCTCTCTCTCTCTCTCTCTCTCTCTCTCTCTCTCTCTCTCTCTCTCTCTCTCTCTCTCTCTCTCTCTCTCTCTCTCTGTCTCTCTCTCTCTCTCTCTCTCTCTCTCTCTCTCTGTCTCTCTCTCTCTCTCTCTCTCTCTCTCCTCCTCTCTCTCTCTCTCTGTCTGTCTCTGTCTGTCTTTCTCTCCCCCCTCTCTCTCTCTCTCTCTCTCTCTCTCTCTCTCTCTCTCTCTCTCTCTCTCTCTCTCTCTCTCTCTCTCTCTCTCTCTCTCTCTCTCTCTCTCTCTCTCTCTCTCTCTCTCTCTCTCTCTGTAATTACCATGTATATATAACATTTCGTTCTTTCCTTCATTCTCTCCCTCCCCTTCCCTCCCCTCTTATATATATACTTTTGAAAGCGTGTGTGTGTTGCGCGCTGTCTCTCTCTCTCTCTCTCTCTCTCTCTCTCTCTCTCTCTCTCTCTCTCTCTCTCTCTCTCTCTCTCTCTCTCTCTCTCTCTCTCTCTCTCTCTCTCTCTCTCTCTCTCTCTCTCTCGTGTGTATGTATGTGTGCGCGCGTGCATGCACGTGAACAGACAGGCATGCAAATAGACACAATAGGGAGTATTGTACTTCTCTTGCGATTATACCATTTAAAAAGAAAAAGGTAATTCGGCCTACGGCTTCAAGTCGTGTCCAGATTAACAAGACAAAGATTAAATTTGATTGTGACCATGAATACATGTCAAGCATTTATAGCTCCGGTGACACTTGCTTGTCATGGACAGTATGCAAATGTCCATGGACAAATAAAATATGATTATTATGACGAATAATAAATAAGGTTTTCGCCAGTGCCCTGCTTCGCAAAACAAAACTGCAAAAGCCATATAGACTTACTGCCAGTGATCATGAACACATAGGCTTTGAGGAACAAGTAAAGATATGCAACTGCGCTGTTCGTTTTGTTTGTTTTACTGCGTGTTGTTGTTTGTTAACATTACTAGTCCAGCATCGCTTTCGGTGATATATAGCGACCGTTAACCCCTTGACTGCCAAAGAAAATTAAAGAAAAAATAATTGTACAAATCATGCCATTTATACTAACACATATAAAAATCGTCTTGTATTAGTCTACTAAATTTATAGATATTTTTAGAAGCTTTAACCAAAAGCTAGGAAAATGTAACCGTATAAACCTTGACCTAGAAGGAAAAAAAGCTTCACGGCTTGTTTTGTCCCTACTCTTCTTCTACTACTACTACTACTACTACTACTACTACTACTGCTACTACATCATCATGAAAAAGACAACTGATAGAGATAATCTGGCAAAATGGTCTGGGGTATAAGACTATAACTCTCTTGACTGTGTTAGACAAAAAAAAACAGCATGTCAGAGTACTGTACTGTTATTCCTCTTCATCTGATGACGTCATCAGTGATGTCATCAAGTTAGTACATGATTACGTTATATGGCAGTCAATGGGTTGATAACTGTTCAGTAAGAAAGGCCCTGTTTCCAGTTTTTCTCTTATTATTAGTTGAAAGCAATATTTCCCATGTAGGACGCGTGGCAGGTAGTAGGGACGGACTGAAAGTCTTTCTTCTTCTTTTTTTATGGGAGGGGGGGGGGGGGGGGTGGGGGCCTTCCGTAAAAATGGCCCAAGAAAAAGGCTGGATCAGCGGGTATAGAAGACCACTGAATGGGGAGAAATCCCCCGCTCTTTGTGCCTGATCTATCCCCCTCCCCCCACCCCCTTCTTTCGCTTCCCTCTCAATTCACTGAATACCTTGCCCTGTCCCTCGTACCAAACTTATGGCAGAGAGAGAGAGAGGGAGGGAGAGAGAGAGAGAGAGAGAGAAGGGGGTGAGGGTGGGGTTGTGCATTATAACGGAAGCTTTCTTCGGGTGGGTTTGCCGTTACATTATACATTGGCCGTGTGCATGATTGATTTTCATAGTGCTTTCTTTTGTGCCACTCATCCCCCTATGCCCCCCCCCCCCCCCCCCTGCCATACACACACACACACACACACACACACACACACACACACACACACACACACACACACACTTTCTTTTCCCTAACCCTTCCCCAGATACCCTTTCATATCGTATCTACCGGTTCTCTATGTTGCACCCCCCACCCCCACCCCCTTTGTATTTTAGCTTTACTTCTCATGAATAGCCGGGTTGAGCCTACTTATCGATAGTATTATTGAAGTACGCCCTTCAACCCATACCCGGTACCCACACTCTCTTCGCCTCTCCCCCCCCCCCTCCTCCTGTTTTGAATCCCCCCCCCCCCCCACACACACACACTCTTTCTCCAGAATAATATTCCGATGTTGGTGCTTGGAGAAATAGCGTGTGTGTATGGGGTTGGGGGGGGGGGGGGGGGAGAAAGATGATATGGCTAATCAGCCAGTAAGTCAGTCAGTGTATCCGGTTGATTATCTTCTTTTTTTTTGTCTGTGCGTGACCGAGCGAAATAATAGGGTTGGAGCCTGACTAGGATTATGATTCTATCTTCTCGCGCTAGGTCAACCACGCTACCAGTCTTCTTATTGTGATTACCCAAGAGTTCCGTTATGCTTATACTATAGGACCTGTAGGTGGCCTCTAGTATAGAGTCATGTTGTGTGTATGCTTGGTAGGGGGCTGGTCTGTTGTTATTTGCGTGGTAGTAGCTGTGAGGGTTTTATGACGAGGACTTGCGAAAGAAACGAATCAAGAGTCGGTAGCCACTTCCACTACAAAGAGTTTATAGTAATTGAACGGGTAGATGTATGTTAATGAATATATTGTTGCAGAGTTTATCATGTCTTTCAGTGGGTGGAGTGAAAGATTATAAATGAGCGTCGTTGCTGCTCCGTGCACAATTTGTTTAAGGTCTATGTTGGGGGAAAAGAGGTTAATTAATGAAAAAATGTCGCTGCCAGTCACAAAAAAAAAAAAATCTATCATATTTGCTTTCAACGAGTAGGAAAAAAAGATTATGCATCGATCGGCGCCGTTGCTACATTCAGAGTTTATCAAACTTGTGTATCTTTGAGTTAGGAGAGTGATTTCTGTATGCCTGTCTGTCGTTTCCAACAATGACTGCCAGATGGCAGAGGGGGCAGTTTATCAAGTGTATCGTTGAGCTAGGAGAGTGATTTCTGTATGCCTGTCTGTCGTTTCCGACAATGACTGCCAGATGGCAGAGGGTGCAGTTTATCAAGTGTATCGTTAACTTAGGAGAGTGATTTCAGTATGCCTGTCTGTCGTTTCCGACAATGACTGCCAGATGGCAGAGGGTACAGCTACTATTTCAGGCAGGGGTGGGCTAAAATATGTGTATAGTTGCGATGCCTTGTCCAGGGTGAATCCCCACTCTCTTGGCCAAAAGGGATTTGAGGACAGCTGGCGTTTGTGGAAGGTCCTCAAAGGCCAATCCATCTCTTTGTCTGCAGCACTCGAGCCAGCTGGTGCAAATGCCCCCTAGTTAGAGAGTCATAGTCTTCCACGAAAGACAAAGCTGCACCACGAAGTTTTTAAACTGTAGACAATCATTTATTGTACAGCTCTCATTTTACTGTCGGCCCCCTACTACGGGCTAATGTCGATTCTAGATTGCTGCGAATACTGTTATCTTCCGGGCTTAGGCTACGCCACCCCTTGTTGTTGAGAGGAGAGAATGGTTACCAAGTTGCGTTTTTTGCTTCTTCTTTTTTCATATTTTGACTGAATGCAATTATGATGAGAGAAGGTGATATTAGCGTCCAATCGGTCAGAGACCATTAGTTGGGCGGAAAGCCGATTCCTGAAGACGGCGAGGTCTACGCGGAACAATTATGATCTGATAGTGACCGATATATATATAATTAATAGAGTGAAAATGGGTTTTCGGAGGATGCATCAAGGTGGTGATGAGCAGCTGTGGATGACATGGATCCACGAGTCAGTGTTAGTGAGTGTGAGCAAAGACGCAAGTTAGCTTACACGCAAGTGTAAGTGCTCAAGTGCATTGTGCGGTGTCTAAAGGATCGCTGTGTTCTACTATAGCAGGATGGGGCCGATTTAGACGGAATGTTGAACCTCTCGGCCAGTCGTTCGAATGTTTGGCGATTCTATCGTCGATACAAGGTACATACTTAATCTCGACTTTGTCAGAGTTTGTGTCAATATTAGACTGACAGGTCCATAGCGTGTGCGCACTAAAGAGAGAGAGAGAGAGAGAGGGGGGGGGGGAGAGAGAGAGAGAGAGAGAGAGAGAGAGAGAGTATGTGCATGCGTGACAGTGTTTGTGCGCGCGAGAGAGATAGTGTGTGTGCTGAGAGAGAGAGAGAGAGAGAGAGAGAGAGAGAGAGAGAGAGAGAGAGAGATCTTAGATGTACAGATCTCACAAATTGGGCATCGGGGTAAAATACTTAAATATTTTCACGTAATCGAAGAAACGTTTCACACACACACACACACACACACACACACACACACACACACACACACCACACACACACACACACACACACACACACACACACACACACACACACACCGCGCACGCGCACACATGCACGTGCACACACAGAACCACGAACATCTGCTGAAGGAAGGAGACTTCTCTAGCTGCTGTGTGGAAGTGATGGTGAGATACGACTAGTAGTACTGGCATGTGTTGACTGTTGATGTGTGTGTTTCAGAGAAGACCGACTAACTGTGACTCTTCTTCTTCTGTGTTCCCAGGCCATAATGGGCAAGCTACGTGTGTGTCCGGTTTTTAGTCTGGTCTCCCCGCTGCTCACAGCCGATACATTCTGATTTCGGAGGAATTCAAAGAAGAAAATTATTTGGAAGTTTGGAAGATTTAAAAACAAAAAGGCAGGAGAATTGGCCAATGAGTCAAAAAGATAGTAGATAACAGAAAGCCAAGGGAAACGTCATAATCAAAGAGTCAACAGATTAGAGGAAGTTATAAGCACAGAACTTCCAGAAGGTGGGGGAACTATTTATGCGAAACACACACCCCGGTATCCCCTCATGGATGGGGTGGGGTCGTCCAGCTCCACGTATGGAGGCACGAGGCATCCACCCACTGCCACGACTGATGACTCAAATCAAAGACATTTAGAGCTTTGCGCTTCATCTCTAACTTGTGTCTCTGCTCAAATCCAAGTGAAGTCCATGATGATGATGGTTGCAGAGGGAGAAGGAGCGGGCGGAGCGTGAGGACCTCCAGAAATGGAGCAAGACCGGCTCCTTCCGACGATCCCACAACACCTCCAAGCTGAAGGCCAACGTCAGCCAGTCCCACGAGGTCAGTATCTGTCTGTGTGTCTGCCCGTCCCTGTCTGTCTGTGGATCTGTTTGTCTCTGTGTGTATCCCTGTCTGTATGTCTCTGTGTCTGTGTATCTGCTCGTCTGTGTCTGTCTGTGTATTTGTCTGTCTCTGTGTGTCTGTTTCTGTCTGTCTCTGTGTATGTTTGCGTGTCTGTCTCTGTGTCTGTGCTTGTCTGTCTCAGTGTCAGTCTCTGTGTTAGTGTATCTGTCTGTCTCTCTGACTTTTAGTCTGTGTATGTGTGTGTGTTTGTGTCTGTCTGTCTCTCTGTGTGTCTGTCTCAGTGTCTGTGTGTTTGTCTGTCTTTGTGCCTGTCTGTCTATCTGTCTGTCTCTCTCTATCTGTCTGTCTTGCTCTCCTCTCTCTTTCATTTTCTGTCCGTCTCTCCTCATTTCTCTGTCTGATTATTTGTGTGTATGTGTGTGCGCGCGCATGTGTGTGCACGCGCGTATGTGTGTGTCTGCGCATATGTGAGTCTCTCGCTATGTGCGAGCGTACATCTGCCTTCTTGTCAGTGGGAATATTATCTCTCTGGTATATAATATACTTTAGTGATTCTAACACCACACCACCCCACCCACCCGCATTCTTCTCCTTTGTACACCCCCCCCCCCCCCCACTCCCAACCCCCTGCTTCCCCTCCAGTCATTGAAAAATGCTTGGCTTGTGGCTTGGAAATAATGCAAGTGCAAATTGGTGAAGTGGGGGAGTAGGCCATATCCACGCGCTCGCTTAATGGAAATGCGCTGTAGATTTCAACAGTTTCTTGTTGTTCTTTGTTTTTTAGTTACTCCCAGTTCTATAAGAACAGGACCACATTGGAATGGGAACGAGGGCTGTGCGTTTCTGTCTGTATGAGTGTGCGTGTGTGGCCCCACTTCACTGCGCCTACACCGATATTTTTCGGACTATAAGGCGATACTTTTTCTCCCACACCGACACCCCTGCATCTTATTATATGACACTTATAATAAGGTGCGCCGAGTCCGAAAAATATGGTACTTCCCAATCAGCGAAACTCTTGAATGGTTCCTTAGGCGGCCTATATTGATGGCAAGCCATTACGCAATTCCAGTGAATATTATAAAGACACTGATTATTTCAAATGATAATGGGTGGATTTTAATAAATGTAAGGATATTGACAGACTGTCACCTAATCAATGTTTTTTTCTTCAAAATATTTTATTACTCAGTAATGCCACTTCGATGTATATATATTAAAGGGCATTTTAAACACTAAGACCTCTATTACCCAGGAATCTCTTCTAAAAATAACTGTGGCCTAGTTTTGATGGAATTTTAAACCAATGGTATTGGAGGATAACATCGACCTTTTCTGCGACACCTGACACATTCACCAAGTCAGTAACAGTACATTTGATTACTTGAGCGCAAAAATTACTGACCTTTTCTTTATTCTATTATTGAGGTTGGAACATGGACTATGCATTAGAAGCGTGTGTGTAGTATCCATGGTAGGAAACTGGCTTGCGTGTTGCTGTCGCTGGGAGTACTTTTATATGGCGTTTACCATCTTGTTCTTTCTCTGTTCTTTCTGCATTGTGGAAAGGCGACGAAGCCTGGCCCTGTGTTTTGATTAGTGTGTCGGCAATCCAGGGTCCGTTCAACAAACCTTTTGTTTGGGTGACCCTCAACTCATATGGAGTTGCGCTTGCTGAGGTGTCAAATAAAGTTGCAATATATCCCTCGTTACCGCACCAGGACTCTCGGTGAACGTTCCTTCTCTTTTCAGGCCGCCTCTACTTGGAACAAACTCCCTCTTCCTCTCCGTTCTGCCAACTCCCTTTCTTCATTTAAGTCTTCCCTCAAAACCACTCTCTTCAAATCGTAGTCTGCTCTTTTCTTTTGGAAAATAATTTTTGTCCCTTCTGTGCGTGTGTGTTTGTGTGCAGTGTGTGGTTTGTGCGGGCGTGTGGTGTGTGTCTTGTTTGTGTGTGCGCGCGCACGTGTGTGTGTATGCGAAGCAATTGACATTCTCATATTTTCTACTGCTTTTTGGGTGTGTGGGTGGGGGGTTATTCATTTATTTGTTTATTATTGTAAGCGCTTAGGACTTGTTTAAGAATAAGCGCATATAAATGCTCATTATTATTGTTATTATATATGGTGTGCAGCTAAGCTAAAACCTATGTCAAGCATGCCGCGCGTTGCCATGTGAGAGCGATTTGCAAGAACACATCGGCTTATTTCACATAGAGCTAACTGCAGTTTTCCGTGCCAGTGTGGTGTTCTCAAATGGGATTTGTTCTCAAACCGTCTGCGCATGTGCGAAGAGTTAGGGATAGGGTTATGGTTAGGATTAGGGATAGGTTTAGGGTTAGGAATAGGGTTAGGGATAGGTTTAGGGTCAATTTAGTGTTGAATACACAAAAGATAAAATTTGATGGTACGTCATGATCAATTTCGCACATGCGCAGACATGTTGAGAACAAATCCCCTTTGAGAATGCTACACCGGATATAATGATTTCACTGGTATGAATGGTAGTGTTGGATGGCAGCAAGCAGCCATTTTTTCCCAGTTCAGATCCTAATCCTAAGCGTAACCCTGTCCCTTTCCCGGCCATACGATTCTAACCCTATCCATAAACCCTATCCCAACCTGGAGAAATGGATTGGGATAGCCACGACTTTCAAAAATGTCATTGGCACAGGGGACTGCATCTAACGGTAGCAATTTGTTTATTTTCAACACCTTCAAGGAACGATCTTGCAGAGCAACAAAGTTTTGTTTAAAAGAGAGAATTCTTTAGTGCTGTCAAGCACTTGATTTTTAATTAATTTGTTTTTATATCTTCTAGTAAATATTAATTAAAAGTAGGTAGCCAAGTAGTAACAAGGAAGATTTAGTGAATGCTGTCAATAATTCCCATCTTTATTTTTAGTAATTGATAAACATAATCCCCCCCACACACACACATTTATAGTATGTGCCTTTCGGGTCAAGAGGACGTGAAATTTTAAATTTCGTTCGAGTGCTGTCAAGTAGCGGTCGCTTTCTTATTTTATTGACCTAGGAAAGCTATAGTGCTTTTGAAAAAAAGAAGAATCTTTTAAAGAAAATATTCTGACAATAATCGGATTGAAAATCGTGGCTTTGCCGTTTGCGTCTTTTTTTTTCTTCTTTCTCACAAACCGAATGTAATATAAAAGCAATTTTAATTGTTGTGCATTGCTTCTATAGAATATATCTCTGTTAAAACTCTTGAAAAGAAAACACACCTTTCTCCGTATCCTGGTAACCATACTTATTGGTAAAAATACACGTTGCCATTTTTCGTTCTTTTCCAATTGAAAACTGAGTGACACGCTAGTAATAAATATGACTTACGTATCACTGTGTTGCCATGGTGAAAGAGTGGAAAATAGCAACGGGGTTTGTGACCACAATGCCTGTTCAAACGACACACAATCACTTTTGAACATAATTTTGGTATGAATAGCAGGCTGCGTAACTTTATGTCTTGGGCTACCCATGCCAATCCGTTTTATGTTCTTATTTGCTGCTCATAAAGCCAACACTCTAACAATCATGTGCGTTGAAATTGGGTCTCTGCGTTAACAACAGCTGCGGCTTAAGAAAACCGAAAATTGCGCGTGCACAAAGACTGTTGGTTTTATGCCCGTGAGCCGTTTTATTCATTAACAATGAATGAATATAGACCCAGAACGAAAGGCAGAACTTAATGTTTGTGTGAAAGCTCCAGTCAAAAACTATTTCGTGTAGCACTTTTCCAAGTCGGTGGGAAAACTATGCAGGTTATTACGTTTAGATGGCTGTATAAAATACGAAATAGAGATATCGTATACTGAACGTTCCAGGCAACCATAAGATATTTTTTGTTTCTTTGTTGTTTTTTAACCCAAGACTGGAATCAATTTTCCATATTTTACAGCAATTTATACTGATCTTATGTTCAATAGAATAGGTGGGTCTCTTCCTTTGTTTATGGACCTACTGTTTAACCTCCTATTATGTTTGTATGGTTTCTTTTTCTTTTTTAAAGGACTTTGTCAAAGACTGTACAGGGGAAGACTGTAGTAGGGGAAGATAACTGGTTATCCGGTCTCTTCCAGTTGAATTCTCCGTTCAAGTTCCAGTCCGAGTTTTTGGATAGCCTCCACTGTGAATAGTGTACACGTCCGCACTAACGATAACTCTATCAGCCCGGTTCGCCGAGCTTTTAAGTAATCCATCTTACCCTTTTAGAATATCTTTGACTTTGTCCATAAAAGCAATATATATATATATCCAGAATGCTCACAAAGGCAACGACGATTAAAGAAACAATGGAATGAAACTTCAATGACAAGACCAAGTATATAGGTACACAGGACAAGGCGAAAGGAAAGCAAGTGATTCAGTGATCGCGTTTACTGGTAATTATCAGTAAAATACTGATTGCAAAACCAAAATACTGAAAATAAGTTGACCTATCAGTCCCAGGGACTGATACATTTTTGCTAGGACTGATAAATTGTTTAGCAGAGGCTTTGATATTGTGGTTTTCACTGGTTTTTGTTTCCCTGGGACTGGTTTTGACACCGGTTGTTGGGGGACATTGTCGCTGGTAAGACTGGTTTTCAAAATTCCCAGCGCGATCACAGATGTGGTAGCTAATTGTCCTTTGTTTTTGTTTTTGTTAGGGGCTACTATTTCATCCGGTTCTTTTCACCTTTTGCTCGTGTTACCTCTTTCAGTTCCTGTTGTTTTCTTTGTAGTGCTCTCAGCCCTCTTAAATTTGTCCTCTGTTCCGCTTCAACAACAACTAAACGAACGGTTTATGGACTTGAAATCTGCGTCATTTTCACCTCGCTTTATCCCAGTCACACCCCCACCACTCTTCCACTCTCCAAGACCCCACCTTTTCTTTTGTTAGGCTGTGACTTTTTTTTTTCTTTATTTTAGCCCCCTCCTTCCTCTTCCCCAGGGTCCCCGTATTGTTTTGATATAGATCCCACTTCTCCTAGAATAAGTTCGCGCAAGCAAAAATCGAAGTCTGGCCACTTGATCTCGGGCCCAGTTTATTTTGCCGCCACTTTTGATGTGCTCAACAAGTTCCACAGTTTATCCTGGGACTGGGAGTCTAGGTCACCTTTTCCCCCCACCCCTAATCCCCGTCTCTGTCTCTTTGTCTCCGTCTCTCTGGGGTCCGCTCTCTGTCTATATATATTGTGTCTGTGATTTAAGCAAAGTTGATTAACAAAATCGCATTGCAGTATACGCCATTAATTTGTTAAATAAGGCTCATAAGCGCTCTCAAACACATTTACATGGCAAATCAAGACAATGTCTGTCTGTCTCTGATCTGTCTTTATCCGCCTGTCTGTATGTCTCTGTGTGTCTGTCTCTCTCTGTCTCTCTCTCTCTCTGTCTCTCTCTCTCTCTCTCTCTCTCTCTCTCTCTCTCTCTCTCTCTCTCTCTCTCTCTCTCTCTCTCTCTCTCTCTCTCTCTCTGTGTGTCTCTGTATATGCATGTTCTTTCTGTCTTTTTCTCTTTCTGTCTCTCCCTGTCTCTGTCTGTTTGTCTGCTCTCTCTCTCTCTCTCTCTCTCTCTCTCTCTCTCTCTCTCTCTCTCTCTCTCTCTCTCTCTCTCTCTCTCTCTCTCTCTCTCTCTCTCTCTCTCTCTCTCTCTCTCTCTCTCTCTCTCTCTCTCTCTTCGCGTCCTTTCATAAGGTTTGACAATCACATTATTGGCGACATTGACGACTATTGGAACCTTGAGAAAAACCATCTGTGTCCCAAGAGCTAACATAAAACAACCCTGTTCACCTCGCTTAAACCAAGCTTAACCCTTTCCCCGCCAAAGTCGCATTTTAGCACCACAGTGATTTAACACCTATGTCACTAAAAGGCATCAAATTGGGGTCTATTATCCAAAGAAGTTTTGGGAAGAAAAGATAGACCTTATTTTATATACGTCACAGAAGAATCCCCAATACTGCAGATGGATTTTGTTCTCTACCCAGGTAAACTTAATTGACATTTTGGGCTGAAATATGGCTGGCGGTGAAAAGAGAGAGAGAGAGAGAGAGAGAGAGAGAGAGAGAGAGAGAGAGAGAGAGAGAGAGAAACTAGCTGTGTAAATTGGCATTTTATTTTCATTAATGTAGAAAGTCTCATGACATGGGAGCAACAGGATTTATCTCATGTAATATTGATTAACAAAACAGAAAATTGTCTTTAACTGGATTAAAAACATTAAAATTGTGGCATGTTTGATAAGAGAGAGAGAGTGAGAGAGAGAGAGAGAGAGAGAGAGAGAGAGAGAGAGAGAGAGAGAGAGAGAGAGAGAGAGAGAGAGACTAGCTTTACAAAGTCGCATTTTAATGTCATTAATGTACAAGATCTAAGGACCACGGAGCAATCAAAGGTGTTTTTGATTAACAAAACAGGAAATTGTGGTTAATTGGATTTTTAATGGGTTTTTTTTTAGCATATTTGATGAGAGAGAGTGGGGGGAGAGACACAGAGAGAGAGAGAGAGGGGGAGAGAGAGAGAGAGAGAGAGAGAGAGAGAGAGAGAGAGAGAGAGAGGAAGTGCTAACAAACAAGAATTTAATAGATCAGCCTGGCTGACATGATAAATATTAGATGAGAAAAGACACATTAGACTTCTTTAAAAAAAATAATATTAGACTTTGTGATCTATCACTATAATACTGGCACAGTATCACCGAAGCTATTTTGGTTTTATATTAAAGAAGGGGGGCACGCTGGTTTAACTTTAAGCTGGGGGTGGGGGGTATGGTTACATGTTTGGGTAGGGTCGCTAGGCAAAAGCCAGCAGATACCCTACTCCAAGAAATATGAGACAGAAAAGAGAAGGCTAACGACTGCTTCCACCCCCCCCCCCTCCCACCCCTTTTCCCCTGCCCCACCCCCCTCCCCTCCTCCGACTATTGACAAGGCACGTATTGATTCTCGTTAATAACACACACACACACACACACACACACACACACACACACACACAGATTGTCCATATATATGCAGGCAGCATAGCTCACGCCTACTTCTTTACTGACCATTCAAGCTAGTGCCTTGACCGACCTTCCTGAAGACTTTTTTTTAGAGTGGACAATAAGTATAAGTCGTCTCCCCCCCCCCCCCCCCCCCCCCCCCTGCTAACTGCAGACCTGTTTTCTCTACTCTTTTCGAGTAGTGTTCTTCTAAATTTGGACCTCTACTACTCTTCAAACTTGATGATTATGCTCTTTAATTCTTCGATTGCTACTCGTTTTCAGTGAACACCGAAGCTACTCATTTCAGCTATCCAGACTACTCCAGACTTGTGTAGGGGGGTAACCAGGTCTGTAACTGTGCAAAATATTGGATGAAGTCAATGGAACCCCCACCCGCCCCAGCCTTACTCAAATGGTTTTTATCACTGGTTGATATTATCCTGAGGCTAGGACCAATAGTACGTACAGTGAGAAGAGCTCAGCTGCATAGTTATTTATTTGGCAAAGAAGATTTTTTTAAAAATAATATTCCAGCTTGATCTTTTGTGCTTTGGTTTTGTTGTCAAACTAACAGGCTTTTTTATTGTTCTAAGTACTGCTGCCTTTTGGATTAGTTGATTTTTTGGGGATCATCTTCAAAGTCATCTCTGTCTCTTTGTCTGTCTGTCTGTCTGTCTGTCTCTCTCTCTCTCTCTCTCTCTCTCTCTCTCTCTCTCTCTCTCTCTCTCCTCTCTCTCTCTCTCTCTCTCTCTCTCTCTCTCTCCTCTCTCTCTCTCTCTCTCTCTTCTCTTCTCTCTCTCTCTCTCTGTGTGTTTAAGTCTGTTCCGTGTGTGTGTGCGCGCGTAAACGTGTGTTTACCCTACTCCGGTTAACTGTTGTTATTTATCGTTAGAGAAAAACGTTCAATGTGACAATTACTTCTCTCCTTGTCTTCTACTCCCCCAACTACCCCATCCCCCACCCACCCCCAAAACCACAAACATCAACTTTCATTGTCTAGCTTCCCTTACATTTCTGCACTTTTCTTTTCTTCATCTTCTCCTTCTGTCACAGTTATCTCTTTAAATGCTGGAGAACCACAGACATTCATTCGAGGTTCAGGAAGAGAACCGAGACGTTTAGTGAGCACGTGACGTATCACCGGACAGGTCACGTGACACAGACCACTTTCGCGTCTTTGATTAAAGTGTTCTTATTTGTGGTTGCGTCAGTCAAAGCCTGTTGTTATAATCCTTCTGCGATCTGAGAAGCACGTAGACAAATTTTGTCTTGTAACAATAGACAATGGTCTCATCACTTTGAAATCATGCTTTGGAGACTTTCCCCTTCTGTCAAGGCTCTCGTGTCGATGTCGGGATAGATTCTTGTGATCCTGAGACTTGAGTGATTAAGGCTTTGTGTGGAATTATTCGTTTCCCTCGAATGCAAATGTGCACATTGTTACACCAAACTGGATGCATATAATGTATTTACTGTGAAAGGGCTCTCAAAATGTTGGCAAGTCTTAGTAAGTCAGACGCTCAGAGTCGGAGATTTGATAATTTTTGGTGGTCAGTGTAAAACTAAACCCAAACCTGTCTATATATATTGCCATCAAAGTAATAGAAGTTTTATTGTGGTAACAGTACGGTTGTGTGATGTATGTTTTCTCATCTTGCTTTTTTTCCTGATAAAGTATTCCTTATGTATTATTTCAAATGTTCTATGTTGTTATGCTCCGTCCATTTTCAACGTTTTGGTAGGTGAAGTTCAATTTCATGTCATGTATCATAGCTGTATGAGCGACTGTTATCCTGGAACCGGTGTGGCGTTCTCAAAATGGATTTGTTATCAACATGTCTGCGCATGTGCGAAATCGATCATTTTATCAAATTTTATCTTTTGTGTATTCAACACTAAATTGACCCTAAGCTCAAAGTCCTAAGTTTATTTCCCAAAAAACCCAGGGGGTACATGAAATTATTACATAATACATGTATCCCATTACACCATAACCACAGAGAAACCTAGCGGTATATATCACAAACAACCTTAAAACTAGTAACTCTCGCACATACGCACACATATATGCATAACAAATAAACATTTTGACTAAACGCCACTAGTGATCGGTTAACTGAAAAAATAAAGCACAGTAACTGAGAAGGAAAAGCTTTCGAATGCACCCCGCCCCTCCTGAACCTGAGTTGAATTTGAATTCTCCAGGTCCGCTCAACCCAGAACACCCCCACTCCTAGACTTTAGACGTGTCAAACTCAAACTTTAAAAAACTCAAACTCTTTTTGATTTGTTTTTAAAACTTTGAAAAGGAATTATTGTTGACACAGTTGTGGTGGTTGACAGTCGTCACTGGACCTCCAGAAACGTCTTCTCTGGTACTGGTGTCGTGAGGCGAACAAAGGCACCGACGACAACCGGTTGTGATAGTGTCCAGCTTCTCACAAGAAAAGTTTCGAAGCACCCCACCCTCCTAAAACCATCCGCTCACCCCCACTCATAGACTTTAGACGTGTCAAACTCAAACTTTAACTCAAACTCTTGTTGCAGTGGTGGTAGTTTGACAGTCGTCACTGGACTCTTAGTGCGGACATTCTGGTAGCATTTCGAACAAGACACCGACGAGAACCGGTGTGTAGAGAGAGAGAGACAAGAAGAGAGAGAAAAAGAGACTAGACCTTTGCTGTGTAGTTTGCCTGGCTCTTAGTGCGGA
>CM065683.1:22374904-22382404 GCA_017654935.2 Phymorhynchus buccinoides
TTCGAGTTCGAGTTTTGCTGGATTAGTACTCTACTTTCAAGGCCGTGTGTCACTGTGTTCGATTGGTGTTTCCCTCTGGACGGTACTAGAGTAGACTAGTGAAATTGAACAACCGGCCTAAGGTAATGTGAAAGATAGATCATGAAAAATATAAATAGATTCTCTGGTACAAACCAGTAATTTCTCAACATAAAGTTAAGAATAACTCAAAGTACTTCGGAGTTCAAAGAAGTCTAAGAGCTAGGTTTCAATTTCAAATATATAGTTTTACATGTGTCATTGGTGTCTGACGTTATTGGGTCTTGCGACACTAGACGTAAACCGATAACTAATTTTTGTGAGCATTTCTGTTTTTAGTTTCGACATCTGCTTTTCCCGTGGCTACAAGGTTTACGCAAGAACGAATTACATGGGAGCTAACAGGTTAAACGTATACAGATTTGAGACTATTTCGCTTGTATGAATTTCGCTTCGATTGGGCTATTGTTCTGCATCCTGCTACTACATGCAGTTTAGGCTATTTTCTCTGGCAGAAGTAGTTGAAATAGTTGACACCCCCTACTTCTGTGGATTAAAAACACGACCTTTAGATAATACTACAGCCAAAAAGATACAGGCATACAGTAGATAGAGAAGAATTATTCTTTGGAACAACACAACAACAGCTTCTTCCTTCCTTCCTTGTGACCATAGTCACCGTCGACTGTTACATTATGTCACCTTGCTTTCTTTCAGTCACGCCGTTCAACATCTGTCAACTGAAAGCGCTTAGAGCTTAAAGGTGAAGCGCTACATACATTTTCTTATTAAACCCCAGGTTATTGTGATTTTCCGCAATAAATTCTCGAGACCCTTCAAAGCCCGAAAGAACAAACACCCAGTTGGGTCTGGAATTTTCCACCAATAAATTCTGGACACCCCCCCCGCCCCCCCCAAAAAAAAGCCTCCAACATCAAGATGTCCCTGAACTCCACGTTCCACGGGCTGAACATGACCTTCTCTGGCGACGTGTCGGGGATGGCGGAGCCGGAGGGGCAGGAGGAGCAGCAGCCCCAGAAGCGGTTCAAGGGGCTGAGGCGAAGGTCGGCCAACTTCTACCGGCCCTCTAAGCCCAAGCCCCTGCAGCACCGGAAAAGCAGCGAGGCCCTGCTGTCCTCACTCACCCTCAACCAAGTGAGATCATGTGGGGGGGATCATTGGAGAGAGAGAGGGGGGGGGGGGCGGTGGAGAGAGAGAGAGAGAGAGAGAGAGAGAGAGAGAACGAACTCGGAACTCGGAATGTCAACCAAGTGAGATATGTAGGGGATTATTGGAGAGAGAGAGAGAGAGAGAGAGAGAGAGAGAGAGAGAGAGAGAGAGAGAGAGAGAGAGAGAGAGAACGAACTCGGGACATGTTTTGGTGACTTAGGCTAACATTAATAGTCGTTATCATGACAAGAACACAAAGTGAAACATCAGAACATACACAAAAGCTACACATACATCAATAAAAACTCAGTCATCAATAACGTCACAAATACATGCACGCGCGCATACATGCTTGCACACGCATGCACACACAGAGACACAGACAAGCACGCATGCTTACATACACATACGCTTACACACATATTCAGACACAGACAAGCACGCATGCTTACACACACATACATACACATACGCTTACACACATATACACACACACAGACAAGCACGCATGCTCTCACATACGCATGTATGCATACACATACGCTCTCACAGAGAGAGAGAGAGAGAGAGAGAGAGAGAGAGAGAGAGAGAGAATGAATGCACAAAGGCACACCACTACGTGTGCGCGCATGGTGTGTGTGTGCACGCGCGCCTATGCTCTCCTTTTCCCATCAACTCTATCTTGTTCTTGATCTTTTCCTGTCTGTGTGGTGCTTTCGTTGATCACGACTTTTCCCACAAAAGCTGCTCAACCCCCCCTCCCCCCCCCCCCCCCACCCCCCCCCCCCCCCCCCCCCCCCCCCCCCCCCCCCCCCCCCCCCCCCCCCCCCCCCCCCCACCCCGTGTTGTCACGACCGATCACTTAAAATATCAACAATATGTGAATGTAGCGAAAGAAAGGTACCGTAGATTGAACATTCATCGAAACCCTTTGTTCTCGGGAACCAACCTTTGAAGTCGATGAAAGGGGTAAAAGTTCCAAGTTAAAACATTTTTTACAAGGACAGAACGTAAAGACGACCGTCTATCTACTCTCCAGCATACAAATTGGCTGTGTCACAAGAAAATTGTCGCCATACGCACGCACGTACGCACGCACACACACACTCACACACGTTGCCTGTTGTTTGGTTCTATTGTGTCGCTGTGTACAGTACCTAGGCCAACTTCATTGATATTCATAGTTTTGGGGCACCGGCGAAAGAGAAGAGGGGTGGGGGTTGGGGGGGGGAGAGGGGGAGAGAGAGAGAGAGAGAGAGAGTGAGTGAGTGTGTGTCTGTGTGTCTTTACGTCTGTCGATCTGTCGCTATGTGTTTATCCGTCTGAGTGTCTCTGTCTCTCTCTGTCTCTCTCTCTCTCTCTATTCTCTCTCTCTCTCTCTCTCTCTCTCTCTCTCTCTCTCTCTCTCTCTCTCTCTCTCTCTCTCTCTCTCTCTCTCTCTCTCTCTCTCTCTCTCTCATTTTGATTAATTTAGTTACCAACTTTTTAGGGCTCTTCTCATAATTTTTGTCCCCTCCAAATTGTGGATACTATCTTTTATTTGTCTGTCTATGATTATCGTCTCTATTTATTTCTCTTGTGTCTGTCTGCCCGTCTGTCTGTGTAATCTATCTGTTCACATGAACAGCTAGGTTAATTAGCGAACAATGGAAAGAAGTGAAAAGAGAGAGAGAGAGAGAGAGAGAGAGAGAGAGAGAGAGAGAGAGAGAGAGAGAGAGAGAGAGAGAGTGTGAGTGTGTGTGTGTGTGTGTGTGTGTGTGACAGTATGTGTGTGTTTGCGCTGTGTGTGTTTGCGCTGTGTGTGTGTGTGCGCGCGCGCACGTGTGTGGGTGTGGTATATGTTTGTGTGTGTGTGTGTGTGTGGGGGGGGGGGGTAAAAAGAAAACGGACGGGGGTGGGGTGGGGTTGTGGTGCGGAGAACGAAAGACCTCAAAAGTGCTGCGTGTGAAGTGACAGTCTTCAGAACCACAATGCCATGCTAATGAAGCTAGAGGTATCTAGCCCTCGACTAGTCGATCAAAACAAGGCACTAACTGTTTGAGCACACACACATACACCTTTTGTCGACAGCCATCCTATCTGATCATTTCTCAACATCATAAACAATAATGGAGCCAACAGACCAGTCAACTTCAAAATACAGCGGAACCTCCATTATAAGAGTAAGGCCGGGTTCACATTAGACGCGTAAGTTCCGTACGGAAAACCCTAAGTAAGTGGAAGAAAATGTCCTCTCCACCATTGTTGATGTGTACTGTGTGGGTGGAGGGTCATAAAGGCGAACTTGGCACATTCTTTCTTGAGAATGATGCTTTGTCTCACTTTGGTTCTGACCCACGCATTGCTATAATATATTATTGGTATCGTAATCAGCTTTGGTGGAGGGGAGTTAATTAGAAAGAGAGTATTCCCCCTTTGTTCAATTTCGTTAAGTGGAAGAAAGAAGGATACAAGTTTACGCATATAGGGGAAATTCGGACACGTGCGCAAATCTTTTCCCTTTGTTTCACTTATTTATGGATTGCGCACGGGTTTCCTTATGGAATATCCGCTTATGTGTGCACACGGCCTAAGACCTTCAAAAATCATCCCAAAATGAGGTCTTAAATGGGAGGGAGTTGTGTAAGTGAGGTAATTTTAATGCTTACAAAGAAGGGCAATGTCTCGGAGAAGAAGGTCTTAAAAGAGAGGGAGGTCTTATAACGGGGGTCCCACTGTGTTCTTCTGAAGGGTGGTGGGATGGACAGGGTTGGGGAATGGGTGGGTAGGTGTTCGATCTCAGGGCTGACCATAAATTCCGGTTTTGGGCGCTTCCTTGTGTTATCCCGGCTCCCTGTCTCCGTCTCCCCTAGTATTTCATACACCCCCCCACACCACACCACCCCAAGACAAGTATCTACCCAAAGAAAAAAACCGGTTGGCACCAGAGACGAAATGCAGCCCTGAATGTATTAGTTGTTGCCTTGGGACCTTTGTCCGTAGCTGACAATACCCTGCTGTGTGTTGCCTTGTTTGTTTATGGCCCAAGAAAAGGGGGGGTTCTTTTATTTCTCTCGTTTTAGATCGTTTCTTCTTCTATCTGTGTGTTTGTTTATGGCCCACCAAAAGGGGACTTCTTATTTTTTCTCTCTCTTTTACTTTTAGCTCTCTTCTTCTTCTTCTTCAATTCCCGATACTGACAGGCTGCAGTGTTGGCGTGGTGGTGTGCCAGCCTGTTAGGTCTCAGCTACGTTGGCGCCAAAGGTTGGGGTGACTTGGCAAGCTAGGTGGCTCTATAGGTAAAACTGCTCAAACAGTTAGTGCCTTGTTTTGATCGACGTAGTCGAGGGCTAGCTAATGAGTTTACTACCACTTGACAGCTCTGGCTAATCGTATTGTGTTGATCGGTTGTTGAACGAACACTGCTGATTTGCCTCCTTTCTATCTAGTGGCCCCCTGTGATTTGGAGTTTGTGATGTGTGTTTTTTTTCCCCACCAGTGTTGTTCTTGTGGTTGGATTTGTGGAGTGTTTTTTGTTTTCTCTTAGTATTTGTGATTGTAATGGGATTTTTTTTTCTAGGCGGCTTTTTTCTTTCTTCTGTGGGTGTGTATTGTCAAGAGATTTCCATCCGTGTTAACGCTAAGGTTTAGTACTTGATTTTGAACCAGAAAGAAACATTGAGGTTATGTTTTCCTAGTTGTGGATGTGCTAATTTATTCACCAAGGCGTAAGCATCGATTACGCACATGTGCAAACCCCAGAAAGAAGCGCCCAAAGTCATTCAGAGTTTTATAAACGTTTTGTCAAAGCATTGTCCACACATGATAGAGTACTGAAGAAGAACACCAAACGTGCAGTAAAAGCAGTGTGCACAGCAGTTTTGTGCCTAGTAATACTGAAACATTGTTCCAAACTGTGAAGTGCAGTCGAAGCGTTCGTTCTATGAGTTTTGCACATCTAAACAGAAAGAGGTATCCAGTCAAGTTTTGTCGACTTCTTCTTCGTTGATCGCTCAGACAGTTTCCAATGAGCGCAGAGACGTCATGCTGCCGTTATGCGCCTAACTGAAAAAAATATTAGGCACAGCATGTCTGACTCCAGCTGGAGAAGATCTTTGTAAGAGTTTCCAGAACAAAGCCAGGAGAATGGACCAGTAAGGCGGAAAGATAGTAGATGACAGTAAGCAAAACGGAAAATGCAGTCAGACTCAAAGAGGTCGACAGATTTAGAGGAAGTTTGCAAGCACAGAACTTCCAAGGTTCAAGGTTTTAAAAAAAAATTAAAGCCCCTTGGGGGTACATGGAAAAACAAAAAAATGTATATATAAACAATGAAAAAAGAAAAAGGAAAAAAGAACAAACAATAAACGAACAAACAAACCAGAAAGGTGGGTGAAGTATTTGTCCGAAAGACCCCACCCTGGTATCCCCATGGAGGGCGTGTGACAGTGTGGGGGTGGTGGGGGTTTGTCAATCCACCTATTCCAGTAGCGTTGCTTCAAAGCCGCGGTGTGGTGAGAGTGAAGGGGAGGCAGGATGTGCATGCGGATGCTGAAGCACGAGTTGCTGTCCCTGGTGCAGCAGCAGCAGCAGGACGCTGGTGGTGGTGGTGGTGGTGCCGTGGTGGACATCCCCTCAGTGCACACACTGCTGCTCAACCACCGCCTCACCCAGGTAACAGTGATGGCGCCAGGAATTCGGACAGCCAGTCCCATCAATAGGGCATTTGCCACGCACCGGCGACCTTGAATTTCACTGAGTTGAATTTAGAGAGTTGAATTAGAAAGGTCAGCGTAACTCGGGCAGAAGAAGTGCGGGCAAATTAGTAGTCCAGTATGGTGAACGAACACTCGTGGCAAATGCCCTATTACCCCCCCCCCCCCCCCCCCCCCCCCCCCAACCCTCCCTAATGACCTGTGTGCTACTTTTCCTGGTATACAAGGATTTCCTGTTTTTGAATTTTGCCAGAAAAGGAATTTAGCCTTTTCGCCGCCAGCCATTTTTCAGCAAAAATGTTCCATTAATCTTGTCTGGGTAGAAAAAAAAGATAATCTGCAATATTGGAAATTCCTCTGTGACATGTATAAAGTAAGGCGTATCCTTACCTCCCAAAATTAAGAAAATGGGGTCCCTGGATTAACAGACCCTGGTTTTATGCCTTTGGAACATTGATTGGTGTTAACTCATTGTGGTGCAAAAATGCGACATTGGCGGTGAAAGGGGTAATTACATTTGTCAAACAAGATCTTTGTGTGTCTACTGTATTTTTTCAAACACTTTAAAAGAAGCATCATATAGTAAAAGGGCAAAGTTGTGTGTGTGTGGCTGTGTGAAACACAAAACGGGCCTTATAACTCCGCCGTTTTTCGACCGAATCGCTTCAAATTTGCTGTGAGCCCTAACGGGGCGATGGCAACGGCAACCGAGGCGGCCGCGTTATTTGCGCGGTTTCGCAAATGCCCGTATCTCCGGCATTTCTGGGCCGATTGCCTTCGAATTTGACAGGTAGATGACTGGGAACGGTGACTATCGATGTGCCAAACCGGAAGCGAATCGGTTCAGAAACGCGCGCGCTATGCGCCGCTTCACCTTTTCACAAATAACTCCGCCGTTTCTGAACAGAATCGCTTCAAATTTGCTGTCAGGCTTGCTATGTCCGGGGCAAAGCCTGGCAGGAAATTTGAAGAGAATCGGGAGAGCGCGTCACTCTCAGAGCAGCACCAACGGGAAACGGGGCCTTATAACTCCGTCGTTTCTTAAACGAATCGCTTCAAATTTGCTGTACTCAGCATTACCAGTACTTGGCGTTACCGTTACTAGGCGTTACTGGTACTCGACGTTGCGCTAGTTTGTATAAATTGTGGAAAAAGCAAATACCTTCATAAATCTTTTTTTTTTCTTTAGCTGCAGGGGGGGGGGGACATTACCCCTACACCCTGGCCTTTCAGGGTTTTTTTCATTTTGTGTAGTTGCGCCCATGCAGGGAACCAGAAACCAGTGGAAACCCCATGAACCTAGACTATTATACAAGGCCTTTGTTTGGTCAAACTAGGTACCAGTCCCAGCAAAGATTTATCAGTCCCTGGGACTGACAGGTCAGTTTGTTTTACTTTTTAGTATTCTGGTTTATGCAGTCAGTATTTCACGCGATCAGTGAGGTATTGGATAGATCATCAGGGTGGAATTAAAAGTAACAAGGAAAAAATAACTGGGGGAGGGAAAGGACCAAATTTTGCTAGGAAAAAAAGTAACAGGAAAAAAGTAACGCACTCAGGCACGCTTGCATTCACGCACGCATGCACACACGCACTCATGCAGAGTAGGTAGTCAGTA
>CM065683.1:22387404-22392404 GCA_017654935.2 Phymorhynchus buccinoides
GTGCATGCTTGCCATGTATGTGTGTTTGCATGTGGGCCTTCAAACGTGCATGTGTGTGTATGTGCACAGGATTTCTTGAAGAAGGAGTTCAGTGAGGAGAACATAGTGTTCTGGAGGGCTGTGGAGAGCTTCAAGCACATCGCCGATGACGACTTGGTGAGTTTTTAATTTATTTGGTACCAGACTTGTGGACTCTCTGTGCAGCTTTTTACAATCATTATCATTGGTGCATAGCTGATTCTAGGGCGCGTGATTGGTACAATCCCCCCAAAATCTGTTCCTTCCCACAATAATCTGATCTAAACGCGGGGCGACACCCACATATTTGCAGAACTACCCTCACATTTTACTGATCGCTGTGGGAATTCCTTCATCGTCTGCTTAATCTGTCATCTGCACAAACCGAAAGCATCGAGCAGGAATGAATGATTTCTCGACATTTCATTGGTTCCTTTACAATGTTAGTGTAAATCAACCAATCGCGTTCATCTCGTTTTACCAACAAGAAGTTGCGAGAGTCCTACCCGCCATGTTGAATTTTCTTCAAAATGAAGCGGACAACGACGCTCTTCGACTTTGATTTTTGTGGCGGCAAAGTAAAAAATAAAATAAAAATCCTCTGCCAAGCGAGTGTGCAGAAGATGTTGCAGAAACAGCTACTGCATCAACAGTTTCGGAGAAGCAGCCCGAAGATAACAGCACTAGTGCGAGGGAACACCGGTTCCAACACGAGTGGCTGAAGAAGTGGCCATGATCCTTGGAGTCTTTTAGCCAGGGTACAACAACAACAACTATTTTGGCCACCACTCAAGATTTTCCACTTGTTTACGTGATAAACTGAAAGGAGAGGTCCCACACCCTTGTTTGGCGGACAGTCAGTGTGTTTATCAATAGAAAATGAATGGGGAAAATGCGCATGAGCAAGCACCCACTGATACCTGATTGAGTTTGCTTTGTGGGGCTAAAGTACACCCCCCAAGATTAGCTGTGAAAAGAAATCGGGGAGAAACTTCTAGTGGAAGAAATTTCATTTTTCAGTCAGTCTATCTTCATCGGCGAGCAACAAGGCAGGCAATGGACTGCGTGACTGGTGTTTGTTGAAAGAAGGTGCCGCGCCATTGTGCGTTGCCGGTTTATTAGTTCTGCTAGAGGCCCTGTTGGCGTTTCGTTTCTGTAGGTCACTTGTTGGAAGGGATTGCGTGGATTTGAAACCGTTCCTTTTGTGTAGCTTTCTTGACTAGGTTGTTGCAATCTGCATTTTAAAGAATTCGCTCCTTGTGCAAGCAATGCGCCGAAAGCTTTTGACTGTGACAAAGAATGTTGTATTGGGAAGGTGCGTTCGTTTGTTTTTTGTTTGTTTGTTTGTTTGACATGTGTAGCTTTCTGTTTGTCTGTGTGTGTCTGTGCATGTATGTTTGCGTAAGAGAGGGAAAGAAAGAGATGAATTCAAAACGAGAATGAAAGAAACTAGGACCACTGACATACTACAATGCACCCTAGTCTCTGCTTGTCTTCTTTCAATGTGTCCTGCATATAAAACACACTTAAGAAATGACTAGAATCAAAACCTGGCTTCCCCCCGTGGGGATACCGGGAGGTCTTTGGTATAAATAATTCCCCCACCTCCTCGAAGTTCTGTGCTTGTAACTTCCTCTAATCTGTCACTCTCTTTTACTCTGCCTTTTCCCTTTGCTTACTGTCTTCTACTATCTTTCTGCCTTACCGGTCCTGCCTTTTTTTCACGAAACACTTTCATAAAGATTTCCTCCAGCCGAAGTCGGACTTGCTGGGCCTAACTGTTTCTTAGTTAGGCGCATAGCGGCAGCATGATGCATCTGCGCTCATAATTGACAGGAAACTCTGAGCAATCGAAGAAGAAGAAGAAGAAGAAAACCTGGCTACCTTAACCCCTTCCCTGCCTGGCCCCCCGTATTATGTCAATGATGATGTCATAACTTTTGATGTCCTAGCCCTGGAATGATGGTTTTTGTTTTAGATAAGTCGGGAAAGATATATCTCTAGACCATTTTTTTCTCTCCAGATTTAGTCTAACAAAAAGTCTCATTTCCATTTTATGATAATAAAGAAGATTAATTTATCAAAATGTCTCCAGTTGTGAAGGGATTAATAGTGAGATTTTAAAACATATGCTCAACACTTGAGGGGGAAAAATATCTCCCAAGTGAAAGATAATGATAATGACAATGAACCTTTATTTTACAACAGTAAAAGTATTGGCCTGGAGTGGCCATTTTTCCTACTTGCCATTAAGAAAAACGGGAAGTAGTGGGCAAAAGTGTACCCTGTCTCTCTGTATATAATTAAAATAATTTATATGAATAGCCTTCTCAGAACACACCATCTTTTGGAATTTTCTGAACTGCTAAAGTCAATTACAGTGGAACCTCCCTTATAAGACCTTCAAAAAGCATCCAAAATGAGGTCTTATAAGGGAGGGGTCTCATAAGGGAGGTAATTTTAATACTTACAAAGAAGGGCAATGTCTTAGAGAAGTAGGTCTTATATGGGAGGGAGTCTTATAATGGGAGGTCTTATAAGGGAGGTTCCACTGTATCAGTATTATTAGGCAAGAACATAATTTCTGAAGAAGTGGTTGTTTCGCAGACAATGCTAACCACACTTTCTTCAGTTTTAGCCGCATGGTTTATCATTTATTAGTTTTAGCTTGTGTGTGTGGGGGGGTGGGGGGAGGGTGGGGTAGGGTAGGGGTATCAGACCATTGTTGATTCCTCCATTGATCCATTTTTGTGTGTGTTGCCCGTTTCTTTATTTCTCTTTAGCCTCATGTTAGCTCCTCTCACCCCCCCCCCCCCCCCTTCCCCATACTCTATAATCCCACCCCAACCCCCTCCCCCCACCCTCTTTCCAGCCAGTGTGTGTGTGTGCTTCTTTTTCTTTTTTCTTTTTTAGGCCATCAGGGAAGAAATTGACCCCAGATAGTTTTCCAAGGCGTTGTGTGTTTGCCAATTCGATACTGATAGCCCTCTAATTCTGCCTGTCACAATCCTGTATTGAAGACCCCTAGGACTGGTGGGTAAGGTAGGTGGGTAGGTAGGTAGGTAGGTAGGTAGGTACCCAGCACTGGTTGTCTTCAAAGGAGCTAGAACTAATGGTATTGTAGTGTGCAGGGAATCTCCCTCTTTCTCTCCCCTTCTCTCTCTCCCTCCCTCCCCCCCCCCCCCCTCTCCCTCCCTCCCTCACCCTCTCTCTCTCTCTCTCTCTTTTTCTCACTCCTCTCTCTCTTTCTCCCTCCCTACTCCCCTCTCTCTCTCTGTTCTCTCTCTCCCTCCCTCTCTCCCCCTCCTCTCTCTCTCTGTTCTCTCTCTCTCTCTCTCTCTCTCTCTCTCTGTCTGTTCTCTCTCTCTCTCCTCTCTCTCTCTCTCTCCCTCCTCTCTCCTCTCTCTGTTCTCTCTCTCTCTCCCTCCCCCCCCCCCCCTCTCTCTGTTATATCACTCTCTCTCTCTCTCTCTCTCTCTCTCTCTCTCTCTCTCTCTCTCTCTCTCTCTCTCTCTCTCTCTCTCTCTCTCTCTCTCTCTCCTCTCCTCTCTCTCTCTCTCTCTCTCTCTCTCTCTGTGTGTCTGTATGTGAACGGTAATTGTATTTCGTGCCCCCGGAATATAAATCAAATATTGCCCGCCCCTCTCTGTACCCCCTGCAAAGAGAGCATTCAACTTCAAGGCAATCACACACACTTGCACATAAAGACACACGCACACACGCTCACATGCACGCACATGAGCATGAAACACACACGCGCAAACACACACACACTCATGCACGCACACACACATATGTGCACACATACACACACACACGCAAACACACACACTCATGCTTGCACACACACATGTGCGTACACACACACAAATGCACACGCACACACACACACACATGCACATGCATGCATGCTCTCACACACACACACACACACTCACACTTCAATGGTTTTGTTTTCATGCTTATTTTTGCTTATCTTTTTTTTTAATTGTTAATCTGATTGTTATTATGCATGTTATGTTAGGTGTTATAGGTATAACCTTTCATCATCATCTCTCTCTCTCTCTCTCTCTCTCTCTCTCTCTCTCTCTCTCTCTCTCTCTCTCTCTCTCTCTCTCTCTCTCTCTCTCTCTCTCTCTCTCTCTCTTATTTTTGGGGGGTGTAAAATCACTTATGTGAATAGGTATTAAATTGAAGAGCACACACTCACACATAAACACAGAGAGAGAGAGAGAGAGAGAGAGAGAGAGAGAGAGAACAGACACAGACACACACATACACACATGCACGCACACGCACACGCACACGCACACACACACACACACACACACACGCACACACAATACACACAGAATGAGAGAGGACAGACAGACAGAGACTCACAACATACACTGGTGTTTTTTTAATGTAAGGGGGAACAAGCACACAATGCATCTCACGTTTCTTTCCTACTGGCCACTGCAAAGAACACCTTTTGCAAGAGTGAATGCCCTTGGTGGGTGGGGGAAGATGGTTGAGTACTGACCAAACAAGGGAATAACTCTCACCAATAACCCTATTTGAGGCCACTTAATGGCTGCCTTTTGCAAGAGTGAATGCCCTTGGTGGGCGGGGGAAGATGGTTGAGTACTGACCAAACAAGGGAATAACTCTCACCAATAACCCTATATGAGGCCACTTAATGGCTGCCTTTTGCAAGAGTGAATGCCCTTTTGGATACTGATCAATGAGGACTTAACTCTTGCCGTCAAGGGCATTAATAACCCTAGTTGCAGTGGCCAATTGTTCCCCCACAGGTAAACAGTAATAGTGGGGTCTGTGTTTCCTGTGGAAATGGGCCCCTGTTTATGGGCCTTGATTAATTATGGGATCTACTATAATGACTGCAGAAGAAGCCTGAACTCGCTCTACGTATGAAATAGAGTAGGTTTCGTAGCATTGTGACCCCGTCTCTATGTGCCCCCCTGTCTATGTGTCCCCAA
>CM065683.1:22397404-22428442 GCA_017654935.2 Phymorhynchus buccinoides
GATAAGGCGATCGACAGGGCTCACCTGTACACTAACTGGACGCTTTTATTCTGTAATTAACAAAGGTGATGACCGATAAGGCGATCGACAGGGCTCACCTGTACGCTAACTGGACGCTTTTATTCTGTAATTAACAAAGGTGATGACCGATAAGGCGATCGACAGGGCTCACCTGTACGCTAACTGGACGCTTTTATTCTGTAATTAAAAAAGGTGATGACCGATAAAGGAGTCGACAGGGCTCACCTGTATGCTAACTGGACGCTTTTATTCTGTAATTAACAAAGGTGATGACCGATAAGGCGATCGACAGGGCTCACCTGTACGCTAACTGGACGCTTTTATTCTGTAATTAAAAAAGGTGATGACCGATAAAGGAATTGACATTGCTCACCTCGTATTCTAACTGGCAGGTTTTTATTCCGTGATTAAAAAAGGGTGATGACTGATAAAGGAATTGACAGTGCTCGTGTGTATGTTAACTGGAGTGGTTTACTTATTCTGTTTAGGGGGAAATTCGAAGGTGGTAAGTCAGTCAGGCGTGAGGTCGTAAGTGAAGAATGGGGACCTCCTGCTGTGTCATCAAAGTAAACATGTTTTTTGGCAAATTGTGGAGTGCTCGAACAGAACTTGGGGGTGGGAGAGGAAAGTGAATGCTTGAAGTGTTACACCTAGTACCTAAGCACAGAAAAATGTTTTGGAAATGTACGTACATTAACATTGTACACATAATTCATTTTCTGTGTCATGGTTAGTTACATGTTATATCTCAAGTACATGATAAGCACATGCATATATTGTTCCTTTTGATTAGTGATTAGTGAATATTATGGAAACTTTTGTAAAATTTTAAATAATTAATGAATATACATTGTATGGTACATCATGAGTTCAACTCATTTTATCTCACACACTTGATACATCCTTTCCCTTTTCAAAAACAAACAAGCCAACCACAACAAATATGAAACCACAAAACAGTTTTGTTTTTTAAAAGTACAAAAACCATAAAATTATAAATAATCCATTTCAACCAATTTGCTGACCACCATGGTGCTACGGTGACCACCATAGTTGCTGTAGCTCCCGTTTAAAGGGACAGTCTAGTAAAGAGCGTTTCAGCGTCACTCACACTTATAACAAAAAGACAGATACTGAGGTAGGGACCAAAAACCGTGAATGTAAACTTTTCCATTGAACCCTACCTGACTACGACTGGCGTGCAGTAAATACAGCTAGTGTCCATTTGGAATGTGTCAGCTGAAGTCTGTGGAATCAATGGAAGAAGAAAAAACCCAGACAAGTCTTGAGAAAAGTGCATAGTGTAAAGCTCCAGCTGATTGAGATCAAGGGGGACAGTGGGGTGGATTTGGGGGTACGTGGGTTTGGGGATGATGGTGGAAAGAATTTTGAAAGAGCAAGGTCTGTCTGATACTTGGCTGCTAACCTGACAATTTGTAGATATTTAGCTGTTTTCAGTTTTTACATATTGAAAAATTCATCCCAGAACTCTGAATTAGTCAAAACATCAAAGAGTATAGTGTATAACGACTGTCAAGATTTAGATGTGGTGGCAGAGCAAAGTTAATTTGCTCCAAATGAGCAAACCTGGGCTGGGACTCACTAGAGAGCAGAAGGCAGAGGACCAGGCTCTCCATGCTGCACAAGATCAGAACTGACGCTGTACACTGCCCTAATCTACAATCCAAGCTGGTGCCGCTTCCATCTCGGCAAAGGCGTGGTCACCACCTGCAGTTTCAGTGTATGCAGTGCCGCACAAAATACAGGTCCAACTAGTTCCTACCAAGGACCATGAGGGAGTGGAAAGAACTGCAGCAGGGCTCGCTCGACGCCTTCACTGCTGACATGCGTGACGCGTCAGTGCTGCAGGCTGATCAACTGTAATCCAGCAGTCTCCCCCTACCCCTTCCTCACGCCCCTTCTTCCCCCCTGTCTGTTCCTCACTCCACCATTATCACCAGAATGTCTGCAGTTTATCGGATTCTCTCTTTTTCAATGTTATTTTTCCCCAAAAAAGGATTGCCAGAATTGTCAGCATATTAACCGTGGGCCCTCAAGAGAAGAAGAACAAATGTAAAAAGAATATACATCAACAAGTAAATTACAGAAACAAAGTGCAGTTTATTTGGGGGTGTTTTTTAAATCAAAGAGTTTTAACCCCTTCCCCGCCTGCCCTGTGTCTACTATGGGGTGGGTGATGTTAATTTAGCGTCACCATCAGTGAGTTATCTTTGCAAATTCTTGTTGTACAGCTTTGTTAGATGATGAAGCTTGTCTTGATCAACTGATAAGTCCAACACGTTGAAGTTGACCAGTTTTGACTCGTCCCTTTGTTTTGCGCACAACGGTTTATTCACTTTACATGCATATTTTCTTGCTACTGTGCAGAGGCGGAGCAGGGCCCATGAAATCTACAGCAGTCACCTGAGCGGCCAGGCCAGCGAGCCAGTCAATGTGGACAGCACAGCGCGACAACTGACCGAGCAGTATCTGGACAACCCCACCCCTAACATGTTTGACCTCGCCCAGCAGCAGGTGTGTGTGTGTGTGTGTGTGTGCATGCGTGCAGCGTGTGCTTTCATTTTTAAAAAAAAGTTAAACTTTTTTTTTAGGCTTTGAGTACAGTGCAACCTCCCTTACAAGACCTCCCATTATAAGACTCCCTCCCATCTAAGACCTACTTCTCTGAGACATTGCCTTCTTTGTAAGTAATAAAATTGCCTCCCTTATAAGACCCCTCCCTTATAAGACCTCATTTTGGATGATTTTTGAAGGTCTTATAAGGGAGGTTCCACTGTAACTGTAATGACTACTCACACTCACACTCCTGCTGTTGGTGTTTTCAGATCTTTTAACTCATTCAAGTCGTTCCAGCCGTATATGTGTGGAATTAATAGATAGCTGTGAATTTGGTTCAAGGGAAGTAAATCTGTGTGCACACCATACCTTGGTCACTTCTAAACTCGCTTCACTCCCTTAGACCACAATTTTGCCTCTGACTTTGCTTTCGTAGTGGTTTGTTGTGGGGAAACCAATCGGTGTGGAGAGTTTTTCTATATGAAGTCTATATATTTAAAAAAATAGTCTGATCTACCGCTTCCCTATGTCTAAACCTGAAGTAAAAACCTGTAATATTCTTTCATTTCTCCTTTTGTTTATGTACGTTTTGTTTGTGTGTATGGCTGGAGTGATTTGTGAATTGTTTTTAATAATTCAAAATCGTTGCGATGCGAATAAGTTGATGCCGTGGGTGCTTCTCCCCAGGATATGTGCCTGACTTCAGGCTTTTTACCATACATTCTGCCCATAGATCAGGCTTTTTTCTCTCTCTCTTTTGAAAAAAAAATTGAGGACCAACCTCCCTTTCTCACCTTCCCATGTTTACCAGCCGCGAACGAAGAGAGCAAAGCTAGTAAGGTTTTCAGAGAATTTGTTCTTGGCTATCTGACTGGCTGACTGGCTATGTGAACACGATAGCGTTCAAACGGAGGGAGCTAGGACGCTCAAATTTTGCACGCGGATAGGTACTAAATATATGTAGGCCAGGTTCGAATATGGGGCTAATCGGCGTTGTCATGTTTAAAAAAAAAATTTGGTCCCTACCAACACAAAATTGGTAACGCCTTCAAAAATCTACTTGACAAAAATGAAAATCTTAGTGAAATGTTTTATGATTATGATGATTGAAATTGCAATCATAGTTTGTTTGTTTTTCGCATGCAAATGCAACCTAATTAAAGAAAATATTTTTTGGATGGGACGTTTTATAAGCCGCGAGGCTTAGGCAGAAGCCAGTCTCTTTGCTACTACTACTACTACTACTACTACTACTACTACTACTACTACTACTACTACTACTATTACTACTAAACTCTTACCACTGCCCATGTCATGCCTTAGCTTTGTACTTTGCTTCAAGGAAAGCCTGCCAAATCTCTTTAAAATATAATTTGTCCTTCAGTTTCGGGGGGGAGGGGGGGGGGGTTTGCTTCAAGGAGAGCCTGCCAAATCTCTTTAAAATATAATTTGTCCTTCAGTTTCAGGGGGGGGGGGGGGGGGGGCATAGCCCTCTCATCTCCCTACACAGACACAGCAACTGTATCCTGCCAGGTTCTACTAGGGGAACAAGGCGGCTCCTGGAAAACCCCGCTTCTCAGGTTTCCCAGGATTTTTTTAATTTTTTAATAGAAGCAGCCATACCCCCTGTCCGGGCCTCTCGCCCCAAATCATGCCCACCCCCCTCTCATCCCCTCCCATTCAATCCCGCATTGAGCTGATCATCCGGGCAGCAAGTCCTTCACACAAGTCTCCTGATTAGTTGGAAACCCCCCACGTCGTAAGCGTCATAATCATCAAATTGTTGATGGAGGATGCTATATGCAAGAAGATATAACTCCCGTTGTTTGGCGTTTTCAGATTTTGTTACCCTCTGTTGTTGGTGTTGTGCTGTTTTCAGATCTTCCAGCTGATGCGCACGGACAGCTACAGCCGGTTCCTGAAGTCGGAGCTGTACAAGGGTCAGCTGGTGAGGGAGATAGAGGGTCAGCCCGTCTGTGTGCCCCCCTCGCCCCAGGCCCCCCAGCCACTCAACAAGAAAAAGGTAAATATTCCTTAGCGCAGTATCTTCTATTGCTTCATCTTATTCTTTTCCTCCTCATCCTCTTCCTCCTACTTCTCCTTCTCCCACTCCTGCCTTTCCTTGCAGGGCTCCCAGGGACCCCCATTTGAGGGTCTCTGAAGAACTAAAATTCTAAAGGACCCTCTAAAAGAACGTGCAGGGGGTCCCAGGGATGCACTAGAACTTTTTTTTTTAGCATTCGCAGTGCCACCAGGACCCTCTATCCCGCCTCTAGGACCCTCTATGCTGTAAGTGAAAGAGTCCCTGGGACCCCTTGTTTTGCGGGACGATTGGGAGCCCTGCCTTGTCTTCCTTCTTCTCCTCTTCCTTATTCTTGTCTTCTTTCTCCCTCCCCCTCCTCCTTCTCCTGCCTCTTCTTCTTCTCCTCCTTCTTCTTTACTTCTTTTTGTTTTCTTCTTCCCCGTGTGTTGATGTTTTGGAATTGTCAGCCTTGCACCCTGCCCTCCGTGTGGAAGCTGACAGTCTTCTCCAGACCACAGTGGCTGCACCAAGAAACTGCACCTGTACCCCAACACTTCCCAGCCAGGCTCTTTCAGGGAATTCTGTGTTTTCCCATCATAATCTCCCCCGTGGGGATACCGGGGGGGTCTTTCGTACAAATAGTTCCCCCACCTTCTGGAAGTTCTGTGCTTGTAACTTCCTCTAATTCGTCACTCTCTTTGCCTCTGCCTTTTCTCTTTGCTTACTGTCATCTGTCTTTCTATCTTACTGGTCCATTCTCCTGCCTATTTTCTATAAATTCTTGCAAAGATTTCTTCAGCCGAAGTCGGACATGCTGGGCCTAACTATTTCTTAGTTAGGCGCATAATGGCAGCATGACGCATCTACGCTCATATGACAGAAAACTGTCTGAGCGAACGGGAAAAAAGAAGAAGAAGAAGACAATCATAATTTACTTAAAGCCAAAACACCTGATCCATGGAATCGGGTAACGATTGTCCGACACTTGCTGTCTGGTGCTGAAAAGAAAAAGGTAGGGATAAAGAGTTGCGGCACGCGAGGAGGGAGGCAGAATGAACCCACGCGGCTCGACTCGGCCCTTTTTTTATGTCCCGGCTGTGCCTTAAGTTTTTTACTTTCCATTTTATTGTGATTTTGAGTGGGAAAAAATCTCAATGCTGAAGAGTGTTCAATTTGTTTAGTGATTATAATTGCGGTGTTGCTGCAACAGCATTAATCTGATTGTAGCAAATTTGTGCTTCTTTTTTTCTTTTTTTTTCTATTAAAAAAAAAGTTTTCGTTAGTTCCCTTTCCTTGGGAACTGTTCGCCTGTCTGTTGGTCCATCCGTCCGTCCGGCATCAAAGGAATGGTCAAAGAGAAGCAACTGAAGCGAGGGAACTTCAAATCCGCTTGGGTTTATCTTCCTGTTTTTGTTGTTTGCTAAGAATGTCGATTTTGTCATTCTGTTAGTGATCATTGTGATCAGTGTATGGTGACGCTTTGATCTGCAGTTCTGTGTTTATAAGTGATTGTTTCATAAGAAATAGGCCTAATAGTGAAGAAAGATGTTTGGTTTTTTAAAGTCATAATGTACAGTGATGTCCCGAGGCCCCGGTCATAGGCCATTGACCTATTAAAATTGAAAATGTCCTATTGTGTTCTCTCCTGTCAGGACAAATGTCTGATTGAATTTGTAACACTGGCACTTATTGATTTATGCAAGAGCTAGAACATTTGTCCTATTGATTTCTCTTGACTCCGGACAGTTTGTCCTATCACTTTTCAATCCTCGGTACATCACTGAATGTGTATATAACTTCATTGGGTTTTTTCCGACAATTGCTTTTAGACGTGACACCATGACGATTGCCAAGCAAAGGGGAAAAGCTATCATTAATTGTTCAGTGTGGTGTTTTACAGAACTATTCTCATGCTTTGTTTTACAGGGCAAAGGCAAAGAAAACGAGGAGAAGAAAAGAAAATCGTTATTACCCTGGAAACAAAGTGAGTCCATGCATGCATGGGTAATTTTGTAGACATTTACTTATTCTGATGATGTTCTAGTGAAATGTATCTCTTGCCATCTGGAACGGTGTTGATTTTTTGTGTGGTTATACTTAAATGCATGCCATAAAAGCATGATTATGTAAACACATACACACAAACACATACACAAACACAGAGACACAGACTCTCTCTCTCTCTCTCTCTCTCTCTCTCTCTCTCTTCTCTCTCTCTCTCTCTCTCTCTCTCTCTCTCTCTCTCTCTCTCTCTCTCTCTCTCTCCCCCTCTCTCCCCCCCCTCTCTCTCTCTCTCTCATTCTAGTATAAACACATGCCATGTAAATATGCAGTCAATCACTCTCTTTATTTCTCTCTCAGCCTTTCTCTGAATTTAATTCTTTCTCTGTAGTCCACATTGTTGTTTTTTCAATTATTCTTTGTGACTTTTCCACCTATTTTTTAAAAATTGCAAACATGATAATCAACCAAGAACAAGAAGAACCCCCCCCCCCCCCCCCCCCCCCCCCCCCCCCCCCCCCCCCCCCACACCCTGCAACCTGGTCATGTTGAAGATGTCACCTTGATTATGCCTGTGCATTCTTCCTTGCTTGCTTGCAGACAAAAAGTCCAGCGTGAAGGAGCCAAAAGGGAAGGGAAAGGAGAAGGAGGATGGGGGAGGTGGAGGGGGAAAGGAGAAGGAGTGGAAGGGGAAAGGGAAGGAGAAGGAGGTGAACAACAATTTGAAGAAAGCCCCGGGGCCTGGCATCGACCTGAGCACCATGAGAAAGGAGGTCTTCCAGCCCGCGGAGGTAATGATGCATGCTGGGAAGTGTCGCCATACATTTTCCGGACCATTAGGCGCTTGTGTGTGTAAGGCGAATCTGGCGATTTTCAAGAAAAATCTGAGGGGAAAAAAATTCAAGAAAAAGGGCCCCCCTTGTTTATAAGGCAAAAGAAAGTCAAAAATTTGAAGCTCGTAAGTGTCCGATAAACGCTTGCCGGGCGTTATTACTGCAGTCATAAACAAGAGTACGCTTCCCTTTCAAATCAGCGATGTGCGACTTCTGTTGTTTTGCTTGTACTTTTTTTTGTTGCAAGAACTGGTAGAATTGTGGCATTTTACTGTCTACAACGATGATTTTTTTGTCCAATGAAATGTTATGGCATCTGTTGGACGGAATCTCGGATGTTAATAGAGATTTTTAAGTGAGTGTCCATTGTATCGATGACTCATAAACACTTTCAATGTCTAGTGTACGGTGCACGGCAATCTTTGCCTCCCTCTAATCGTGTTTTTGTCCACAAATAGGGCACCCTCGTATATTAGGCGCAGGTGTCGAAAACGGAGAATAAAAACATCACCCTATAGTCAGAAAATGATGGTAATTACTATGCATATGCGTCCATGAAAAGAAAAGAAAGGGTTAAAAATGAAGGCGGAAGTGGTGGTGGGTTGCATGATGAGTGAGCAAGATAGCGGAGAGCGGATGAATGATTGGGTGTGGTGTGAGAGTTACATATTTGCTAATGTAAATTTATGTTTCATACTTTTATTTAATATTTTTATTTTACACGGTGGAAGACAAGTTTCCATGTGCGTTGTACAATGCCAATGGACAATAAAGAAACTTATGACTTATGAAGCTCAAACCTATCTGATGAAGTGGATTTCAGGCCAGTTCATCACAAAAGCGTAACAATTTTTCACCTGAAAACCATGGTGTGCACTACAACTTTGAGTTTCATGTCAAGCAAAAGCAGTTTTACATTCTTATTATGGTCTTTGTATGATGACTCCTGCACTGCCATTACAAAGAAAATAAATACAGAGAGAGAGAGAGAGAGAGAGAGAGTTTCGCGTCAAGCAAAAGCAGTTTGACATTCTCGGCTATCAAGGAACATGACAATCAACTTAGAAAGCTCCCGTTGTTTTGATGTATATTATTATGTGTGTGTCACTCTGAGTGTGTTTGTGTGTGTGCGTGCGCATGTATCTGTTTGTGCGTGTGTACAGACAGAAATGACATAGACAGTGAGGCAAAGTTCTGTTGCCTTACACACCTGAAACTTCAATGATTGTTTTGTGCCTACAATTCATGCATATTATTTGTGTGTGTGTCTGCATGCATGCATTATTTTGACAAACGTGTGTTTGTGTGGCGCGTTTGTGCGTGTGTACAGACAGAAATGACATAGACAGTGAGGCAAAGTTCTGTTGCCTTACACACCTGAAACTTCAATGATTGTTTTGTGCCTACAATTCATGCATATTATTTGTGTGTGTGTCTGCATGCATGCATTATTTTGACAAACGTGTGTTTGTGTGGCGCGCGTTTGTGCGTGTGTACAGACGGAGACGGCACAAAGCAGTGAGGTGAAATTCTGTCGCGTGGTGATGCCGGACACGTCAACGACCGTAGTGTGTACGCGCCCCGGGCTGAACATCCGCACTGTGCTGGGCAAATTGTGCGAAAAACGAAACCTCTCCATAGCCTCCGTCGACGTCTTTCTGCTCGGCTCCGACAAGGTAATTCTTCACAGTTTGGCTCTTTTAGATTGTTGTTGTGACATCGTGATGTGACACTGTAAGGGCACGGACACATATATGTGAAAACCCATCCGCAGTCTTAACTCTTCTACTACCGTCGGCGGGTTGACCCGCCGGTTTACCGTATACCGTTGCTAGCCACGGGCGGGTTTGAGCGCCAGATACTAGGGAAACCCCGGTGTCCCCCTTTGCGCTATTTATATCAAGTGACATCACATCCTTTACCTCCGTGACATGCGCAGTTCGCTCAGGGAAAGCACAACCTTCCGCCATCTTCATTTGTAGGCTCAATTTTGTAATTTTCAATCGATTTTCGTTGCGTTTTCGACGATGGAAACTGACAGCTTTTGGCGTGAACCTCAACAAGATGGCGATAGTGCCGACGAAGCATTTACTGTGGAAAAAGTGGCAGAATCGATCTTAGGCGAATCAAAAAGAGCATTGAAAGTGTTGAAACGATCTTGGGTTTGCAGCAGCAGATCGACACAGGTAAATTTAGTGATGATTCGAGCGAGTATTTTTTTAATGAATTTTTAAAGTGAGTGTGTGCAGCAAATATTACTTGGTGCGCAACGGTAAACAGTCTAAGTAATACTTGGTAATAGAAGAGTTAATGTCCCTTTCGTGGTGCTGGGTCATCCGACAACGTAGATCAATTATAGTGATAGCTTTTGTGCTGCAGATCTTAATCAAATTATCGGTTTGTAGCATTTATCAATATGTTTTTGCTCTGCTCTGGTAAAATAAATAAACTATGATGTTTTTTAGAAGTGAGTCTATAGTATGATAAATAAACTATGATGTTCTTTGGATCACTAGTTGTTCGGTTGTGTGTGTGTTGCGTCCGTGGTCTAATCTCCAAACTTTAACGTTGGTATTTCTCAGGAAATAGAAGGCATACATTGTTCAAACTTTGCACATATATAGATGTCTATGCAAGCTTTCAAACAATAATGATTTGAATAATTAAATACTTAAAACAATACTGTAAACAGATAAACATTTTAGATTAGTGGGCTAGAGAGTATTCAACAGGCAACATGAGTTAAGAAACTCATTAACACTGAAAGCCTCAATAGCTCATTGGTAGAGTGTCTGTCTGTCATGCCAATGGTTCCGGGTCCGATTCTCAGCACAGGCACTTTTTTTAAACTTTAAACAAAAAGTTGTATCCATTAACGATAGTTTCATTTGTACTTTAAAATGTTATTGGCAATCATGTACTTTAGACACCCCCCTTAATCTTTCTTTGTTGTTGTCCCACATGTTCCTGTTCGAGTGAGCCTTGAAGGCTTTGCCTCTTGTTGTGGTTGTTGTTTTAGATTTTAATTTTAGCGTCTCCGTAGCTTAGCCCTTTCAACGCCAGCCATTTTTCAGCTTGAAATTTTCGTCAAACTTGCCTGGGAATAGAAAAGATGGCGGACGTCTGCAAGTACTGAGGATTCCTTTTTAGAATGTCAAGTCCAAATGATCTTTATTGACGATAAAGGAATAAGCTAAACAAAGCTTTTCTTTCATCATGTCGTCGTAGCATAGAATGTAAAGCATAAAGCCTATGCTTATCTCCCGACATTAATTCAGAACAAATTGTCTTTGGATAACAGAACCTTGATTAAAAGCCTTTTTAGTGACATGGGTATTCAACCTGTGTGGTGCCGAATGGCTACTGTGGCGGGGGAAAAGGGTTAAATTTTATGCGACCTTAACCCCCCCTGTGGGGATTCCGGGGGTCCTTCATACAAATAGTTCCCCCACCTTCTAGAAGTTCTGTGCTTGTAGCTTCTTCTAATCTGTCACTCTCTTTGACTCTTGCCTTTTTCTTTTGCTTGCTGTCATCTACCATCTTTCTGTCTTACTGGTCCAATCTCCTGCCTTTAAAAAAACAAACTTTTAGCCTGACATGCTGGGTCTAACTACTTCTTATCTAGGCGCATAACGGCAGCATGACGCATCTGCGCTCATATGACCGGAAACTGAGCGATCGAAGAAGAAGAAGATGCGACCTTGACCTTGACCTTTTTTACCCCTGCAGCCCCTGGACCTTGAGGAGGACATCTCTTCGCTGGGGTCCAAGGAGGTGGTGATCGAGCGACGCGTGCTGTTCCGCCTCGACCTTCCCAACCACAAGTCGATCGGGGTCAAGGCCAAGCCCAACCGGTCCATCCGCGACGTCTTCAAGCCCATCCTGCACAAGTACGGGCACCGCATCGACGCCTGTGCCGTGCAGCTGGTCAGTGGGCTGGAGATCGTAACGTCACTGTGTCATACAGTGGAACCTCCCGTATAAGACCTTAATGTCACTGTGTCATACAGCGGAACCTCCCTTATAAGACCTTAACGTCACTGTGTCGTACAGCTGGTCAGTGGGCTGGAGATCGTAACGTCACTGTGTCATACAGCGGAACCTCCCGTATAAGACCTTAACGACACTGTGTCGTACAGCGGAACCTCCCTTATAAGACCTTAACGTCACTGTGTCGTACAGCGGAACCTCCCTTATAAGACCTTAACGTCACTGTGTCGTACAGCGGAACCTCCCTTATAAGACCTTAACGTCACTGTGTCATACAGTGGAACCTCCCTTATAAGACTCCCTCCCACATAAGACCTTCTTCTCTGAGACATTGCCCTTTGTAAGTATCAAAATTACCTCCATTATAAGGGAGGTTCCACTGTACTACACTTGATGGGCTTTTGTTGTGTTTTTATGATGTATCGTATTTTTCGGACTTTTTCGCACCTTATTATAAGGCGGCACCTCCCAAACTTGACACAAAGTTCAGATTTTGTTGTTATATTTTCTTACTATAATAATGTTCATGTTATAAGGCGCATGGGTCTCACTCTAGGGGGGAAAAAATTGCCTTATGCAGTGGAACCTCCCTTATAAGACCTTCAAACATCATCCCAAATGAGGTCTTATAAGGGAGGGGTCTTATGAGGGAGGTAGTTTTGATACTTACAAAGAAGGGCAATGTCTCAGAGAAGTAGGTCTTATATGGGAGGGAGTCTTATAATGGGAGGTCTTAATAGGGAGGTTCTACTGTACTACACTTGAAGGGCTTTTGTGGTGTTTTTAGATGTACTGTATTTTTCGGACTATAAGACTTATTATAAGGTGCACCTCCCAAATTTGACACAAAGTTCAGATTGTGTTGTTATATTTTCTTACTATATTAGTATTCATGTAGGAGTCTCACTCTAGAAAAAACAAATATTGCCTTATAGTCCGAAAAATAAGTGTATTTCAAGGAATCAATATGGATTTTAAATTGATTGACGTCAAACGCCTAAGGCTGTGTACACACATAAGCAGATATTCCATGCAGAAACCTGTGCGCAATCCATAAATAAGTGAAACAAAGAAGGGAAAAGATTTACGCACGTGTCCAAATTTTCCCTTTGTGTGTAAACTTTTATCCTTCTTTCTTCCACTTATTTAGGATTTTCCGTACAGAACTTACGCGTCTAATGTGAACCCGGCCTAATAGTATGTCCCTTTACGTTCCACTAACATCCGTTGAAAATCTGTTTAACGTCCTCCGGTCTGGAACAGACACATATGGGACATTAGTACTATAGTAGATATAAAGATGGTGGGAACAACCCTGGAGGCAATGCCCGGAGGCAGTGCAACACCAGTAAAGTCCCAAATAGTTTTAGCAATACAGATATGTATGAATATGTATACATATATGTATAACATCCAGCGCTTTTTTTTTTAACGTCCTCCGGTCTAGAACAAACACATATGGGACATTAGTAGATGTAAAGATGGTGGGAACGATACTGGAGGCAATGCCCGAAGGCAGTGCAACACCAGTAAAGTCCCGAATTTTTTAGCAATGCAGATAGTTTTGCTATTTGCAGTTAATATAACATCCAGTTAAGTAAAAGTTAGTGTGTCAAATTCAATTGAAAACGTCATTGGTTGTTGCAAGTTCACAGTAGGAAAGTAAGACCATTATTTGACAGCAGTGTTAAAAATGTACCAATGATTCTCAATGAAGGATTGCGCAACTAGATCTATTTCATTTTGATTTTGAAGCAGCGAGGAAAGACAATGTATACTTTAACTTTATACTCAAGCGTAAATTAATTCGCAAAAAAGGAAAGAACAATAAGTGTGCAATTACCCTATGCAAATAGAAACTTCTAGCGAATGCCACGGACAGTAACTCTGAGATCGCAACACAATCTATCATTCCCAGAGGGCAGCTTATCCCCAAACTTGCAGCATTAGGAGCCACATTTGACTGTCATGGTCATTCGAAGGAAGGTGGCCGAGTGGTTAAAACTTTTACCTGCCAATTCATTGTGTGAGTGACTGGGGTTCAAATCCCAGCCTCGCCCGTTCGGTTTAACAGGAAAAATGGAACTGAATGCGGAGTCATTCGGATAGGTACTTGAAGCAGGTCTGACCTGCGCGCTTTACGCACGTAAAACAACCCACGGCAGTGAAAAGTCGATAAGAGCAGGGGAAGTCCTGCTGCCTGTTATGGACCAAATTGATAAGTTAGATTTCCCTGAGTGCATATGTAAGTGTGTGTTTGTGTGTGTGAATGTGTGCATATGTATGGGCACATGTGCGATCATTCCTGGCATTTTGACCTTGTGTGTTTTCAGTCGGGCATGTCAGAATTCCTTGACCTTGACATTCCTGTGTCTGACCTTGACAACCAGCGTGTGATCGTCATCGCCAATCCAGAAAATGCCGGTAAGAACATTTCTGCCGCACTGAGTGGGAGAGGGAATAGTCGGGGATAGGCAGGTGCGTCTAGAAGTAGTAGGCATGCAACTTGGCATGAAATTTAGCAAATATTGTCCCCACTCTGCCTTTTTTTCTTTGGGCTAAAATCTACTGAATTGATATTCATAATTTATTTTATTGTGGTGTTCTCGAAAAAAATATTTAATAAATTTATTGGTAAATTATTTTATGATTGGATTCGTTGAGTGTTATTTGTGAATTGAGAGACACAAACGTGTATTTTATACTTTTTTGCAGGGATATGGACCCCAAAATGTGAACATTTAAATTGAATGGGTTAAAAAAAAGAGGACAATTTACTTTGTTTGATTGTTTTAGCATATTAATAAGGAATATTTTCATTTGTATTGGAGGAGAAAAAAGTGAGTACTCTGAAATGCATCAATTTGAATGTTTTCCATTGTTTAAAAAAAATGGTAATTTGATTGGGTAAAGTGAACAAAACGGTTTAAATTTTAGTTTTTTTGTTTTCTTTGTTTGTTATAAATAAAAAGGAACTTAAGAATTCGCAAGGATTTTTTGATGATCATAAAAAATACTTTGCGTTAATTTTGAAGCATCATTTGCTAATTTATTTTGTGTGCATGCTGCATGGATAACTGTTATGGGAATTGAAGGAAAGTTAGCAAAGATAAACCCCAGGCAGAGTAACTGTGCATATAGTTGTCATGGTTTCCGACGATCAAAGTATTACGGCCGCAGTTCTTGTCGCGGGCACAGACCAAAGAACGCCGCACAGAGTACGTGGTTCAAACCTCCTTGTGGTGTTGTGATGTGTTGTGCTGGTCTACCCTTGGCTAGAATTGGGGACAGCGTTTCAGTTTAGGTGCCTGCATATGTGTGTCCCGTTTTCCCCTATCGGTAGGTTTTTATTCATATATTTTAGATCTCAGATGCTGGGTTGTAAAATAATGATTTTAATGATTATATGTTTACCTCTTTTCAACATTTCCTCTTGGGATATTTTTTTCTTCTTAAGCTTAAATATCAAATGTGACCCGGCACCACAAAAGGGACATTGGTTGTCTTATTTAAGTTGTCTTCCTAAACATTACTTGTGTCGTGTCTTATTATTATTTATAAAATGTGCATGCCAAGCAGCAAATTTCTTTGCTTTTTGTGAAGACAATAAAATGATTGAATTGAATTGAATTGAATTGTCAAACTGACCATTCTGAGAAAATTATACACTTGAAACCTTCAGACAATTCTCTTTCTAATGATCCGAAAACCATTCTCGTAGCTTTTTTTCGTTCCAGAGTTATGAGCATTTAAAGTTAGTAGGGTGAGTGTCAGCCATTTTGAGAAGACATCGTCTAAAGTCTAGCCTAACTGAAGAAAAAGCATTGACCTAGTCATCTTAAAACACTTATAAGACCATTTGGAAAGATAAGATGTTAGAGAACACAAAACATACCCATAATTCAAAACTAACAAGAAACGAGATTTTCGACTTTGCAAGCCTCTTGTGAGAAACTAGCCCAGCCACTTAATGTCCCTTTCGTGGTGCTGGATATTTTCTTCTTCTTAAGCTTAAATATCAAATGTGGCCCAGCACCACAAAGGGACGTTACGTCGCTGGGTTAGTTTCTCACAACAGGCTTGCAAAGTCAAAAATATCATTCTTTTGTTAATGTTGAGTTAAGGGTATTTTTATGTTCTCTAACATCTTATAAGTAATAAGCCAACTGTCTGTGTGTCTGAAACACGAACGGGCCTTATAACTCCGCCGTTTTTCGACCGAATCGCTTCAAATTTGCTGTGAGCCCTAACGGGGCGATGGCAACGGCAACCGAGGCGGCCGTATCATTTGCGCGGTTTCGTAATGCGCGAAACGCGCATCCGATTGCCTTCCAATTTGGCAGGTAGATGACCGGGGACGGGGACTATCGGTGTGCCAAACCGGAAGCAAATCGGTTCAGAAACGCTTCACCTTTTCACGAATAACTCCGCCGTTTCTTAACCGATTCACTTCGAATTTGCTGTCAGGCTTGCTATGTGCAGGGGCGAAGCCTGGCGGCAAATTTGAAGAGAATCGGGAGAGCGCGTCACTCTCAGAGCAGCGCCAAATCACTTCAAATTTGCTGTACTCAGTGTTACCAGTACGTGGCGTTACCGTTACTAGGCGTTACCGTTACTAGGAGAGCGCGTCACTCTCAGAGCAGCGCCAACGGGAAACGGGGCCTTATAACTCCGCCGTTTCTTAACCGAATCGCTTCAAATTTGCTGTACCCAGCATTACCAGTACTTGGCGTTACCGTTACTAGGTGTTACCGTTACTAGGCGTTACCATTACAAGGCGTTACCGGTACTCGGCGTTGCGCTAGTATTTATAAAGGACAATCTTTAATATGGTCTCTAAATGGTCTTATAAGTGTTTTAAAACGAGCAGGTCAATGCATTTTCTTCAGCTAGGCTAGACTTTAGACTGTTTTCTCAAAATGGCCGATACTCGCCCTACTTACTTTAAATGCTCATAACTCTGGAATGGAAAAATATACAAAAATGGTTCTTGTATTGTTAGAAAGATAATTGTCTGATGTTTTCAAGTGTATAATTTTATCAGAATGGTCAGTTTGACACTTAACTCTCTTGTGCGGTGAACGGTCATGAACGTTCCAAAAAAAATCGGATCGGAAACGTCTAGAACGTTCGGGAATGTACGGATTCCACGTGGCCGGTTTGGGCGCTTCCATTTTGTTTCTATCACATGGCAGTCACGTGAGCGCTTCAGCCTCGCTTTCGCTATAGATTACACTTCCGTCCTGTTGCTTGCAATGGCTTCTAGGCCGATTGGTTTGAAAGATATGAATTTTTGAAAATTAGTGACAGACTTCGGCATTTTCACGATATTTCCAATATGGATGACGAACAGTTATGGCGTCCATTGACTGAGGAAAGCGATGAATAGTCCTATTTTTGTGAAAGATGGGACTTATGAGATCGCGAAGTGATGAGTAAGGAGTGTATTCTGACCTATTTCGGCAGCGAGCTTGTGTTTGTTCGATCGATGCGAATTTTTGAAGTCGTGTTACTGACATCGGCATTTTCCCGACTTTTACATCATGGATAATGAGTTGTTATTGCATCCACTGAGTGATGACAGCGATGAAAATTCCCTTTTTTGTGAAAGATAGGAATTATAAGATTGTGAAGTGAAAGGGTAAGTGAATGGTTTTGATCTACATTTCCATTTCAGTCGTCTTAGGCTTCAGCAGTCTGCAAAAGTAGGCAGTGAATGACTAGTGAATGCAGTTTGCTAATACACTTTGGCATTTTGATTTTTTTTGTGGAGCCATGCATCCCCATAACATCTTGGAATTCCTTTTGCAACTCAGACAGACATCTCGGCAACACATTCAAAACAAAAAAAACCACACAAAATCTGGTAGGGTATATTTTATTTTATTATTTTTCTGACGCTACCCCGCCTTTTGTACGGAGTGACGTCCCTTGGGTTAGGATTTCAGAGGTGATTGAGAGCACAGAGCATCAGGCACAAGAGGGTTAATGTCCCTTTCGTGGTGCTAGGTCACAAATGTTATATTTTTGACAGTCAAAATGGTCCTGTCATGAAAATATTGTTGTTGTTTTTCTCTTTTGTCTCTCTTTTCTTTCTTTTTTTCTTTTTATAAACTTACAGAATACGTTGCCTATGGAAGGCTTTAACCTATCTTTGGTTGGAAATAGAAAGTGTGATCAGACAGCGGCTGCAACAACTGTATCTCTGTCACAAAGGGATGTTGTAGGATGCTGTTTTGAGATAATTAAAAACAAAAACAACAAACAACCCTTAGCTATTCTCATATGAAGATTAAGAGAATTTAGTGACCAAGTTTTGTGTGATAAATGAATGTTGTAATTCAAACAGTGAAAGAATGTTCTTGATCATGTGCAGTCTAGACTGAACGATAAAGCTAAGTATTAGTAAAAAGCAGGCATATAAACTGTGAGGCACCTAAACCGTAATTTGGTCCAAGTTTGTGCGTAGCGTTGTTGATCTGTTACTTCTGTGATCGCTGAGAAATGATATGTTTTGACAAAAAAAGGGTTCTGTGATTTTTGTTGTTAAAATAATTAGATGATTTCTTAAAATTGAGATTTTGTGGTTTAAAAAAATGGTGTGTCATTATCATTTTGTGTGTCATTTATCATCTCTTTGTATAGAAACTGTCATTTGCATCGTAGTTGGGGAGGCCCAATCCTCTCATGTTTGCTAGTCTGCATTCATAATTGCTGTGGGTAATGGGAATCATTTACTCTGCATGTGTGTAATCCTCGTAACCTCTCTCTCACCACCTACTCATGCACTATACTACTTCTACTACTACTGTACTACAACTACTACTCCAGAACTCATTATTGGACTGCTATTATTGTCCTGTTCATACCATCATGTATCTGTTGCTAATCAGAACAGCTTGACACTCCTAACTGAACTAGCCGACATTAACATTAGTTCTGATTGTGACGAGATAAAAACATTACCAAATGTACGTGCACAACTTTTGTCACGGAACCTGATCATTGGATTCCAATTATTTTTTTATGAGTAAGAGGGATAGCATGCCCTCTGTTTTACATTTAGTTGTCAGCAGTACTTCAGTCTTGTGCCTGTGTGAATTAGATATGATTCAAATCAATTCCATTCAAATTAACCCTCTTGCATTTATTCTGCCCCAAACCGCCCAGCCGGAAGTTGCCTCTGTGTATTCAAGCCGCCCAAAACCGCCCGTAGCTTGCCCACACTCTGAGACCCCCTCTGATGGCATTTTCATCTTGCACTAAGTTCTGGCTTGTTATTCACACACGATGAAGAAACTTCTCACTTGCAGTGAAGTTATAGTAACTGTATGGTGCTCTGTGTGCTTCAGAAAACAGATTTTCCTGAAAATGTTTGAAAGAATCAAAATACTAGAAAAAGTTTTGTCTGTAGCAAATGTGAATGCAAGAGGGTTCAGTTTATTATCTCATAAAGTGATAAATTACAGCCAGGTGAATATAAGAATCATCACAAGAAACACAGTCTTGAACGTCAACGAAGTCATGTGAAGTAATAACAGTGCATTATGGTAATAAACGAAGCAGGCAAATATGAACAAGTAATGCTGGTAAAAGCAGAACACATTTAATTTGGTGCAGTGATCGCTTTTACTGGTAATTATCAGTAAAATACTGATTGCAAAACCAAAATACTGAAAACAATTTCACCTGTCAGTCCCAGGGACTGATACTTTTTGGCTAGGACTAATTAATTGTTTAACAGAGGCTTTAATATTGTGGTTTTCACTGGTTTTTGTTTCCCTGGGACTGGTTTTGACACCGGTTGTTGGGGGGCATTGTCGCTGATGGGACTGGTTTTCAAAATTCCTAGCGTGATCACTGTTGGTGTTTGGTATAGTCTTGTCACTGAGACCTGTCTCTATCTCTTTAACCCTTTCACCGCCAAAGTCGCATTTTAGCACCACAGTGATTTAAAACCTATGTCACTAAAAGGCATCAAATTGGGGTCTATTATCAAAAGACCCTATTGTCTTAGTTTCCCTGGGAAGTGGTTTTACACCTTATTTTATATATGTCACAGAAGAATCCTCAATACTGTAGATGGATTTTGTTCTCTACCCAGGTAATTTCAATGGACATTTTTGGCTGAAATATGGCTGGCGGTGAAAGGGTTAAATATATTTTAAATCAAGACACCATAAGATACTTTCTGCACATGGTCATTCTCTTCAACTGTTTCTTTGTTTTGTGTCTATTAGTCTCAAAGTGTGGTTAATTTAAATTATTACTCGTGTAATGCTTCTCAAAATCTGAACAACAGAGACAGTTTTCTATCTACCTTTTTTTAATTTCTTGGTAAATGTCTTCTTTTTTTTAATCTTTGTTGTCACTTTTATAGTTCCCCGCCGCCATCTTTGCCTTCAAACCTACAACTCTCCCATTATTTGTATTCTCTCCATCGCTGTCTTAGGCCGTGTACACACATAAGCGGATATTCCATGCGGAAACCCGTGCGCAATCCATAAATAAGTGAAACAAAGAAGGGAAAAGATTTGCGCACGTGTCCGAATTTCCCCTGTATGCGTAAACTTTTATCCTTCTTTCTTCCACTTATTTAGGGTTTTCCGTACGGAACTTACGCGACAAATGTGAACCCGGCCTTAGTCTCTCTTTTTCTCTTCTTACTGTCTCGTTTCTCCCCCACACCCCTTAATTTTTTATTATTTTTTCTTTCTGTGGCCCTAGTGTTTTCAGTTTCTCCTTTCTCTACTAGAGCGCATTTACCCAAGTCTTCTTTGTTTCTGTGGCCCTAGTGTTTTCAGTTTCTCCTTTCTCTACTAGAGCGCATTTACCCAAGTCTTCTTTGTTTCTGTGGCCCTAGTGTTTTCAGTTTCTCCTTTCTCTACTAGCGCGCATTTACCCAAGTCTTCTTTGTTTCTGTGGCCCTAGTGTTTTCAGTTTCTCCTTTCTCTACTAGAGCGCATTTACCCAAGTCTTCTTTGTTTCTGTGGCCCTAGTGTTTTCAGTTTCTCCTTTCTCTACTAGCGCGCATTTACCCAAGTCTTCTTTGTTTCTGTGGTAGTTGTGCCCTGTGTTTCCCCCATGGGGATACCGGGGGGGGGGATCTTTCAGTACAAATAGTTCCCCCACCTTCTTGAAGTTCTCTGCTAGCAACCTCGTTTAATCTGTCACTCTCTTTGGCTCTGCCTTTTCCTCTTCTTACTATCATCTGCTATTTTTCTACCTTATTGGCTCATTCTCCTGCCTTAAAAAAACTTCCAAGTAATTTTCTCCTTTTGAGCTCCTCCGAAATCAGAATGTGTCGGCTGAATGCAATGGGCAGACCAATGAAAACTGAAAACCAGACACTTTCATACCTCGCTCATTATGGCCATATGGCCTGGGAACGCAGAAGAAGAACCCTGTGTTGATGTTCTCTCACTCGGTTCTCTTGTTCTTTGAATAGCAGAATTGACCCCTTTTCCTTCACACGCTTTTCCCGCTGCATTCTCCAGGACTACATTTTCAACCTCTTCATTCCATTTCCCCATCCACCCCCCCAACTGGCCTTCTCATTCCTTCCTTTTCGTATCATCACGTTTTAACAGAGGGACCTACCTAACAGACCCAACATTTGTATGCTCATAGATAGTCAGGATGTATAGACCAAGCTCGAAAATGAAGGTCATTGGTCAAAGGTCAAGGTCACTGGAGCAGAAAATGCGCCGTGCGGCTGGTGATGCAGCGTCTTTAGCGTCGTTGTTGTGTTGTGTTGCTGGAAGCATGATCTGGATGTCGTTAGATTCGGCGTTCATGCTGAACGGGTTGTGGGAACAACGTTTCACTGAACTTGATGAGAACTTCCACTTGGGGGTTAGAGGTGCTTGTAGTATAGACCCAAAGACACTTAGCTCATGCAAAGACAGGGCACTAGCTTGAAGCCACGTTTCACTGGTATCCATTCCTACCACTCACTCCTTAGTATGCGCCAGTCCAGGGGGTGGGGGGAGGGGAGTGGCAGGTTCAGCAGAGCTATCAAACCAAGCGTGCTGGTCATGAGGGCAGACCTGTTTACCTTTACGATTTTGCTGTAATTTTTAAAAACAAGTCAAATTACAATAATTATGGTGACGAAAAAAAACAAAAAAACACTACAGTTGCATCGGCAAGGGATGCTTTTGAAACAGTCCGGTGAAAAGGAAAAGTCATTCCGGTTCCCAGCATGCAACGCGCATCATTTTCTTTTCATTCTGTTTCAAGATGGCGTCAAAGCAACCGTGTGGTGAGAGTTTTGGCCAAATCTGATGGAAAGACACCAAAGAAAAGGCAAATACATGGTTTAAAAAATAAATGCTTGCATATAATTGTGTAATTACAAATAGTTTTCTTGTTAATCGTGTTTTGTGAAGAAAAAGAATCGTCCGCACGTTGGATTACAGTGTTTTTTTCAAAATTACTAAAAAAGAATTCAGAAATTACAAATTTGCAAAATAGGGATAAACAGGTCTGTGAGGGGAGGAGTGGCAGGTAACGTCTGGCTTCACTCACACTACTACTGTGGGTAGTGTAGCTGTAAGCGGTCAGGCTGTGATCAGTCTTTGCGTAAGCTAATTGTCTTTGGTACAGACTTCTGTATTCTCTGCAGAGCCATCGTTGCAGTGAGAGAGAAGGATGTTTTTGCTGCTGTCTGTTTTCTGACTGTTTTGCTCTCTCGTTCCCGTTCTTTCCTTGTTGTTTTCATCAGAATAGCTTGGTGTGTGTGGTTTTAGTATAAAGTGTGTTTTAAATGTTATGTCTCGTCACTGTCAGACATTTTCAAAGTTTAAGATGCGTGTGTGTGTGGCTGTGTCTGTTGTGTGCGCATATGTGCATGACACACATATTTTGTGTGCGTATGTGTGTGCAGTTGTTTTTTTCAGGCCTTTTTATGCGTGCTGTTTCAGTACAAAATCAGAAAATTGGCTGGATTTAAAAAAAAAAAGTTTAACCCTTTCGCCACCAGCCATTTTTGCAGCCAAAAAATACCATTAAACTTAACTGGGTAGAGGAAAAAATTTTATCTGCAATATAGAGATTTTCTCTGTAACATGCATAACAGCAGACCTATCCTTACCTCCAAAAATTAAGAAAAAAGGGTCTTCGGATAACAGGCCCTGATCTGATACCTTTTAGTGGCATGGGTGTTAAGCCATTGTGGTGCATAAATGCGACATTGGCAGTGAAAGGGTTTTAATCTCATTTCTTGCTGACTGAAATAGTGAGGCTAGTGAGTTTGTTTTGTACGCAATTCTCTCTACCTTGGTTCAGTGTTGGGTGAGGGATATACATACGTCATCCATTCGCCACTGTCATTGTTACGTCCTTACCTTGAAGAAGTCTTTTTTCCAAACGAAAATTTGGTTCCTTTATTTCGTTTCGACTCGTAATCATCTTTTTGTGCATTTTAAACTAGCAGCATTATGATGTTTTTAGTTCAATCATTTAGTAAGGGGTATATGAGCAAATCTAGAGCTTTCTGGGGTTTTTTTTTATTCAAGGAAGATTGTTTTGGTTTGTACCTCTGTACATTTTACCTGTGCAGGGCCAGGCGAGGTTGCCTTTGTGTGTGTGTGGGGGGGGGGGGGGGGGCTTTAACCAGGAGTCATGCTAGTGTTTTTAAAAACGCGTTTTGCTTACGCGACGTCGGCAAAAAAATGTGTAAGGGAAGCAAAAAATCGCGTCAAAGAACAAAATGATTAATCTAAGCTAAAAACAATGAAAACAAAACCAGCAACACAAACATGCATTTCTATTCACTAACCAGTCATTTTCGGCGATCACGGCGATCCTCGCCTGTCACTGCGTCTGTTCACCCTACTCCTTCAGTGTACATCTGGCTTTATTTTCGTCATCTCTGACACCATTTCTGTTGTCTCTCTGACATAATCGCTGCGATTTCCTGTGCATTTTTCATCACTTTCATGTGTTTTCTGTTGCCTCCGACACATATTTCTGTTGTCTCTCTGACAAAACGGCTGCACTTTCCTGCGCATTGTCATCACTTTCATGTGTTTTCTGTTGCCTCCAACACCTATTTCTGTTGTCTCTCTGACAAAATGGCTGCAATTTCCAACTCATTGTCTTAGCTTTCTTTCATGTGTTTTCTGTTGTCTCCGACACCTATTTCTGTTGTCTCTCTGACAACATGGCTGCAATTTCCTGCGCATTGTCATCACTTTCATGTGTTTTCTGTTGCCTCCAACACCTATTTCTGTTGCCTCTGACACGTATTTCTGTTGCCTCCAACACCTATTTCTGTTGTCTCTCTAACAAAATGGCTGCAATTTCCAACTCATTGTCTTAGCTTTCTTTCATGGGTTTCTGTTGCCTCTGACACATATTTCTGTTGTCTCTGACACCTATTTCTGTTGCCTCTGACACGTATTTCTGTTGCCTCTGACACGTATTTCTGTTGCCTCCAACACCTATTTCTGTTGTCTCTCTGACAAAATGGCTGCAATTTCCAACTCATTGTCTTAGCTTTCTTTCATGGGTTTCTGTTGCCTCTGACACATATTTCTGTTGCCTCTGACACATATTTCTGTTGCCTATGACATATTTCTGTTTTCTCCTGCTGTTCACCCTACTCTTTCAGTGTACATCTGGCTTACTTTTCATCATCTGTTACACCTATTTCTGTTGTCTCTCTGACATAATGGCTGCAATTTCCTGCGCATTGTCATCCCTTTCATGTGTTTTCTGTTGCCTCCGACACGTATTTCACTCTGACACATATTTCTGTTGTCTCTCTGACAAAATGGCTGCAATTTCCAACTCATTGTCTTAGCTTTCTTTCATGGATTTCTGTTGCCTATAACACATATTTCTGTTTTCTCTTGCTGTTCACCCTACTCCTTCAGTGTACATCTGGCTTAATTTTCGTCATCTGTGACACCTATTTCTGTTGTCTCTCTGACAAAATGGCTCTAATTTCCAACTTTATTGTCTTAACTTTCTTTCACGGGTTTCTGTTGCCTGTGACACATACATCTGTTGTCTTTGACACATTCTTTTGCCTTTGACACATATTTATTCTGTCTGTAACCCGCTTTCTGTGGTTGTGATGGCATTTCAGTTGTCTCTTTGATATAACTTAACGCAATGCCGATAAGTTTATGACTGAAATGATCGTGCCACCTAGCGATGAATCAGGGGCAAATACTTTGCGGTGGAATTATGCTACTTCTTCTCTACGTGCAAGGGTGATAACTGTATGTAGGCGCTAGGTGGTGTGTGCAATTCAGTTGACACGAATCAGGGGCAGTGAAGGTTCAGTATAAAACCTCATTGCTGCTACTTCCAGAACTTTGTCGTAATTGTTATGCATTTCTGTTGCCTCAGATTCTTTTTCTGGGTCTCTGTAACACAGTTTCTGTTGCCTGTAACGCACTCTGTGTTGCCTCTCTGGTGTAATTTCTGTGATTTTACATCCCATTGCCATCACTTGTCCTTTATTTCTGACGCGGCTTCTGTCCTCCGTGATACAATGTCCACTATCTCTGACACTCTTTATGTTATTTATCTTGACTCCGTTCCTGTTCCCTTAAACGTCATTTCTGTGCTGACTCACTCTTCAGTCATCGCCGCCTCTGATTTTTTATTGTCTCCAGCACTATTGTTTTTAACCCCTTCCCTGCCTGCTCCCGTGAATGCTACGGGGAGTGTGATGCCATTGATGATGTCATGACTTTTGATGTCATAGTCCTGGATGGCTAGTATTTGTTTTTGACAAGTCAGGAAAAAATGTATCTCTAGACCATTTTTTTTTTAGAGTCAGTCTAACAGGTCTCTCTCTTCAATTTTATAATTGCAGTTTGAATAAAAGATAATTTCTCAATATTTCTTTGGCAGTGAAGGGGTCAAAACATTCATCTCTTTTACAAAGCACACCACTGACGAACGTCTAGCACCATCGTTGATGCACTTTCTCAGTCTGTGATGGTAAATAAGGTTTGCGGACAAATAAAGGAAGAAGATCAGGTTTAACATCCGCCTGTCTGCAAGCAGCACATGTGAGACCAAACCATCAACCAGCCATCGTTTAAAGCGCCTTGAAATTTTAAAACAACTCAAAGAAACTGGGACAGGTAGACTGTTATGATGATGTTATCTGTAGTGCATGCGTGTTGGAATGGTCATGTTCATGTACCCCCGACAGAAAACATCACTACTACCCCTCAACAACCCCCTCTCTCCGCCCGCCACCACCGCCGCACCCCCCTCCTCCACCTCCCGTCCCGTTCCCGCGGCAACGGCAACAACAACGGCGGCAACAACAACAAAGGGGGGTCACTGGAGGAGATCACCAACCAGATCTTCGACGATCTGATGAAGGGCAAGTCGGAGCTGGCCCACGCCTTTGACGAACTGGGCGTGGTCGATTTGGAGCGGGAAGGGGGAGGCAACAAGGTAACGACAGGGGGAGTCGTCTCTCTTGGATTACTCTCTCTGAGGAGTTAACCTCCCCTTGCTTGCTTTGCCGGTGTAGCGTTTGAAAGTGGCTTTTTTTTGTGGCATGTATGTAGCCTCTTTTTGGGGGTTGTAATTCGGTTTGTTTTATTTTTATTTTTTACTTCACTTGCTTTGATATGCTTGCACTCTGGGGTGTGTGGTAGTAGACGGACCTTTGATTTAACCCAAATATACAATGTATTGGCTTTAAAAAAAACACCATGTATTTAATTGTGTTATGCAATGTATTGGCACTTTTTTCTTCTTTTGGTTTGTGGATTTGCTTCTTCAGTGCAGCACTTTTGTACGCAAACCATCGTTTTCAATCTGTTTGGCAAACATGCATTAACGTTATTAAAAGGGTGCGCTTTGAATTGAAAATTGTAATAATGGGGGTGGTGGTGGAAAGATCTGAACATTGATGTAACTTTTTTTTTTAGCCTTTATTTTTTTTATCATCGCTATTGCTTTTACTCATGTGTGTGCACTGTGTGTTTGCTTGTAACAATGTATTGGGAATTAACTTGTTCACAAATTTGGAGATACAAGTATGCCTGATATATTCCTTTGCTGCTTCCGTTGCCTCTGCCGCTTCTTATGATATTATACTGGAATCACAGCTTCATCCATTGGCTTGGTGTTGGGTAGCTTGGTTAGGTAACACATTTAAAAAAAAATTAAACACTAAAACAGTCTCAAATTTCTACCATTTCTTTGGGGTTTTGTTAACTCTATTCTGGGTACACTTATTAAAATAAATGCTCTGGTGTTATCAGGATGTTGAACATTTTTGTGAACACTTTTTATTGTAAAATGTGCTTTGGTGTTGTGAACTGTATTTGTTAGCTTTATGTTAGGACTTATTGTTGTTTCAAGGCTGCACATTACTTGACGCATTGGATACCAAATTTGATCATATTTATTTGTTTGTAAAATAAATGTACGAAGGAAACAAACAGTATGTTTTTCACGTGATCAGAAAGGGCGTGTGTTACTGTAAATAGTGTGTAAGAGTTTCTGTATAAATATTTATACATTTATGTCTCCTCTCAACCAAGCCCAACCTCCCCACGCGCTTGCATTGTATCGACTGTGTGAGGCTTGTAGCTAAATTGTTTAATTAAAAATATAAAAAACATTCATTAAAAAAAAAATCAGAATAAAAGACAACTGGCACAGATCACGTTACAAAGCTATGTTCTCAAGTTTTCAATGTGTTGTTATGATAAATATTGAAATTAAAATAACAAGATTGCCTCTAGTGTGTTTGTAGTTGCTGTATTTGCTTAAAATTTTTGTTATCTTACCTGAAGTATTGTGTTTATTGGACTTTGAAAACACTCATGTGTCTTGAACATCCTGATGGTTTTTGTTTATCCCCATTTAATTTATTTTTTCTCGCTTTAAGTTGTCGATATCCATTGTTACTTTGCCCCACGCACATTTTCAGTGGTTCTATTTAATTTGAAATGATGTATGATCTTTTTTTTAAAGTATTGTGCTGGTGCGACTTTATTATTATGTTTATTGAAATCTGCAGTTTTTACATATCAGGCATACATATTTTGTTTTGTTTTGATTACCTGCCTTCTTCTTTAGCATGTACCCTCTTGTTATTTTTCTCTTCTTCTTTTCTTTTCCGTTTCTGTTTATTGTACTCTAGTTCTGAGAACGAAACCAAAACAGACCAAACGTCTCTATGTAACTTTGACTCGATTTCTTCATTTTATGTTGTGTTTTAACTAGCTACAGATCTCTCTCTCTCTCTCTCTCTCTCTCTCTCTCTCTCTCTCTCTCTCTCTCTCTCTCTCTCTCTCTCTCTCTCTCTCTCTCTCTCTCTCTCTCTCTCTCTCTCTCTCTCTCTCTCTCTCTCTCTCTCTCTCTCTCTCTCTCTCTCTCTCTCTCTCTCTCTCTCTCTCTCTCTCTCTCTCTCTCTCCCTCCCTCCCTCTCTCTCTCTCTCTCTCCCTCCCTCTCTCCCTCCCTCTCTCTCTCTCCTCCCTCCTCTCTCTCTCTCCTCTCTCTCTCCCTCCCTCTCCTCCCTCTCTCTCTCTCTCTCTCTCTCTCTCCTCTCTCTCTCTCTCCCTCTCTCTCTCTCTCTCTCTCTCTCTCTCTCTCTCTCTCTCTCTCTCTCTCTCTCTCTCTCTCTCTCTCTCTCTCTCTCTCTCTCTCTCAAATCTATATCCTTGGAAAATAAAGTTTAAGTTTTCAAGTTTCTCTCTCTGTTACCTCCTCTCTCTCACACACAACTTTGATTATGCTAACTTTCTGTTCAGTTATGAGATTCTTCTTCTTCTTCTTCTTCTTCTTCTTCTTCTTCTTACTACTACTGCGTTCCCAGGCCATATGGCCATAATGGGTAAGGTACATATGTGTCCGTTTTTCAGTTTTCACTGGTCTCCCCGCTGCGTACAGCCGACACATTCCGATTTCGGAGGAGCTCAAAGGAGAACAATTATTTGGAAGATTTTTTGAAAAAAAGGCAGGAGAATGGGCTAAGTCAGAAAGATAAGACAGTAGATGATAGAAAGCAAAGGGGAAAGGCAGAGTCAAAGAGAGAGTGGCAGATTAGAGGAAGTTACAAGCACATAACTTCCAGAAGGTGGGGGAACTATTTTTACGAAAGACCCCCCCCCCCCCTGGTATCACCACGAGGAGAGATTCATGGAGGGGGTGGGGTCATCCAGCTCCCCGTAAGTAGGCACGAGGCATCCACCCACTGCCCCTGGTTATGAGATAAAAATTAAAAAAACCCAGTTATGGTGTAATTATTTTTCTGATCAATCCGTCTCTGTACTAAATGTACTGTGTACTCCAGAGTTATAACTCTTCGATATGAAGGCAAAACGTTTGACTTTCAGTGCTGCGCGACTTGATATGGCTGTTTACATGTCGCCAAACATTCAAAATATCATGGAAAGGCTCAAACAGAATGTTGACTTTTAGTGTGTCGCATCTTATGATTCATATGGAGAAGATTAAACACCTTTCTCGCTTTCAAGAACAAACAAAAATTAAAATTTAAGCAAGTACATTTTAATCATTTGATTAAGAAACAGGTATAATTCAAATGAAGATTAAACATCTTTTTCACTTTCTGGTTTAAAAGTGTTGAAGTTTTAGAAAGGGCGTTTAATTGTAGGTTAAAGAACATTAACGAGAGCGTTTAATAATAGATTCTCAAGCTTTTAATTGATAGAAAACGACTGCCCTTTTCCTTTTCACATGCCTACTGTTTTTCGTTATTTCAAATATTTTCTTTTCCCTTACACTAGTAGTTATTAGTATCACTTTTCTTTTTTCTTTGTATAGGTTTGAATGTATGCTCACACACTGTACAAGATTTCATGTGAAACTGAAGCATTTTTTGTCACTTATTTATATATATATATTTTTAGATGAATTAGATTTGATACAGCAATGGCTTTGCAGTGTGTGTGTGTGTGCGTGCACAGAGCTTTTGTACGGCTTTCATCAGCATCACCTTTGTGTTATCAGAAATCTCTGTTTTTGTTGTTGTTTTTTTTTTTTTTTTTTTTAAAGTTGTCAAAAGATTATTTTGACTGACGATTGACATGGAAGTGATTATTCAGTTAAATTTCGCTATATGTTTGGGGTGGGGGGGGGGGGGGGGGGTTGAAGGGAGTGGGTGTTAGTGTGTTGTGTTATGATTATATGCAATGCATTCTCTAATGTATTCATTTTCATAGAGATGTATGGTGACGATATGTGAACCAGTCTGTTAGAAATGGTTGTGCGAATGGTGAGTGAAAAGCGCATTGAGTTGCTTAGCAAGATTATGCGCTATATAAGCATTATTAATTATTATTGTTATTATTATATTTAAATCACTATGGGAACATCAAGACTTTTTTGTGTGTTTTAGCTGTTACATGTATAGAGAAACTGAAGCTGAAATGACACGAATGAAGTGGATGTCCACTTTCAATGGCTGGATATCCTGTGTTGTCATAGTGGCCATTTTGGGATAAATCTAAAGGGCTTCGCACACTAGCATCAGGCGTCAATTGTTTCTCAGAGCAACGCCTTGACGTGTTGACGCCTGCATCACAGCACACATTGTAGCGAGGCAGTGGTGTTCTCACACACGACTCTTGTCGCTTCGCCTCTTGTCGCTCGAACTTCCTTATTTGGAAAGCAAGGAAAGATTACTCTAGCGTCAAACCTCCTCTTAGAAACAACAGTATTTTTTTTCTTCAATCTGAGTTATGGTCCTTCCGTCCGTTGTGATTGGCTAGTTTCACGATCTCTGCGATCTTGAGCATCAAAATTAGAGCCGCATCTATTCTCGAGCAACACAAAATCGCGCAGCTACGCATAAAAAATCCTGCTGCGCCGCGAATCTCTCACACGCAAGCGGCGCATCAAACTGCGCCTTGCAGCAAAAAATCGCCGCGATCTCGAGATCTTGACGCTAGTGTGCGAAGCCCTTAACTAACCAGAACTAGTTGGATGCTACACCATTTTTATGGTGTAGAGTGGCACAGTGGTAACGCGTTCGCTTCTTGTCAAGTAAACCCGAGTTCGAACCTGGGTACAGGGGATTTTTTCCTCTCACTTTGCACTAGGCCTTACGGTCTGAATGTGGAGTCTTTCGGATGAGACGATAAACCGAGGTCCCGTAGTGCCCATGCACTTAGCACACGTTAAACCCAGTGGCAACGAAAAAGTTGGCATTTGGTCAAAATTTACCCCCGCCCCCTTTTCTTCCTCATCAGTTACACAAAATCGCATGCAAAAAAAAAAAAAAAAAAAGGGTGGGAGCAACCCGAATTTCACAGAGACTCCTCTGTGACTATAAAGTACCTAATAATCCCAAGATGGTGGCTGGGCCCCTATTGTAAAGAGTGTAGAAAAAAAGAAAATGGTGACGACTGATATCCAGCCATACACTAGGGTAATAAACCCGAGTACAGTGGAACCTCCCTTTTAAGGCCTTGAAAAATCATCCAAAATAAGGCCTTGAGTGGGAGGGAGTTGTATAAGGGAGGTAATTTAATACTTACAAAAGAAGGGCAATGTCTCAGAAAAGTAGGTCTTAATTAGGATAAGGGGGAGTGTTATGAGGGAGGTCAGAACTTCAGATTGTTGGTGGGCCCGGG
>CM065683.1:22428942-22469360 GCA_017654935.2 Phymorhynchus buccinoides
ATTGTTTTTAGCTTAGATTAATAACATTTTGTTCTTTGACGCGATTTTTTGCTTCCCTTACACATTTTTTTGCCGACGTCGCGTAAGCAAAACGCGTTTTCAAAAACACTAGCATGACTCCTGGTTAAAGCCCCCCCCCCCCCCCCCCCCCCCCCCCCCCCCCACCCCCCACACAAAGGCAACCTCGCCTGGCCCTGCACAGGTAAAATGTACAGAGGTACAAACCAAAACAATCTTCCTTGAATAAAAAAAAACCCCAGAAAGCTCTAGATTTGCTCATATACCCCTTACTAAATGATTGAACTAAAAACATCATAATGCTGCTAGTTTAAAATGCACAAAAAGATGATTACGAGTCGAAACGAAATAAAGGAACCAAATTTTCGTTTGGAAAAAAGACTTCTTCAAGGTAAGGACGTAACAATGACAGTGGCGAATGGATGACGTATGTATATCCCTCACCCAACACTGAACCAAGGTAGAGAGAATTGCGTACAAAACAAACTCACTAGCCTCACTATTTCAGTCAGCAAGAAATGAGATTAAAACCCTTTCACTGCCAATGTCGCATTTTATGCACCACAATGGCTTAACACCCATGTCACTAAAAGGTATCAGATCAGGGCCTGTTATCCGAAGACCCTTTTTTCTTAATTTTTGGAGGTAAGGATAGGTCTGCTGTTATGCATGTTACAGAGAAAATCTATATTGCAGATAAAATTTTTTCCTCTACCCAGTTAAGTTTAATGGTATTTTTTGGCTGCAAAAATGGCTGGTGGCGAAAGGGTTAAACTTTTTTTTTTTAAATCCAGCCAATTTTCTGATTTTGTACTGAAACAGCACGCATAAAAAGGCCTGAAAAAAACAACTGCACACACATACGCACACAAAATATGTGTGTCATGCACATATGCGCACACAACAGACACAGCCACACACACACGCATCTTAAACTTTGAAAATGTCTGACAGTGACGAGACATAACATTTAAAACACACTTTATACTAAAACCACACACACCAAGCTATTCTGATGAAAACAACAAGGAAAGAACGGGAACGAGAGAGCAAAACAGTCAGAAAACAGACAGCAGCAAAAACATCCTTCTCTCTCACTGCAACGATGGCTCTGCAGAGAATACAGAAGTCTGTACCAAAGACAATTAGCTTACGCAAAGACTGATCACAGCCTGACCGCTTACAGCTACACTACCCACAGTAGTAGTGTGAGTGAAGCCAGACGTTACCTGCCACTCCTCCCCTCACAGACCTGTTTATCCCTATTTTGCAAATTTGTAATTTCTGAATTCTTTTTTAGTAATTTTGAAAAAAACACTGTAATCCAACGTGCGGACGATTCTTTTTCTTCACAAAACATGATTAACAAGAAAACTATTTGTAATTACACAATTATATGCAAGCATTTATTTTTTAAACCATGTATTTGCCTTTTCTTTGGTGTCTTTCCATCAGATTTGGCCAAAACTCTCACCACACGGTTGCTTTGACGCCATCTTGAAACAGAATGAAAAGAAATTGATGCGCGTTGCATGCTGGGAACCGGAATGACTTTTCCTTTTCACCGGACTGTTTCAAAAGCATCCCTTGCCGATGCAACTGTAGTGTTTTTTTGTTTTTTTTCGTCACCATAATTATTGTAATTTGACTTGTTTTTAAAAATTACAGCAAAATCGTAAAGGTAAACAGGTCTGCCCTCATGACCAGCACGCTTGGTTTGATAGCTCTGCTGAACCTGCCACTCCCCTCCCCCCACCCCCTGGACTGGCGCATACTAAGGAGTGAGTGGTAGGAATGGATACCAGTGAAACGTGGCTTCAAGCTAGTGCCCTGTCTTTGCATGAGCTAAGTGTCTTTGGGTCTATACTACAAGCACCTCTAACCCCCAAGTGGAAGTTCTCATCAAGTTCAGTGAAACGTTGTTCCCACAACCCGTTCAGCATGAACGCCGAATCTAACGACATCCAGATCATGCTTCCAGCAACACAACACAACAACGACGCTAAAGACGCTGCATCACCAGCCGCACGGCGCATTTTCTGCTCCAGTGACCTTGACCTTTGACCAATGACCTTCATTTTCGAGCTTGGTCTATACATCCTGACTATCTATGAGCATACAAATGTTGGGTCTGTTAGGTAGGTCCCTCTGTTAAAACGTGATGATACGAAAAGGAAGGAATGAGAAGGCCAGTTGGGGGGGTGGATGGGGAAATGGAATGAAGAGGTTGAAAATGTAGTCCTGGAGAATGCAGCGGGAAAAGCGTGTGAAGGAAAAGGGGTCAATTCTGCTATTCAAAGAACAAGAGAACCGAGTGAGAGAACATCAACACAGGGTTCTTCTTCTGCGTTCCCAGGCCATATGGCCATAATGAGCGAGGTATGAAAGTGTCTGGTTTTCAGTTTTCATTGGTCTCCCCGCTGCATTCAGCCGACACATTCTGATTTCGGAGGAGCTCAAAAGGAGAAAATTACTTGGAAGTTTTTTTAAGGCAGGAGAATGAGCCAATAAGGTAGAAAAATAGCAGATGATAGTAAGAAGAGGAAAAGGCAGAGCCAAAGAGAGTGACAGATTAGACGAGGTTGCTAGCAGAGAACTTCAAGAAGGTGGGGGAACTATTTGTACTGAAAGATCCCCCCCCCGGTATCCCCACGGGGGAAACACAGGGCACAACTACCACAGAAACAAAGAAGACTTGGGTAAATGCGCTCTAGTAGAGAAAGGAGAAACTGAAAACACTAGGGCCACAGAAAGAAAAAATAATAAAAAATTAAGGGGTGTGGGGGAGAAACGAGACAGTAAGAAGAGAAAAAGAGAGACTAAGGCCGGGTTCACATTTGTCGCGTAAGTTCCGTATGGAAAACCCTAAGTGGAAGAAAGAAGGATAAAAGTTTACGCATATAGGGGAAATTCGGACACGTGCGCAAATCTTTTCCCTTCTTTGTTTCACTTATTTATGGATTGCGCACGGGTTTCCGCATGGAATATCCGCTTATGTGTGTACACGGCGTAAGACAGCGATGGGGAGAATACAAATAATGGGAGAGTTGTAGGCTTGAAGGCAAAGATGGCGGCGGGGAACTATAAAAGTGACAACAAAGATTAAAAAAAAGAAGACATTTACCAAGAAATAAAAAAAAGGTTGATAGAAAACTGTCTCTGTTGTTCAGATTTTGAGAAGCATTACACGAGTAATAATTTAAATTAACAACACTTTGAGACTAATAGACACAAAACAAAGAAACAGTTGAAGAGAATGACCATGTGCAGAAAGTATCTTATGGTGTCTTGATTTAAAATGTATTTAAAGAGATAGACAGGTCTCAGTGACAAGACTATACCAAACACCAACAGTGATCGCGCTAGGAATTTTGAAAACCAGTCCCATCAGCGACAATGCCCCCCAACAACCGGTGTCAAAACCAGTCCCATCAGCGACAATGCCCCCCAACAACCGGTGTCAAAACCAGTCCCAGGGAAACAAAAACCAGTGAAAACCACAATATTAACCCTTTCGCCGCCAATGTCACATTTTAGCACCACAGTGGCTTAACACCCATGTCACTAAAAGGCATCAAATCAGGGCCTGTTACGCAAAGACCTTATTTTCTTAATTTTGGGAGGGCAGGATAGGCCTAATGGTATTCATGTCACAGAGGAATTTGCAATATTGCAGAGATTTTTTTGTCTCTACCCAGTTTAAGTTTAATGGTATTTTTTGGCTGAAAAAAGGCTGGCGGCGAAAAGGTTAAAGCCTCTGTTAAACAATTTATCAGTCCTAGCAAAAAAGTATCAGTCCCTGGGACTGACAGGTGAAATTGTTTTCAGTATTTTGGTTTTGCAATCAGTATTTTACTGATAATTACCAGTAAACGCGATCACTGCACCAAATTAAATGTGTTCTGCTTTTACCAGCATTACTTGTTCATATTTGCCTGCTTCGTTTATTACCATAATGCACTGTTATTACTTCACATGACTTCGTTGACGTTCAAGACTGTGTTTCTTGTGATGATTCTTATATTCACCTGGCTGTAATTTATCACTTTATGAGATAATAAAGTGAACCCTCTTGCATTCACATTTGCTACAGACAAAACTTTTTCTAGTATTTTGATTCTTTCAAACATTTTCAGGAAAATCTGTTTTCTGAAGCACACAGAGCACCATACAGTTACTATAACTTCACTGCAAGTGAGAAGTTACTTCATCGTGTGTGTATAACAAGCCAGAATTTAGTGCGAGATGAAAATGCCATCAGAGGGGGTCTCAGAGTGTGGGCAAGCTACGGGCGGTTTTGGGCGGCTTGAATACACAGAGGCAACTTCCGGCTGGGCGGTTTGGGGCAGAATAAATGCAAGAGGGTTAATTTGAATGGAATTGATTTGAATCATATCTAATTCACACAGGCACAAGACTGAAGTACTGCTGACTACTAAATGTAAAACAGAGGGCATGCTATCATCCCTCTTACTCATAAACTAAAAATAATAATTGGAATCCAATGATCAGGTTCCGTGACAAAAGTTGTGCACGTACATTTGGTAATGTTTTTACCTCGTCACAATCAGAACTAATGTTAATGTCGGCTAGTTCAGTTAGGAGTGTCAAGCTGTTCTGATTAGCAACAGATACATGATGGTATGAACAGGACAATAATAGCAGTCCCATAATGAGTTCTGGAGTAGTAGTTGTAGTAGTAGTAGTAGAAGTAGTATAGTGCATGAGTAGGTGGTGAGAGAGAGGTTACGAGGATTACACACATGCAGAGTAAATGATTCCCATTACCCACAGCAATTATGAATGCAGACTAGCAAACATGAGAGGACTGGGCCTCCCCAACTACGATGCAAATGACACTGTTTCTATACAAAGAGATGATAAATGACACACAAAATGATAATGACACACCATTTTTTTAAACCACAAAATCTCAATTTTAAGAAATCATCTAATTACTTTAACAACAAAAATCACATAACCCTTTTTTTTGGTCAAAACATATCATTTCTCAGCGATCACAGAAGTAACAGATCAACAACGCCACGCACAAACTTGGACCAAATTACGGTTTAGGTGCCTCACAGTTTATATGCCTGCTTTTCACTAATAATTAGCTTTTTATCATTCAGTCTAGACTGCACATGATCAAGAACATTCTTTCACTGTTTGAATTACAACATTCATTTATCACACAAAACTTGGTCACTAAATTCTCTTAATCTTCATATGAGAATAGCTAAGGGTTGTTTGTTGTTTTTGTTTTTAATTATCTCAAAACAGCATCCAACAACATCCCTTTGTGACAGAGATACAGTTGTTGCAGCCGCTGTCTGATCACACTTTCTATTTCCAACCAAAGATAGGTTAAAGCCTTCCATAGGCAACGTATTCTGTAAGTTTATAAAAAGAAAAAAAGAAAGAAAAGAGAGACAAAAGAGAAAAACAACAACAATATTTTCATGACAGGACCATTTTGACTGTCAAAAATATAACATTTGTGACCCAGCACCACGGAAGGGACATTAAGTGTCAAACTGACCATTCTGATAAAATTATACACTTGAAAACTTCAGACAATTATCTTTCTAACGATACAAGAACCATTTTTGTATATTTTTTCATTCCAGAGTTATGAGCATTTAAAGTTAGTAGGGTGAGTATCGGCCATTTTGAGAAAACAGTCTAAAGTCTAGCCTAGCTGAAGAAAATGCACTGACCTGCTCGTTTTAAAGCACTTATAAGACCATTTAGAGACCATAGTAAAGATAATCCTTTATAAATATGAAAGATAAGATGTTAGAGAACATAAAAATACCCTCAACTCAACATTAACAAAAGAATGCTATTTTTGACTTTGCAAGCCTGTTGTGAGAAACTAACCCAGCGACTTAACGTCCCTTTGTGGTGCTGGGTCACATTTGATATCTAAGCTTAAGAAGAAGAAAATATCCAGCACCATGAAAGGGACATTAAGTGGCTGGGCTAGTTTCTCACAACAGGCTTGCAAAGTCGAAAATCTCATTTCTTGTTAGTTTTGAATAATGGGTATGTTTTGTGTTCTCTAACATCTTATCTTTCCAAATGGTCTTATAAGTGTTTTAAGATGACTAGGTCAATGCTTTTTCTTCAGTTAGGCTAAACTTTAGACGATGTCTTCTCAAAATGGCTGACACTCACCCTACTAACTTTAAATGCTCATAACTCTGGAACGAAAAAAAGCTACGAGAATGGTTTTCGGATCATTAGAAAGAGAATTGTCTGAAGGTTTCAAGTGTATAATTTTCTCAGAATGGTCAGTTTGACAATTCAATTCAATCATTTTATTGTCTTCACAAAAAGCAAAGAAATTTGCTGCTTGGCATGCACATTTTATAAATAATAATAAGACACGACACAAGTAATGTTTAGGAAGACAACTTAAATAAGACAACCAATGTCCCTTTTGTGGTGCCGGGTCACATTTGATATTTAAGCTTAAGAAGAAGAAAATATCCCAAGAGGAAATGTTGAAAAGAGATAAACATATCATCATTAAAATCATTATTTTACAACCCAGCATCTGAGATCTAAAATATATGAATAAAAACCTACAGAAAGAGAAAAACGGGGCACACATATGCAGGCACCTAAACTGAAACGCTGTCCCCAATTCTAGCCAAGGGTAGACCAGCACAACACATCACAACACCACAAGGAGGTTTGAACCACGTACTCTGTGCGGCGTTCTTTGGTCTGTGCCCGCGACAAGAACTGCGGCCGTAATACTTCGATCGCCGGAAACCATGACAACTACATGCACAGTTACTCTGCCGGGGGTTTATCTTTGCTAACTTTCCTTCAATTCCCATAACAGTTATCCATGCAGCATGCACACAAAATAAATTAGCAAATGATGCTTCAAAATTAACGCAAAGTATTTTTTATGATCATCAAAAAATCCTTGCTAATTCTTAAGTTCCTTTTTATTTATTAACAAACAAAAAAACTAAAATTTAAACCGTTTTGTTCACATTACCCAATCAAATTACCATTTTTTTAAACAATGAAATACATTCAAATTGATGCATTTCAGAGTACTCCTTTCTTTCCTCCTCCAATACAAATGAAAATATTCCTTATTAATATGCTAAAACAATCAAACAAAGTAAATTGTCCTTTTTTTTTTTAACCCATTCAATTTAAATGTTCACATTTTGGGGTCCATATCCCTGCAAAAAAGTATAAAATACACGTTTGTGTCTCTCAATTCACAAATAACACTCAACGAATCCAATCATAAAATAATTTACCAATAAATTTATGAAATATTTTTTTGGAGAACACCACAATAAAATAAATTATGAATATCATCAATTCAGTAGATTTTAGCCCAAAGAAAAAAAGGCAGAGTGGGGACAATATTTGCTAAAGTTCATGCCAAGTTGCATGCCTACTACTTCTAGACGCACCTGCCTATCCCCGACTATTCCCTCTCCCACTCAGTGCGGCAGAAATGTTCTTACCGGCATTTTCTGGATTGGCGATGACGATCACACGCTGGTTGTCAAGGTCAGACACAGGAATGTCAAGGTCAAGGAATTCTGACATGCCTGACTGAAAACACACAAGGTCAAAATACCAGGAATGGTCGCACATGTGCCCATACATATGCACACACTCACACACACAAACACACACTTACATAATCATGCATGTGCGCATGCACGCATATACACACATTCAAAAACCTTGCACATGGACTTGCTATCAATTTGGTCCATAACAGGCAGCAGGACTTTCCCTGTTCTTATCGACTTTTCACTGCCATGGGTTGCTTTACGTGCGCAAAGCGCACAGGTTAGACCTGCTTCAAGTACCTATCCGAAGGACTCAGCATTCAGTTCCATTTTTCCTGTTAAAGTAATAAATTGATCGGGCAAGGCTGGGATTTGAACCCGTCACTCACGCAATGAATTGGCAGGTAAAAGTTTTAACCACTCGGCCACCTTCTTTCGAACGACCATGACAGTCAAATGTGGCTCCTAATGTTGCAAGTTTGGGGATAAGCTGCCCTCTTGGAATGATGGATTGTGTTGCGATCTCAGAGTTACTTTCCGTGGCATTCGCTAGAAGTTTCTCAGTGATGTACTAAGATCGCAAAGTGCTAGGACAAACTGTCCCGAAACAAGATAAACCAATAGGACAATGTCCTGGCTCTTGCAGAAATCAATAAGACAAAGCGTATTAGTGTTAGAAATTTAATCAGACATTTGTCCTGACAGGGGAGAACACAATAGGTCATTCTCAATAGAGCATTTGCCACGAGCCGGTGACCTTGAATTTCACTGAGTTGAATTTAGAGAGTTGAATTAGAGAGGTCAGCGCAACTCGGGCAGAACGAGCTCGGGCAAATTAGTAGTCTCGTATAGTGAACGAACACTCGTGGCAAACGCCCTATTTTAATAGGCCAATGGCCTATGATCGGGGTCTCGGGACATCACTGGTTTCTATTTGCATAGGGTTTTTGTACAGTTATTGTTCTTTCCTTTTTCTGAATTTATTTACGCTTGAGTATAAAGTTAAAGTATACATTGTTTTTCCTCGCTGCTTCAAAATCGAAAATGAAATAGATCTAGTTGCGCAATCCTTCATTGGGATTCATTGGTACCTTCAACACTGTTGTCAAATAATAGTCTTACTTTCCTACTGTGAACTTGCAATAACCAATTACGTTTTTAATTGAATTTGACATACAAACTTTTACTTAACTGGATGTTATATTAACTGCAAAACTGTCTGTATTGTCAACAAAATCGGGACTTTACTGGTGTTGCACTGCCTTCGGGCATTGCCTCCAGTATCGTTCCCACCATCTTTACATCTACTAATGTCCCATATGTGTCTGTTCCAGAACGGAGGACGTTAAAAAAAAAGCGCTGAATGTTATACATATATGTATACATACTCATACATATTTGCATTATTAAAAATTTGGGACTTTACTGGTGTTGCACTGCCTCCGGGCATTGCTTCCAGGATCGTTCCTCCCATCTTTATATTTACTAATGACCCATATGTGTCTGTTCCAGACCGGAGGACGTTAAACATATTTTCAACGGATGTTAGTGGAACGTAAAGGGACGTACTATTAGGCCGGGTTCACATTAGACGCGTAAGTTCCGTACGGAAAATCCTAAATAAGTGGAACAAAGAAGGACAAAAGTTTACGCACATAGGGAAAATTCGGACACGTGCGCAAATCTTTTCCCTTCTTTGTTTCACTTATTTATGGATTGCGCACGGGTTTCCGCATGGAATATCCGCTTATGTGTGTACACGGCCTTAGGCGTTTGACGTCAATCAATTTAAAATCCATATTGATTCCTAGAAATGCACTTATCACATTTTTCGAACTATAAGGCGATATTTTTTCTTCTCCGTAGAGTGAGACCCCTGTGCCTTATAATATGAACACTAATACAGTAAGAAAATATAACAACAAAATCTGAACTTTGTGTCAAATCTGGGAGGAGCGCCTTATAGTCCAAAAAATATGGTACATCTAAAAACACCACAAAAGCCCATCAAGTGTAGTACAGCGGAACCTCCCTTATAAGACTCCCTCCCATATCATATAAGACCTGCTTCTCTGAGACATTGCCCTTCTTTGCAAGTATCAAAACTACCTCCCTTATAAGACCCCTCCCTTATAAGACCTCATTTGGGATGATGTTTGAAGGTCTTATAAGGGAGGTTCCACTGCATAAGGCAATTTTTTCCCCCCTAGAGTGAGACCCATGCGCCTTATAACATGAACATTATTATAGTAAGAAAATATAACAACAAAATCTGAACTTTGTGTCAAGTTTGGGAGGTGCCGCCTTATAGTCCGAAAAATACAGTACATCATAAAAACACAACAAAAGCCCATCAAATGTAGTACAGTGGAACCTCCCTTATAATGGAGGAAATTCTGATACTTACAAAGAAGGGCAATGTTTTAGAGAAGAAGGTCTTATGTGGGAGGGAGTCTTATAAGGGAGGTTCCACTGTATGACACAGTGACGTTAAGGTCTTATAAGGGAGGTTCCGCTGTATGACACAGTGACGTTAAGGTCTTATAAGGGAGGTTCCGCTGTACGACACAGTGACGTTACGATCTCCAGCCCACTGACCAGCTGCACGGCACAGGCGTCGATGCGGTGCCCGTACTTGTGCAGGATGGGCTTGAAGACGTCGCGGATGGACCGGTTGGGCTTGGCCTTGACCCCGATCGACTTGTGGTTGGGAAGGTCGAGGCGGAACAGCACGCGCCGCTCGATCACCACCTCCTTGGACCCCAGCGAAGAGATGTCCTCCTCAAGGTCCAGGGGCTACAGGGGGCAAAAAGGTCAAGGTCAAGGCATAAAAAAGGTCAAGGTTAAAAGGGTCAAGGTTAAAAAGGTCAAGGCTAAGGTCGCATCTTCTTCTTCCTCGATCGCTCAGACAGTTTCCCGTCATATGAGCGCAGATGCATCATGCTGCCGTTATGCGCCTAGATAAGAAGTAGTTAGGCCCAGCATGTCCGGCTTCGGATGAAGAAAATCTTTGTAAAAGGTGTTTTTTTAGAAAAAAAAGGCAGGAGATTGGACCAGTAAGACAGAAAGATGGTAGATGACAGCAAGCAAAAGAAAAAGGCAAGAGTCAAAGCGAGTGATAGATTAGAGGAAGTTACAAACACAGAACTTCCAGAAGGTGGGGGAACTATTTGTATGAAGGACCCCCCGGTATCCCCACGGGGGAGGGGGGGGGGGGGGGGGGGGGCTAAGGTCGCATAAGATTTAAGCCTTTTCCTCCGCCACAGTAGCCATTCGGCACCACACAGGTTGAATACCCATGTCACTAAAAAGGCTTTTAATCAAGGTTCTGTTATCCAAAGACAATTTGTTCTGAATTAATGTCGGGAGATAAGCATAGGCTTTACGCTTTACATTCTCTGCTACGACGACATGATGAAAAAAAAGCTTTGTCTAGCTTATTCCTTTATCGTCAATAAAGATCATTTGGACTTGACATTCTAAAAAGGAATCCCCTGTACTGCAGACGTCCACCATCTTTTCTATTCCCAGGCAAGTTCGACGAAAAGTTCAAGCTGAAAAATGGCTGGCGTTGAAAGGGCTAAGCTACGGAGACATTAAAATTAAAATCTAAAACAACAACCATAACAAGAGGCAAAGCCTTCAAGGCTCACTCGAACAGGAACATGTGGGACAACAACAAAGAAACATTAAGGGGGGGGTCTAAAGTACATGATTGCCAATAACATTTTAAAGTACAAATGAAACTATCGCTAATGGATACAACTTTTGTTTTTAAGTAAAAAAAAAGTGCCTGTGCCGAGAATCGGACCCGGAACCATTGGCATGACAGATAGACACTCTACCAATGAGCTATTGAGGCTTTCAGTGTTAATGAGTTTCTTAACTCATGTTGCCTGTTGAATACTCTCTAGCCCACTAATCTAAAATGTTATCTGTTTACAGTGTTGTTTTAAGTATTTAATTATTCAAATGATTATTGTTTGAAAGCTTGCATAGACATCTATATATGTGCAAAGTTTGAACAATGTATGCCTTCTATTTCCTGAGAAATACCAACGTTAAAGTTTGGAGATTAGACCACGGACGCAACACACACACAACCGAACAACTAGTGATCCAAAGAACATCATAGTTTATTTATCATACTATAGACTCACCTCTAAAAAACATCATAGTTTATTTATTTTACCAGAGCAGAGCAAAAACATATTGATTAATGCTACAAACCGATAATTTGATTAAGATCTGCAGCACAAAAGCTATCACTATAATTGATCTACGTTGTCGGATGACCCAGCACCATGAAAGGGACATTAACTCTTCTACTACCAAGTATTACTTAGACTGTTTACCGTTGCGCACCAAGTAATTTTTGCCGCTGCACTGATTTTCGCACACACTCACTTTAAAAATTCATTAAAAAAATACTTGCTCGAATCATCACTAAATTTACCTGTGTCGATCTGCAAACCCAAGATCGTTTCAACACTTTCGATGCTCTTTTTGATTCGCCTAAGATCGATTCTGCCACTTTTTCCACAGTAAATGCTTCATCAGCACTATCGCCATCTTGTAGAGGTTCACGCCAAAAGCTGTCAGTTTCCATCGTCGAAAACGCAACGAAAATCGATTGAAAATTACAAAATTGAGCCTACAAATGAAGATGGCGGAAGGTTGTGCTTTCCCTGAGCGAACTGCGCATGTCATGGAAGTAAAGGATGTGATGTCACTTGATATAAATAGCGCAAAGGGGGACACCGGGGTTTCCCTAGTATCTGGCGCTCAAACCCACCCGTGGCTAGCAACGGTATACAGTAAACCGGCGGGTCAACCCGCCAACGGTAGTAGAAGAGTTAAGACTGCGGATGGGTTTTCACATATATGTGTCCGTGCCCTTACAGTGTCACATCACGATGTCACAACAACAATCTAAAAGCGCCAAACTGTGAAGAATTACCTTGTCGGAGCCGAGCAGAAAGACGTCGACGGAGGCTATGGAGAGGTTTCGTTTTTCGCACAATTTGCCCAGCACAGTGCGGATGTTCAGCCCGGGGCGCGTACACACTACGGTCGTTGACGTGTCCGGCATCACCACGCGACAGAATTTCACCTCACTGCTTTGTGCCGTCTCCGTCTGTACACACGCACAAACGCGCGCCACACAAACACACGTTTGTCAAAATAATACATGCATGCAGACACACACACACAAATAATATGTGTTAATGGTAGGCACAACACGGTCGTTCAAGTCTCGGGTGTACAAGGCAAAAAAGTTTACCACACTGTCTATGCCGTTTTTGGCTGCACACACACACAAATGCACACACAGATACATGCGCACGCACACACACATAGAGGCACACACCCACACCCACAGAGTGACACACACAATAATATACATCAAAACAACGGGAGCTTTCTAAGTTGATTGTCATGTTCTTTGAAAGCCAAGAATGTCAAACTGCTTTTGCTTGACGCAAAAATCTCTCTCTCTCTCTCTCTGTATTTCTTTTCTCTGTAATGGCAGTGCAGGAGTCATCATACAAAGACCATAATAAGAATGTCAAACTGATTTTGCTTGATGCGAAACTCTCTCTCTCTCTGTATTCCTTTTCTCTGTAATGGCAGTGCATGAGTCATCATACAAAGACCATAATAAGAATGTCAAACTGATTTTGCTTGATGCGAAACTCTCTCTCTCTCTGTATTCCTTTTCTCTGTAATGGCAGTGCATGAGTCATCATACAAAGACCATAATAAGAATGTCAAACTGATTTTGCTTGATGCGAAACTCTCTCTCTCTCTGTATTCCTTTTCTCTGTAATGGCAGTGCATGAGTCATCATACAAAGACCATAATAAGAATGTCAAACTGATTTTGCTTGATGCGAAACTCTCTCTCTCTCTGTATTCCTTTTCTCTGTAATGGCAGTGCATGAGTCATCATACAAAGACCATAATAAGAATGTCAAACTGATTTTGCTTGATGCGAAACTCTCTCTCTCTCTGTATTCCTTTTCTCTGTAATGGCAGTGCATGAGTCATCATACAAAGACCATAATAAGAATGTCAAACTGATTTTGCTTGATGCGAAACTCTCTCTCTCTCTGTATTCCTTTTCTCTGTAATGGCAGTGCATGAGTCATCATACAAAGACCATAATAAGAATGTCAAACTGCTTTTGCTTGACGCGAAACTCAAAGTTGCAGTGCACACCATGGAAAGAGAGTGCGTCAGGTGAAAAATTATTACGCTTTTGTGATGAACTGGCCTGAAATCCACTTCATCAGATAGGTTTGAGCTTCATAAGTCATAAGTTTCTTTATTGTCCATTGGCATTGTACAACGCACATGGAAACTTGTCTTCCACCATGTAAAATAAAAATATTAAATAAAAGTATGAAACATAAATTTACATTAACAAAATATGTAACTCTCACACCACACCCAATCATTAATCCGCTCTCTTGCTCACTCATCATGCAACCCACCACCACTTCCACCTTCATTTTTAACCCTTTCTTTTCTTTTCATGGACGCATATGCATAGTAATTACCATCATTTTCGGACTATAGGGTGATGTTTTTATTCTCCGTTTTCGACACCTGCGCCTAATATACGAGGGCGCCCTATTTGTGGACAAAAACACGAGCAGAGGGAGGCAAAGATTGCCGTGCACCGTACACTAGACATTGAAAGTGTTTATGAGTCATTGATACAATGGACACTCACTTAAAAATCCTTCAAAATCTCTATTAACATCCGAGATTCCGTCCAACAGATGCCATAACATTTCATTGGACAAAAAAATCATCGATGTAGACCTTAAAACGCCACAATTCTACCAGTTTTCATGATGAAAAAAAAGTACAAGCAAAACAACAGGAAGTCGCACATCGCTGATTTGAAAGGGGAGCGTACTCTTGTTTATGACTGCAGTAATAACGCCCGGCAAGCGTTTATCGGACGCTTACGGGCTTCGAATTTTGCCTTTCTTTTGCCTTATAAACGAGGGGGGCCCTTTTTCTTGAATTTTTTCCCCCCTCAGATTTTTCTTGAAAATCGCCAGATTTGCCTTACACACACAAGCGCCTAATGGTCCGGAAAAAATATGGCGACACTGCCCACCATTACTGAAAAAATATGGCGACACTGCCCACCATGCATCATTACCGAAAAAATATGGCGACACTGCCCACCATGCATCATTACCGAAAAAATATGGCGACACTGCCCACCATGCATCATTACCTCCGCGGGCTGGAACACCTCCTTTCTCATGGTGCTCAGGTCGATGCCAGGCCCCGGGGCTTTCTTCAAATTGTTGTTCACCTCCTTCTCCTTCCCTTTCCCCTTCCACTCCTTCTCCTTTCCTCCTCCCCCACCCCCTTCCTCCTTTTCCTTCCCCTTCCCTTTCGGCTCCTTCACGCTGGACTTTTTGTCTGCAAGCAAGCAAGGAAGAATGCACAGGCATAATCAGGGTGACATCTTCAACATGACCAGGGACGGTATTCATGTCGAGATAGTATGAGACTTAGCATGATGCTAACTTAGAAGCTCTTCCAATGTCCTATAGGATTTAATAGGACTTTTGGAAGAGCTTCTAAGTTAGCATCATGCTAAGTCTCATGCTATCTCGACATGAATACCGTCCCAGGTTGCATTTTTGGGGGGGGGGTTTGTTCTTCTTGTTCTTGGTTGATTATCATATGTTTGCACTTTTTAAAAAATAGGTGGAAAAGTCACAAAGAATAATTGAAAAAACAACAACGTGGACTACAGAGAAAGAATTAAATTCAGAGAAAGGCTGAGAAAGAAATAAAGAGAGTGATTGACTGCATATTTACATGGCATGTGTTTATACTAGAATGAGAGAGAGAGAGAGAGAGAGGGGGGGAGAGAGAGGGGAGAGAGAGAGAGAGAGAGAGAGAGAGAGAGAGAGAGAGAGAGAGAGAGAGAGAGAGAGAGAGAGAGAGAGAGAGTCTGTGTCTCTGTGTTTGTGTATGTGTTTGTGTGTATGTGTTTACATAATCATGCTTTTATGGCATGCATTTAAGTTTAACCACACAAAAAATCAACACCGTTCCAGATGGCAAGAGATATATTTCACTAGAACATCATCAGAATAAGTAAATGTCTACAAAATTACCCATGCATGCATGGACTCACTTTGTTTCCAGGGTAATAACGATTTTCTTTTCTTCTCCTCGTTTTCTTTGCCTTTGCCCTGTAAAACAAAGCATGAGAATAGTTCTGTAAAACACCACACTGAACAATTCATGACAGCTGATCCCCTTTGCTTGGCAATCGTCATGGTGTCACGTCTAAAAGCAATTGTCTAAAAAAAACCCAATGAAGTTATATACACATTCAGTGATGTACCGAGGATTGAAAAGTGATAGGACAAACTGTCCGGAGTCAAGAGAAATCAATAGGACAAATGTTCTAGCTCTTGCATAAATCAATAAGTGCCAGTGTTACAAATTCAATCAGACATTTGTCCTGACAGGAAAGAACACAATAGGACATTTTCAATTTTAATAGGTCAATGGCCTATGACCGGGGCCTCGGGACATCACTGTACATTATGACTTTAAAAAAAAACCCATCTTTCTTCACTATTAGGCCTATTTCTTATGAAACAATCACTTATAAACACAGAACTGCAGATCAAAGCGTCACCATACACTGATCACAATGATCACTAACAGAATGACAAAATCGACATTCTTAGCAAACAACAAAAACAGGAAGATAAACCCAAGCGGATTTGAAGTTCCCTCGCTTCAGTTGCTTCTCTTTGACCATTCCTTTGATGCCGGACGGACGGATGGACCAACAGACAGGCGAACAGTTCCCAAGGAAAGGGAACTAACGAAAACTTTTTTTTTAATAGAAAAAAAAAAAAAAAAAAAGCACAAATTTGCTACAATCAGATTAATGCTGTTGCAGCAACACTGCAATTATAATCACTAAACAAATTGAACACTCTTCAGCATTGAGATTTTTTCCCACTCAAAATCACAATAAAATGGAAAGTAAAAAACTTAAGGCACAGCCGGGACATAAAAGGGCCGAGTCGAGCCGCGTGGGTTCATTCTGCCTCCCTCCTCGCGTGCCGCAACTCTTTATCCCTACCTTTTTCTTTTCAGCACCAGACAGCAAGTGTCGGACAATCGTTACCCGATTCCATGGATCAGGTGTTTTGGCTTTAAGTAAATTATGATTGTCTTCTTCTTCTTCTTTTTTCCCGTTCGCTCAGACAGTTTTCTGTCATATGAGCGTAGATGCGTCATGCTGCCATTATGCGCCTAACTAAGAAATAGTTAGGCCCAGCATGTCCGACTTCGGCTGAAGAAATCTTTGTAAGAATTTATAGAAAATAGGCAGGAGAATGGACCAGTAAGACAGAAAGACAGAAGATGACAGTAAGCAAAGAGAAAAGGCAGAGGCAAAGAGAGTGATGAATTAGAGGAAGTTACAAGCACAGAACTTCCAGAAGGTGGGGGAACTATTTGTACGAAAGACCCCCCGGTATCCCCACGGGGGAGATTATGATGGGAAAACACAGAATTCCCTGAAAGAGCCTGGCTGGGAAGTGTTGGGGTACAGGTGTAGTTTCTTGGTGCAGCCACTGTGGTCTGGAGAAGACTGTCAGCTTCCACACGGAGGGCAGGGTGCAAGGCTGACAATTCCAAAACATCAACACACGGGGAAGAAGAAAACAAAAAGAAGTAAAGAAGAAGGAGGAGAAGAAGAAGAGGCAGGAGAAGGAGGAGGGGGAGGGAGAAAGAAGACAAGAATAAGGAAGAGGAGAAGAAGGAAGACAAGGCAGGGCTCCCAATCGTCCTGCAAAACAAGGGGTCTCAGGGACTCTTTCACTTACAGCATAGAGGGTCCTAGAGGCGGGATAGAGGTTCCTGGTGGCACTGCGAATGCTAAAAAAAAAAAAGTTCTAGTGCATCCCTGGGACCCCCTGCACGTTCTTTTAGAGGGTCCTTTAGAATTTTAGTTCTTCAGAGACCCTCAAATGGGGGTCCCTGGGAGCCCTGCAAGGAAAGGCAGGAGTGGGAGGAGAAGGAGAAGTAGGAGGAAGAGGATGAGGAGGAAAAGAATAAGATGAAGCAATAGAAGATACTGCGCTAAGGAATATTTACCTTTTTCTTGTTGAGTGGCTGGGGGGCCTGGGGCGAGGGGGGCACACAGACGGGCTGACCCTCTATCTCCCTCACCAGCTGACCCTTGTACAACTCCGACTTCAGGAACCGGCTGTAGCTGTCCGTGCGCATCAGCTGGAAGATCTGAAAACAGCACAACACCAACAACAGAGGGTAACAAAATCTGAAAACGCCAAACAACGGGAGTTATATCTTCTTGCATATAGCATCCTCCATCAACAATTTGATGATCATGACGCTTATGACGTGGGGGGTTTCCAACTAATCAGGAGACTTATGTGAAGGACTTGCTGCCCGGATGATCAGCTCAATGCGGGATTGAATGGGAGGGGGCGAGAGGGGGGTGGGCATGATTTGGCTGCTTCTATTAAAAAAAATAATTAAATCCTGGGAAACCTGAGAAGCGGGGTTTTCCAGGAGCCGCCTTGTTCCCCTAGTAGAACCTGGCAGGATACAGTTGCTGTGTCTGTGTAGGGAGATGAGAGGGCTATGCCCCCCCCCCTCCCCCCCTGAAACTGAAGGACAAATTATATTTTAAAGAAATTTGGTAGGCTTTCCTTGAAGCAAAGTACAAAGCTAAGGCATGACATGGGCAGTGGTAAGAGTTTAGTAGTAGTAGTAGTAGTAGTAGTAGTAGTAGTAGTAGTAGTAGTAGTAGTAGTAGTAGCAAAGAGACTGGCTTCTGCCTAAACCTCGCGGCTTATAAAACGTCCCATCCAAAAAATATTTAATTTAATTAGGATGCATTTGCATGCAAAAAACAAACAAACTATGATTGCAATTTCAATCATCATAATCATAAAACATTTCACTAAGATTTTCATTTTTGTCAAGTAGATTTTTGAAGGTGTTACCAATTTTGTGTTGGTAGGGACAAATTTTTAAAAAAACCCATGACAATGCCGATTAGCCCCATATTCGAACCTGGCCTACATATACTTAGTACCAATCCGCATGCAAAATTTGAGCATCCTAGCTCCCTCCGTTCGAACGCTATCATGTTCACATAGCCAGCCAGCCAGTCAGATAGCCAGGAACAAATTCTCTGAAAACATTACTAGCTTCGCTCTCTTCGTTCGCGGCTATATGTGAAGGTGAGAAAGGGAGGTTGGTCCTCAAAAAGAGAGAAAAAAAAGCCTGGGTCGGTATTCACGTTGAGATAGCATGAGACTTAGCATGATGCTAACTTAGAAGCTCTTCCAAAAGTCCTATTAAATCCTATAGGACATTGGAAGAGCTTCTAAGTTAGCATCATGCTAAGTCTCATGCTATCTCAACGTGAATACCGACCCTGATCTTTGGGCAGAATGCATGGTAAAAAGCCTGAAGTCAGACACATATCCTGGGGAGAAGCACCCACGGCATCAACTCATTCGCATCGCAACGATTTTGAATTATTAAAAAAAATTCACAAATCACTCCAGCCATACACACAAACAAAACGTACATAAACAAAAGGAGAAATGAAAGAAGATTACGGGTTTTTACTTCAGGTTTAGACATAGGGAAGCGGTAGATCAGACTTTTTTTTTTAATATATAGACTTTATATAGAAAAACTCTCCACACCGATTGGTTTCCCCACAACAAACCACTACGAAAGCAAAGTCAGAGGCAAAATTGTGGTCTAAGGGAGTGAAGCGAGTTTAGAAGTGACCAAGGTATGGTGTGCACACAGATTTACTTCCCTTGAACCAAATTCACAGCTATCTATTAAATCCACACATATACGGCTGGAACGACTTGAATGAGTTAAAAGATCTGAAAACACCAACAGCAGGAGTTAGATCGATCGTGTGAGTAGTCATTACAGTTACAGTGGAACATCCCTTATAAGACCTTCAAAAATCATCCAAAATGAGGTCTTATAAGGGAGAGGTCTTATAAGGGAGGCAATTTTATTACTTACAAAGAAGGCAATGTCTCAGAGAAGTAGGTCTTAGATGGGAGGGAATCTTATAATGGGAGGTCTTGTAAGGGAGGTTGCACTGTACTCAAAGCCTAAAAAAAAAGAGTAACTTTTTAAAAAAAATGAAAGCACACGCTGCACGCATGCACACACACACACACACACACACACCTGCTGCTGGGCGAGGTCAAACATGTTAGGGGTGGGGTTGTCCAGATACTGCTCGGTCAGTTGTCGCGCTGTGCTGTCCACATTGACCGGCTCGCTGGCCTGACCGCTCAGGTGACTGCTGTAGATTTCATGGGCCCTGCTCCGCCTCTGCACAGTAGCAAGAAAATATGCATGTAAAGTGAATACATCGTTGTGCACAAAACAAAGAGACGAAAGTCAAAATTGTCAACTTCAATGTGTTGGACTTATCAGTTGATCAAGACAAGCTTCATCATCTAACAAAGCTGTACAACAAGAATTTGCAAAGATAACTCACTGATGGTGATGCTAAATTAACATCACCCACCCCATAGTAGACACAGGGCAGGCGGGGAAGGGGTTAAAACTCTTAGATTTTTAAAAAACACACCAAATAAACTGCACTTTGTTTCTGTAATTTACTTGTTGATGTATATTCTTTTTACATTTGTTCTTCTTCTCTTGAGGGCCCACGGTTAATATGCTGACAATTCTGGCAATCCTTTTTTGGGGAAAAATAACATTGAAAAAGAGAGAATCCGATAAACTGCAGACATTCTGGTGATAATGGTGGAGTGAGGAACAGACAGGGGGAAAGAAGGGGCGTGAGGAAGGGGTAGGGGGAGACTGGTGGATTACAGATGATCAGCCTGCAGCACTGACGCGTCACGCACGTCAGCAGTGAAGGCTTGAGCGAGTCCTGCTGCAGTTCTTTCCACTCCCTCATGGTCCTTGGTAGGAACTAGTTGGACCTGTACTTTGTGCGGCACTGCATACACTGAAACTGCAGGTGGTGACCAAGCCTTTGCCGAGATGGAAGCGGCACCAGCTTGGCTTGTAGATTAGGGCAGTGTACAGCGTCGGTTCTGATCTTGTGCAGCATGGAGAGCCTGGTCCTCTGCCGTCTGCTCTCTAGTGAGTCCCAGCCCAGGTTTGCTCATTTGGAGCAAATTAACTTTGCTCTGCCACCACATCTAAATCTTGACAGTCGTTATACACTATACTCTTTGATGTTTTGACTAATTCAAAGAGTTCTGGGATGAATTTTTCAATATGTAAAAACTGAAAACAGCTAAATATCTACAAATTGTCAGGTTAGCAGCCAAGCATCAGACTTGAACAGCCCACCTTGCTCTTTCAAAATTCTTTCCACCATCATCCCCAAACCCACGCACCCCCAAATCCACCCCACTGTCCCCCTTGATCTCAATCAGCTGGAGCTTTATACCATGCACTTGACTTGTCTGGGGTTTTTCTTCTTCCATTGATTCCACAGACTTCAGCTGACACATTCCAAATGGACACTAGCTGTCTTTACTGCACGCCAGACGTAGTCAGGTAGGGTTCAATGGAAAAGTTTGCATTCACGGTTTTTGGTCCCTATCTCAGTATCTGTCTTTTTGTTATAAGTGTGAGTGACGCTGAAACGCTCTTTACTAGACTGCCCCTTTGAACGGGAGCTACAGCAACTATGGTGGTCACCGTAGCACCATGGTGGTCAGCAAATTGGTTGAAATGGATTACTTATAATTTTATGGTTTTTGTACTTAAAACCCCCCCAACTGTTTTGTGGTTTCATATTTGTTGTGGTTGGCTTGTTTGTTTTTGAAAAGGATAAGGATGTATCAAGTGTGTGAGATAAAATGATTTGAACTCATGATGTACCATACAATGTATATTCATTAATTATTTAAAATTTTACAAAAGTTTCCATAATATTCACTAATCACTAATCAAAAGGAACAATATATGCATGTGCTTATCATGTACTTGAGATATAACATGTAACTAACCATGACACAGAAAATGAATTATGTGTACAATGTTAATGTACGTACATTTCCAAAACATTTTTCTGTGCTTAGGTTAACACTTCAAGCATTCACTTTCCTCTCCCACCCCCAAGTTCTGTTCGAGCACTCCACAATTTGCCAAAAAACATGTTTACTTTGATGACACAGCAGGAGGTCCCCATTCTTCACTTAGTGAAACGACCTCACGCCTGACTGACTTACCACCTTCGAATTTCCCCCTAAACAGAATAAGTAAACCACTCCAGTTAACATACACACGAGCACTGTCAATTCCTTTATCAGTCATCACCCTTTTTTAATCACGGAATAAAAACCTGCCAGTTAGAATACGAGTGAGCAATGTCGACTCCTTTATCGGTCATCACCTTTTTTAATTACAGAATAAAAGCGTCCAGTTAGCGTACAGGTGAGCCCTGTCGATCGCCTTATCGGTCATCACCTTTGTTAATTACAGAATAAAAGCGTCCAGTTAGCATACAGGTGAGCCCTGTCGACTCCTTTATCGGTCATCACCTTTTTTAATTACAGAATAAAAGCGTCCAGTTAGCGTACAGGTGAGCCCTGTCGATCGCCTTATCGGTCATCACCTTTGTTAATTACAGAATAAAAGCGTCCAGTTAGCGTACAGGTGAGCCCTGTCGATCGCCTTATCGGTCATCACCTTTGTTAATTACAGAATAAAAGCGTCCAGTTAGTGTACAGGTGAGCCCTGTCGATCGCCTTATCGGTCATCACCTTGTATTTACCTAAAGAGAATAAAACTACTCTAACTAACATTTCTACGATGGGACAGAGACTGAGAAAACCAGATGTAATGTCATTTTAGCGCAAATCGAGATTTTGCCGGAATAACTTCAGATCAGATACTAGGGACAGAAGATGATAGCTGATAGGCTTTTAACCCTTTCACCGCCAATGTCGCATTTATGCACCACAATGGCTTACCACCTATGTCCCTAAAAGGTATCCAATCCGGACCTATTATTCGAAGACCTTACTTTCTTAACTTCGGGAGGTAAGGATAGGCCTAATGTTATACATGTCACAGAGGAATTCCCAAAATTGCAGGTTTGTTATCTCTACCCAGCTAAATTGAATGGCAATTTTTGGCTGAAAATGGCTGGCGGTGAAAGGGTTAAAGTCCCATTATTTTAATGTATTTTGTTTAATGACAAGGTCGTCGATTGCTCAGTTTTTGTCGTTGATGAACTTAAAGAGCTAAGATCCCTGACAGACATGCAGAAAGCAGAATTTCTGAATTTTCTGAGAAAATACACAAAATAATTATATATCTACATGTATGTTTGTTGTTGTTGCTTGCTGACGTACCCTGGCTAAAAGACTCCAGGGATCATCCCAACAACCAAAGCACTTGAACACTACTATGGTACAAATGCATCAGTTAGGGGGATTAGTCCAGTCATTTTAGGTGAAAAATAGAGGGCAACCCGGAAAAAAAGGTTATAGTTTTTATATTTGGTACACAGGTAGTACCATTATTACTAATGAAATTCTGAAAGTTCCCGAAAAATCCAGTGTCAGCAACATGTTTAAATATTGTGCCGATGACACCTCCCCTTTTGATCATCGTGGCAAAAGATGCCACCGAGGGTTGGCTTGGTTGAAAGCGAAATTCTAATCCTTGGCAGTAAATCTGTGTGAGTTCTTTAAAGAATAATCATATGTTCGAAAATTATAATTAATAAATATATATATTAAGGCATCAAAGTATGAAAAATATTACGAAATGATACTGATCGGATGCCGAAATCGTGCTAATTAAGCGATAATGAGTTAATGGTGGTATGGATCAAGACTGTCATGATCATAAGTAATTAATGGCTTAAGTATTGCCACGTCTACTCCAGAGCACTTAGAGCACACTTTCTGACCCAAGAAGCACTGGCAAGCATACTCCTGAAGAATTCAAATGTGCTTGACGATACCTGCAAAGAAAGTCTTCGCCAGATGTACTCAAGACTTTTGAGAGATTCTGACCTCGAAGATGTGTTTTCCTCAGAAGAAGTTACACGAGTGTTTGACAGCTTGCAACAAATCTGTGAACACATGAAGGGTTCCAACCAGACAGCTAAGCTGTGGATACAATGTTTTGAGTTTGTGCAAATCATGAGACTCTTTGTCCGTGCAGAGCGAACAGATGACTGGAATCTACATGTGTATGTAGTGAAACAGATGCTTCCCTACCTGCATGCTGCAGGACATCTTGCCTACGCCAAATCAGCCCACCTTTACGTGCAGCAGATGGAAGAGCTTCCCTTAGATGTCCAGTGCATGTTTGTGGAGTTAGGCTACTTCACAATCCGCCGCTCAGAAAAATTCTGGAGTGGGGTGTGGTCTAACATGACGATAGAACAAGTCTTGATGAGGGCCATGAAAACCTCAGGAGGACTCACTAGCGGACGAGGAGTCTCAGACAGCACCCTTGCTCGTTGGGTCCAGTCGCTGCCTCTGACAGTTGCGCTGTGCAACAGCCTTGAAGACTTTGCTGGTGTTGTCCATGAAACATCAGAGCAACACAAAGAGCTTCGATCCTCAAGACAAGTGAAAGACAATCATGATGTGGACACTTTCATGCAGTGGTTCTTGTGTCACATGCCCTTTGAAGACAAGCCTTCCAGCATGCTGGTCAGCTTATCAACTGGTGTGATTGCTGACGATTCTGTCAACTGTGACAATGCATTCTGTGTTGGGGTGGCTCACAAGAGAAGATGATTGGCAAAAGCTTTGCTGAGGTGAAGTTGCAGCGAAAAACCAAAGTAAAGTCTCTAGTTTCTATGAACGGTTCAGTGAAGATCAGGGTAAAAGAGGTGGTTGTTCAGCCACAGCAGATGCTTAATCGCATTCTTTCCATTGTGGACTCGGTCACTGATTTAGCTACATACATGAAGTATGAACTTGCTCCTCGACCACCCTCACTGTTTGATGATATCTCCTTGCGACGACCTTCAAAAGCTGCACTGGCATCTCTTTTGCTGTCGCTTCTTCCACCTGGGTCTAATGACTTGCCTCAAGATCTGGTCTATGTAATCGATGGAGGCCATCTACTCCACAGCGTTTTGTGACCATTCCCAGCAACTTATGAAGAGATTTGTGAGACATATGTGAGACACATAGTCACATACTATGGAAAGAATACCACAGTGGTTTTTGATGGTTATGCTGGCTCACTGTCTACAAAGTCTGAGGAACATAAAAGAAGAGCAGCAAAGCATACATCAGCTAACATTGACGTAGCCTGCCATATCAAAGCCACGGTGAGTCAGGCTGATTTCTTAGGAAAACAGCACAACAAGCAAGGGCTACAAACAATTCTCTGTGAAAGTCTTCGAGCTGCTGACATTAATGTAAAGCAAGCAGACAATGATGCAGACACTCTGATTGTGTCCACTGCCCTTCGTCACGTTGCGGAGGGTCATCAAGTGGCTGTCATGGGAACAGACACTGACCTCATTGTGATGCTAGTGGCCAGACTGCCGTCAGATTGCCGGATATATCAGATCCATCACACAAAGACCCAGCAAAAAGTGTTTGATGTCTCTGCTATCCAGAAAGCTCTTGGACATTTGAAAGACAGCTTGCTGTTTCTTCATGCTGTAACAGGCTGACACAGCATCGGCACCATACCAACAAGGGAAACGGAAAGTGTACAAAGTGCTCAAATCTGATGACAATCTTGCACAAACTGTGGCAGTTTTCAACATCGCAGATGCAGACGCAGAGGATATTGCGAAAGCTGGCGAAGAATTTTTGCTGCGTCTCTATGGTGCTTCCACTTTCAACGGCCTGGACAGTTTCAGACTGGCATCATTTAAGAGAAAGAATGCCAAAAAGTTGGCAAGTGGGATTGTTCAAATGGCAAGCCTACCACCAACTAGCGCTGCTGCTCATCAGCATTCTTTCAGAACATACTGTCAGGCCCAGCAGTGGTTGGGAAATGGCATTATTGATCCATTGATGGGGGTGGCTTTTGTCCCATGGTTCACTTCAGCCTGTGCCCACAGAGTTGCCTTCAGCGCCTGATAAACTGTTGCGCATCGTCTCCTGTGGCTGCAAGGCTGGCTGTACGGCTAGTTGTGGCTGTCGACGTGCAGGCATGCCTTGCTCCTCCCTTTGCATCTGCATGGGACTGACCTGCAACAACGCCCTAGGACTTACTGAGTTCTTGGAAGACTGATGACAAGAATGGCAGATTCTTGGCAGCCAGTGAAGTTGAAGAGCAATGATAATGGAGAGCTGACAACAATTTACAGTAAATTGATACGAATATTGCTTTCTGCCACTTTCTGAGTTAATTTGATATTTAAATGTCAGAACCAAACCAAAGCAATGATGTTCCGTAAAACAACCAAATAGTTTTTAGTTTCTTTGTTTGCTATTTGATTTTGAGTGGAAAAAAACGATTTTCAGTAAATGTTGTGTTTATTTTTAACATCGTACATAATTGTGCTTCTGTCAAAATATTATCATCAGAGAGATAAATGTGTATTCTTTTAATTTTACCTGATTTGTGTTCTGATTTTGTTTATTTTTTGAATGGTATAGGATATTCTATTTCTATCCCCTAAAATCGCGCCATATTTGATATGCTCAAAAAGAAAGAAAGAAATGACCATGTTGCTGACATGGGATTTTTCAGGACTTTTGACATAAAAATGTATGACCCATCATCTGTATGTGTACCAAAAATGAAAACTATAACCTTTTTTTCTACCTTAATATCTAATTTTCCTGGACTAGATAAGAAAACGTGTGTGACCGTTTTTGATTACCCCGCCACGTGGGCAGCCACACTCCGTCTTTGGGGGAAATTATATATATATAAAATTTGCTTGCTTAACAGGGTTTCATGAACTTCAGTATCATTGCTAGTTTGAATTTTATACCCGTTTGAAGTTTCACATTTACGAAGTTATTTTACAGAAAATTGTTTAAAAAAAAGAAGAAGTATTGGCTCGTTCACAGAGAATTGGGTGGGTTTTTTTTAAAGAAGGTGAAATCAACATAGCAACTGTTGGCATTTTAAATTTAATTCCATATCTAGGATGCATGTAGAATAGTTTTGAATGAATTGTCTTAATCGAACATTATATTTTTACGGTTGTTGACTTTTTTTCTCTTCATTTGTACGAAGTCACTCTGTGCGACTTATGCCGAGTTTTATCATGCAGGGTCACAAATAAAACATATATATAAATATAAATAAATAAGCACTGTCAGTTCCCTTATCCATAATCATCTAGTTCGCCCCTTTTTCTGAGCTACTCTTCCGATCGTTGATTTAATCGTGTTGACTTCGGCATTAACAATTAGCCTTTTTTATTTTCAACAGATAATATCTGCCTGACGGCTCCAGAAATACTAACAGGATCTATTTTAAATGACCTCCGGTCTCCACACCTTGTTGCCTGGCCCTAATAGCACTGGCATGGGAAACAAATTGTGGTGACAACAAAGAGGCAAGGAGAGAGAGAGAGAGAGAGAGAGAGAGAGAGAGAGAGAGAGAGAGAGAGAGAGAGAGAGAGAGAGAGAGAGAGAGAGAGAGAGAAGAAAAAGAGAGAGAGGTTGAGAGAGAGAGAGAAGACAGAGAGAGGGGTTGAGAGAGAGAGAGAGAGAGAGAAATGAGAGAGGGAGACAGGGAGAAATGAGAGAGAGAGAGAGAGATAGAGAGTAATGAGAGAGAGAGGGAGAAAGAGAGAGAGAGAGAGAGCACGAAGGAGAGAGAGAGATGGGGGGGGGGAGAGGGAGAGAGAGAGAGAGAGAGAGAGAAAAACTTGAACTTTATTTTTCAAGGATAAAGATTTTAGGCAAAGCCTAGTCTTCCAATTTGTCCTTGATACATATACGAACATAGAATACAAACATGGCAAGGCATACTATTACACATACATATTTGAACATAAAGGTAGCAAAGCAGGTGCTATTGTGTGTGTGTGTGTGTGTGTGTGTGTGTGAGAGAGAGAGAGAGAGAGAGAGAGAGAGAGAGAAAATGAGAGAGAGAGAGAGAGAGAGAGAGAGAGAGAGAGAGAGAGAGAGAGAGAGTTGTTGAGAGACAGAGAGAGAGAGAGAGAAGGGGGGGAGAGAGAGAGGTTGTGAGAGACAGAGACAGGGAGAGAGATAGAGAGTAGAATTTGTTCACTGAATAAATTTGTTCAGGTCTAGTAACAAAATGTTTTATGTTGAAATTAGAAATAGAGAGAACTAAAATATAACTTCTGCTAATTTGTGTGTTTTTCATTTCAAAATTAGTCACAATTTTGTTAGCCTTTAATATCATTAAAATATTTAAGCTTTTGTTTTGTTTTGTTTGAACTGGTTTTTAAAAAACTATGAAAATAAGAATTAAGTTCAATAGAAAGAAGCTGATGTAAAAGGGCAGGAGGGGAGGGAAGGGGGATAGAAGATAGGGTGGTTGGTGGTGGATGTTTTCATAGTTATATGACAACACATCATAGACCTTTTCTTATTCAGTTTAATGTGCATACTATACATGACAATGTCTAAGGATCAATATTTCATACCAGCTCTACGAAATGCTATTAAGTTTCATCTTCATGATCCTGGTCTTCTGCTAAGCCCACACCTACCCCACCCCTACCCCTCCCTCCCCAAACCGGAATTTTCCCAAGTCTTGTTTTTTTTTAACTCTATTGGGATCAGTGCAATGTGTACCCATCTCTATGTGTCCCCGTCTCTGTGACCCTGTCTCTATACATCCCTGTCTCTATATGCCCCCATCTCTATGTGTCTTTGCTCAGATCCTGGATTTGAAGCCCTCCACTGAGGCTGGAGGGCTACTTTAAAAGTTTAAAACACACACACACACACACGCACACACCAGTATAAACGCAGGCAACTAGAACAGGATAAACTAATTTTTTTTTAAACTAAAATTATGTCGCACGACGTTGTGTAGGGTCATCAGACAGAGTCGCGCCCCTCATTAGGATGAACAAAGAGACAGAGAGATATAAGACGGGGATTTAAACAGAGATGGGGACATATAGAGACAGGGACACACAGAGACAAGGGCATATAGAGATGGGGACTCATAGGGGACCGGGACATGTAGAGACGGGGACACATACAGACAGGGACATATATAGATTGGGACGCATACAGACAGGGACATATAGAGATTGGGACACATACAGACATGGACATATAGAGATTGGGACACATACAGACAGGGACATATAGAGATTGGGACGCATACAGACAGGGACGCATACAGACATGTTCATATAGAGATTGGGACACATACAGACGGACGCATACAGACAGGGACACATACAGATATGTTCATATAGAGATTGGGACACATACAGACAGGGACATATAGAGATGGGGACACATACAAATGGGGACTTATGGAGACTGGGACACATAGACTGATAGAGACTGGGACACATACAGACGGGGACACATGCAGAGACTGACATATGATTTAGAGACAGGGACACATAAAGACTCAATTTGGGACACACAGAGACAGGGACATTATATAGAGATGGGGGGCACATAACATAGAGACAACATTGGGGACACATAGAGATGGGCACACATAGAGACAAAATTGGGGACACATAGAGATGGGCACACATAGAGACAACATTGGGGACACATAGAGATGGGCACACATAGAGACAAAATTGGGGACACATAGAGATGGGCACACATAGAGACAAAATTGGGAACACATAGAGATGGGCACACATAGACAAAATTGGGCACACATAGAGATGGGCACACATAGAGACAAAATTGGGGACACATAGAGATGGGCACACATAGAGACAAAATTGGGGACACATAGAGATGGGCACACATAGAGACAAAATTGGGAACACATAGAGATGGGCACACATAGACAAAATTGGGGACACATAGAGACGGGCACACATAGACAAAATTGGGGACACATAGAGATGGGCACACATAGAGACAAAATTGGGGACACATAGAGACGGGCACACATAGACAAAATTGGGGACACATAGAGATGGGCACACATAGAGACAAAATTGGGGATACATAGAGACGGGGACACATAGACACGAAATTGGGGACACATAGAGACAAGGACACATAGAGACTGGGACATATGCAGATGGGGACATATGATTTAGAGACAGGGACGCATAAAGACAAAATTCGGGACACACAGAGACAGGGACATATATAGAGATGGGGGGCACATAAAGACAAAATTGGGGACACATATAGACAGGCACACAAAGAGACAAAATTGGGGACACATATAGACAGGCACACAAAGACAAAATTGGGGACACATATAGACAGGCACACAAAGAGACAAAATTGGGGACACATAGAGACGGGGACACATAGAGACAAAATTGGGGACACATAGAGACGGGCACACATAGAGACTGGAACATATGCAGATGGGGACATATGATTTAGAGACAGGGACGCATAAAGACAAAATTCAGGACACACAGAGACGGCGACATATATATATAGAGATGGGGGGCACATAAAGACAAAACTGAGGACACATACATAGAGACAAAATTGCGGACACACAGAGACAGGGGGGCATATAGAGACGGGGTCACAATGCTACGAAACCTACTCTATTTCATACGTAGAGCGAGTTCAGGCTTCTTCTGCAGTCATTATACTAGTAGATCCCATAATTAATCAAGGCCCATAAACAGGGGCCCATTTCCACAGGAAACACAGACCCCATTATTACTGTTTACCTGTGGGAGAACAATTGGACACTGCAACTAGGGTTATTAACACCCTTGACGGCAAGAGTTAAGCCCTCGTTGATCAGTATCCAAAAGGGAATTCACTTTTGCAAAATTCAGCCATTAAGTGGCCTCAAAAAGGGTTATTGGTGAGAGTTATTCCCTTGTTTGGTCAGTAATCAACCATCTTCCCCCGCCCACCAAGGGCATTCACTCTTGCAAAAGGCAGCCATTAAGTGGCCTCAAATAGGGTTATTGGTGAGAGTTATTCCCTTGTTTGGTCAGTACTCAACCATCTTCCCCCACCCACCAAGGGCATTCACTCTTGCAAAAGGTGTTCTTTGCAGTGGCCAGTAGGAAAGAAACGTGAGATGCATTGTGTGCTTGTTCCCCCTTACATTAAAAAACCCCACCAGGGTGTGTATGTTGTGAGTCTCTGTCTGTCTGTCCTCTCTCATTCTGTGTGTATTGTGTGTGCGTGTGTCTGTGTGTGTGTGTGTGTGTGTGTGTGTGTGTGCGTGTGCGTGTGTGTGTGTGTGTGCGTGTGCGCGCATGTGTGTATGTGTGTGTCTGTGTCTGTTCTCTCTCTCTCTCTCTCTCTCTCTGTGTTTATGTGTGAGTGTGTGCTCTTCAATTTAATACCTATTCACATAAGTGATTTCACACACCCAAAAATAAGAGAGAGAGAGAGAGAGAGAGAGAGAGAGAGAGAGAGAGAGAGAGAGAGAGAGAGAGAGAGAGAGAAAGAGAGGGAGAGAGAGAGAGAGAGAGAGAGAGAGAGAGAAAGAGAGGGAGAGAGAGAGAGAGAGAGAGAAAGAAAGAGAGGGAGAGAGAGAGAGAGAGAGAGAGAGAGAGAGAGAGAGAGAGAGAGATGATGATGAAAGGTTATACCTATAACACCTAACATAACATGCATAATAACAATCAGATTAACAATTAAAAAAAAGATAAGCAAAAATAAGTTAAGCATGAAACAAAACCATTGAAGTGTGAGTGTGTGTGAGAGAGCATGCATGCAAGCATGCATGTGTGTGTGCATTTGTGCGTGTGTACGCTTGTATGTGTGTGTGTGTGTGCGCACATGTGTGTGTGCATGTGTGTGTGCATGTGTGTGTGCGTTTGCGTGTGTGTGTATGTGTGTGCGTGCGTGCATGAGTGTGTGTGTTTGCGTGTGTGTGTTTCATGCTCATGTGCGTGCATGTGAGCGTGTGTGCGTGTGTCTTTATGTGCAAGTGTGTGTGATTGCCTTGAAGTTGAATGCTCTCTTTGCAGGGGGTACAGAGAGGGGCGGGCAATATTTGATTTATATTCCCGGGGGCACGAAATACAATTACTGTTCACATACAGATACAGAGAGAGAGAGAGAGAGAGAGAGAGAGAGAGAGAGAGAGAGGAGAGAGAGAGAGAGAGAGAGGAGAGAGAGAGAGAGAGAGAGAGAGAGAGTGATATAACAGAGAGAGGGGGGGGGAGGGAGGGAGGGGAGAGGAGAGAGGGAGAGAGAGAGAAACAGAGAGGGGGGAGGGAGGGAGAGGAGAGAGGGAGTGAGAGAAAGAGAGAACACAGAGAGAGAGAGAGGACACACAGAGAGAGAGAGAGAGGAGGGTGAGTGAGGGAGGGAGGGAGAGAGAAGGGGAGAGAAAGAGGGAGATTCCCTGCACACTACAATACCATTAGTTCTAGCTCCTTTGAAGACAACCAGTGCTGGGTGCCTACCTACCTACCTACCTACCTACCTAACCCACCAGTCCTAGGGGTCTTCAATACAGGATTGTGACAGGCAGAATTAGAGGGCTATCAGTATCGAATTGGCAAACACACAACGCCTTGGAAAACTATCTGGGGTCAATTTCTTCCCTGATGGCCTAAAAAAGAAAAAAAAAAAAGAAGCACACACACACACTGGCTGGAAAGAGGGTGGGGGGAGGGGGTTGGGGTGGGATTATAGAGTATGGGGAAGGTGGGGGGGGGGGGGGGGGGTGAGAGGAGCTAACATGAGGCTAAAGAGAAATAAAGAAACGGCAACACACACAAAATGGATCAATGGAGGAATCAACAATGGTCTGATACCCCTACCCTACCCCCCCCTCCCCATACACACACACACACACACAAAGCTAAAACTAATAAATGATAAACCATGCGGCTAAAACTGAAGAAAGTGTGGTTAGCATTGTCTGCGAAACAACCACTTCTTCAGAAATTATGTTCTTGCCTAATAATAACTGATACAGTGGAACCTCCCTTATAAGACCTCCCATTATAAGACTCCCTCCCATATAAGACCTACTTCTCTAAGACATTGCCCTTCTTTGTAAGTATTAAAATTACCTCCCTTATAAGACCCCTCCCTTATAAGACCTCATTTTGGATGATTTTTGAAGGTCTTATAAGGGAGGTTCCACTGTAATTGACTTTAGCAGTTCAGAAAATTCCAAAAGATGGTGTGTTCTGAGAAGGCTATTCATATAAATTATTTTAATTATATACAGAGAGACAGGGTACACTTTTGCCCACTACTTCCCGTTTTTCTTAATGGCAAGTAGGAAAAATGGCCATTCCAGGCCAATACTTTTACTGTTGTAAAATAAAGGTTCATTGTCATTATCATTATCTTTCACTTGGGAGATATTTTTCCCCCTCAAGTGTTGAGCATATGTTTTAAAATCTCACTATTAATCCCTTCACAACTGGAGACATTTTGATAAATTAATCTTCTTTATTATCATAAAATGGAAATGAGACTTTTTGTTAGACTAAATCTGGAGAGAAAAAAATGGTCTAGAGATATATCTTTCCCGACTTATCTAAAAAAACAAAAACCATCATTCCAGGGCTATGACATCAAAAGTTATGACATCATCATTGACATAATACGGGGGGCCAGGCAGGGAAGGGGTTAAGGTAGCCAGGTTTTCTTCTTCTTCTTCTTCTTCGATTGCTCAGCTCAGACAGTTTCCTGTCAATTATGAGCGCAGATGCATCATGCTGCCGCTATGCGCCTAACTAAGAAACAGTTAGGCCCCAGCAAGTCCGACTTCGGCTGGAGGAAATCTTTTTGAAAGTGTTTCGTGAAAAAAGGCAGTAGAATGGACCGGTAAGGCAGAAAGATAGTATAACTAGAAGACAGTAAGCAAAGGGAAAAGGCAGAGTCAAAGAGAGTGACAGATTAGAGGAAGTTACAAGCACAGAACTTCCAGAAGGTGGGGGAACTATTTATACGAAAGACCCCCCGGTATCCCCACAGGGGGAAGCCAGGTTTTGATTCTAGTCATTTCTTAAGTGTGTTTTATATGCAGGACACATTGAAAGAAGACAAGCAGAGACTAGGGTGCATTGTAGTATGTCAGTGGTCCTAGTTTCTTTCATTCTCGTTTTGAATTCATCTCTTTCTTTCCCTCTCTTACGCAAACATACATGCACAGACACACACAGACAAACAGAAAGCTACACATGTCAAACAAACAAACAAACAAAAAACAAAAACAAACGCACCTTCCCAATACAACATTCTTTGTCACAGTCAAAAGCTTTCGGCGCATTGCTTGCACAAGGAGCGAATTCTTTAAAATGCAGATTGCAACAACCTAGTCAAGAAAGCTACACAAAAGGAACGGTTTCAAATCCACGCAATCCCTTCCAACAAGTGACCTACAGAAACGAAACGCCAACAGGGCCTCTAGCAGAACTAATAAACCGGCAATGCACAATGGCGCGGCACCTTCTTTCAACAAACACCAGTCACGCAGTCCATTGCCTGCCTTGTTGCTCGCCGATGAAGATAGACTGACTGAAAAATGAAATTTCTTCCACTAGAAGTTTCTCCCCGATTTCTTTTCACAGCTAATCTTGGGGGGTGTACTTTAGCCCCACAAAGCAAACTCAATCAGGTATCAGTGGGTGCTTGCTCATGCGCATTTTCCCCATTCATTTTCTATTGATAAACACACTGACTGTCCGCCAAACAAGGGTGTGGGACCTCTCCTTTCAGTTTATCACGTAAACAAGTGGAAAATCTTGAGTGGTGGCCAAAATAGTTGTTGTTGTTGTACCCTGGCTAAAAGACTCCAAGGATCATGGCCACTTCTTCAGCCACTCGTGTTGGAACCGGTGTTCCCTCGCACTAGTGCTGTTATCTTCGGGCTGCTTCTCCGAAACTGTTGATGCAGTAGCTGTTTCTGCAACATCTTCTGCACACTCGTTTGGCAGAGGATTTCTTCTTTTTTTTTTTTACTTTGCCGCCACAAAAATCAAAGTCGAAGAGCGTCGTTGTCCGCTTCATTTTGAAGAAAATTCAACATGGCGGGTAGGACTCTCGCAACTTCTTGTTGGTAAAACGAGATGAACGCGATTGGTTGATTTACACTAACATTGTAAAGGAACCAATGAAATGTCGAGAAATCATTCATTCCTGCTCGATGCTTTCGGTTTGTGCAGATGACAGATTAAGCAGACGATGAAGGAATTCCCACAGCGATCAGTAAAATGTGAGGGTAGTTCTGCAAATATGTGGGTGTCGCCCCGCGTTTAGATCAGATTATTGTGGGAAGGAACAGATTTTGGGGGGATTGTACCAATCACGCGCCCTAGAATCAGCTATGCACCAATGATAATGATTGTAAAAAGCTGCACAGAGAGTCCACAAGTCTGGTACCAAATAAATTAAAAACTCACCAAGTCGTCATCGGCGATGTGCTTGAAGCTCTCCACAGCCCTCCAGAACACTATGTTCTCCTCACTGAACTCCTTCTTCAAGAAATCCTGTGCACATACACACACATGCACGTTTGAAGGCCCACATGCAAACACACATACATGGCAAGCATGCACATATGCGCACACATATATACCCACAAATGCAGACAAGCATGCATGCGCACACACACGCATGCATGCAAACACGCGCATTCACAAACACACACACACAAATGCACACATGCACGCACATGAAACACACACACACACACTCTCTCTCTCAACACATACACTCTCTCTATATATATATATACACAGAATACATATAAATAGGCATATACACACACTCAGGAGAATGGACCAGTAACAGTAAGGCAGAATGATAGTAGGTGACAGAAAGCAAGGGGAAAAGGCAGAATCAAAGAGAGTGACAGACTGGAGGAAGTTACGAGTGCAGAACTTCCAGAAAAAGGTATTTGGTATATATATTCTAGTCACAGAGACAAGTCTGTGAAATTTGGGCTGCTCCCACCTTGAGAGCGTGTCACTGCAAGCACAGCACCACCGGGTTTTTTTGTGTGTGTTTTTGGGGTGGGGATGGGTGTGTGTGTGAGAAAGGGTAGCGGACTTAGGAAAACCAGCTATCAATCAAAAGTGGGGATTATGCACCCATGGTAGGGGGGATTGGGGGGGGGGGGAGATTATGGTAGGGGGGAATTGGGGTAGGGGGCGGATTAGGGTATGGGATTGGGGTAAGGGGGATTGTGATAGGGGGGATTGGGGTAGGGGGGTGATTAGGGTAGGGGATTGGGGTAGGGGGGATTGTGTGACTAGGGGGTCATTGGGGTAGGGGGGGATTAGGGTAGGGATTGGGGTAGCTGGGGATTTGTGATAGAGGGGGATTGGGGTAGGGGGAGATTAGGTAGGGGATTGGGGGTAGGGGGATTGTGATAGGGGGGATTGGGGTAGGGGGGATCGGAGGGTAGGGAGATTGTGGATAGGGGGGTATTGGGGTGGGGTGGGGTAGAGGGTTGGGGTTAGAGGGGTTTTGGGTAGGGGGGCGTACAGGGTAGAGGGGGGTGTGGGGTAGGGGGGGTTGGGGTAGGGGGGGGGGATTGGGGTAGGGGGATTGGATCTTGGGGGGGGGGGTACGGGGGGGATTGGGGGGAGGGGCTTTGGGAGGGTAGGGGGGGATTGGGTAGGGGGATTTGGGTGAGGGGGGATTGGGGTAGGAGCGTGGATGGGGTTTGGGGGTGGGGGGGATTGGTGTAGGGGGAGGATTGGGGGGGTAGGGGGGTCTGGGGTGGGGGGGGGGGATTAGGGTAGGGGTTGTTGGGTAGGGGGGGGGATTGGGGTAGGGGACACATATAACTCACAGTGAACACGCCGACGCCCACAGGGTCTCCCAACAGGCGATGGAAGTTGACGGCCCACCCTGCCACCCTCCCTGCACCCCCCTCCTCCTCATCATCCCCATCCTCATAGTCCCCGGAAGCGTTGCTGTGTGGGTGATAACGATGATGATGATGGTGATGAGGATGATGGTGGTGGTGATGATGATGAAGGTGGTTGCCGCTGCTGCTGCTGCTGTTGTGGGCGATGATGCTGTTGACGCTGTTGGCCCCCACCAGTCTCCCCCCTACCACTCCCCCTCCCATTCCTAGGGCTCTGGGGTTGTGGTTGATGTGACTGTGGTCTCCTCCATCCCCTACTGCCAAGGACTGAAACAGAAACACACACAAAAACCCTTATAGGTGATAACATTGTGAGCCCAGATGTTATCTAGACAAAACTTACTTCTTCAGTCTGGGGATCTAGGTAAGTTTGATGAATGTGTGTGTGTGTGTGTGTGTGTGTGTGTGTGGTGTGTGTGTGTGTGTGTGTGTGGTGTGTGTGTGTGTGTGTGTTGATGTGTGTGTGTGTGTGTTGCGTGGCGGCGTGCGTGTGTGCGTGCGTGTGCATGGGTGTGAGCGTGTGTGTGTGTGTGCGCATGTATATACACAGAGAGAGAGAGAGAGACAGAGAGAGAGAGACAGAGAGAGAGAGAGAGGAACAGAGAGAGAGAGAGACAGACAGAGAGAGAGAGAGAGAGACAGACAGAGAGAGAGAGAGAGAGAGAGAGAGAGTCAGAGAGAGAGGAGAGAGAGAGAGAGAGAGAGAGGAGAGAGAGAGAGAGAGAAGAGAGAGAGAGAGAGAGAGAGAGAGAGAGAGAGAGAGAGCAGTGTTTAGCAACGCCAAGACTTATCGGCCAGGCCACACGTCCACTAAAAATCACACGGCACTGTACGATACGATTCGATCACATGATTTTGAAGCGCGAATCACATTTGTTATTGGAGACCATGTGATCGAATCGTATCATACAGTCATGCAATTTTAGTGGATGTGTGACTGGCCCTTTACACTCTTTTAACTCGTGGGGTGTGCACATGGCACAAGAAAACAGGAGAGGAAGAGGAGAGGGAGAGACAGAGAGGACACTTCATACTAAAGTATTATAATTGAATGCCAATACTGGCAATAGCAATACTTCCAGAGACTGACAGACAGACAGACATGTAGACAATAGAAGGGATGTTACGCTTCCAGTAACAACTTATGGTTATCCTGTTAATCGACAAAAGCTTTAAAACATAGCCAATTAAAACAGGTGGGACATGGGAGCGAGCTGGCGAGAGAGGAGAGACGAGGACGTGAGTGAATGTGTGTGTGTGAAAAAAAAATGATCGAGCCTATGAAACGTCTGTGTTTAGTATCAATAAACGCAATAAACAGACCAAATTCAACCAGGAATTTGTGTGCTACTGTGAGGAGAGAGAGAGAGTGAGAAGAGAGAGAGAGAGAGGAGAGAGAGAGAGAGAGAGAGAGATTGCTGTGAGAGAGAGAGAGAGAGAAGAGAGAGAGAGAGAGAGAGAGAGAGAGAGGAGAGAGAGACGAGAGAGATAGAGAGAGAGAGTGATTTGGACTCGGAATGTTTTAATGATTTAGGCCAACAGTCCCCATCATGATGAGAGAGAGAGAGAGAGAGAGAGAGAGAGAGAGAGAGAGAGAGAGAGAGAGAGAGAATGTGCAATGAGAGAGAGACACAGAGATAGAGAGAGAGAGACAGAGCCCAGAGAGAGAGAGTAAGAGCAGCCAGATTTTTTTGGATCAGCCCACAATCATGAGAAGAGGGGAGGGGGGTAGATCAGGTAGAATATACGATGCAGAAAGATGATGAAGTAAGGTTGAGGGGCGGAAAGGGGGGGGGGGGGGGGGCGAGAAGGGATGAAGGAGGGGAGGGAAATGGGTAGAGAGAAAGAAGCACTGAGAGGAAATGTAAAAGAGAGATGCTTGGAACATGGGCACACCAAGACAAATAAGACATAAAAGGAAGGACAGAGAGAGAGTGTGTTAAAGGGGAAAACAACCGATCCCAGGGATCGGGTCTTTCTCGCCAGAAAAGCTCTGCCTCACGCGGTGACTTGCACAACAGAGAACAAAGAAGGGCGAACCGTCTCTCTCACCAGCTGTGATTCAAATGCGGCGCGCGCTCAGCGCCTCCCCTCTTTTATAGTCCGGCCGTGCCTTTAACAATCATGATTATTTCAGAAACATTCGGGACTTTCCTGGTATTGCAGTACCTCCAGGATCGTCCCACTATCTTTATAGTTATTAATGTCCCAGGTTGGAGGACGATAAAACAGAGACTTTCATTCACAGAGTGTGGCACAAGATGAGTGGAGGGTAAGCAATACAAAGGGAGTTCTAATTGACTGACTTTTTTTCAGCCAACATTCTTTAACCCTTTCACCGCCAGCCATATTTCAGCCAAAAATGTCCATTAAATTTACCTGGGTAGAGAACAAAATCTATCTGCAGTATTGGGGATTTTTCTGTGACATAATATATAAAACAAGGTCTATCCTTACTTCCCAAAACTAAGGCAATAGGGCCTTTGGGTAATAGACCCCAATTTGATGCCTTTCAGTGACATAGGTATTAAATCACTGTGGTGCTAAAATGCGACTTTGGCGGTGAAAGGGTTAACAAAAAACAGCAACAACCACACAAAAACAAAACAACAAAAAACCTTCATTCAACACAATTTCCTTTTAAACAAAATTGTCATTCTCGACAAAAAACTCGTCAGCATGCGCAACACTGTACACACACACACACACACACACACACACACACACACACACACGAACACACACGCACGCACACACAAGCAAACGGCACACACACACGAACCACAACAGTTACAAGCAAATAAACACTGTCCCACAACAACAACAAAACAAGTGACGTTCCACTTCCCACGCTGATCAAACCAACATTTAAATAAAAGCCCATAGACCTCAGGGCATTACATTCCTTGGGTGGCTAGCTACTGAGTGGAACGAACCCTGTTCTTTATGTGATTTGCAGGCCGATTAAGTGCAGGAGAGCCAAGGGTCAAGTCTTGGACTTAGGGATAATCAGTCTGCAAGCAAGTTACCCAGCACTTAATATTTTATCCATTCCAGTAATTAACAGCCCCTGCCAACAAAAGAAAGGGGGTAAAATTAATGGAGCTCCTTATCCTGGGAAAAATTAGGTTATACTTATAGGGTTTTCCACTCAAGCACAGGCAGATTCCACAACAAATGACACCAGAAACTTCTTCTTCTACTTCTTCTGCGTTCCCGGCCATATGGCCATAATTGGTTAAGGAACGTATGTGTCCCGGTTTTCAGTTTTCACTGGTCTCCCTGCTGTGTACAGCCGACACATTCCCATTTCGGAGGAGGTGCTCAAAGGAGAAAAATTATTTGGAGATTTTATGAAAAAAGGCAGGAAATGGGCCAATAAGTCAGAAAGATAGTAAAATGATAGAAAACAAAGGGAAAAGGCTAGAGTCAAAAGAGAGTGGCATATTAGAGGAAAGCTACAAGCACAGAAATTCCAGAGGGTGTGGGAACTATTTTTTTAATGAAAGACCACCCCTGGTACTCCCCACGGGGAGTCACCAGAAACAAAACACACCCTTTGTCTGTAAATCTTTCAAGCTTCTGAAATTTGGAATATTGTGATAGTTTTTATGTGTCTGGTTTCTGCAGTGGTGATATTTATTTTTTGAGGTCTTGATGTAACACTATTACCTTACTTGTGTTCATCCTTTTTCTGCCAATGTTATCTAAATTGAGACTTTGCTGTATTAAAATCATTTGTAACAGAATTTGTATCTGACTTGTATCTTCTATCAAGGCAATACTGACTACCTACTCTGCATGAGTGCGTGTGTGCATGCGTGCGTGAATGCAAGCGTGCATGAGTGCAGTTACCTTTTAC
>CM065683.1:22469860-22489860 GCA_017654935.2 Phymorhynchus buccinoides
ACATGCAGAATGTTGACGTGTCATTGAATGTTTACCTCTGGTGTGTCAAAGATCTGTTTGTAAATGCAGAATGTTGACGATGTGTCATTGAATGTTTACCTCTGGTGTGTCAAAGATCTGTTTGTAAATGCAGAATGTTGACGATGTGTCATTGAATGTTTACCTCTGGTGTGTCAAAGATCTGTTTGTAAATGCAGAATGTTGACGATGTGTCATTGAATGTTTACCTCTGGTATGTCAAAGATCTGTTTGACATGCAGAATGTTGACGATGTGTCATTCAATGTCTACCTCTGGTACGTCAAAGATCTGTTTGACATGCAGGATGTTGACGATGTGTCATTCAATGTTTACCTCTGGTATGTCAAAGATCTGTTTGACATGCAGGATGTTGACGATGTGTCATTCAATGTTTACCTCTGGTACGTCAAAGATCTGTTTGACATGCAGGATGTTGACGATGTGTCATTCAATGTTTACCTCTGGTACGTCAGAGATCTGTTTGACATGCAGGATGTTGACGATGTGTCATTCAATGTTTACCTCTGGTACGTCAAAGATCTGTTTGACATGCAGGATGTTGACGATGTGTCATTCAATGTTTACCTCTGGTATGTCAAAGATCTGTTTGACATGCAGGATGTTGACGATGTGTCATTCAATGTTTACCTCTGGTACGTCAAAGATCTGTTTGACATGCAGGATGTTGACGATGTGTCATTCAATGTTTACCTCTGGTATGTCAAAGATCTGTTTGACATGCAGAATGCTGACGATGTGTCATTCAATGTTTACCTCGGGTGTGTCAAAGATCTGTTTGACATGCAGGATGTTGACGATGTGCCAGGTGTCACTGAATGTTTACCTCGGGTGTGTCAAAGATCTGCTTGACATGCAGGATGTTGATGATGTGCCAGGTGTCACTGAATGTTTACCTCGGGTGTGTCAAAGATCTGCTTGACATGCAGGATGTTGACGATGTGCCAGGTGTCACTGAATGTTTACCTCGGGTGTGTCAAAGATTTGTTTGACATGCAGGATGTTGACAATGTGCCATTGAATGTTTACCTCTGGCGTGTCAAAGATTTGTTTGACATGCAGGATGTTGACAATGTGCCATTGAATGTTTACCTCTGGCGTATCAAAGATCTGCTTGACATGCAGGATGTTGACGATGTGCCAGGTGTACTTGGTGAAGGCGCCCAGGGGCAGGGCGTCCCGCCGGGTGAAGGTTGAGGTGCAGTTGGGCAGGCGCTTCTTGCGGCTCCCCCCGGAAATCCTCTGCTGCAGGCAGTCGAACATCATCTGGTGGGCGTGGAACACTAGAGGCTCTGGAGCGCCTGCACAAAGAGCAGTACAAACCATCCATACATGTTGCGTGAATGTACTGAGAAGATGAAGTGGTACAGAGAAAGAGAGAGAGGGAGGGAGAGAGAGAGGGAGGGAGAGAGAGGGGGGGAGAGAGAGAGAGAGAGAGGGAGAGAGAGGAGAGAGAGGAGGAGAGAGAAAGGGAGAGGGAGGAGGGAGAGAGAGGGGGAGAGAGAGAGAGAGAGAGAGAGAGGGGGGGAGAGAGAGAGAAAGGGAGAGAGGGAGTGAGAGAGAGAAGGGGGGGGGGGGAGAGAGAGAGAGAGAAAAACAGAGAGAGAAAACTTAAAAACTTAAACTTTATTTTCCAAGGATATAGATTTTAGGCAACGCCTATTCTTCCAATCTGTCAAGGGAGAAGAGAGGGGCAGAGAGAGAGAGGGGGGGGGAGAGAGAGAGAGAGAGAGAGGAGAGAGAGAGAGAGAGAGAGAGAGAGAGAGAGAGAGGAGAGAGAGAGAGAGAGAGAGAGAGAGAGAGAGAGAGAGAGAGAGAGAGAGAGAGAGAGAGAGAGAGAGAGAGAGAGAGAGAGAGAGAGAGGCCTGCTATATCGGCAAGCCATAACAAAGAAACTGTCTACTGGGTCTGTCAACTGAGCGCATGATGCAAGTCACATAACATCAGTTGGCATAACACCAGTCTCACTACCCTTTTAACCCTTTCGCCGCCAGCAGACCTGTTTACCCCAAATCTTCACTGTCAGTAATCCCAAGCTTTGAAAACAGTAATTTTAGGCATCTGTCCGTAATTTTGCTGTCCGAGAAATCTTTCACCAGAATGTTTTGCTGCCGTCAAACCATTTGTTGAGCGGGGGGGGGGGGGGGGGGGGGGGGGCTTACACGCATGCTACAATTTCCCATCCAAACCCAACTTCGACAATTGCCGAAAATACCTAGAAAAATGGCGGCATGGAGAAATAAACCAGAAGTATTTATTCAAGGGTCATATCACTCGAAGTGATACCTTTGATAGCAGACGACAGAGTAGCGAGTACGGCTCAAACGCCATGCATTCTTTTGATTTCTTCTTCTTCTTTTTTTTCCGCACTCGTTCAGCGGAAATGTGGATTTCTTTGCTGCTGACCGAAATAGCGAATCTGAGGTCTCAATACGTAATAATTACGGACAAATCCGTAGGAAAAACAGGTCTGCGCCAGCCATTTTTCAGCAAAATGTTTCCATTAAACTTACCTGGGTAGAGAGAAAAAATGTGTCTGTAATATTGGAGATTCCTCTGCGAGATACTTTAAGTAAGGCCTATCCTTACCTCCCAAAATTAAGAGAATAGGGTCTTTGGATAACAGACCCTGATTTGATGCCTTTTAGTGACATGGGTGTTAAATCATTATGGTGCAAAAATGCGACGTTGGCGTTGAAAGGGTTAAAGTCTGTGCTTGACTGCGTCACAAGACATCTTGAGGAAGTCTAACAAATGTTTTGCAATTTGAAGATGATCCCTCTTCAAACCGAAACTATTCATAACAAAACACAGGTTCTTTAATTTCCTTGTTGTTGCTATTATTGGTTAATCTTAAAATTTGTGTGAAACAACGTGACGGTCATCATCATAATATAAGGAACAATTCTGCTAATATTAATTCAGATGGGGATGGCAGTTTAGCCACTAGGAGGCAGTACACATTTCAATTACAGACCTGCCTACTTGGAATTTTCGCAATCAGTAGTCCAGCCATCAATTTTCGGTAGCATGGCAAAAATTTTCGTAGCATCCACAAACGACGGCAATCGATTTGTTCTCTTCCTGAGCTGAAACGCACTGCTTATGTTTTGCCGATTGAACGTGTTGACGGCAATCGTCTCTACCGCCATGATTCACAGAGAAGTCCGCATGGCAGAGGTTGCACTGCAGTGAGCATGGTTCTCACCGAGTCAACTTCTGACGATGCAAGGCCACTCCTCCGTGTAAGCTATTTTGAAAACTTGTGCGGCAGGCCGATGTTTTTTCTTAGAACAAGATGGTGTGCCAGATAATTTTCGTTTTCTGGTTTGGGTTCGTTTTTCTTAGTTTGAAACATCTCCCGAATCGCTACTGCTGCTGGAGTCCGCCATTTTTTCAAGAGAAAGTAATAAGAACGCATGTGCAGTCACTTTGATAAAAACGAAGTGACTAGGTTATCGCGCGTGACACGGCGTCTGCTCTTAGAAACAGACAAAACCGGGAACGGCATAAGCAAAAATAAAATGTGGCATTTTTTTTTCTTTCCGTAGCAACGTTAAGGTTGCCGTAGCTCCGTAGCAAAGCTTTATTTTTCGTAGCTGCTACGGCCAAATCGTAGCAGTAGGCAGGTCTGCAATTAGCACACACACACAAACAGACAGGTCACTTTCCCTTTACAATGTACTCCCCATGTTATAGAACTGGGAGTAGAAAAACAATCTGTGAATGACAGTGAGGAGTGTGTGTTGCACTGACCGTCAAACTGGTAGTGCATGGTCTGGTTGATGCGCTCGGTCACGCTGGCCAACCACTGCAGGAAGGTGAGGTTGACCCCGCGCTCCTCCAGCTGGGGAGGGGCCGACAGACCTGGCCCTGTCAAACACAAACAGTGTAGTTCTCTAAAGCAGAGTCAAACAAAGCTAAAGCAACTAAAGCTGCAGCTTCGTTAATATCAATCAATGTCTCAAACAATAAATGAAAGTTGATGATGAAAATCCGTTTAACGTCCTCCGGTCTGAAACAGACACATAAGGGACATTAGTAGATATAAAGATGGTGGGAACGATCCTTGAGGCAATGCCCGGAGGCAGTGCAACTCCAGGAGAGTCCCGAATTTTTAACGATATAGATGTATTAAGTATACATTTTTATACTTTAAATAAATGAAAGTAAGAGAGACTATCTTTACCTATACAATAAAATTCAGTGTGCTTCTGCATGTCTGTGTGTGCGTTTGTTTGTTCGTCATGTTACTTATGAACCGGTGGATAGATTTGCTTCAAATTTTGTGTGGTGGTGCATCGTGGTACGCAGATGGTTCCATAGACATGTTGAACCTCCAGGGCAAATATCCGCCAAGAAATACTCACTAGTCTGTAAGATCGTAAATGCCGTTGCAAATGGTAGTAATCAGGGGCTGGGAAGTAACTCAGGGGCTGGACTGGCTATCAGCGCTTACTTCCCTTGGACTACAAACCTGACTGAATGAGAGAGGGAGAGAGAGAGCGTGCGTGCGCGTGTGTGTGTGCGTGCAACGTAATGAGCTGTTTTGCTAGCGGTATATAAAGTGACTCTTATAACGAAAGAAAAAGGGAACCAACGCAAAGCAGCATTTTTTTCACCTTTCCTTGTGTCTCAAAATGACGCTGGAAAACAGAAAAAAAGTTGCGCAGTCGATTGCCTTTAAGTTTCTTAAACATAATGGCTTATCTTTTTGGAGAAAAAAATCTTTCAATACAAAATCTTGGAAGTTCACAAAGCTAATTTTTCTAAATGGTGCAGGAAAATAAAAGGAAACATGCCACTTTTAGAAAATGGAATGTCAAATAAAGAAATATGCAAATACAAAAGCCTACAATTAAAACAGTAAATTTCAATCTAAAACCACAAAAACAGGTGATTTTCTAACCTGGGGCCTTTTTTGGAGTGGGGGTGGCCTTGTTGAGGGTGAGCACCTGTTTGATGGGGCTGGCTTTGAGGGCTGTGGGCTGCAGCACACTAACCGGGGACTTTTGCTCCTGGAGGGTTAACAGCGCACTGCTGGCCTGTGCTACCACCCCCGCTGTAATCATCACCATCATCATCATCATCATCATCATTGCCATCATGAACTGTAAAGGTGTGGCAGGACATTGCTAGGAGACCAGCTTTTGGAGGGTTAGCAAAGCTATGGTCGGCTTAGGCAACCACCCCTGCTTCAAAGAGTAACATCATTTTTGTCGTGTGTGTGTGTATGCATGTGTGAGGGGGTGGGGGGCATGTGTTGGCATAAATGTGTATGCACACGTGTATGTGTGTGTTTTGATGTGTAGGTGTGTGTCTAAGAAAGAGAATCTGAGGGAGATGATGTAATCTGATTTTGTTACTATTTTGTTTCTCTATTATATTGGTTGTCCATTCATGTGCACTCTTTCGTTGTTGTTGGATTGTGTCTTGTGCAAAACCAAAATGATTTCCTTTGTATTACGATGCATTGGCTGATTAAAGAATCTTGAATCTTGAATTTCTGAAAAAGAGAGTGAGTGAGTGAATGAATGAGCAAGTATATTTGTGTGCATAAAGTGATGTACTGCAGACCCGGGTTAGCACCCCAGATGTGCACAGTAAAGCCCACAACATTACAACATATACAGCCTTTTGATGGCTAAGGTCATCACCACCCCAATTTTAATACCCATCATCATTATCATCTTCATTGCCCAATAACACATTTGATACCCCCTCCCCCTTCCTCCACCCCACCCAAAACAAATCAAGAAAAATCAAGAACAGAATATTCATGAGGCAAAACATCTCCATTAAGTTCGACTTTCCTAAAAAGCAAACCTACCCAAGGTCTCGTCTTTCTTGATCTTCTTCTCCGGGGGCGGGGAGTCAAGGAGGTTGTCAGTGACAATGACCTCTAGCGTGGCAGTGCCGTCAGCAATCTCTGCCAGGCTGTCCATGGGCTGGTAGACGGTCAGCACCTGCCGCTGAGGCTGCTCCTGGTGGGGGTCAGTGTCCACCGCCGCCGCACCCGCCTGGCTCACTGCACACAGCAACACAGCAACAGTGTACGGCAGTGTTCTGACCCAGGAGGACTCTCCCTGCACCTCAGACTAGCTTTGTTACAATACGAAAACGGATAAACCAACTTAGAAAACGATTTGCTTTGCAGTGCTTAACACAGGCATCAGAATAGTCTGATATGTCCAATCCTCTGAAAACTGCGGTAAAAGGGCCACCAAGGCCCTAGATTGTGGAGGGACAACATTGAAATCAGTTCTTAGCATCACCAGAAAGGCTTAATATAGTGAGAAATCACTTTAAAATGATATTTAGCACAAAGGATAACACTGATATAAAAAGGCAAAACCACAGACAAGAGAAGCCAATCCTCTGTCGGAAATTCTTAATTCTCTGAAATCCTCTGATCCTCTGACAATTCTGATGCCTGTTAACACTGATAATCTGTTAATCCGTGCTCCTTTCACTTTCCATTACCCCTTTCCCCTCCCCATGGAAGAAAACCCTCTTCAATCCATTAAACAGTTAAGTCTTGAACTCTCTACACTTGAATGGGCCAGAGGTAAACAAAGATCACAAGTCCCAGATGCCTCTTTACTATTAGCATTGAAAACAAACAAACAAACAAGAGAGAGAAAATGGAGTTTTACGTCCTCTTGGTCTGAATCAGACACATATGGGACATTTGTAAATACAAATATGGTGGGAACAATACTGGAGGCAATGCCCGGAGGCAGTACGAAACCAGTAAAGTCCCGATTTTTTATTAATACAGATAGCTGTAGCGGTGACCACGCCTCGGTTAAACCTCATCGGCTATGGCACCGCCACAAGTATATCATAGCAAACAAACAAACAAAATGAATATTTTTCTATTTAACTCCAAAATTCAGCTAAGCATGCACACAAAATATCCACTGACAGACCTATTCCAGGGAAAAGGTATTGGGGGTTGATGTAGCTGGCAAACTGTTTAGTTCCATTTTAAAAATTCATTTTACACTGACAGTAAAGCACCATGTCAACAAGCTTGTCTAGAGACTGACCCATTCCAGGAAGATATAGCAACATGGGTGCAACTCCCCAAAATGAAAAAAAATGAAAGGTAGGGGTCCAGGGACCCATGGTCCCGGCAGGGTACAGGGGCAGAGCCCCGTCGGACGATTCAAGGTGGCAACTTAAGAGATATAACGAGACAGACAGACAGCTAAAATGATAGAGACAGTTTGAGTTTGATAAGCCTTGTAAAATTATTACATTGCCTTTGTAAACTTCCAAGATGAAAACAACTAAGTTCAAAACGCCCCAAATCGCTTGTGGTATTTTTTAAATTTTTTGGGGATGAATTAAAAAAAAATGAAGTTCATTTTCTGGTAAAATTAAAAATACTGAAATCAGTGTAAAAATGAAAGAGCACCCATGCAGCAAGCATAGCAGATTACAAAAAAACAAAAAATTTGACCAACCTATTCCAGGGAAGACGTGGCTGTTGAGACTGATGTAGTAGGCAAACTCCTCAGCCAGCTTGTCGTCGCTGGCAAAGGCGCAGATGCAGGCGTAGAAATGGACGCAGTACTTTTTGGAGTCATCCCGAGGACGCCCCTTCAGCGACTGACACACACAATTACACTTCATTCTTAACTCACTGCCTTGCACAATTGAACATTGTTCTTAACTGAACAAAGAAACAAACGTAGCACTAGCAAAGGCATAGATGCATTTGTAGAAATGGACGCAGTACTTCTTGGAGTCATCCCGAGGATGACCCTTCAGCGACTGACACACAAATTTAAAAAAAATTCTATTTGAACCAATAAATAATTGAACATCAGTCTAACTTAGCTAACAAAGCGCAGTAATGAAACAGAATTTTTTGGAGATATTGTAGCACACTCTTTCATGGGCCAATACAAACAGTTTAACCCTAACATTATTCAGACTGAAGAAAGGAATTTGACAGACACAAACATTTGTGAAGTAAAAAGATTTCTTTTTTTTTCTTTTGTTGCCATTCGACAATAACATAAAAAATGCTCAAACATGTAATATATCAGTTATTTTTTCACTAATTAATGTTGGACTTTTTTTTTTTATAGTCAATCTGATATCTTTTCCTATCAGTTGCATTTTTAACAATTTAATTGCCGAAACCGTAGCCTGATTGTAACACATTTGTAAACAAACAGATACATAGATTACAAATGTTTGTACGCTTACACAAGCTTCGATTCTATTGGTAGCAGCACAACATAATTGCGACGAAGAAGAAAAGCAAGTAAAACATTCTCTCCATCCTGGGATGACACATTTCAATTCCTTTCTATTCCTGAAGTGGTGACCGCATTAAAAATAATTTCTAATGTGTGTGTGTCTATGGGATGGTTGCGGGTGGTATTAGAACTGCACGTCTATCATCTTGTTTTAATCTGCCATCAATGTTGGTGAAAACATATTGATTTTAAAAGACCGTGGATCCGGATGACAAGATGGCCAATCCTGAAAACTCTTTCCATCAACTTTTCGAATCCTGATTTCAGGAGCACTCCTGAACTACCATATACTTTGGACTATAAGGCAATACTTCTTTCCCAGATTGAGACCCTGTGCCTTATAATATGATTGATAATAATTAAGCCCCCCCCAAAAATAGTTGTGGTTAAGGTATCCCTACCTACCCTATTTTTTTCGGCCGACCCTATGATTTTTTGGGGACCTTGTCAACAACAAAAAAAGAAAGAGAGATAGCCATATGCTCATATTTCTGAAAATATGAGGGTAATCAGCACTTTCATAGTTTCAAAGCATCTTACACGCTCGTGGATGTTTTCCGGGACATTCATCCGGATGTAGAAAAGGAAAACATTATCACATGCCGAGGTGGTTCAGCTATCTTAGCTCAACCTTTCGAACTAGAAATTTCAACACCACTCGGCGATCTCAAAGAGCTGGGAGTGAAGAACTTACAATTTTGTTGAGAAAGAGAAAGTTTTATTTCTTTGGGTTGTTTACTTTAAATTACTCCATTTTCATGACACACACCATGTAGGCCTATATGTACACCCCACCACCCCCCCCCCCCCCCCACCCCAAGAGAGTAAGGATAAGAGTGAGTGAGAGAGTGAGAGAGAGATCTTGTGTTTTGTCAAATTTGACCTTTAAAAAAAAAATTACAAAATAAAAAGTTAGGTCCTACCTACCTACCCTATTTTATTTGGCCATGTTACCTTAACCACAACTATTTTTTTGGGGGCCTTATAGTATACAAGAAAATATAATTATAAAATCAGATTTTTGTGTCAAATTTGGGATGTGCGCCTTACAGTCTGAAAAATACGGTACTTTCACCCAAGAGCAAATCATGCAAGCAGGCACTGACCCTGGCACGAGGTTGCTTACTATAAAACGAACTAGCAACAGGAGACTGAGTTGAACACACAGGGTCGACTGACAACATGGGACCGGTGGCACAAAGCATGTAAACACAACGACATTTCCAAAAATTATTTTAGCAATGAAAATGGAACAAATAACCAACACAAACTTTGAGTCACCAAACCTGCAGCCCCCGGAATAGGGGCAACCCAAAACGAAGCCGGATGGCGTCTGATTAAAGAAGAAAAACGAAATAAATCAAGAGCAAAAACAAACATGGCTGGCTCCAAGTTGGAAAAAATTTATTATGATTTAAAGTTGCCTCCCCGGAAGTGACGTAGAGAGTGGGATCCACGGCAGCTTAGTGGTATTGGTTGACTAGACCAAGGGAAGTAATGTAGTCTTGTAAAGACTGAAACTTCTTGGTCTTTGGTAAATTGGCATTTGCTCCAAATTGGAAGGAATAACTCATTCGTAGTGAAACGGTAACATGATAGAATAGATCTTGTGTTTTGTCAAATTTGACCTTTAAATTTTTTTTTACAAAATAAAAAGTTAGGTCCTACCTACCTACCCTATTTTATTTGGCCATGTTACCTTAACCACAACTATTTTTTGGGGGGGCCTTATAGTATACAAGAAATTACAATTATAAAATCAGATTTTTGTGTCAAATTTGGGATATGCGCCTTACAGTCTGAAAAATACGGTACTTTCACCCAAGAGCAAGTCATGCAAAACGCTAAGCAGGCACTGACCCTAAAAGCCTTGCAGCTGCACTGGAACTTGTAGTCTGGCTGCTGGCGGTTGCGAGTGGTCTCGAAGAAGGCGAAATGGAGAAAGCCCAGGGGCTGGGAGTTGTTGGCCTTGCACTTCACCACCATGATGTTCTTGGTCACGCGCTGCACGATCGGGCCCGTCGTCTCGGTCGCCAGCGACCAGATCACCTGCTTGATTTCTGGAGACACCTGGGGATTTAAAAACAAACAAACAACAAAACGTTAAAGACTGCATCAGAAAACCAAGGACTGGAGGAAAAGCATATTTCTCTGAAAATATTTTTGGGGGTTCTGGAGATGCTGTCTCTTAGTATGGTCAAGGGGTAGAGAGCCCTTTATGGTGATCAGGGAGCAATTCCTCTTGAGGTATGAATATACAAGTATTAAAAATTGGGGAAAAGAGCATCTCCTCAAGCTTAAAACCCCCTCTGACGTTGTTCTTTAAAATTCATTTATCATTTTTCTGTGAAATTCAGAATTCGCTGAAAAGTACCATGGCTGCACTCCACAGCTGCCTTGATGTAGGAACAGTATATAACACAACACAACACATTACAATGCAATACAATACAACACAATACACTAGATCAGTAGACCATTGAGGACAGAGCTCTTGGCAGACAAGCGCTGGGCATCCTGGCTGCACTCCACAGCTGCCTTGATGAAGGAATTGTACAATACAACACAACACAGTACAATGCAAAACACAACAAATACAACACAACGCCGTACAATACACTACAGACCTGTAGACCATTGAGGACAGAGCTCTTGACGGACAAGGGCTGGGCCTCCTGGCTACACTCCACAGCTGCCTTGATGTGGGAACAGGGTGACCACTTGGTTAGCTCACTGGCCAGGTCCCCTGAGCTCAAGTTCACGTTGCGGCTACAGTTGCTCACAAAACAGCGCGCAACCTGCCGCACAGAATGCAACATGATCGTTTATGAGGACATCGCATGATTTAGTTTATGAAATCTCACAGCTGCAATACAGAAATATAATTCTTTCAGGAATTCTTGAACTTTTCTTCTTTCAAAATGACTGGTACCTTTTTGTTTTTAATGCCACTTGTATGTTTTTTTCGCTGTCCCATCTTCTGGGCTGTACAGTGGCATTGCTCCCATGCCGCTCATTACGAATCCCAATTCGCAGCCACACCCCGGCTTGTTCAGGTCGCAGAATCCGAGACCAGCAGTCCAAGGGGAGTGAATCTATGCTAGGCCGTCAGGAAGCATCCAACCGAGACACTGCACTACTGCTGAGTCACTTCGGTGGAGTTCAGTGGAGCCTGTTCAGGACACCACCTACTAAGCACCACCTACTGACGACGCAATTCTCTTGAGTCTTTGTCGCGGAGCCAGAGTGAAGTGAGGTCCCCCCCCCCACCCACCCCCCCCCCCCCCCCCCTCCCCCCCCCCCCCCCCCCCCCCCCCCCCCCCCCCCCCCCCCCCCCCCCCCCCCCCCCCCCCCCCCCCTCACCCTACTAACTTTAAATGCTCATAACCCTGGAACAGAAAAAAGATACAAGAATGCTTCTTGTGTCATTAGAAAGAAAATTGACTGAAGATTTCAAATGCATAATTATCTCAGAATGGTCAGTTTGACACTCAATGTTCCTTCCGTGGTGCCGAGTCAAATATATCATCATGGCTTGGCTTCGCGAACGAAGACTATGGAAGTGTAGACCCAGGCCGACTACAGGCACCATACATATTCAGTGGTTTAATTAGCAGAGCTTACCTGGGCCAGCACGTTGATGTCGACCCCGGTGGCAGGGTTCCCGTCCTGGTCCTGCACGATGGGCAGCTGCACGAATCCCCGGTAGTCAGGGCCCCTGTCGCGCAGCCGAACAGAAAACACCTGGACAAAAGATTATATAATATATATTTAGATGAAGAAACACCGATTCATTTTGTGCATCGGCAAAAGGTCCCATATGGCCTTAGGGGCAGTGAATTAACTGTTCGCAGTATCTAGAGATTGGTATTGGAAAGTGGAGCCCAAGCCTCTCTTCCACCGCCTTTACCTCTCCCATTCCCAATCAGATTCAAAGGCAGGTACCCATTTATACCGGGGGGAAATGGGTGGGGGTGGGGGTGGTAAAGTAACACCACCAAGTCAGCTTTTTTTTCTTTTATCTGTCCTCTTTTCTCTTACGGTAATCTTCTCAGGTCTCCTGGCCCTTTCTTCCGGCATATGTGACCGAACCTCCCCGGTTCCGTGGCATAATCAGGTATTAGGTATTTTAGGTATTAGGTACTTTATAGTCACAGAGGCGTCTCTGTGAAATTCGGGTTACTCCCAGCTGGATGCTTTTTCTGCGTCGCAGCCAGAGGCGCGCCACCCAATTTTTAAAAAAAATTTGCATGCGATTTTTGTCACTGATGACTTGTGGGGGTTTTTTTGCATGCGATTTTTGTCACTGATGACTTGTGGGTACATTTTAACCAAATGACAACTTTTTCGTTGCCACTGGGTTTAACGTATGCTAAGTGCATGGGCACACGGGACCTCGGTTTATCATATCCGAAAGACTCCACGTTCAGACCGTGTGTTGATTGTGGCCACGCACTGCGAAGAAGAACTTTTATTGTTGAAGAAGAAGTGTCTTTGGGCATTGCTAACAAACAATACAATAACAAACAAGTCTTTCAGTCTCTTTATATAAAATACACATATTAAAACTAAATTTTCATGAAATCTTTCCCTACCAAATAAAGAAGCTTATTTCCCCCAAACCTGCACTGGAGATCCCGTCAAGATTTTGACAGCCTCGGCACTGTGGCCCTTCTTGGCCTCCTTTTCCTTGAAGACGGCGTCGCAGCTCTTGTTCTTGCAGCTGATGCCGCGCGTTCCGTTGTAGGTGCCGCACTTGGGGCATTTGCGCACGCCGCGCAGAGTGGGCTTCCCCAGGTCCCCAAACAGCGCTTTCAGCTTGTCCGGTGCTGCCATGTCTGGAGGGAATTCTGTTGACATATCAAAGAAAGAAACTAAGGTAACTCATGATAAGCTGCTGAGGTTTGTGTGGTGTACCAAGCTAAGGGGGGATTCGTCCATCAAACTGAGGGGAAAAAGTAGCTTTACTGTTTACAGTACTCTGCTTTTAAAAGCATTCAACATTTCAAGGTACAAGAATACATGACAAATCATCTACAAATTAAATTACTTAACAATCATCTTAGTCTTAGGGAGAAGATTCAATGAATTAATACATGGGCGCTTTTTTAAAAACTGTTATTGGAAATTATGCTCTTAAAAAAAAAAAGTAGAAGCCTCAACATAAATGGCTACAATGTACAGGGACGGAAAAAAAAGAGTCCAATATTTTTTATTTGAACGTTCAACTTTTTATAGTCTTGAAAGTCTTGCCATTACTTGACAGGGGTGTTCACCCTGTTTTCCCTGAATAAGATCACCACCTTTCTTTCTCATTAATCTGCAGCATATAATATTATGTCAATTCATCAGATTCATTACATTTTCTGATTAAATAATTTTTGGTTTGGTTAGAGTATGGGTAAAGGTTACTGTGACAGTTTGAGGTATGTTAGTCAGGTTAAAGTGATTTTTTTTTTTTAAACACATCTACAATTCTTCATTTTCTTATACTATTGATGTTAAACTTAAAGCAACCAACATCAACGATTTCTGTGTGAGAATTCCGATTAACTTCAGGCTTGTGTAGATTTGTTAATGCCCAGATTATTAGCTGGGGGGGGGGGGGGGGGGGGGGGGGGGGGGGGGCGCTTGAGGGAAATAGGTGTGAGGACCATTTGAAAGAGGGGAACAAGGCAGGAGCTGGGATGCATGAAGAGGCAGAGCTTCAGATTGTTTTCAAACTTCATGAGTCATGTGACCCCTAATTACAGAAAATGATGGGTCAATTTCCAAAATGGGCCAATAATGTCTCACTGTAGTATTACAATTTACAGCTAAATTTTATTACAGACTTCATAGCTCAGATGACCCCTTGCTGCACAAAATGAGAGGTCAAATCACCATCAGGGATCAATGACCTGGGCCCACTAACATGACAATCTGAAAGGCAGTGAAGCTCTGCAAAGGGAGTTGGAGTTATGCATTCCATGGCTGAGTTTATAACTGAATCCTGGGGGTACGATTACAAGGGCCTTATTGTGATCGAGCACCGCAAGGTTTGGTTTGTTCCCAACATGAAACAGTTCAACTACAAAAGTGTAACACTGATAGAATAGCATACTTTTGAACCATTTGCCATGATTTGGGAACCAAGTGTTCAAAGAAGATACTGCCATTACAAATACAGGCTCATAACCCTTTGAGAAACAATCTTTCGATCAATTTAAGTTCTGCCCTCGAGTTCTATCTTCTTCTGAAAGTGTTAATAAGGTTTTAGTGGTGCTAGCATCATAAAGGTTGTGTAGAATTTTATAAACCTCGATTAGGTCACCTCTTAAACGTCTATACTCTAAACTTGGCAATTTCAAATATTTCAGTCTCTCTTCGTAGTCCATATTACTCGTACCAACAATTTTCTTTGTAAATTAATTTATCTCCTTTGGACACCCTCAATATGTTCAATATGTTTTCTAAGATATGGGCACCAAACAGGGTTACCGTACTCTAAAATAGGGCGAACTAAGGCTTTAAACAAAGGCACCATAATCAGTTTTGATTTATTAGTTATTGTCCTAATCAGGAGACCTGCAATACGATTAGCTTTCTCGACGACTCCATTTATGTGAGGTTCAAAAGACAGGGATGGATCTACAGTTACACCAAGGTCTTTTTCTGCATATGTGTTTTCCAGTACTCATTTGACATCACCATCTTTCATGTAGTAATTATGCATAGGATTCTTTTTAGAATTACCCAAATGTAAAACTTTACACTTTTGACTGTTAAAACTCATTAACCAAGTGTCAGACCAAGTGACTAAAGAATCAATACACCTCTGAATCTTCTCTTTAGATAACATTAACAGGTTATCATCAACGGTGGAATAGGCTTTTGTGTCATCAGCAAAAATTTTAACATCACATTCCATATTGTCAGGCAAATCGTTAATGAAGTAAATGAAAAGGGTAGGGCCCAAGACACTAATAACTGACTCAAAGATCGGCAGCCTAACTTTACATGTTAGGTCAACAGAGACTTGGTCTTCTAGTCTCTTCTATATGTATGTACATGTGTGTCACAGTCACACTAGACAAGTCAGCAGTATCAAAACTTATAACATTTGATCATCCGCCCTGACAGTCCAGTAAATTTTAATTGCTTTTTAAAAAGCACAATGCATTGTGGTTTTTAAAAGTGATCTACTATTAAAGAGACAGCAAGAGTACACATTATAACCTACAATTAAGTGTAGTGACTGATATTAGGATTAATATCAGGGACCGGGTTGTCGGCCTGGATAGCTCAGTGGGTAGAGCGCCCGTCTGGTGTTCGGGAGGTCTCGGGTTCGACTCCCAGTCCGGCTAACATTTTCCCCCCACAAAATTACAACATTGGTGTCAGAAGTTAATTTGGTCGCCTGGAGGGGAGGAATGGGGTTATTCCTTCAAAAAAGGAGGGGGAAGAGTGTAGTGACTGATATTAGGATTAATATCAGGGACCGGGTTGTCGGCCTGGATAGCTCAGTGGGTAGAGCGTGTCGCAGTCAAAAGTGTAGCTCGTGCAAATCTGCCGCTCCACTACTATGAGAGTGTGTATTTGCGACATTGAGCATGAACCACAAATTTCACTTTTTTGTAGGGTTAGGGATAGGGTTAGAGTTAGGGTTAGATAAATGGTTCAAGTAAAGAAAGAGTGAATTTTGTGGTTGTCGCAAATACACACTCTCATAGTAGCGAGCGGCAGATTTGCACGAGCTACACTTTTGACTGCGACAGAGCGCCCGTCTGGTGTTCGGGAGGTCTCGGGTTCGACTCCCAGTCCGGCTAACATTTTCCCCCACAAAATTACAACATCATATCATATCATACGGCATATAGGCTTTTAAATAGCCTTTAGCCTGCTATTTCCTTTTAGTTTATAAGGAAACACAATTTAAAACTTTTTGTTTTTTGTTTTTGTTATTATTTTTTATATATTTTTTTAAAGAGTACAACATACAGTGAAAACAAGCAAACTGATCTGCATACTAATTATTACTGAATACTGAATGTTAGTATGGAAGCAATAATCTTCCCAAAAATTATCTAATTTGTTTTTAAAACTATTGAGTGTTCCTGCGGTTGCAGTATCATTTGGTAGAGAATTCCAATTGTTAATATTAATAATAACCCTGTTTGTGAAAAAATGTGCATAAATATTAGTATGAACTAATGATTTTGTTAGTTTTAAGGAGTGTCCTCTAGTGGTAGAGTTATTAAGAGAAAAAAGTGTGTTTGTAGTTCTAGTATCATAATATCCATTTAAGATCTTAAAAGTTTCAATCATATCTCCCCGTGCTCTTCTATACTCTAGGCTAGGTAGATTAAGAAGTCTTAGTCTTTCCTCATAGCTCATATTACTCATGTTGATAATTTGTTTAGTGAATCGCCTTTGGACATTTTCGATAGCATTAATTATTTAATGTTTCTTTAATGATGGAGACCAAATCACATTACCATATTCTACTATTGGTCTCACCAATGATTTGAACAAGGGCACCATAATATCTTTAGTTTTGTGCTGAATGAAATGAGAAATCATACCAGAGATTTTATTTGCCTTTTTAATAGTTTCAGTGATGTGCTGATCAAAATTTAACTTATTATCCACCATAACTCCTTTTTCCATAACTCTTTTTCCACTTCTAATTCACAACCATCAATTGTATAACAAAAATTAGGGTTATTTTTACCAATATGTAACACTTTACACTTCTGTCCATTAAATTTAATTTGCCATTCTTTCGTCCAATTAACTCATTTGTCTATAGACTCTTGAAGTTTAGTTTTGGATTCGTCGCTGAGGATTCCGCAATAAGCTTTTGTATCATCTGCAAAGATTTTTATGATACAGTTGACTATATCGGGCATGTCGTTTATGAAATAAATAAACAAAGTTGGTCCCAATACACTACCCTGTGGAACACCACTAGTAACATAAGAATTTTCGGATTTATCTTCTCCAATGCTAATGTTACGACCCGATACGTATCCTGGCCCAATACGTATCGGGCCGTGGCCCAAGAGAGTTCTGTATTGGACCAGACCAATATGAAACACCTTATCAGGCCAAGCCCAATAGAGAAAAAAGGTGTGTTTTCTATCGGGCTGGACCAATTGGTCGGCCCAATACGAAAGTCTGCTCCGAGGTCCACCATCTGTATATCTATTAATGACGTTAAACCCCAAAATGTGCATGACAGTCATGTGCCTAAGGAAAACCTGCGGAGAAGTTTCTTGCACACGAGTTACTTATGCCCCTCCCTCTCCTTACACACACACACTCTCGTTAAGAATAAAAACGATAAAAAGCTGGCACTAACTTAGTGACTAGCCATAAACCTTCCTTTCACAGAAAAATGCAGTTTCTCAGCGTAACTTTTCAACAAACACACTTCAGCCATGAGAAAGAATCGGGAGAAAGACAGGAGATAACCAGCAATTTTTTTATCTCATGAAACCGGCAGAGACACAGATTGACAGAAACCAAGACTGAGGGAGAGAGCTCAGAAGGATAGCAAAAGAGACAGACAAAAATGTAAGGAAAAAAAAACCCACACACACAGAGAAAGAGACTGAAAGTGAAACATATTAAGCCAAACCACATTCATACAATTACAAAGTTTCAACAACCGTCAAGTGTTTTGGGAATTCCTGATCTTCCTGATCACTATTGGGCCGGCCCGCAACGTATTGGTCGGACCAATACAAAACAACCTCATTTGCACGCTGTTGGGCCAAGCCCACCAGTGTGTATTGTATTGGTCTGGCCCAATACGGAACTCTCTATTGGGCCATGGCCCGATACGTATTGGGCCAGGATACGTATCGGGCCGTAACACTAACACACTGAGTTCTGTCTGTAAGAAAGTCTTGAATCCACATAAGTAATTTGTCATCTATGCCATAGCCCTTAAGCTTATGTAACAGTCTTATAAGTTATATGTGGGACCTTATCAAAAGCTTTCTGTAGATCCAAGTATACCACATCAACAGGTAATAGGTATGTTATCGTTAATCATAACCAACCAATCATTTAATGTATTTACCAGTTGAGTAGTACATGACCTACCAGAAGTAAATCCAAATTGGCAGTCAGATAGTAGGTTATTTGATTCAAAATGATCATTTAAAGAGTCTCTAATTATGCCTTCACATAACTTGCAGACTATGGAAGTCAGACTAACTGGTCTGTAATTTCCTGGATCATTTTTATTGCCTTTTTTAAATATAGGCTTTACCTCAGCTTGTTTCCATTGGTTTGGGATTTTACCTTCCTTAAGAGTTTTGTCGAATAGTATTTTTAGAGGTAAAGGGAGGTAGAATCTAGTCTTTTAATTCTTTTAAAAGTCTGGGATGTATGCTATTGGGGCCAGCGGATTTTGAAATATTTAAATTGGACTATCTTTTATGAATGTCACTTACTGTGAATTCAACATTAGACAAGGGTTTGTCTGTCTGTTTAGGAAAGAAAGGGATATTATTGGAATCTTCATTAGTGAAAACACTTGAGAAGAAATTATTTAGCACTTCTGTCTTTTCTTGATCTGTCTGACTCTGAGTGAGCGTACCATCGGGTTTTTTTAAAAAATTACCAATACTCTCTTTAGGCTTAGTTTTTGACGAAACATATAACCGTAGAAACTTTTAGGGTCGTTTTTTATGTTCTTTGCAAGTTTAATTTCTTTTGCTTTTCTTGCTTTACGTAATGTAATGCCCATTTTACTTGGTTTCTAATTCTTGCTCTTGCATAAGCATTATAATTTTCTTTAGTCCTATATTTTTGGTACCATTTAAAACCTTTTTGAAACCAATCCCAGTGTTGAATCTTTCAGTTTCAGTCACTGAATCAGGCCCTATCACATCAGTTTTCACTGATTGAGTGATTCGATTCAGTCTTTTCAGTTCTAAGTAAGAGTTAGACAGTTATTTTACGACAAAAATATCAGAACAAAAGGCCTCTTGTTTCAGCACAGAGAGCATTTCGAGCATTATGCAGAAAATCAAAAGGAAAACAGCCAGGTTACCGTTTACAAATGTTCGTGATCAGCTAAGACCCTATCTGTTTCTGTCATAGGCCTATGAAGAGTGTTGATAGAAATCCGCCATTTTGCCATCAACGCGAAGCAGGCTCGGAACGCATGCAACGATTGGTCTAAACGGAGCACATGATATATGCTGAATGTTTATTGGTTGTTTGCCACTTCCGGGGAGTATTAATTATAAGGTGAAGGATTCTAAGTAAGGGAAACAATTTGTTTACTTTAAATCATTCTTTTCTGTCATCCTGTTTTTAATGTAAATCTCATTCTGAATTAAATGAGTGCGTCTCTCTCTCTCTCTCTCTCTCTCTCTCTCTCTCTCTCTCTCTCTCTCTCTCTCTCTCTCTCTCTCTCTCCGCTGTATTTCATACATTATAAAAAATCTTCTTTTTTTATTTCTATTTTTCTTATAATATGTGTTTTTTTCCTTTTTTTTGTGCTTCTTTCTCTTTCTTTTTTCTCTTTCGTTTCGCTTTCTTTTCGTTCCTTAGAATTGGAAGTAAAAAAAACAACGTTTCCCTGTGCGGTGGGGTGGATGTGTGTGTGTGTGTGGGGTGGGGGGGGGGGGTGATCGCAATAATTCCATTTTATGAATGAATGAATTTTGAAGCTTTACGTCCTCTC
>CM065683.1:22494860-22509860 GCA_017654935.2 Phymorhynchus buccinoides
GGATAGGGTTAGGGATAGGCTTAGGGATAAGAATAGGGTTAGGGATAGGGCTATGAATAGGGTTAGGGATAGGATTAGGAATAGGGTTAGGGATAGGCTTAGGGTCCATTTAGTGTCGACATACACAAAAGATAAAATTTGAATTTAATTATTTTTTTTAATTATTATTTTATTTTGTAATACATTCGTCGAAATGACTTTACTGTTTATTATTATTTCTTACACTAAACGTATGTATATAGTCCGAGCGGTACAGATAAAATGTTAGTCCACACGGGATTAGTCCCAGTGGTATGTGGTATGTCCGCCATGACTGTCAGCGGTGTGATCAAAAGAGTAGTCCGAGCGGGATTAGTCCCAACGGACCCTCCCCGATTGTACCTATCCTTTTTCTTACAGCTAAACTGACACTGGCAATAAATACATTTTACATTGCAGTATGTTTTCATAATATACAAATAAAACCTGACACATATTCCACTTTACATTGTAAATTTGGGCAATCATTCCCCCTTTTCATTGTACATCAATTTTAACACACAATTCTTCGCCTTGGCTTAAGGCTGTGCCAGACCAATAGACGATTTTCGGAGAGAGAGAGAAATTAGGGGAGAGCACGTCGTGAAAATTAGAGTTGATTACCTCGATTACTCGGTCAAATACTATAACAACAATGGCGTCGAAGCTTGAAACCGCAGGATGCGAGTCAGCGACTTGCAAACAATTCTTTAGAAAAATGAGGGGTGGACACAAACTGATAGAACTTGAGAAAATGAGACGTACAAAATATAAATGACTTCGAGTTTAGAATGACGCACGGTGTTCTAAGTGTTCTAAAATCTACTCAACACCCACGAGGCGAGAGCTGGGGATCTACCTGATGGTAGAATAACTACCCTGTTTGACCGATTGAATAAGGCAAGATCACTCCCACACACCATAAAATTACTCCCCTAAATTATTTCTGAACAATTCCTATTGGCATAGGCTAGAACACCAAGGCTATATCAAAATGCTGTTATGCTCTGCATAGTTATGCGGGGATTGTCTTCAGCCATGACAAGCTCCTAGCATAACATCATCAGCATTCAAAATCCTCCGAAGTCGGAGTGTGGCTGCTAATGTGGCGGGGAAAAAAAAAACCCGGTCACACACGAAATGTTTTCATCCCTAGCTGTACATTTGTACCATAGTTATTATTATTATATTATTATTGTTGTTATTATTGTTATTATTATTATTATTATTATCATGAGCATCTATACGCCTAATCAAATGAATGCCCTAGGCGTTTACAATACATAATTCAAAAGAAAGAAAAATATAATAATAACAACAATAACAATAAACAAACAAGCATACATGAGCACGCAATACACGCCCCCCCCCCCCCCTCCACACACACACACACACACACACACACATACGCGCACACACACACACACACACACACACACACACACACACACACACACACACGCACGCACACACACACACACACACACACACACACACACACACGCACACACATACACACACACACACACACACACGTGCGCGCACACACACACACACACACACACACACACACATACAAACACTTTCCTTCCGCATCAGCAAAGAGACAGATGGACACTATACTAATAGCAAAAGACAGACAGACAGACAGCGGTTTCAGTTTACGGGTTTTTCGTCTCCCGGCCATCAGGAAGTGGCAGTGCGCCAGAAGGACCAGAAGAATCATCACGGAAGCCATTGTCTTCATCATGGTTGAGGTTGTACTTTGTAGCACGCTGAAACAGAAAGGACAGGTTGTAAGCAAGTCACGAATCAATTAAAGGGTCACCTGTCTTTTGCCCGTACTTTGCAAACCGATGAGCTGTGAAGTAGAGAATACACGTAACGGAACTATGCGGACTAGACCCCCATGTGTGCAGGGCCCCATTTTTGTCGCCCATAGGTACCACTCTTGTCGACCAACCACTTTTGTCGCCACCTTTTCAACGACTTTTGTCGAACTTAACCACTTTTTGTTAACACCTATGACTCCACTTTTGTCGAACCGACTACTTAATATGTTGCCCACGTTTGTCGCCTGACCGTTATGTCGACATATTAATGTGTTTGATTTGACACAAATGGACCCTAGACCCACGTCTATGATTCCTTGAAATCCTATTCAACACTTTTGATTCAGTTTCAAGGTTTCTGTCTTTATATCCAAAGTGTTTACGGATGATGTGGAAATGTTTTGGTGTGTATGTGTGTTGTTGTTGTTTTTAAAAACATTTTATTGGGCCATAACTTTAACCCTAATCACCATTTTGCAGTTGAGGGAATTTGAAAAAGAAACCCTTTGAAACGGTGTTTGATAATGATAGAGTCTAGAGATATAAATCCCTATAAACTTTATAATAAAGTGTTCAGCAAGCCGGAATAAGCAAGGGTATAGCTGGGCATAGAAATTAATAGGCAAAAGATTAAGTGACATTAACTGTTTGTGAGTATATAGTAGCGAGATGTTATAAAATTACGGTATCAAGATAAAATAACGCCTTATCCAAGTTTTAAACAAATTGATGCCAAGGTTTTGCTTGTTCTATTCAAAGAAACATTAATTGCTTTATTGACCAATTGGTTGATTAAATTAATTTGTTGTTTTACTGGCTGGCAAGATGGATAGATGAAAAAAAAAGTTGAACTCACTACTAGATTCCTGATATTAAACTGGAAGTTGTTGCTGAGCGGCATACATGTCATCAGTCCCACAGTTTTTTTTATTGAAATAGGATTTAGAATCCAACACCTCGCCTATTATAACAACGGGACTCTCTCTCTCTCTCTCTCTCTCTCTCTCTCTCTCTCTCTCTCTCTCTCTCTCTCTCTCTCTCTCTCTCTCTCTCTCTCTCTCTCTCTCTCTCTCTCAATTACTTTTGTTGCCCCTTTTCCAACGACTTTTGTCGAACTTAGCCACTTTTGGAGAGAGAGAGAGAGAGAGAGAGAGAGAGAGAGAGAGAGAGAGAGAGAGAGAGAGAGAGAGAGAGAGAGAGAGAGAGAGAGAGAGAGAGAGAGAGACAGAGAGAGAGAGACTGAATGGTTTATTGTACATTGGCCTAGGGCCACAATGTATTCATGAGGTATACTAATCATGAGTGCGTCTAAAACAGTTAACACGCGGGTATTATGCCATGTAAATTAGAGTAATCCGCCAACATTTACTTGTAGTTTACATGTATAACTACCAGTGTTAACTGCTTAAAGAGGTACTCATGATTATGGTACCTATAAAGACATAACAAAAATTGTTGGTGAAGTGTGGTGGAGATAAATGAAAAAACCCACCACCAAACCAATCACAGCTAAATTATTGTGGAAGCTTATAATAGTGCTACCATTCACAAAAATGACATCAAACTGTTTTTACGGTTCCCATCGAAACTTGTAATGTATGCTTCTGTTGTGATAACAACAAATCCATCTCTTTTTTTTAGGTTAATAGGGTTTCGGCTTTTACTATCCCCATTTCGGCTTTTACTATCCCCATTTCGGCTTTTACTATCCCCATTTCGGCGTTTACTATCCCCAATCACGACGAAGACAATAACAACCATGATGATCTTTCTGATTCTGTTGGTGTTGTGCCAATGGTTGACTTATGGCGATTATTTGACCGCCAGGGGGCAGTCAAACCACTAGGGGATTATCAAGCTATATTCTTAGTTGGGCGTAGTGAGAGAGAGAGAGAGAGAGAGAGAGAGAGAGAGAGAGAGAGAGAGAGAGAGAGAGAGAGAGAGAGAGAGAGAGAGAGAGAGAGAGAGAGAGAGAGAGAGAGAGAGAGAGGGTTGGACACCTCCCTATCTCTCTCTCTCTCTCTCTCTCTCTCTCTCCTCTCTCTCTCTCTCTCTCTCTCTCTCTTTATCCCCAACTAAGAATATAGAGATGATTAGCCCCACTCGAGCGCAATGCCACCTGGCGGGCAAAAGAGCCAGCTAAGTCGCTCATGGCTGCTGTCCTGACAATAAATATGGTTTTATGTCTGTCTGTCTGTCTGTCTGTCTGTCTGTCTGTCTGTCTGTCTGTCTGTCTGTCTGCCTGTCTGTCTGTTTCTGTTCCTCTCCGTGACGTTCTTTGCATCCTCGACTGTTTTTTGTTTTTGTGTGTCTATCTCTGTGACTCTTTCTGCATCTGTCTGTGCATGTGTCTGTCTCTCTATCCCTGTCACTCTGTTTCTGTCTGTTTTTTTCCCTTCTGTTTTCGGTCCGTCTGTGTCCCTTACCATCTCTCTCTTCTCTCTATCTCTCTGTCTCTCTTTCTCTATCTCACTCTCTCTCTCTCTCTCTCTCTCTCTCTCTCTCTCTCTCTCTCTCTCTCTCTCTCTCTCCTCTCTCTCTCCCCCCCTCTCCCCCCCTCTCTCTCTCTCTCTCTCTCTCTCTCTCTCTCTCTCTCTCTCTCTCTCTCTCTCTCTCTCTCTCTCTCTCTCTCTCTCTCTCTCTCTCTCTCTCTCTCTCTCTCTCTCCCCACCCTTTTCTGTCTTTCTGTCCACCCTTCCACTCATTAGTTCCTCTGATAAAATTATGTGGGTGCATAACCAATGATGTTCGAACTATAGCCGCAACTAAAAGAGACTTGTTCAAAAGTCAAGGTCAAGGTCATGAATGGAAACAATACTTTGCATCGCACATGACCTTGACTCAGTCTGCCAATCTGCCAACGCTGAAGCATTTAACGGCAAAAATACGAAAGATATGTCTAAAACACAAATTTCAGACCTCCAAGTCCTTGACTTTGATCTTGACCTTAATCGGTACCAAATATTCAGACTTACTACAAGCCAGTGCACCTACACACGAAGTTTGAACATCGTAAGCCCAACAATGAATGACCCAGGTTGGGCGCAGGAATTAGTTGACGATAATTATGTTCAATAGTGTGGCAGTTATGCAGCGTTACAATAATTAGACTATGTCATATTGATGAATTGAACTGATATATTGATATGCCCTGTATAACTATGCCTATTTTTTTGTACTCTAATACGTGTGTGTGTGTGTGTGTGTGTGTGTGTGTGTGTGTGTGTGTGTGTGTGTGTGTGTGTGCCGCGCGCGCGCGCGCGCACGCATGTATGTTTGTGTATGTGTGTGTCAGCTTGTATGCGTGCGTGTGTGCTTGTGTGCGTTTTATGATTCCAGTTATGTTTTCTTTATTCTCTCTCTCTCTCTCTCTCTGTCTCTGTCTCTCTCTGTCTCTCCCTTGCTTTCTCCCTTCTCTCCCTGTCTCTGTTTTTCTTTCTGTCTCTCCCTCTCACTTAAATGTTGTTTCTCTTTTCCTAACTACCTTAAAACATCTGTGTTAGTCCATGGATTGATAAAGAGGTCCTGGGACGGTATTCATGTCGAGATAGCATGAGACTTAGCATGATGCTAACTTAGAAGCTCTTCCAATGTCCTATAGGATTTAATAGGACTTTTGGAAGAGCTTCTAAGTTAGCATCATGCTAAGTCTCATGCTATCTCGACATGAATACCGTCCCAGGCCCCTCGAAATATCTTGCTCTGTTAATATTTTTTTTAACTTTTTTGTCATTAAAACCTTTGTATGTTAGCTACCTTTGTATTCAGTATTGTATGTGTACTAAGGACAGATTGTGAGACTAGTCTTCGCCTAAAACCTTCATCCTTGAAAAATAAAATGTTCAGTGTTCAGTGTCCTTGAATACGGAATGCATGGCTGCAACATGCTCAGCTGCCAAATCCAACACGGAGAAGCTAAGCAGAGTGCAGAACCAGGCCATGAGGATGATGATTGGAGCACCGAGAAGCACCCCTATCTCTGACGTGACTTGGAGACAGCCACGGGCCTACAATCCGTTGAAGAGAGAGGAGGCATCAAAGTCCTGACTCAAGCTGCAACATTCAAGAGACTCCAAGATCACCCAATGCACAAGCGTATGACCCAACCAACGAAGGGGAGGCTCAAAAGATCCAGCTTCCCCCAGCAAAGCAGGATCCTGGAAAGAAAAGATCCGGAACTTTTGGACCGCATGCCAAAGCCCATTCCAATAGTTACGGCTGTCCCCTCATGGAAACGAGGTCAATTGCCACCCATCTGCTGTGAAGTTCCGGGAATGGTGGGCAGGGACTCTCAGTTATAGAGCCAGAGAGGATGTCATTGATTCTGGAGTATATCAACACCAAGTACCATGAGGAACATTGGACCCATGCCCTCACAGGTGGATCTGCGGCTGAAGCTGTCTGAGACGGAGGGGGCAGAGTGTACAAGGACGGAGAAACACGTCTGTTAAGTCCTCTCGCGGTCTTTTTGTCCTTATGTGCACATTGGTCTAAAATGACCCTGTTTCTGCTTTTTGTTTGCATTTATTGCAAGTATTTATTTCATTACTCGCCATGTTACATTACCACACAAAATTTCAAGGCATTCTGCCCACTGGTTCATGAGATACAGCTCGGACATGAAGGAATGAAATTTTGGTTTTATGAGTCTTCCTTGGCGGAGGTTTGCACTGGCGGTTCAATATTCAAGATCTGAATAGGTTGTGACATGATGATCAAGAATATATATATGGTTATGGGAGACCCTAGGCTTACTGTAGATCATGATATCCGCGAGAGGACAAAATGTTCGCGAAAGGACTTAACAGACGTTAAATGAAAGACACACACACACACACACACACACACACACACACACACACCAACAACACAGAAACCCATAAACAGAGAGATCATTATGGAAACAATAATCTTCGCCCTGATTGGGGTAGCAAAAAACTGAAACCTATCAACCCACAAAACAATTTCAGGTGGTTTATTTAACAACTGACAAGCATTGCTGTGAGAAATAAAAAACAGATTGATGTCTTAGTAAACAGTGTCCTTTTCATCCATTTCCTCTCTCTCTCTCTCTCTCTCTCTCTCTCTCTCTCTCTCTCTCTCTCTCTCTCTCTCTCTCTCTCTCTCTCTCTCTCTCTCTCTTGAATAATGTAATGTAGGAATAGGTTTCATGTTGCCATGGGTACATGTATTTACATTTTAAATTATGCATGCTAAGATGAGTAGGTAAAGTAATATTATGTTTGACCTTTCGTGTGTCCAAAGACAAGGAATTATAACATGCATACCAAAGGGAGATAAACCTCGAAATTATATTAAGAACTGGCGTCCGATTTCATTATTGAACGTTGTTTATAAAATAGGCTCCTCTTGCATTGCAAATCGGCTTAAAATGGTTCTTCCAAAACTCATTAATGAAGACCAAACGGGTTTTATAAGAAACAGATACATAGGGGACAATATAAGACTTATATACGATACAATAGCTTATTTAGAAGAACATAACTTACCATGACTTTTACTGAACATAGACTTTGAAAAAGCCTTTGACTCTGTTAGTTGGGATTTCATGTTTAAGGTATTAAAAGTATTTGGATTTGGGGAGGGTATTTGTAAATGGGTGGAATCTTTCTACAAAAATCTTAATTCATGTGTTGTGGTTAATGGGCAAGTCACTGGCTGGTTTGATATTAAACGAGGATGTAGACAGGGCGACCCGCTCTCTCCATATTTATTTATTCTAGTTGTTGAAATTTTGGCTCTTATGATTCGCGAAAATGAAAATATAAAAGGTATAGCGATTAACAATGTTGAACACAAGCTTTCCCAATATGCAGATGATACTGAATTTCTTTTAGCAGGTGATGAAAAGTCGTTTGAAAAGTGTATAAATACATTGGATACATTTGGTAGTATATCTGGCTTACATATAAACGAAGAAAAGACATATGCTGTTTGGTTAGGTTGTAACAAAAACTCCCCAGTGCGCTACATGCCACATTTAGGTCTGGAGTGGAACCCAGCTAAATTCAAAGTTTTAGGTATATGGTTTACTAACGATTTGAACGATTGCTTGCATATTAACTATTCGGAAAAACTAGCTGATGTTAAACATGTATATAGAATTTGGGTAAAAAGACAACTTACACCAATAGGAAGAGTAGCTATTCTTAAATCATTGATTTTATCTAAATCAATTCACCTATGGATCCTACTACCTAATCCACCTGATAATTTTTTCAAAACACTGCAAAAATACTGTTACAAATTTATATGGAATAACAAAAATGACAGGATAAACAGGAAAACAACTCACAGAAGTTTAAAAAATGGAGGCCTTGGGATACCTGAATTGAAATCTTTTGTTGCTGCACTGAAATTGACTTGGGTGCGAAAATTGCAAAGAACATAACATAATTGGAAGTCAATCATACTATCAATTTCACCAATAATTAGTGACATGCAAAACTATGGGCCAGAGACAATTTCAACTGTTCAAAAAATGAATGCTTTTTGGAAAGAAGTTTTTGACGCTTACAAAGAGTTTTTCTATAAAATTGAGTGTCAAAATTCTGGAGAACTCTTAGCAGAACCAGTATTCTACAACAATATAATTCAAATTGGTAAGAAATGTATCTCTGGTAAGAGGTGGACTGCAAAAGGGGTTTATAATATTGCAAACTTTGTTCTACCAAATGGGTCTCTGATTTCATATGAAGAATTCAAAGAAAAATATAGCATTAATATGAATTTCCTCACTTTCTCAGGGATGAAAATATCAATCACAAAATACATACAAAAAACAGGTATAACTGTTCAAAATAATAAATGCTTTGATACACCTAACTGTTTAAAAAAGATAATGTCTATTTTTAGAGGGTCAAAACTATATTATGATATATTCCTAGGAAACATTGAGTTGCCAAAATGTTGTACAAAATGGGATGAAAAAATGAATGTCCAAAATGACTGGAATAAATGTTTTCTTCTTGTTCATAAGACATCAGATATAAAGCTTAAGTGGCTTCAGCTCAGAATATTACACAGATGTTTAGGCACAAATGTAATTTTAAGGCAGATGGGTGTTACAAATCATGACCGATGTAGTTTCTGTGATACAGCAAAAGATGGCATCAGACACATGTTTTGGCAATGTAATGTTATCCAATGTTTTTGGACTCAACTAAATGATATAATTAATGAAAAATGTGATACTGCTGTGAATTTGCGTATCACAGAACCGCTAGCTATATTAGGAATCGATAACAATATCAGTATTGATTACATTTTCTACTTCATTATGTTACTGGCAAAAGAATATATATACAACTACAAAATGAACAACAATTTGCCTGTACTACAAGGTTTTATTAACAAATTGAAATATAGGTATGCTGTTGAAGAATATATTGCACGTAGAAACATGATGTATAATGAGTTTGTAGCCAAATGGGCCTCTTATACATCTGTCTTTTTTTAACTACCCAAGCTAAAACCAACCGTTTGTATATGATTTTGTTCCCTCTCGTAAGTGCGATCAGACCCAGTTTAACGTGTTTGTTGATTTAATATTTCATACTGTTAGCGACTCAATGACTTATGCGCAACCCACTCCCTCGTTCGTGTATTATGTTCATACCTCTTCCCATGGCAATGTGTGTGTGTGTGTATGTGTGTGTGTGTGTGTGTGTGTGTGTGTGTGTGCGTGTGCGCGTGTGCGTGCGTGCGTGTGCGTGTGCATTTCATAGCAATATGCACATTTTGTTCTTGTTATGCGTCTAAATTTCATGAATGTTCTGCATTTTTGCTTATAATAACGGATGATGTTGCCATTTGTTACTATGTATCTGTTGTGTTTCTTGTGCCTTCCGTTTAATGTCTATGTTTGTATTGTCCTGCATTTGTGCGTGTGTGTGGAGTGTTTTTTGTTTTGTTTTTTCGTTTTTTCTCCCCAATCTTCTTTTCTTTCTTTCTCTGGTTAGTTTTGTTTGTCCGGTGTTTTTTTTGTATTTGTTTATTATAAAAACACAATACGAAAAAAGAGAATATATATATAATAATATATATATGTATATATTGCATTGTATTATGTATTGTTTTAAAAAAAGTCAATAAAAAAAATAAAATAAAAAATATTATGTTTGACTTATTATGTGCATGGGTTTATTTTCAAATAAGTACATTTTAATGATGAAGTATGATTGAGGTATTTTTTTTAATGTTTGTGCACTTCTCTATTTTTGAATGTTTAAAGATGAGTGTGAAAAGTAGGATTGGGTTTTATGTTCCCGTGTGTATGCGCTTACTTCACACATTTTGAATGTTAATAATGAGTATAGTTAATAATAATAGGTTTGATTTTGTTATTGATGTGTTACAATATAGGGATTTTTTTTTGTGTGTGTGTGCATGCTTTATATTACTTTGTATGTGTTTATTTTCGTTTTCCATTTTCTACTTTTATATATGTATTCTGTCCAGAGGGTTGGATGTAAAAAAGCATGTTATTGCTTAATCTATTACCCTCTATAAATAAAATTCAATCAATCAATCAATCAATCTCTCTCTCTCTCTCTCTCTCTCTCTCTCTCTCTCTCTCTCTCTCTCTCTCTCTCTCTCTCTCTCTCTCTCTCTCTCTCTCTCTCTCTCTCTCTCTCTCTCTCTCTCTCTCTCACACACACACACACACACACACACACACACACACACACACACACATTTATCGACACCGACTCAGTATTCATCTTTCATTACGTATGAACTTGAAATAATTAATTACAAAAACTCGTCCCTGTACAGTGCACTATCATCACATGTGGTGAGTGCAAAATCCAACAAAGAACTGCCAGGGAGAGGAAAATTAATATGCACATGGGACATGTCTGCCGCTCGACGACACCTTCTGGTTTAGCATCAGAAATCTCGTAGATTTTTTCTCTCTATGTTTTGTTTGTTTTTGTTTTGCTGTTGTTTATTACTATACGCGTGGCGAAGTATGTATGTATGTATGTATGTATGTATGTATGTATGTATGTATGTATGTATGTATGTGTGTGTGTATGTATGTATGTGTTACGCCCAATCCGTGAAATTGCTCATTTCATTAAATGGACAAGCCGTCTGTCTGTCTGTCTGTGTGTATGTATGCATGCATGTACGTACGTACGCATGCATGCATGCATGTATGTATGTATGTATGTATATATGTATGTATGTATGCTACCACGATAGCGTTTGAACGGAGGGACCCTCAAATGTTGCATGCGGGTAGGTAGTTAGGTTATCTAGGCCAAGTTCGAAAATAAGGTCGTTGGTCAAAAGCCAAGGTCACTGGCGCCGAAAATGTTGCCGCGCGGCTGGTGATCTAGCGTTTTTACGCTCTAGTTTTTTTTTTGGGGGGTTTCCGATCAATTCTTTGTACACACCAATCACTCCACAGACTATAATTGTATCACCCACCTTCGCTTACCTGAAAGGAATTCGACCAGTCTTCTTCGACCGACCAGTCTTTTTTCTTTCAAAGGTCCTCAGCTTTGAAATTGAAAGAGTTAATGTTGGTTGTTGATTTGAGAAAACACACACCATTTTGACAGAACCCGTCAATTCGCTTTAATGGAATACAAAAGTTCAGGAAATGCTAGCAAAAGATTTTCTCCAGCCAAAGACGAACACGCTGGGCCTGACTATTAATTTGTTAGTTAGGCGCACACTGTCAGCATGGCGCATCTACGCTCATATGACAGGAGAGTGTCTAAGTGACCGACGAAGAATCTCAGTTTGCAAAGTAAAGCAAAATAAGAAAGCTGACTCTTTAGGGCCTACTTTTTTGTGACGTGCTTACAACCTGTCCTTTCTGTTTCAGCGTGCTGCAAAGTACAACCTCAACCATGATGAAGACAATGGCTTCCGTGATGATTCTTCTGGTCCTTCTGGCGCACTGCCAGTTCCTGGTGACTGGGGGCCGGGGCCGGGGACGATCATCCCGTAAATTAAAACCGCTGTCTGTCTGTCTGCCTCTGTTATTATTTGTTGGCTTAGTGTCCGTCTGTATTTTTGTCCAAGTCTTTCTGTTTTTGTCCTCTCTCTCTCTCTCTCTCTCTCTCTCTCTCTCTCTCTCTCTCTCTCTCTCTCTCTCTCTCTCTCTCTCTCTCTCTCTCTCTCTCTCTCTCTCTCTCTCTCTCTCATTATTACAGACGATGTAGCTTTGATTTCTACCACTCCAAATGGCCTTCAGAATCCACGTAATATCTTAAAATTATGTTGTGAGAAAATGAAGCTTGATGTCAATACAGACAAAACCAAAGTTATGGTGTTTGGGAAAGGGGTGTTCTTAGGTAAGAAAGAAAAATGGGTTTTCAATGGAATTATGCTAGAAGTGGTAAAAAGTTATTGTTATCTGGGATATAATTTTACTGCTATGGACAGTGTTTAAAAAAAAGTCACATTGCACTTGGCAACTAAAGGGAAGAAAGCAGATTTTCAACTTTGTAGAGTTTTTCAAAAGTGTTTTGAATTGAATTTGTATTGCTTAAAGTCTTAGAACCTTTATCTTATAAATCTTAGAGCTTTTATCTTATAAATGTGAATTATTTTATATTGCAGGTTTTAGTGCTTTTATCTTATGATTTCTTATTGATTATGTTCTCTTGATTTCCTTACACTCTGTCTTCTTGTCCTCTCTCTCTCTCCCTCTCCCCCCCCCCTTCCCCTCTGTCTGTCTCTCTCTCTCCCCCCCCCCCCCCCCTCTCTCTCTCTTTCTCTCTGCATCTCCGTCTTACTCCTGTCAAAGTTTGCCTGCCCATTTGTCTCCGCCTTTTTGTTTGTCTTTTAGCATGATTTTTTTTATTGCGCTATATAAATGGAATTATTAGGATTCTCCCTAATATAAGGAGAATAGGGGAAGACGGGGTAAAAAGCGCATGGGCGGGTAAGAAGCCCACCCCAATTATCTCATGAAATGAAGCAAATTTCAGTCTCATTTTGCCCATGAGACGAGCGTTAATGTCTAGCATTCGTCTCGTGGGCAAATTTGACTGAAATTTTCTTTATTTCATGAGATAATTGGGGTGGGCTTCTTACCCGCCCATGCGCTTTTTACCCCGTCTTCCCCTAGCCTACTATTGCATTCGTCAAAATTCTTCTCTTTTTTTTTCTTTTTCTTTTTCCCCCCCCCCCCCCCTTTTTTCGTCTGATTTGGCTGACATTTTTTCAGAAAAGTTGCAGCACCTTATGGGTATATGAAATTTCAAATATTAAATGATTTCGCCGAATTGTCAGCAAAATATGGCCCCAAAACCGCCAAATCGGCGACATTTAAATATTGAATATCTCAAAAACGGCTGCTCGGATTTCGTTCATGTTTTCAGAATTGACTACAAAGTAGATGTGCAACACTTTCGGCATAAAACCCAACCGGAAGTCCGAACCGGAAGTGCCACAGCTATGGTCAGGCAGCTTTTATTTGGTTCACGGAATAGCCAAAACCGGAAGTGACGTCACAAGCTATGGTCAGGCAGCTTTTATTTGGTTCACGGAATAGCCAAAACCGGAAGTGACGTCACAAGCTATGGTCAGGCAGCTTTTATTTGGTTCACGGAATAGCCAAAACCGGAAGTGACGTCACAAAACTAACTATTGGATGTTGTAGCCCTTATGTTGGCCCAGGTCTCAAAGGAGTTTGTTGACGATATGTTAAATAGTTTGGAAGTTATTCAAATATATGTAAATGTGGTTGAGTTACTTTTACCATATTTAAAATTTTTCAACCGATTTCGCTTAAATTGACATGAAAATTGACGGACACTATTCTCATGCTTAATACCCAATATTATGCCGATTGGCCAAATGTTGGCCAAAATATGGGCTAAAAATGGCCAAATTCGGCCAATATTTATTCTTGAATAACTCGAAAACGGCTTCGCGGAATGCAATCATATTTTCACTGTTTATTAAGGAGTATCTTTGCAACACTTCTGATATGAAACTGAGCCAGAAGTGCCAACTGTAAGTGAGGACAAACATTTTCAAATTTATTTACTCAAAATTCCTTCAACAAAATGCATAGAAATTAGAATGCTAATTAGAGTATGCATGTACAGTGACGCAAAGTGATACTGACGTCATTTGTGTCTTGGGGTATGCTGTGACGTATAGTAGCTTATGAAATTGCGGTAGGTCACAACATTTTCGCCAGAGAGAGAGAGAGAGAGAGAGAGAGAGAGATGATTGATATGAAAAGGGAGAATCCTGTCATGTTTGTCTTAAAGACAAATATAAGCCATCTAGTTATTATTGTTATTATTATTATTATTATTATAATATCAGTAATGTTGAATGTAAATTAGAAATAAATCCCAGATGAGGTTTGGCTTCTTGGTGCTGTTGTTGTTTCTGTATTAATTGTCTCGAGTAATAATAAATACAACAAAGAACAGGATCGAATTGTATATGCTTACAAAGACTGCATTCTACGTAAAGGGGTAATAACACCGGCCAGTTTTACTGTATGTAAAAGCAATGTATAATATATGTATGCCAGTCAGTCGTTTCCGACCATGAGTGCCAGATGACACTGGCGGCAGATGCTCTTTCAGAGAGCTGGGCTAGAATTTGTTTATAGTGGAGATGCCTTGCTCAGGTTACATCCCCACTCTCTCGGCCAACGGGATTTGAGGACATATGGCGTTGAGGAAGCTCCCAAAAGGCCAACCCAGCCCTTTGGCTGCAGCTCTGGAACCAACGCAAAGGCCCCCTCGTTTGAGATTCATAGTCTTCGGCAAACTGATAACCTACAATTTAAAGGACCAAGTAATACCCGACATGAGTTGTGCGCAGTAGTAGTGTGCAATGCAAGGGAAAACTATTGTCCTGCGCTGAGTTTTGTGTAGAAACAACATGAAATGTAAAAACAAGGGGGATCAATGCCAACATGGAACCGTGTGAGGTTATAATCTACAATTTAAAGAGAGAATGTAATTACCAACATTTAAGCAATGTAGTAAAGGGGGATAATTGACCGGGTATAGTTGCATGTAAAAGTTAAAAGTAAAAGGTGAATTATTGCCATGATTTCATTGAAAGTTGTTGTTGTTGTCGTACCCTGGCTAAAAGACTCCAGGAACCATCCCCGAACAGCCTGAAGCACTTGAAC
>CM065683.1:22514860-22649860 GCA_017654935.2 Phymorhynchus buccinoides
CGTTAGGCTTCCTTCAACGAAATTTGATGATAGACTCCATCACCGTCAAGGAAACAGCCTAAAAAGTATTGATTCGTCCCACTCTAGAATACGCTTCCCCTGTCTGGGACCCTCACACAGCCAGAAACATCAGCAAGATTGAGAGGGTCCAGCGTCGAGCAGCTCGCTGGGTTATAAATCGACACCGCCAAACATCCAGCGTGGACAACATGCATGCTGACCCAGCTGCAGTGGCCTCCACTCAATACAAGGACAGGCGACGCTCCACAAGGCTGGCCACCTTCTTCAAGTTCCACCATGGAGAGGTGGCCATCAACACCCCACACAAGCCAGTCCCCCATCCTCCATCAAGACAATTGCGACACTCATTCAGCAGCCTACGTACTTCCTGCCTGTAAAACAAATTACAGGACATTTTCATTCTTCCCCAGGGCTGTTAGTGAGTGTAACTCTCTTCCACCTGAGGCAATATCATCGGCCTCGTTGGAGGAATTCAAATTTAAATCCCTCATTGACCTGACCATGTGGACAGCAAGTCTTCTACACAAGTCAGCTGTTTAGTTGGACCCCCCACCCACCCCTACCTACTATGCGTCATAATCATCAATTTGCTGATAGAAGATGCTCTATGCTAGAAGAAGATGTAGCCGTGTGTGTCACTCTGTGTGTACGACGCGTGTAGGCTTAATTTTGCGCTCTAGCCTTTACTATCCTAACCTGTTTCTCTCTCTGTCTCTCTCTCTCTCTCTGTCTCTCTGTCTCTCTCTCTCTCTCTCTCTCTCTCTCTCTCTCTCTCTCTCTCTCTCTCTCTCTCTCTCTCTCTCTCTCTCTCTCTCTCTCTCTCTCTCTCTCTTTTAGCTTGCGAAAGCACTCAAGTAATTCAAAAATCATCTAGTAGGCATAAACAAAGCTATTGTAGTCAGAAATCAATGTATCTCTGAAATGTAGAAATTGCACAATATATTTCTTTAAGAATATCTTGTTTGTCACTATTGTTATTATAATGGGCCAATCGAGGCCTAAACATTAAACTAATTTGACTCTCTCTCTCTCTCTCTCTCTCTCTCTCTCTCTCTCTCTCTCTCTCTCTCTCTCTCTCTCTCTCTCTCTCTCTCTCTCTCTGAAGCTTAGAAAAGAAAAATTGGACTGTTGCATATAACTTTGTGGTGCATTACCCGACTTACCCTATTGGTAACTTACATATTATTGTTGGTTGGTCAGTCTAACAGTTATTCTTTAGTGTAAATTTATTTTGTTTTCTAGTGTAATCTATCTATGTATGTAAGATGTTTTATTTTATGTTTCTTTAAAAAAAAATCTTATGAACTGATTTAGTCGCCAGTTAGGCTTATATTCTTTAGTTCATGGTTTGTGCTTCCTTGGCATCGGAGCATTGTTTGCAAATGTCAATAAAATTCATTTTTCAATTTTCAATTTCAATTTCTCTCTCTTTCTCTTTTAGAAATCCCAACCGCGAGTTGCTGAAGGATACAAGGGCAAGAGTTGTTAGTGTCCCCATTTCCGAATGCGATGACGACGACGTCGTGTGCTCCTCAGATTCCGATTGCTGCGACGACAACAGCTGTCTGGAATTTCCCCCGTCTTATGGTTACTGCTATTGAAACCTGATAAATCTTCTAATTAAAGAAAAAGAGTAGGGGAAGACGGGGTAAAAAGCGCATGGGCGGGTAAGAAGCCCACCCCAATTATCTCATGAAATAAAGAAAATTTCAGTCAAATTTGCCCATGAGACGAATGCTAGACATTAACGCTCGTCTCATGGGCAAAATGAGATTGAAATTTGCTTCATTTCATGAGATAATTGGGGTGGGCTTCTTACCCGCCCATGCGCTTTTTACCCCGTCTTCCCCTAGGCCTAAATAAAATCGAGCTGGCATGAGAAGTGACATACTGTTAGCCTTGGTCTGTTGGATGATTGGTTGATTTGTCACTTACTGTGTGTGTGTGTGTGTGTGTGTGTGTGTGTGCGTGCGTGTGCGTGCGTGCGTGCGTGCGTGCGTGCGTGCGCGCGCGTGTGTGTGTGTGTGTGTGTGTGTGAGTGTGTGTGTGTGTGTGTGTGTGTGTGTGTGTGTTTCTTCTTCTTCTGTTGTTTGTTTTGTCTGTCCCTTTCTGTGTTGTCTTTAGCTAGTTGGTAGACAGACAGACAGACAGACAGACAGACAAAAACACACTCACGCTCACCGACACGCGCGCCTACGCAAACATTCACACACACACGCACGCATGCATGCACGCACTGCACGCACGCGCGCGCACACACACACACTTATGCTCCTTCCGAAATATTGTTGAATCAAGGTTGTTCAAAGAGATCGCAATCAAGGTCAAGGTCAAAGAGATCGGGGGGACCCTGGGGGGGGGGGGGGGGGGGGGGGGGGGGGGGGGGGGGGGGTGTCGGAAAAATGTAGTTCGCAATATAACAGCATATCACCATGAAGGAATAATGTAGATGTGCCTTTTGGTGTCAAGATCAAGGTCATGACCTTGACGTATGACCTTGAAAACTGAAAAATCTATTTTTAGCCATATCTCGGGCACCAGTCGACATAGGATGTTGAAACTTGGTATGAAGGTGGTTTGGCTTATGCTCCTTCCGAATATTGTTGACCAATCAAGGTCAAGGTCAAGGTCAATGTGATGGCTGGACCCTGAAAATCGGGGGGGTCGGAAAAATGGAGTTCCCAAGATGAAATCAGGTGGGAATGTTGGCTGGGTATTGTAAATGTGCCTTTTGGGGTCAAGGTCAAGGTCATGACCGTGACGTGTGACCTTGAAAACTAGCAACGCGGGTGATTCTCGGATGCTTTTATGGGAAATCTACTCAGCAAGATAGGGACAGTCAGCAGCAGAAACAGTAAGATAGTGACAGTATGCAGCAGCAGCAAGATATACCAATCACGGGGTGTGGCTGCGTAACAGTCCGCGGGTGATTCTCGAATGCTAGATTCAATAACTTTTCAATCTAGTCTTCTTCTTGCTTGCTTTTTCACATTCTTGCTTTCTCTTCCTTCTGTGTAAGTTTGTGTGTGTATCTGGTTTCACGCGTGTATGTAAGTGTGTATGTATGTGTGTGTGCGCGCACGCACGCGAAGGTTAACACTGACTCTCACGGTCACCTTCTTAAGTATATAGGTTTCTATCCTAAAGTCTAAAGTCTAAAGTGTAAATATATCTTGTCTTGTCTCAGCGGAGCAAAGCGATAATGCGTAGGCCTACGTAAAAATAAGAAGGCAGAGGCAAATAAAATGTACTCCCAGTTACCGATGAAAGTCAAGGGAAATTTGTTTTACTCTTGGGTCATTGTTCTTTGTGTGTGTGTGTGTGTGTGTGTGTGTGTGTGTGTGTGTGTGTGTGTGTGTGTGTGTGTGTGTGTGTGTGTGTGTGTGTGTGTGTGTGTGTGTGTGTGTGTGTGTGTGTGTGTGTGTGTGTTCCAACAAGCATTGCTTCGGTGAAAGAAACCGAAGCAATGCTTGTTGGAACAAAAAACAAACTAGCCTCTGTTTCCATAGAGTCAATCCAACTGGGTAACAATATCATTCCCCTCTCAGACTCTGTCAAAAACTTAGGTGTCACTTTGGACAATACCATTTCCATGCAGAGTTTCCTGACTCAGACCTGTCAGTCCTGCTACTATCAAATTCGTCGCATCGGCTATATTCGTAAATATCTCTCAGATGAAGCCACAGCAAAACTTGTTACTTCCCTCATCCTATCTCGTCTTGACTACTGTAATGCTCTCCTTTCTGGCCTATCAGTCTCTTCTCTATCTTGTCTCCAGCGTATTCAAAACAAGCTGCTCGTCTTGTCCTTAGGAAGAAAAAGTTCGATCACGTTAGCCCACTTCTCCGTTCTTTGCACTGGCTTCCTGTCGCATACAGAATTGAGTATAAATTAAACACCCTTTGCTATAAATCTATCCATAAAGCTGCTCCACGTACCTTACCTCTGCGACAATATTTCCATATATACGCCAGCTCGCACTTTACGTTCAGTTTCTGACCCGATCCCTAGGTATAAGCTTTCAACTGTTGGTCGGCGCTCTTTTGCTGTCTCAGGACCGACATCTTGGAACAAACTTCCTCTTTCCCTCCGTCAGCGACCGACCCTCTCAGCCTTCAAATCTAACCTCAAAACTGTTCCCTCGTGATTGAGGCTCCACTCTCTTTCTCTTCTCTCTCTCTTGCCTTTAGGTCTGTTTCTGCTGTATACCATTTATGTCAAACGTGTGTGCTCGCTTTGTATTGCATTTTTGTTTGAATGCGTTATGAATGCTAACGTGTGTGCGCGCTTTGATTTGATTTATATCAAGATTCAGCGCCGTATAAATACCGTATGTTGTTGTTGTTGTTGTTGTTGTGTGTGTGTGTGTGTGTGTGTGTGTGTGTGTGTGTGTGTGTGTGTGTGTGTGTGTGTTAAAAATCCTGTATTAGCACGGTAATATTGAGTTATTAAATATTTAACTCCCTAAACCATCCTAGGGCAAAAATTCAGCATACGGATAGGCCAATTCAATAGTGTGGCACATGGGCCTGTTTTACAAATAGGCCTAAGCAGGAAAGAGTACTCACTCGCTCTCTCTCACACACACATACACACACACACACACACACGCGCACACGCACACACACACACACACACACACACACTGATGCATGTGCGTGCGCACAGACTCAGTACAGCTCGGGGAGAGAGAGAGAGAGAGAGAGAGAGAGAGAGAGAGGCCGGGTGAGAGGAAGGGTGGTGGTTGGAGCATGTGCCCTTGTTTCTGTTGTATGATGGCTTCTCCCGTTCTTGTTCTTGTAATAAAACAAGATCTTTCCACTATAGTACTGCGGTCGTCTCGCTGACATTGTTAAACGCGTCACATCAAAAAGTTGGATGCATGGAAGGTGCTGGGACAGGTGGCATCTTCATCTCCAGGAAGACCAAGTCTTCAGAAACACTGTCCATAAGAGGCAACGCCTAATTGGACGTAAAGCCAACCATCACTCAAAAAAAGGCGACGAAAAATGTACTGTTTATCCGGCGCCTGTACCTACGGAGATTTAATGTCACAGGCGCTCGACTCGACCTTATTGTTACGTGGTTGAGCGAGATAAGTAGCTGCAGATCGAGTGACCATTCTTTTAGGTCATTTCGCGGCATGTCTGTGACCGACTGACAGGAGCAGTACATAGGCAAAGGTAGGCAGAAAGTGAGAAAGCAAGCCTGCGAGGTCGATGATTGTTAAACATTGATAAACGTACTAGAATATTTTGATCGATTCAATGCTGTAGCAGTGAAAACAAAGATAGTTAGAAGATGCAGTTGACATGGCAGTTGGCATCATGCTAGTTGCACGCGGAACAATGAACGTGCGCTGGCTGGCCAGATCATCAAAGCTTATATTAGGGGAGTGCTGATTATGCCACGGTGTGGCCCTATCATAGTAAAACGATGATAGTTCATGGACACTACACATCTAAATATAGAATCCGTGGATAGTTTCAATGACAGGTCTATCAACGACTTCAACCGTGTCTGTTTGGGCTACTTTGTCAATCAATGCAAGTTACTTAACGCTATAGCTTTATCCATTTATGTAACACTTGTGAATGTGTGACTGTGAGGAATCTCGATTGTGTACATTAAAATGCCTAGATAAGAGTGGAGAAGAGAGAACAGACTTATTTCTAATCTATTTAGGGCCTAGTTGCGTGTAACATTTTCTCAGGTTTGGTTCTAGTCCACAAGTAAGTATAGTAAATTCAAAATAGGCACTCAGTAAATTTTTTTTTAAAAGAAGTAAATCTTGGGTCGACATGGTATTGCACTTATCTCCAGGATCGACCTCTATTTTTACATATCTTATTCTAATTGAGGATGCTGCCGCGCTCACCGGTCTTCATTCAGACCATTAATACTTAATAGCGCACAGGATGCATGCTAATTTCTGCTATAGATGTGAATTCGTGTCATCCATCTCACAAGTACACACGGCCTACTCATACCGAATAGTGGGATGGGCTTTAACGTGTGCAAGATTTTGTGCATGCATTCACACATGGGACCTCGGTTTTTGAAAAATCTCATCCGAAGGACTTTTTCCCCAACTAACATTAGGTACCCATTTACACCTGAGTGAAGTGAAGAAAATAGGAGTAAAGTGCCTTTCCCAAGGACACCACTGCGACCGGAGCTGGATTCGTACCTGCCCACTCGCAAACTTGACGGATTAGGAGCTAGCAACTCTAACCAACCGAGCCACAGCAGCTCCAAATAAATATTATGTCCTAGATGTACATGTATCGGGTCGGAGGATGTTAAACTCAATTTTCCGTGAAAAAAAGACCACTGACAACCCCTTTCTTTCCACTGGTTTTAATAATCACAAAATATCTTTGAAAATGCATGTGATACACAGGACCTTGGTTATATTGTCTCCTCTCCAAAAGATAAATTAGGGCTCGGACCATAAAGTCTAAATAATGGGGAGCATATATGCCATAAAAACTGCTACTGCCACATGTCAAGCACTGTTGTTTTACGAGGCAAGAGCAAATTTTTTTTAGTATGCAATCATTCACCTTATCACTCAAATTAATACTGAGAGTGATAATTATAATAAGTGGATAGGCAATCCATGCATTTTCACAACACCAAAACTTTAAAAGTCATGAAAACATGGCCCTAGTCCTACTGAACATTTCTGATTGTGCCCCTGTCAGGACAATTGTCCTTTTGAAATTTAACACTGGGGGAGTTTGTCCTGTTGATTTGTGCAAGAAGCAGGACACTAGTTTTGTCCTATTGATTTACTTGATTCAGGACTTCTTCTTCTGAGTTCCAATGGCCATAATGGGTAAGGTACATATGTGCCTGGTTTTCAGTTTTCGCTGGTCTTTCCGCTGCATGCATGCGTACAGCCAACACATTCTGATTTCAGAGGAGCTCAAAGCAGAAAATTATTTTGATGATTTTATTGGGGAAAAAAGGCAGGTGAGTGGGTAAAAATAAATCAGAAAGATAGTAGATAACAGAATGCAAAGGGAAAAGGCAGAATCAAAGAGAGTAAAAGATTAGAGGTAGTTACAAGCACAGAACTTCCAGAAGGTGGGAACTATTTGTACAAAAGACCCCCCAGTATCCCCATGGGAAGAGACTCGTGGAGGGGGCAGGCTTGTCCAGCTCCCCTTAATATAGCTTATGTAGGTAAGAGGCATCCAACCACTGCCCCGGATTCAGGACAAATTGTCCTATGACTCTCCGTCTAACTGTCAGCCATGTCTTTCTTGTTTTTACAGATGTTTTTACGGAAGCTTCTGAAAACATCATCGACATTAGCGAACTGTCGTAAATTCAGTTACTCCCATGCCATTGTTCGAGAACTTCCGAGCAGCTTCGCTGAGCTGGCCATCAAAATGAACCCCACTCAGCAGATATGCCAGCGACGGGCAGAAGAGCAGTGGAGGAACTACGTCGAAACTCTGGAACGTTGTGGTTTGAAGGTGATCTCCCTTCCAGGCGATGAGAAGAACCCTGACTGCGTTTTTGTGGAAGACGCGGCTGTGGTGATTGGTCAGAAGGCGTGTATGTCGAGGCCGGGGCATCCTACCAGAAGGAATGAGGTAGGCCTAATGGGGCTTTATACTACTTCTTGCCGACACGAAAGGGCGATAATTTTAGGCCCGAACTGCTCATGCCACCTATCGACGAGTCAGGTGCAGATGATTTTCTGTGGCTATATACTACTACTTCATGACAGGCAAGGACAATAATCCTAAGTAGGTGGCGTTCACATCTCAGGGCACGAGACAGGGACAGAGAATTTTCGGTATAAAGCCTCATTGTTGACTAAATAGTTTAACTGTGACTGATTGATAGAGTGATCAGAATTAAAGTACGATGTTAATGCTCTACTATATCATGCTATAAAGATAATGTAACATTTATGGCATCCAACTTGAAGAAAAAAGAACAGTATATATATATATATCGAAACATGTAGGCATTAAAAACCAGCACTAGCTTTGCTGGTTCTTTACATTTCTTATGTCACCTGTGTGTGTGGGACACCCTTCCACCTATCATAAAGCCACCAGCCCAGACTGACAGACACACACACACGCATGCACGCACGCACATGCATGCGCACACGCACACACACACACACACACAGTGTCCAAGAGCAAGAGATCTTTTATATGAAATCAGACATTGAGTAGTTGTCTGATGGATCAACTCCATTGTCTCTATCCAGTTTCTTGAATAACTACTCTGTTCTTTACTTTATTAAGCAGTTTATTTAGTGTATATTTTTAATGTCAATCATTGTTTGGTAATGGCGATTATTTTTTAAAGTTGGGTGTCATAATATTTTATAGCTAGAATCTATCTGTTTGTCTTTTGTGAGGAGGGTGGTGGTGGTTAAGGTTCAACGTAGTATCACTAGGTTAATCCTTATCCATTATTTCTCTATTAGAGTATTATACAAACACATAGTCACATGCATAGTACACTCGCACACATACATTCACACTCATGTTTATGATGCTTCAGTACCATGTTCTCAATTTTTCTATCCTGTCTGCTCTCTTTTTTTAGCTTTAAAATTCATAAGTAGAATTTGGTGTGGCTCTTTTATCAGTAACCCATTTATTACAAGTGCTTGCACACGTATGTGTGTGTGTGTGGGGGGGGGGGGGGGGGGGGAGGTTACTATGGGTATGGGTGTTTGTTGGTGAATGTGCATGTGTTCATGTGTTCATGTCGACATGTGTGTGTGTGTATTGGCAAAGATTTGTAGATTTGTTGTTCTTGTGATTTGGGCACCGCTGCCATGTTTAAACTGTTGTTGATTTGAGAAAGATTAATAAATCGAAAATGTGTGTCTTTTAAGGTGAGCCCCGGGTGTTGTGGAGTTTGGATCTAAATACATTCACACTCACTCATCAACTTCACAAAATAATATTGTGTGAATCACTTTTAGTGGAATTCCGGAAGGACATTAAACAAACAAACAAAAACACCAGGACAGATTATGCTGTTGGTAATGGGTGGGTGGGTGGTGGGTGTGGGGGGGGGGGGGGGATTCAGCAAAATGTAAAGAGGGTAGTAAGTTATTGATTATGAAAATGATCACAGTTGAACAATACTTTGTGTGTGAGTGTGTATGTGTGTGTGTGTGTCACTATGTGTGTGTGTCTGTATATATATATATGTGTGTGTGTGTGTGCAGGTAGAGGTAGTCAGGCAGTGTCTCCACGGTCTGGGTCTAGATGTCCATGAACTGGATGACCCAACAGCTCTTCTGGATGGTGGGGATGTTCTGTTCACAGGTAAATGTACAGTCAGAGTCTGAGAGTGTGATTTTCGCTTTCCACAATAACTGGTTCAAACACTTTCCTTGTTTTGATGCGACAATTTCAGATACATTGATCGCTGAATGAACTTTGAAAGGAAACAATTATAAGTAAACTTGAGAATGAGAGAAAGTGGGGGGAAGAAGAATGAAAGAAAATGCATGCTGAGAACAAGATTCTTTCAGCCATCTTCCTTTCCTTAAATAAATTGTTATTTTCAAAGAATGAAATAGTGAGGCCAAGAGAGGAGATAACGAAATTGAACAAAGGGTGAATACTCTCTTTCTAATTTTTGAGAATGAATAGAGAAAAGTGATGTTTTGTTTGTCTCACTTTGGTTCTGACCCACGCACTGCTAGGTGATTGGTATTGTAATCAACTTTGGTGGAGGGGAGTTAGAAAGAGAGTATTCACCCTTTGTTCAATTTTGTTATTTTCAAAATGTTATCATGGCATGGATATTCTCTCTCTCTCTCTACTCTGTGTTTTATTTATATGAAATTTGTTTTACATTGTAAAGTATTTTGAATATGCTATGTCACATACCTTTTACCTAAAGAAGTTGTTTGAAGACTCCCCCCCCCCCCCCCCCCCCTCCCCTCTCCCATTGATATTAACAGGTTTTTGGGGGGTTAATTCAGAGGATTTTAGACTGATGATGTTATGCTTGGAGCTTGTCATGGCTTAAGACAATCCCCGCACAACCATTCAGAGCATAACATTTTGATGTAGCCTCGGCCAAGGCGGGTTTTTTTTGGTTGAGATTTTTGTTAGCCTCTTGTTCTCTAGTTTGTTTAACAATAATGAAAATCAGAGATGGAAATTTCTTTTGTCAAGGGAAAAAGTCAATCGATAGTAAAGATGCTTAATAACACTGTTTTTGTTCTCCAATCTTACAATTTCTTAATTTCTAAAGCACTAAGCAGACCCTGTGGTGTGTGTGTATGGTGGTTGTTTTTTCAACAACAGGGGAGGAAATCTTTGTGGGTCAGAGCACGCGGACGAACAAGGCAGGCATGGAAAGCTTACAGCGAGTGTTCTCCCCCTTGCCTGTGATTCCCGTGCCGATTAAGAGTGCTTTGCACCTGAAGAGTGTGGCCACATTGGCTCAACATGGCCTTCTGGCCGTAGGCGGCTCTGCAGATGCCTGGAATTTTTTCGAGGTGAGATGTTTATTGAGCCATCCACGAAGAAGAGCAAACAACAATTTTTTTTTTTTGGGGGGGATGTTTTTTCTTTAATAGCAGTTCAAGCTGAGAAGGCAAAAAGCAATGTATCAAAACATACTTCTTTTAATTTAATTTGTTTATCAGCCCAGGGAGAATTATTGCATCAATTGGCCATTGGTCATTGACAGATAAAACTTTAAAATGGCTGATTGTTTTTGCACGTTATAAGTCATGGTTTACATGTATTAAATTTATTTCGAGGCAGTTAACATCTTTAAGAATTTCACATCGGCCGGGACCAGCTACACAGTCATTGTTTTTTTTACTTGCAAAGCTTGTATTTGGTAAAACAAAATCTTATAAGAACATTTGTTATTGGGTGTACATCATATAGCTACTTACTTTCCTGATTCACCCTTCTTTGTCTTTCATACCCTCCTTCAAGCTAGTCAAGATTCTGATACTTTAATTATCAGATATTGAGATATATCAGAGGATGATCTCCTTTTGAACAATAGCTGCTGTTTGTGAAACTGGGTGGTGGACTGCATCAGAGACTTCCAAATTTTTTTTTTCTCTCTCTCTGTGTCTTTGTTTTAACATTATGACATACTGTTGTAGAAAAATAACCTTATACATCTGTCTAGATTTGATCATATGACCTATGCTCCGTGACAAAAATCAAGTTAAAAACAATAACAGCATGTAGTAAGTAAATAGGTGTTGGTATTTTTTCTCACATCCATAAAACCCCCATTATCATAACAATAAAAGAAAAGAAAAAAGAACTTTGCAGTGAATGTAAAATGCTACAGGTAACTTGAACTCTTTCTTTACTTCCAGCTTTACAAAATATGTTTCAACAGGAATGAGGGCATATGATGCTCTGAGACTGTATGTGTGTTATTGTATTTGTGAGCATGTATTTGTGTTAATAAAAAATGATTTCAAGTTCTTCTAGTCTCAACCACTGTTCAAATTGTTCAAATCATTAGCAATAGACAGGTTTTACTTTTAGCAGATTTCAGTGTTGGTGACGAGGTGTGTTGCTGTTTGTCTCTTGTCATAAGAAAAACTAGGGGCATGTTTCACTGACCTGCCATCTTGTTTTGTATAATGTGCAGGCGATTAGGGAACACTCCAAGAGGAATGTTCACGGTGTAGTTCAGTTGAAGAAAGATGAATCGGCCAACGTTCTCTTCATCAATGGGCAAGTGGTGCTAAGAACAGAGAAAGAACTGGGGCCTGACTTCAAGGTCAGTGTAGATCTGTGTGTGTGTGTGTGTGTGTGTGTGCATCATGCATGTGGGCTGCAACAATACTGTAATATTTTCATAGTATCTTGGTTTCCAGCTGAATTAACTTCCTGGCGTTGACTTGTACTGCAACAGTGCTTTATAGTTCTGCTGCGTTTTGAAAAGAACATCACCCAAGGAGTGCATTGGAGGAGTTTTTGAATGGGCCAATGACAAAGTATGAGTGAGAGCTGAATGGAGCTCTTTCTTTCTTTTCTTTTGTGTTCGATGTTGTTGGTTGCGTCAGATTTTCAGACCAGTCCTCATGGCGAAGTCCACCGTCTTCTCCAGGTCATGGCGGCTGCCCCAAAGCGACAGAATGATAGCTGCACACCCCTTAACGATGTGATGTTATCAGGAAAGATATTGGAATGTGATGTTGGAAGGAAGATAGTGGAAGATTATTGAAGATGCCAGTAGTAACAAAACATTATGTAGCTACTACTACAGTATTAGTATCCTATATTTGTTTGTTGTGCTGTGTTGGGGTAATGAGGAATATTTGCTTTATTGTGTCATGTTTCAGACGTTGACCTGCAGCCTGTCGGTGCCCTGGGTTCCGGTGGCGTTTGACGAACTGTACAAGGCTGAAGGCTGCCTCACCTGTTGCTCCATCCTGCTCCAGGTGCCTTGACCATGACGACTGTACAAGGCTGAAGGCTGCCTCACCTGTTGCTCCAGGTGCCTTGACCATGACGAGCTGTACAAGGCTGAAGGCTGCCTCACCTGTTGCTCCATCCTGCTCCAGGTGCCTTGACCATGATGAGCCGTACAAGGCTGAAGGCTGCCTCACCTGTTGCTCCATCCTGCTCCAGGCGCCTTGACCATGACGAGCTGTACAAGGCTGAAGGCTGCCTCACCTGTTGCTCCATCCTGCTCCAGGTGCCTTGACCATGACGAGCTGTACAAGGCTGAAGGCTGCCTCACCTGTTGCTCCAGGTGCCTTGACCATGACGAGCTGTACAAGGCTGAAGGCTGCCTCACCTGTTGCTCCATCCTGCTCCAGGCGCCTTGACCATGACGAGCCGTACAAGGGTGAAGGCTGCCTGACCTGTTGCTCCATCCTGCTCCAGGTGCCTTGACCATGATGAGCTGTACAAGGGTGAAGGCTGCCTCACCTGTTGCTCCATCCTGCTCCAGGCGCCTTGACCATGATGAGCTGTACAAGGCTGAAGGCTGCCTCACCTGTTGCTCCATCCTGCTCCAGGCGCCTTGACCATGATGAGCTGTACAAGGGTGAAGGCTGCCTCACCTGTTGCTCCATCCTGCTCCAGGCGCCTTGACCATGACGAGCCGTACAAGGGTGAAGGCTGCCTGACCTGTTGCTCCATCCTGCTCCAGGCGCCTTGACCATGACGAGCTGTACAAGGGTGAAGGCTGCCTCACCTGTTGCTCCATCCTGCTCCAGGTGCCTTGACCATGATGAGCTGTACAAGGCTGAAGGCTGCCTGACCTGTTGCTCCATCCTGCTCCAGGCGCCTTGACCATGACAAGCTGTACAAGGCTGAAGGCTGCCTGACCTGTTGCTCTATCCTGCTCCAGGCGCCTTGACCATGATGAGCCGTACAAGGCTGAAGGCTGCCTGACCTGTTGCTCCATCCTGCTCCAGGCGCCTTGACCATGACGAGCTGTACAAGGCTGAAGGCTGCCTCACTTGTTGCTCTATCCTGCTCCAGGCGCCTTGACCATGACGAGCCGTACAAGGCTGAAGGCTGCCTGACCTGTTGCTCCATCCTGCTCCAGGCGCCTTGACCATGATGAGCTGTACAAGGGTGAAGGCTGCCTGACCTGTTGCTCTATCCTGCTCCAGGCACCTTGACCATGACGACTGTACAAGGCTGAAGGCTGCCTGACCTGTTGCTCCATCCTGCTCCAGGTGCCTTGACCATGATGAGCTGTACAAGGCTGAAGGCTGCCTCACCTGTTGCTCCATCCTGCTCCAGGCGCCTTGACCATGACGAGCTGTACAAGGGTGAAGGCTGCCTGACCTGTTGCTCCATCCTGCTTCAGGCACCTTGACCATGATGACTGTACAAGGCTGAAGGCTGCCTGACCTGTTGCTCCATCCTGCTCCAGGTGCCTTGACCATGATGAGCTGTACAAGGCTGAAGGCTGCCTCACCTGTTGCTCCATCCTGCTCCAGGTGCCTTGACCACGCGTCTTCTCACTGACCTCGGTCATTATGTATGGCAGAAGATCAGACGCATATTAATCTTGATTTGCTAAGTTGTCTCTTCCTGCATTAACATTTAGTTGGAAGTAGCGATAATAAAGTTTTCCGAGTGGGACCATAGAGATCTTCGCCACATCCTACTGAGTTTTAATGCCAGTTTTAATTAAGTTTTAACCTAGCAGCCATATGTATGATGATAGTAAAGCACTGCTAGCTAGTGTAAAGCCTGAGATAGATCTCGCAGTAGGGTGTATCTGGATATGGGTGAGTTGTAAAAGGCAGACCACTGTTCAGTCCTGCTTCTCTCCATGACAAACGAGTCATATGATGTTTGCTAGATGTACGGAGCAGTATTGTTTCTATCCTCGAAATTAGATGGTCAGTTGCCTTGGCATAGCTATAAGGCTGTGTCAGACCAATTGACATATTTAAGCTAGAACACCAAGGCTACATCAAAATGTTCTTATGTTCTGCATAGTTATGCGGGGATTGTTTTTAGCCATGGCAAGCTCCTAGCATAACATCATCATTCTACAAAATCCTCCAAAGTCGGAGTGTGGCTGCCCACGTGGCGGGGTAATCAAAAACGGTCACACGTGATGTTCTCAACCCTAGCTGGTGCATTTGTACCATAGTGTTCAATTGCTTCGGCTGTTGGGATGATCCCTGGAGTCTTTAAGCCAGGGAACAACAACAACAAAGATGGCCAGAATAAGTGCACAAAATATATGCCTCTAGGTTTTTAGATGGTTACATGGATGTTTTAAGGGGTCTCTCTTTATCATTTAAAACTTTTAGTAAAAAAAACCTGTGTCAGGTGAAAATTTGCTACGTTTTGTGAAGCACTGGCCTGAAATCCGGTGCGTCAGATTGGAGACTTGATCGTCATAAATACACATCTGTATGTAAGAATTAACACTGTAGAGATATATTACCGTACTTGTAAGAATTAACACTGTAGAGATATATTACCGTACTTTTCGGATCATTAGGCGCTACTGTGTATAAGGCGAATAGGGCAATTTTCAAGAAAAATCTGAAAAAATTAAAGCAAAAGGCGCCCTCATTTATAAGGCACCTCGCAAAAGAAAGTCAAACTTTGAAGCCCGTATGCGTCCTGTAAACGCTTACCGACCGCCATTACTGCTGTCATAAACGAGACCGTCCCCTTTCAAATAATCGAACTTCCGTTTGAGCTGCTTTCTGTTGTTGTGTTTGGACAATTCTTCACGGAAATTGATAGATTTATATACATTTTAAGCTCTACAACAATGCTTTTTACATCCAATGAAGGGTTATGGCATCTGTTGGACGGTATCTCGGACGATATTAGGGATTTTTAAGCATTTTAACGTGAATATTCGTCGTATCGGTGACTCGTGACCACTTTCGATGTTTAGACTCACAGTAGACTGTACCGAATACGGCAATCGTTGCCTCTCTTCTCACGATGTTGTTCACTAATAGGGCGCCCTCATTTATTAGTCGCATAGGTCGCAATTTGAGGGGAAAATATCACCTGAAAATTACGGTACTCTGTTGTAGAGCCTTAGGTTGGCCACATCTTGTGTTCTTCTTCTAGTGTGTTCCTTACTTAGATCATGGAATTTGGTGTTAGCTTCATTTAGGAAATAGGGTGTTTGGGTTTGTTTGTTTTTACCCCCAAGCCTGAGTTACTAGCTTTTAAACAGCCCTTTGAGGGGGGAAAACTCTTCTAAATACCTTAACTATCTCATAGTTGTCTGGCATTGGCCTGAGTCTTCTCCAGTGCTTGGAATTTGCACTGTGTCAGTGCTTTCGGATAATTATATTCAATTGTGCAAAAATCAACATCGGTAAACAGTTTTTAAAGAATGTCGATTATATTATAAAATGTAAATTGTTAAAAAGATCTCGAGCAATTTGGAATTCTTACTGCATAGTTTTATGTGATGTTTTAAGAGTTTGTTCTTGTTATTTTAACGTTTTTTCCCATTTCATAACTGTATACTTACCATTATTGGACCTTTAAGATGTGGATTATGGACACCAGTATACCCACTCATTTATCTATTTGCCAAGGAGTAGTCCAAGCTTTGCTTAAAAAACCCAACAACAACTGTTTCTCAAATAAACAGCTTACATTTTATCAAATGTTCTTATGTTTTGAATGAATAGTTGAATGAACGATTGTAGGATTTGCCCATTTTTTCGTGACTATGTCTAAGCCCATTAGATTCCGGATTTGTTAGTCAGCATGTCTTATTCTACATGGTGACAGCCAAGGCAAGAAAAACAGTCTGGTGGCTAGGCAATAAAAAACCAAATCAAAATGTGAAACGTTATTGACACATAAATAGCCAATTAGATTTTTGTTTGGACATATTGAACTGTATTGTATTGTATTAACTGCCTTTATTAATTGTCACTGTTCGTTATTCCCTGTAATATTTGGACTGCTCTCACCCGGAAAAAAAAGTGTCATTCATACACCTGTTATTTTCCAACTCGTTATGTAAGTGACAGCCCGGAGGGGGGGGGGGGGGGGTGCAAATAAATTTTGACCAGATCAACAACGGCTTTGTTGTCACAGGATTCTTTAACCAGCACAAAATGCATGAGAACTCTTCACCTTAGGTGGGTTTTTTGTCTCTTTTGAAAGACTTGTGTGTAAGAATTGTTCAGCATGCTTTTTATTTACTGGTTAGTGTGTATTCTTTATACCCAAGCCTCTGTATAATTGATGTTATACCTTGGAATATATACCACAAACTTTTTTTGATAAGTAATAATTTGAGAAGGATTTTTATGAATGGCATGATTACAAGAATATATACCATAAACTTTGATAAGTAATAATTTGAGAAGGACTTTTATGAATGGCATGATTACAAGAATATATTATATATTCTTGTAATCATGCCATTCATAAAAATCAAAGTTATCAAAGTTTGTGGTATATATTCTTGTAATCATGCCATTCATAAAAATCGTTCTCAAATTATTACTTATCAAAGTTTGTGGTATATTCCATTTTATATTCATAAAAATCGTTCTCAAATTATTACTTATCAAAGTTTGTGGTATATTTGGAATATACCACAAACTTTGATAAGTAATAATTTGAGAACGATTTTTATGAATGGCATGATTACAAGAATATATACCACAAACTTTGATAAGTAATAATTTGAGAAGGATTTTTATGAATGGCATGATTTACAAGCAGTATTTCAGTTGATATATTATTTACATTGTATGTATTTATGGATTATGGAGAAGGAAAAAAAAGACTAGACATGTTAATGTATTGATTTATTCTTCAAATTAAAAAGAAAGAACCGGACACCAAAAGGCAACTGTCTTGTTTTCATTTAAGAAAAGATATGTTGGTGCGTGCATGTGTGTGTGTGTGTGTGTGTGTTTGTGTGTCATTTTCCACTGATCAATGCTGTGAGCATTGCAACATTGGCATAACTGACCATTGTCATTTTGTTTAAAGACAAAATTGTCATCTTTACCAACCGCGAGCGAGCGAAGCTGCATGGTAATCTTTACAGAGAATTATGTTTGTTCATGACTATCTGACTATCTATCTGACTATGTTACCACGATAATGTTTGAACGGAGGGATCTAGAATGTTCAAATTTTGCATGCGGATAAGGATATCTAGACCAAGCTCGAAAATGAAGGTCAAATGTCACTGGAGCCGAAAATGCTGTCGAGCACCTGGCATGATAACGTTTGAATGGAGGGATCTAGAAGGTTCCAAATTTGCATGTGGATAGGTACTTAGGATATCTAGGTCTGGTTTCATAATGAAGGTCATTGGTCGAAGGTCAAGGTCACTGGGGCCAAAAATGGTGCCGAGCGCCTGGTTTTCTAGGATCCTCACTCAAGTAAGAAGGAAGTAGGCAGGACGAGGTGTGTATACTATATGCGTTCCAGTGACTGCTGCCTGAACAAAAAGGCCAAGTTCAAAAATGAAGGTCAGTACGTGGTCAAAGGTTAAGGTCACTGGAGCCGAAAATGCTGCCGAGCACCTGGCATGTTAACGTTTGAATGGAAGGACCTAGAACGCTCAAATTTTGCATGCACTTAGTACTTAGGATATCTAGGCCAGGTTAAAAAATGGAGGTCAATGGTCAAGGTCACTGGAGTCGAAAATGCTGAAGAGCACCTGATTTATATATATCTTTGTCTTTATTTTACCATTATCAACTTAGGAAATAACGGTTCGTTACCAACCGGAAGGTGAAGCACTGCAGCTGAAAATGCTGCCGCATGGCTGGTGATCTAGCATCTTAACGCTCTACTGTTTACAGACTAATCAACATATAACAGGAAAACAAAAAATAAAATCTCGACAGAGGGAAATAGAAAAAAATTGAAACATACAAATGCAGACCTTATGCATAAAAACATTAATCTCATGCTTGAATTAATAGAGACTTCTTCTCTTCAGGGCCCACGGTCTGTATGTTGACCATTCTGGCTCCTTTGGAGAAAAATAAAGACTGAAAAATGAGGTGTTGGTCTGTTAGACTATGGTGTAGAGTGGCACAGTGGTATCGCGTTCGCTTCGTGTCAAGTAAACCCGAGTTCGAACCTGGGTACAGGGGATTTTTTCCTCTCATTCTGCACTAGACGCCTTAACGGTCTGAACGTGGAGTCTTTCGGATGAGACGATAAACCGAGGTCCTGTGTGCCCATGCACTTAGCATACGCTAAACCCAGTGGCAACGAAAAAGTTGTCATTTGGTCCAAATGTAACACCCCCCCCCATCAGTGACAAAAATCACATGCAAAAAAAAATAAAAAAATAAAAAATTGGGTGGCGCGCCTCTGGCTGCGACACGCTCTCCAGGTGGGAGCAACCCGAATTTCACAGAGACGCCTCTGTGACTATGAAGTACCTACTACTTAAAAAAAAGGCTTGTATTAAAAAACTTTGATTTGCATATTCTGTAAAACATGATATAAACAAGAGGCAAAGCCTTCAAGGCTCACTCAAACAGGAACATGTGGGACAACAACAAACATCAAGGTCGCCGAGGTCAAGAATGCTTAGCATTCCATAGCGGTCTACCTAATATACGAAAACGAGCGAAAACGGGCGAAAACATAAGAGACTGAATCTGATTCAAAGGGATTACGCTGATCTTGGGTCATGACGTCAATTTTAACACCATGGGCAGCATCTAAGGAACCTTTCTGCCAAGTTTCATTAAGATTTAATAGTATGGTACAATTGTGAGAAGTGGAAAAAAGTTCAGTCGGCGGAAGTAATGGCTAGCGGAAGCTGGTTTATAAAAAAAATGCAGATCGGAAATTACATCTAAATATGGATCAACAGTCGATTAAAGATAAAATCTATGCAAAATTTGGTAGGGTTTAGACAAAATAACAAAAAATTGTTCTTGTTTACGATCAAAAATGCACTTTAGCTTCTGTTTTCGCCCGTTTTCGTATATTAGGCACACCCTTCCATAGGACCTTAAATTAGTCTACCTACTTGCCAAATTTGGAAACTGTATCTGCCATAATATAAAAGATATGGCTCAAACAAATAATTGATGATGCTCAAGGTCAAAATTAATAGGGTAAAAGTGACCTTGTATACCTAATCACCTTAAACTAATACACCAATATATCAAATTTTGGGACCGCAACTGTAAAACTAAAAGATATGACTGAGACAAAAATTGCATGGTCAAGGTCATTGGTAAATGTGACTATGCAAATAATCTTTCTTGAAAGCTTGCATTTATAAACATCTATGTGTATTCATATTCAAAGTTTCAACAATGTACGCCTTCTAGTTCGTGAGAAAAAGCCAACGTTGTTTGTGCACAGACATACATACATTTATACATACACACGGACACGCAACCGAACACTGTTGATAACATAGACTCACTTTCGTTAACACGAGTGAGCCAAAAAGCTCTACACACGTGTGTAAGGTGGGAGGAGGTTTGTTATGCAGTTGCTTCCCTTTGTCATATGCACACACACACACACACAAAGGGAGTGGAGATGGATGGGGAGTCCGTTACTCTTGACTGACAATCACCAGTTTTTCTTTCATTTTTTTTAATACCTTCAATGAATGTTCAATTACTTTCTTCCCGCCATAATTGACCAATAGAATTACAGATAACACAACTACCTCGAAGATGCTAACAACTATTTACATTTCCGGTCATGCCATTTTGCTTGAGAGTGATTGAGTGTGAGTCAAAATCGTAAAAATACGTTTATTACAGGTGGTGTGATCTGTTTATTGTTATGCAAATTAAGCCTAGCCGGTGCTTCTGTTGTGACAGTGTTGCGTTGAAATATCTCATCCAGTTCTAATTGATCCAACCAAAGACTGTCTAGCTCTCTGAGTCTCAGTCTCTGATCCAACAAAATGTGAAATGATACAAATCATTAATCATGTCCAGGACCAAACTGAAAGGACACCTGACCTTAATGATTGCGATCTATGTGAGAGATTGTGACTTGTCTAACCAGCGTTGTTTTTAGTTACTAAGTTAGTTAGTTGATGAAAACTATGATTGGTTAGTAGCAGTTGATGAAAACCTGTTATCTAAAGAGAAGGTTCAGAGGTGTATTGATTCTTTAGTCACTTGGTCTGACACTTGGTGTTTTAACAGTCAAAAGTGTAAAGTTTTACATTTGGATAAAAATTATCCTATGCATAGTTACAATACTACATCAGTACATGAAAATGAATGATGGTGATGTCAAAAGAGTATTGGAAAATACATATATTAATTATTATATGCAGAAACAGACCTTGATGTCACTGTAGATCCATCCATGTCTTTCGAACCTCACATAAACAGAGTCGTCAAGAAAGCTAATCGTATTGCAGGTCTCCTGATCAGGACAATAGCTAATAAATCAAAACTGATTTATTATGGTGCCTTTGTTTAAAGCCTTAGTTCGCCCTATTTTAGAGTAGGGTAACCCTGTTTGGTGCCCATATCTTAGAAAACATATTGAACATATCGAGGGTGTCCAAAGGAGATTTACAAAGAAAATTGTTGGTGCGAGTCATATGGACTACGATTCTACGAAGAGAGACTGAAATATTTGAAATTGCCAAGTTTAGAGTATAGACGTTTAACTTTAACTTTAAGAGGTGACCTTATCGAGGTTTATAAAATTCTACACAACTTTTATGATGCTAGCACCACTAAAGCCTTAACACTTTCAGAAGACGATAGAATTCGAGGGCATAATTTCAAACTTACAAAGAAAATAAACAATACTCGTTCCACTCAAAAACATTTCACAAATAGAATAACTGTATGGAATAACCTTTCAAATGAGACTGTTAATGCATCGTCACTGAACGTATTCAAAAACAATATTGACCAAAAATATAAAGGTGTGATGTACTCCTCACATTTAGAGGAACTTTATTAGGATTCAAATAAATACACAAAAGCCTATTAGTTCACGGGTAAAAAAGTAGTATATATGAAAAATGAAAAGATATCACTTGAAACGATATCTAGAGGGCAAAAGACTTAAAAAATAAGCCTATAGTGCCAAATTGCTATGCTATGCTAATTAGTCTTCATTCTTCAGGCATTCTGGTTCTGGTACGTCGAAGGAGCCTATGAAGGGGCTATGTACTCGACGGAACTGGGAGAGCGCACTGAGAATTGAAATATAAAATCCTTTTTTTCTTTTATTTTTTATAAAAAAGAAAAGGGTCTTTGTTTTAGTATCTGGTGGTGTTGACAGCTTTTTAAGAGTTGACCATAGCCCATAGGCCTTTTTTCAGTATCCGGCCTGGACCGATCCAGCTAGCGTAGCGCTCACCGGGGACGAACCCCGACCGGCACAGCTCCTGCACTTCATTTACCACTACTTTGACCTATGGCCCCTAATTCCCTATTTTAATCTTTAATAATAATAATATAATAATCTTTAGTTGGAGCAGGCCCCGAAGCAGTGAAGGTGTACCGCCTGGCGCTGATGGTGCTGCGCTGGCAGGGCCTGCTGCGATGGCTTCGTCGGTCAGTTGATTCCACTCCATCACTGTTCTTACAAAGAAGGAGTTGCTGTACTGAGCTGTGCTGCTTGTTGGAATTATGAAGCCTCTTGAATTTTGCACAGCATGTCTCTGAACAATGTTGTCCGTTGTGCAGTCAGCGTATCTTGTGGGCCTGATCCTACGACGATTTGTGTCGACTGGAGTTAAAAAATCCTTTGGTGGTAAAGCTGGGATCTGAGCCTCAGAGATCTTGTGTAGGACTAGGAGGCTGAGGCGTTGGTCTTTACGGTGCTCCTCCAGTGTTGGCAGTTTCAAGTCCTGGAGCATCTTTGTCATGCAGCCCGGATTCCGTGACTTATAGTCTTTGGTGATGAAGTGGGTTGCCTGTCTTTGGGTGCGCTCCAGCCTGTCGACGTCCTGCTTGATGTAAGGATCCCACACAGTCGCAGCGTATTATAATCTGGATCGCACCAATAGGCAAGCTGTTTACATTCTGGTGGTCAGTTCCTGAGATTTTGGTGTATCAATCCCACCATTGATCCATTCTTCTTTCAATTACTGGACAAGTGGACAGGGACCTATCATTCGTAATTCACTAATTGATTACACAAATCATTCACCAGTGTGGTAAGATATATTGATTTGGGTCCTGTGCCAGTTTTGGATTATGCTGATACATGGATTGTATTAAACTGCTGACTTGAATGAAAATGTAATGAAAAATCACATTTTAAATATCATATTAGCAGCACATGTGTCATTTCAATTATAAGGGAGAGAGAGAGTACTGTTACATTCAGGCAAAAGAATATAAGACTAGAGTGAAGCTGTTCACACTGTGCCTTCAACTCGTAATAAAACTTCACTCAATTAAAATTTTCATCATAATTGTAAGACATCTACGAACTCAGAATCATCACGATCTGCGTAATGTTTATACCTAAAGTAACCTATTTTGATTATTCTAAAACATTGACTTTCCTGGTATTGCAGTACCTCCAGGATTGTCCCATTATCTTTATAGAACTTTACAATTTATGTCCCACATGTACCTGTTCCAGGCCGGAGGTCGTTAAATGGACTTTCATTTGCTAAAGCATGCGCACGCATTCACAAAGACACACACACACGCTCACACACACACGCTCACACGCTCACACACACACGCTCACACACACACACATACACGCCGTGACGCGTGCATGCGCACACACACATACACGCAGGCAAGCACGCACGCACAAACACACACACTCGCACACATACGCTTGTGCACGCGCGCACACGCGCACACACACACACATACACGCACATACACTTAAAGACCAGGCAACCAGAGAAAGAAAGAAAGAATTCATTACAATTTCACATAAATACAGTGGAACCTTCATTATAAGACCTCCCATTATAAGACTCCCTCCCACATAAGACCTACCTATCTGAGACATTGCCCTTCTTTGTAAGTATTAAAATTACCTCCATATTAAGACCCTCCCTTATAAAACCTTATTTTGGATGATTTTTGAAGGTCTCATATAAGGGAGGTTCCATTGTTATACTGTGAATAGAAATTGTGAAGTGAAATAGGCCCAGTGTGATTACTGTTAGTGTTACTTTCAAGTTTTAGTAAAATATGTAGACTTGTGTTTTGCATACCACCCTATTTTCTTATTGAACGTTGATCTCTGGTTAAAATGAACTTTGGAACTTTTATTCATCGACACTTTGCCTTATCACAAAAAATTGATTATAAGAATACAGCATTGATAGGTGTGAAAGTGGGATTAGCTGATTTAAAACTTGCATATTTCACGGAGTAGGCAGAATTGCAGATACCTTTCTTGTCTAATATCACTTTCAAGTGAAAAGATGTAAAATTACAGAACAACGACAACAACACATACACTTAACTCATGAACATAAAATTCTGTAATCTAAAAGTGAAAGAGACGGAAGAAAGTCTTTTGACACCGTTAGGTTTTTGCAATTGAATTCTATTGCTCTTGAATGCAATATATCTATTAAAGACCCAGTGATGCACCACGATTAAGTTCCTTGTTTTTTTCTGGGTAGCTGTGACCCACATACACATTTCCCCAACTTGAAATTGAGGCTGCTCTTTAAACTGTTTTGGTTTGAATTTGGGGCCATTTATAATTATATGGGAGTCAGACTTGGTCAAAACAAGATTTCTTTCCAGTTATAAGAGGGGAAACATGTAAAACACGTGATTTTGACACGTGATCTGGTGGATCTTTAACAGACAGATGAACTCTGTGGAATCTGGGCCATGAACTTAGTATGACCTTAGTAGGGAGATAATTCTGTAGCCTTGCTCCACTTGGTTGTAGGCCATACGCTGAACTGACAATAGAAATGACAGGGAATACTGATAGTGACATCACTGATGGTTTGAATCGGTCATCAAACTGCCACGTGCAGTCAAGCTGTCCTCTGTTGAACTGAATAGCCAAAGCAATGCTTTGTTACCCCAGAAAAGAGTCAAGGACAAAACAATGGTGTTGAAGAAAATGGTTAATTACCGGCCGTTGGATGTTTTGAATCTGGGTGAATTGTGGTTGCAAAAGACAAGGTTTGAAGAGTTGAAGTAAACGTCTGTAGAACTTTGTAAGGTATTGATGACTGACCCAAAGATGTAAGTACTGTGTTTAGTATTAAGAAATCGTGGGAGAGTTGGACAAGTCTTGAGACAGGAAATACATGACTCTTTAGTGTCATTGTTAGTAGAAATTGAATGGATGATCTTCTTCTTCTTCTTCGTTTGCTCAGACAGTTTCCTGTCACATGAGCATAGATGCACCATGCTGCCGTTATGCGCCTAACTAAGAAATAGTTAGGCCCAGCATGTCCGACTTCGGCTGAAGAAATCTTTGTAAGAATTTATAGAAAAAAGGCAGGAGAATGGACCGGTAAGATAGAAAGATAGCAGATGACAGTAAGCAAAGGGAAAAGGCAGAGTCAAAGAGAGTGACAGATTAGAGGAAGTTACAAGCACAGAACTTCCAGAAGGTGGGGGAACTATTTCTATGAAAGACCCCCCGGTATCCCCACGGTGGGAGAATGGATGATGAAAATAATGAGGCTTTATACTACTTGCCGACATGGAAGGGCGATAATTCTAGGCCCGAACTGCCGATGCCCCCTGGTGGCGAGTCAGGAGCAGATAATTTTCTGTGTATGCTACTAGTTCCTGACAGGCAAGGGCGATAATCTTAAGTAGGTGGCGTTCGCATCTCAGGGCATGAGACAGGGGCAGAGAATTTTCGGTATAAAGCCTCATTCTTTCCCTTTGTTGTTGTTGACATTTACCAAGAATATCAAATGAAGCAAACATAAAGAAACGCAAAGCAGATAAAGTAATTCTTTCCTTCTCACTATTAATCATGGCTTATCAAAAATATGGAAAAATAACCCTAATTGCTTTTTTTAAATTTTTATAAAAAGAGCTGGTAAAGGAAATTATCTTTAAACTTGATTTATTTCTGTCCTTATTGATATAAAAATAAAAGTTATTTTTAAATTAGAATGTAGAAGTGACACCTGTAGATAATTTGCAAAGCATGGTCTTCTGTTGATGGTAATACTGTAGCTAAAAGTTATTTTTTTAGAAAGGGAAGGTTGCGTGTGCGAAATGTGATCATCACATGAGAATGAGAGACTATTGCCCCAGGCTTAGGCATACCCGCCAGCAATACCACTTAAATTTGCAGCATCATCCAACTTAGTTCTTCATTAGAGCAATGGTCACACGGGGAAAATCAAATCTCTTGATTAATTAATATGTCATCTCCATATTTGTATTATATTATAATCTCAGTATTTGGTCTCATGTTATGATCTGTGAATAATGAAATCTTGATTGATTTTATTTGAAGAGCAAATAATGTGCTTTTGGTTCAATCTCTCTCTCTCAAATAATGTCTCTTTCTGGTTGCTCTCTCTCTCTCTCTCTCTCTCTCTCTCTCTCTCTCTCTCTCTCTCTCTCTCTCTCTCTCTCTCTCTCTCTCTCTCTCTCTCTCTCTCTCTCTCTCTCTCTCTCTCTCTCTCTCTCTCTCTCTCTCTCTCTCTCTCTCTCTCTCTCTCTCTCTCTCTCTCTCTCTCTCTCTCTCTCTCTCTCTCTCTCTCTCTCTCTCTCTCTCTCTCTCTCTCTCTCTCTCTCTCTCTCTCTCTCTCTCTCTCTCTCTCTCTCTCTCTCTCTCTCTCTCTCTCTCTCTCTCTCTCTCTCTCTCTCTCTCTCTCTCTCTCTCTCTCTCTCTCTCTCTCTCTCTCTCTCTCTCTCTCTCTCTCTCTCTCTCTCTCTCTCTCTCTCTCTCTCTCTCTCTCTCTCTCTCTCTCTCTCTCTCTCTCTCTCTCTCTCTCTCTCTCTCTCTCTCTCTCTCTCTCTCTCTCTGTGAGTGAGAGAGAGAGAGACTTGTATTTCTGTGTGCTTATCTGTTGTAGAACGCAGTCTCATTCTGTACTTAGTAGTTGTACAGCAAAGTTGCATTTTTGCTTATGCAAATATATAGCAACTACATTTTCTCTCCCCAGCTTTTGAAGAAAAATGAAGCGGGAGAGCCTTTGAAGCTTCACCACCGGAAATCTTGACAGTTCAACGTCAGAGGACCATGGTCGCTACGACTACACTCCTGACCTCTTCACTCCATCGTCATCACAGTCATCATTATCCTCACTGCCGCCTGTTGCTGGCAGTTGCCAGTGTGTTGCCGTTGTCATGACACTGACAGTGGTTGGCATGAAAGGGAGGCTGAAGCAGTGCATCTCGCAGATCTACTACACCCACGGGTTGTTCTGTGCCAGTCACCCCCTTCCTATACTGATCACTGTGTGCTGCGTCATTATCTTAACATGGTGAGTAAATTAATATATAAGACAGAGAGAGACCTCGTGTGTAAAAGATAGAGAGACTGACAGACAGGAGATAAACACAACCCTTTCGCCGCCATCCATTTTTCAGAAAAAATTCCCATTAAACTTAAATGGGTAGAGAGAAAAAATCTGTCTGTAATATTGGGGATTCCTCTGTGACATATTTAAAGCAAAGCCTATCCTTACCTCCCAAAATTGAGAATAGGGTCTTTGGATAACAGACCCTGATTTGATGCCTTTTAGTGACATGGGTGTTAAGTTAAATCATTGTGGTGCAAAAATGCGACGTTGGCGGTGAAAGGGTTAAACAGACAGAGATATAGCAACAGAGAGACTGAGAGAGCCTCGGGACATGCACTCGGGGTATGTAACGTTTGCTAGGGCTTTTTTTTTCTTTCTTACTTTTTGCATACAGTTTACATACTAATTTCACGACAATGGTATTTTATTTTTTCTCTCTGTTTTCTGAAAAGGCAACATTGATTTATGAATCAAAGTATAGCAGAAACATTCTTTTTTAGAAGACTTAGATCTGATTCGGGCTCCTATAATCCAGGTTATCCTGTTTTCAGTTCTCCACTGCTGAATTTGCCGTTGCCGGGCAACGCACCCCTGGAGTACCGCACGGCCAAGGCAAACTACTCTGTACCGTCCAGGGTCTACACCCCGCCAGGACCCAATGGCTCCAAGGAGGACCTCAAGAGACCACGATGGGTGGGTCTTGCTTTGTCATCTTTTGTTGAATATAACGCACCTTTTCTTGCCCAAGTTTCATGGAGTTTCTGCTTCGCAGTTATTGTTCAACCTTCTCATTAGAGGTACGTACGCAGTATGAATCTGTCAGTACACCAAACACTAGGTCACACAGAAACCCAGACATTTTTGTATCAAATACAGCGTTCCCGATTACGCAGATCTGTATGTAAATTACGTACAAAGTTTCAAGTTTGACGTATAAATTTTTCAGTCAATATGTCATTGTGACGTACAGTTTTTCTCTCAGCCGATTGCTTCCTCTAACGTGCTCGCCGCGATCAGAATGTCGAAGCCATTTCGGCTTGCGGGAAACGATCAACAAAATATACTGGGCCTATTCTTTCACTACTATACCATGCTTGAAGCAGACGACAAAAACTATCATGAACCACAGAGTAATTTGCCTTTGTTTTTCGCCACCCATGCTGCTCGCACGTGCATTGCTGCCAAGCCTAGCCCGCTCGTTTTTTGGAAGCAAAAAAATGGCGCTGCTTCGCTGGATTGCGAAAACTTCGACGCAAAGTTCTTCCAAAGACTCTGAAGTTTTAAGTGAGGTGACAAAAACCTTTTATTTTGACCCTCAAAAATTTTCAAATGACCCTTAATATTTGGGGGCAAAGGGTCATGATGACCCTTAAAAATTTGGAAGCATGGGGAACACTGCAGAGAGAGAGAGAGAGAGAGAGCATGAATGTGCGTGTGCTGGTGTGCGCATTGCCTTTGTAATTTGAATATATTGTTTATATATTATTATGCCACTATTTCACTGAATTTCATGATGATAGTTCGATTACCTACCATGTGGGGGTCATACTGATATGTAACTGATAAGTAAAAGGTTTGATTGTAGTGATGTGTGATATGACAATTTGGTATGTCGTGGTTTAGTTGGATGAGGTGCATAATTATGTGAACCGCACCATTGTAAGTTGATTAACAGGTTTGAAAGGACGATGTTTGTTGCAGTAATTATTTTATGTTGTGCTTTGTTACATTGATTGATGTACGTATTCACAGCAGTTCTTGCCGCAACCCTTCAATGTGACTGGATATTGATCTATATTTTCAGTTTTTTTGTTTTTGTATGTTGTTGTCGTCAAAGGTTTGTTTGTCCGTTTATTGTTTGTTCTTTTTTACTTTTTCTTTTTTCATTGTTTATATATTTTTTGTTTTTGTTTTTCCATGTACCCCCAAGGCAGACCTGTTTACTCTTTTCGAGTAGGATTCTACTCAATTTGGACCTCTACTACTCTTCAAAATTGAAAAAAAAAGCTCTAACTACTCATTTACAGTGAACATTGCTTGATGGTTTAATGAATAAAACTACACATTTTGCACCAAACCTACTCATTTCAGCCATCCAGACTACTCAAGACTTGTGTAGGTGGTAAACAGGTCTGCCAAGGGGCTTTTTGGGAAATAAAAAACCCTTGAAACCTTGCAAATAACAACACTTAAGGCTCTTGGAAATGTCCATCTTAGTCAGCCACACAGACAATAGGATGAAAGAGAGTGGGAAAAAGCCTACCTAAATATTTTTTTTTAAAATAAAGGGTGGGTGGGTGAGGGAATGGGGAAAGGGAAAAAAAGAGGAAAAAAAGGAAAAAAGGAGGAAAGGAAGGAAAAAAGAAAAGAAAGGGTTAAAAATGAAGGTGGAAGTGGTGGTGGGTTGCATGATGAGTGAGCAAGTTAGTGGAGAGCGGATGAATGATTGGGTGTGGTGTGAGAGTTACATATTTGTTAATGTAAATTTGTTTCATAAGACAAGTTTCCATGTGCGTTGTACAATGCCAATGGACAATAAAGAAACTTATGACTTGTGGCTTATGACTATTATAATGATTTGAATCTAATTGTCCTTACAGAATAGATAAAGACAGTGACCTTGCTTGACGATTATTTCTTAATGACTTGGTTGTTTATTATTTTTACTGTGACCCCTCCGAAGTCGGAGTGTGGCTGCCCACGTGGCGGGGCAATCAAAAACGGTCACACACATAATGTTCTCATCCCTAGCTGGTGCATTTGTACCATAGTGTTCAAGTGCTTCGGCTGTTGGGATGATCCCTGGAGTCTTTAAGCCAGGGAACGACAACAACAACAACAGCAACAACTGTGACAAATATGATTATTAAGTTCTGTTAAAAATTGCTGTTAATTTGTAAATTTTACTTTATGACTGTAGATTTATTTAGTAACAGTGACATATTCACTATTGATATAACTTGATTTATTCAGTAACTTATATTATTTCTTTTGCTATTAATTATTCCATAAGTGCGTGTATGTATACATGGTGTGTTTGTTAGCATTTTTGTATGTGTGTGTGCCTAAGTAAGCTTTCTTTTTTGTTTGTGGCTCAAGCCACAAACCTATAACTCACTTTGTCGGTCGGTCAGTCTGTCGGTCCAAAATTGTTGCACATTTTGACAAAATTGTCGCACTTCAAATCGAGGCTACACTTCTGGCCGCTCTTTAAAATGATGTATTTTAAAAGCGTACAAAATAATAAACATACGTAATACAGACACTACAACAGACACGATGAGTATGCGGTGCTTCTTTTGATGAGTATAAGTAGGATACATAGTTTTAAATGTTTTCCAAAAGATATAAAAAGTTACGAAATGGTGCAGAGATAACATTCTGGTTTACAGATTAAAATTATTGAAAAGCCAGGGGAGGTAACTCATGATTGGAGTGGTAAAAATAGACCGCGTGCCACAAACTATTGCGATTTCGCGCTTGTTTTTGTGTGTATGTACATAATTATGATCGTGCACATTTATATGTGAACCTGAAATGAGTAGTGATTGCAGCCATACTTTATAAGATGAAACAAGCAATTTGTGCTTGATAATTCTTTTCTTTGTCAATCGCTCAGTTTCCTGTCATATGAGCGCAGATGTGTCATGCTGTCGTTATACACCTAAGAAATAACCCTAGCATGTCATTCTTTGGCTGGAGAAAATCTTTGTAAGAGTTTCAAAGGCAGGAGAATGGGCCAGTAAGGCAGAAAGATAGTAGATTGATAGTAAGCAAAGGGAAAAGACAGAGTCAAAGAGAATGACAGATAAAGAGGAAGTTAAAGCACAGAGCTTCCAGAAGGTGAGGGAACTATTTGTACAAACAACCCCCTGTTGTGTGATGTGACTTGTTTCAGTACGTGGGAGCCCCAGTGGGTTACATTCAGCAAATCGTTGTCAAGTCGATGGTATCACCATGGCAACCCCAGCACATGATCGCCACCGACGCCTTCCGGGCGCCCCTGGCAACCGTGTTCGACATTCTGGGCCAGCTGGAGAAATTTCAATTTCAGACCAGGTTAGAAAGGACTGGGGTGAAACACGTTTTAAGTACGATTGATGCAATGTGTGCATGGGCTTCCTTGAATAGGCATGTACTTTTAGTAAAATAATATCTGTCTGCATCTCTCTGTTTCTGTGGCATAAACATTAGTGCATTCATAAATGAATATTTGCCTGTGTGCAGAATTATTTAAAATGCACACACACACGCACATGCACACACGTACACATACACAGTCACATACACACACACTCACACATATTCACATGCTTGCATGCTCAGGCTCTACTCCGTTTCTCCCATATCAGTCCCCACTGCACCCCGGACATGCCTATTTTTAGAACTCATCACCAGTATATACCAATCCAAAGTTTTTATCCCTTCTTTCGTTTGTTTTTACCACTTGTAAGGTCTTTCCCTATCCCTAACAACGATCATTGGAAAGAAACACTGTCTATGTGAAAGGAAATAACTTAAAACACATAGCTCTCTGTGTAAGACTAAAAGCAGTCAGAATGTGGGGAATTGGTGTGCTGCGTCCCAGGCTCTGTTTTAGTCAAAAGTCTACATGCATACTGTTTCTGAATTGTGCTAAATCTGGTTATATCAATTTGGTTGATTTGAAGCTACCTTTTCTTTATTTATTATACCCAACTTTGGTCTGTTTATGTGTGTGTGTGTTGTAGGTTAAAAAATTTTTAAAATAGGAATTATGTTCGCTCTCTCTCCCTCCTCATCCCCTCTTTCTGTCTCTACCACTTTCTACATCACCTGTGTCTCTTTATCTTTGTGTGTGCATGGGTCTACCCGATTTTAACTACTGAAGTGACCTTAATGAAAATTATCAGTCCTGTTTCCAGTCTCTAAATGAAGATACTGGCTGTCTTTTATTTTTCAAAGACTTGATATTAATTGTCTGAATAATAAATATGATATTTAACCCTTGAATAATAAATATGATATTTAACCCTTTCACTGCCAATGTCGCATTTTAGCACCACAACGGTTTAACACCCATGTCACTAAAAGGCATCAAATCAGGGCTTGTTATCCAAAGACCCTATTTTCTTAATTTTGGGAGGTAAGGATAGACCTAATGTTATATATGTCACAGAGGAATTCGCAATATTGCAGATCTTTGTTTTTCTCTACCCAGGTAAGTTTAATAGTATTTTTAGGCTGAAAAGTGGCTGGCGGCTAAAGGGTTAATGTATTGTATTTACCGGTTGGTGAAGAAATATTTGAGACTTGATGTATTCCAAATCTGGTTAAGTGATTCTCAGTGAAGCAGTCGTATGTAGAATGTGGTTGACTTCTGTATTTCCTTTTCTTTCTGTCTCAACCCACCTGTCTCTGTCTCTGTCTCTACATGCAGGTATATACAGTGGAGTCTGGGTAAAACGAATTTTAACGGAACACAGACTCAGTTCGTTGTATCAGGATTTCGTTATACATGTACATGCACAATGTATGTTGAAAACAAAAACCGTTCAAACACTCGCCAATGATAACCGAAAACATAAACTTGACCAGTTTGGATCGTCTGTCTTAATCACGGGATGTACAAGGCTTGAAGTAGTTCAGCAGTGTCTGTTTTGGCACACTTTTCAACAAGTTTGTCCATTAAGTGACAACACATCACACAAATTTAGTTTGTTATAGGCTTTCACGAACTTTTCGATCTTTATTTTGAGCGCGAATTGTAAAGCGACCTTGAGAAACCGAACGATCTGTAGGAAGCCTAGGCCTAGCAGACGACCCAGTGTGAATCTAAATGAGTTCACGCATGCGCAGTTCATATTTTCCAACTTCCTTCCTCTTGACAACACGTTCTAGCTTGGAGTTTGAAGGCCTAGGTTTTTGCAGCGTATCACACAGGCTGAGTTCGTTATAGGCTATTTTTCAAAGTAAATAAAATTATCCTGGGGCGTAGAACATGTGTTCGTAAAAAGCGGATGTTCGTTATTTCAAAAGGATTTTTTGTTCGTTATACCCATGGCTTTGCAAGTGACAAATAGAAGGGCATTTGCCGGGAAATTGAAGTCAGTTCGTTAATCGCGAAATTTCGTTAAAAGCGAGTTCGTTATAGTTGGACTCCACTGTAATACAGTTAAGTTTCATTTGGTGTCCCTGTGTGAAAAGGTTTTTGTCATAGAGACATCTGTGAAATATTTTGTTGTTGTGTGTGTGTTTTACAGGGATGGGGTTCAAACGCTGGAAGATGTATGTCTGCGATTGACAGAGCCAGTGGCCACAGGCCATGTGAAAAGCCTGCTGCCTCAGTACTCCTGCTTTGTCGTGTCCCCAGCCAATCTGTGGTTTAAAGACCAGAAAAGGTGAATGCATGCTGTTCTTAATAACTTTTAATATCTGAAGACCTTCATATCTCCAAACGTTAATCCTTTCACCGCCAATGTCGCATTTTAGTACCACAATGGTTTAACACCCTTGTCACTAAAAGGCATCAAATCAGGACCTGTTTTCCAAATACCCTATTTTCTTAATTTTGGGAGATAAGGATAGGCCTAATGTTATATATGTCACAGATGAATTTGCAATATTGCAGATATTTTATTTTCTCTCCCCAGTTAAGTTTAATGGTATTTTTTGACTGAAAAATGTCTGGCAGTGAAAGGGTTAATAACTTTCAATATCTGAAGACCTTCATACAGTAGTACCCCTCTAATAAGACGCTCGCAAATGCGACTTCTCCTCACATACGACTGATTTCTTTTTTCCCGAACACATTCCACTATATATCCTATGCCGCAAATACGACTTTTCCTGAGTTCCGACTTACGACCCGATTTCAGGGGTTGAGATGCGACCACAATCTTATCTTTTTGCAGTCAAGTTCGTGCAAATCGATCTCTCGATGAAAAGCAGACGAACTCGTGATCGAAAGTCATGGCAACGGGTCTGATGGCAACTTCGATGGCCCATGTTGCACTCACACACAAACTACACATAACAGTACAGACCTAATCTTCGCCATAACGGACCTACTAAATACTGGATTATGCACGACACAACACAACACAAAACATGACAAAGTAACGCTCTGGCAGTTCATTTTTAGTCACAGTTTGCACACACAGAACTTTTACCGCGCATACAACTCGGCTGACAAAATGGCGCCGCAGATACGAAATCACGGCAAACGCTAATGCGCCAGCTGCTTTCATTTATCGGATTTTGTGAGTTGTTTACATTCAGTGAGAGTTGTAGTGTACACACTAACGCCGATTTATCAGTCTGATAGCGGAAAGGAGCTTGGTCCTCTAATAAGACCACCCCTCAGATAAGACTTTTTTTTCACCGCACTTTCAAGGTCTTATTAGAGGGGTACAACTGTATCTCAAAGCGTTAAGTTGATGCTCGAAGGTGAAGTTTAAAACAGTTTTAGGCCATGTGAAAAGCCTCCTGCCTTAGAAATTTATTTACCTTTATTAAAGTAACGCACAATAACTTCAAAGATCACTACTTTTATATTTTCACCTCTCAGTTCTTCGCTATGTTTTTAAGAAGCGGATACAGAAAGGTATTCTTGTTTGGTAATCTTCTTGATCCCCTGCTTAAAAGCAAGTTGAACGATTTCTGGTTTTCTTATGCTCTCTCTCAAATGTGTTTACTTGCAAGGTTAAGTGCATAATTATCTCTTTACCAATTTTTCTTTTTAATTTCCAGATATACTAAAGATGGAGAAATGATCAACACCATCTTTGGCAAGTACGGTCAGACGATTGAGACTCCGCCAACAATTAAAGGTGGGGATGGGTAGCAAAGGTGTGTGTGTGTGTGTATGTGAGTGTGTGAGTGTGTGTGTGTGTGAGTAAGTGTTATATGTATGAGTTTGTGTGTACACCATGCATGCAAGTGAAACTGTGTGCATATATAACATGGGTATTTACATGGACAGGTTTAATACTGACTGAATGTTGAATTGTGTTTTAGACTTGCTGTTTGGCATACCATGGAAGGCGACCGGAATCACTCGATACTTCATTCGCAACAAGCAGCGCGTCATCTCCTACGCTGTCACAGTTGTTCTGAAGAAACATGACGACAAGTGAGTACCGTATGTTCCGGGCGATAAGCCGCTACTTTTTTCTTTTGTAAAAAATAGTTCCCCCACCTTCTGGAAGTTCTGTGCTTGTAACTTCCTGTAATCTGCCACTCTCTTTGACTCTGTCTTTCCCCTTTGCTTTCTATCATCTATTATCTTTCTGACTTATTGGCCCATTCTCTGGCCTTTTTTTCAAAAAAGGATCTTACAAATGTTTTTCTCCTTCGAGCTCTTCCGAAGTCGGAATGTGTTGGCTGTACGCAGCGCCGAGCGGGGAGACCGGTCAAAACTGAAAAACGGACAGATGCATACCTTACCCGTTATGGCCATATGGCCTGGGAACGCAGAAGAAGAAGAATAAAGAGAGACATCACCCAAAAAATTATCCAGGTGACCCACTAAAAATGTACAGGCATATTTAGTGCGCTGCTTCTGACCCCCCCCTAATTTTGAAGGTACAGACAAACCTCTATTTTAAGACTTCCAAAATGTCCGGAAAAATCGGTCGTAAATTGGAGGGGTCGTATGACAGAGGTTTTTACTGGCAGCCGTAGAAAGAAAAAGTTCAGCACAGTTCATACTCTCTTCTTCATGCACACATACAATGACATATTAAAACTGGATTTGGGTCTTTCCAACTCCATAGGATTGTGCAATCGATGTATTAGTTTCACTTCGCCGACTTCTGTTAATCACCTCCATTCTTGTCCAAAGTCAGTAGTTTTCTTTTTCAAAGTCAGTGGTTTTCGTGCTTTTCCTACGCTTTCCGCCATCTTTTCTACAACAAGGGAAGCGACTCCGCTTTCAGGCCCTTGACCGTGGTTGTTTCCCTTTGCTCGAAGTCTATGCAGACGACAACGGTCGTAAAAACCAACAAATTGGCGGTCGTAAGTCGCGTTTTAGAGGAAGTCGTTTAAGAGAGGTCGTTTACATAGTAAAATGCATCCGTGCCAACAAATCCGGTCTCAAATGAGAGGTGGTCGCTTAACAGAGGGTCGTAAAATAGGGGTTTGTCTGTAGAAGTAACTCTATTGTCTTCCCCGTGGGGATATTGGGGGGTCTTTCAGTACAAATGGTCCCCCACCTTCTGGAAGTTCTGTGCTTGTAGTTGTAGCTTCCTCTAGTTTATCACTCTCTTTGCCTCTGCCTTTTACCTTTGCTTTCTGTCATCTGCTATCTGTCTGCCTTACTGGTCCAATCTCCTGCCTTTGTTGTAGAAACTCTTTACAAAGATTTTCTACATCCGAAGACGGACATGCCGGGCCTAACTATTTCTTTGTTAGGTGCATAACGACGGCAGCATGACACATCATCGCTCATATGACAGAAAACTCTGAGCAATTGACAAATGATAAAAAAAATTGCCTTGTGTTCAGGTTCCTTGAAGCGCTTCGCCATCAGCTGGAGACTGCCTTCCCGGAGACCAAGCTGAACGTGAACAACTCGGAGGTGGACAGCTTGGTGCATGTGCACTTCAAGGACTTCAACTACATTGTGGAGTACACTCCCCTGCTGGTCACCTACTTCGTCCTGCTGCTCTACATCTACTTCTCTGTCCGTGAGTACCTAAACAAGGTTTTAAAACTATTAAAGGGGCACACTGACGGGTGAAGTTTTGCAAGAAACACGTCGAGATCACCGGAAAGACAGCCTTTTCAAGGATCGGAATGCTCACTTTGCTCTGGTTTCCTAGAAATAAAACCGTCAAAACGGCGATTCCTCCTTGGCGGAGTTGCCGGGGAGAGAAGCCATTTTGGACATGGTGGGTGGAGGACACTCAGGGTGGTTGAAGCTTTCTTCTTTGTAGTGCAGTTAAAAAACCAAATTGGACATTTGTTTCCTTTGTTGTGAGCTGTAAATAAAAAGGTTTGTATTGTGGAAATTTCGTGATTTGATCTAAGCTACTTGGCCTTCTCTTTCACTGAAAGAATTTGACTTCCTGCACCTCCGCCAAGGAGGAATTCGCCAATTTGACAGTTTGATTTATAGGAAACCAGAGCAAAGTGAGTGTTTTGTGATCTCTGTAAAGGGTGTTTTCCTGGTGATCTCGACATGTTTCTTGCAAAATCATCCGTCAAGGTGCCCCTTTAGCAAATTAAGGTTTTACAGCAGTAGTTGTGGGAAAGGTGGGGATGGATTAGGCACGCACTAAGGAGGCTAGCATCACACACCACCAGACAAGCTTTGACATGGAACCCCCAAAGCAAAAGAAAGAGGTCGACCAAGAAACACCTGGCGAATCCTTCTGGCAGACACCAGAAGGATGAGCCTTACCTGGAACCAGCTAGACGCAAGGGCACAAGACATGAGGCTGTGGAGGTCTCTTGTTGGTGGCCTATATCCCGTGTGTGTATGTGTGATGCATTTCACTATTTTCAGGTAAGATAGAGATGGTGAAGTCTCAGATTGGCCTGACAGTCAATGCTGTAGTGTCAATGATGTGTGTGTGTGTGTGTCTGTGATGCATTTCAGGTAAGATAGAGATGGTGAAGTCTCAGATTGGCTTGACAGTCAATGCTGTTATGACAGTGATGTGTGTGTGTCTGTGGTGCATTTCAGGTAAGATAGAGATGGTGAAGTCTCAGATTGGCTTGACAGTCAATGCTGTTATGACAGTGATGTGTGTGTGTCTGTGATGCATTTCAGGTAAGATAGAGGTGGTGAAGTCTCAGATTGGCCTGACAGTCAATGATGTTATGACAGTGATGTGTGTGTGTGATGCATTTCAGGTAAGATAGAGATGGTGAAGTCTCAGATTGGCCTGACAGTCAATGCTGTAGTGTTAATGATGTGTGTGTGTGTGTTATGACAGTGATGTGTGTGTGTGATGCATTTCAGGTAAGATAGAGATGGTGAAGTCTCAGGTTGGGCTGGCAGTGAGCGCTGTGGTGACTGTGGTGTCCTCTCTCTTCATGTCCCTCAGCCTCTGCTTCTTCTTCGGCCTCAACCCCACACTGAATGGCAGGTACGTCACCGCCCCTCAACCATCACAATCCCCACATAATGGTCACGTTTTGAAATACAGGGATCCCAATCTTTCGTCATTTTGCAGATTTCAGCGAAAATTGAAAAATCTGTTCAGGAGAAAATATTTTGAGGTATGGAAGGGATGGAATAAAGATTTGGAACATTCATTCGATTTTGAATAAAATGTGTAGTTTCAACCATAAACTGGTCTTGTTTAAGAATTTGTCTTGATCTGACGTCTAAAATCTGCATTACAGAGCAACAATTCAAAAATGTTTGATGAAGCAAAACTAGGTTCTTAAATGGGATTCTTTGATGAATCCTTCCATGCTTATGCTTTTTTTGTTTGTTGAAAAAATGAAACTGCGTTTGCTCTTCTGTGTCTGAAATCAGGCTTGAATTAACATTTATCTTTGCCTTTCTGAGTTGTGGAGTTTACCGACTATTTTACTCCTTCAAGTCGTTCCAGCCATATATGTGGAGAATTAATAGATAGCTGTCAATTTGCTTCAAGGGAAGTAAATCTGTGTGCACACCATACCTTGGTCACTTCTAAACTCGCTTCGCTCCCTTAGACCACAACTTTGCCTCTGAGTTTGCTTTTGTAGTGGCTTGTTGTGGGGGAGCTAATCGGTGTAGAGAGTTTTTCTATATAAAGTATATATAAAAAAGTCTGATCTACCACTTCCCTATATCTTCTTTCATTTATCCTTTTGATTTTATGTATGTTTTGTGTGTGTGTATGGCTTGAGTGATTTGTAAGTTTTTTGGGTAAAGATAAAGATGTGCCACCCCCCCCTGCATTTCTCGGTTAATTCTATTTTTCCGTTTTTGCCTTTCTTACCATACATAAAGCTGTATTTTAGGAACATTTTCAGCTAATAACCTTTTTGGAATACTAACCCTATCCGTATCCCTAACCCTACCCCCCACTATGTACTGCAGTACACCGCGATTTGTCACAGTTGTGGTTCGTTGCGTATTTCCGTCTTATAGGGTGGGGGGTAGGGTTAGGTTTAGGGCTAGGGTTAGGGATAGGGTTAGTATTCCAAAAAGGTTATTAGCTAAAAATGTTCCTAAAATACAGCTTTATGTATGGTAAGAAAGGCAATAACGGAAAAATAGCATTAACCGAGATAGGTAAGGGGGGTGGCACATCTTGACCTTTACCGTTTTTTTAATAATTCAAAATCGTTGCGATGCAAATGAGTTAAACCCCAGCTTCAACATGTCTTCTTGGTGGTTATAATGTATTGCAAACTCATGCTTTTATTTTATTCTGAAAGTGTATTTCTGCCCCAATAATTGGGTATCAGTGGAACCTCCCTTTTAAGACCTCGAAAACTCATCCAAAATATGGTCTTCCGGGAGGGAGTGGTATAAGGGAGGTAATTTTAATAGTTGTGGTATAAGGGAGGTAATTTTAATACTTGCAAAGAAGGGCAATGTCTCAAAGAAGTAGATCCTAAGTGGGAGGGAGTCTTATTCTTCTTCTGCGTTCCCAGGCCATATGGCCATAATGGGTAAGATATGTATGTGTCCGGTTTTCAGTTTTCACTGGTATTCCTGCTGCGTACAGCCGACACATTCCGATTTCGGAGGAGCTCAAAAGGAGAAAAATTATAAGGGAGGTTCCAATGTATTATAATTTAAAAAAAGAAGTGATTTTGTGTCATTTTATTCCAAGTACTTGAAGAAAAAAAATTCCATTTTATGACAAATAGTGCAGGTTATCATTATAATAATATATGATGCTACTTTGTTGTTTCATTTGTTTCAGTGAGATATTCCCCTACCTGGTGATGATCATAGGTCTGGAGAATGTGCTGGTCATCACGAAATCTGTGGTGTCCACTCCTGTCCACCTGGACGTCAAGATCAGGGTGGCTCAGGGTATGTATGTCCATCATCATCATCATCATCGTCGTCATCATCACTATCATCATCATCTTCATCATCATTGTCACCATCATCGTCGTCATCATCATTATCAAAGACCTGACTACACTATGGTTTGACCATAGAAAACTACACTTTTTTTGGGCCAAACTACTACTCGTTGTTGAGTGTGACTATGTATTTTGGAGTGTGCTGACTACTTAGTTAGTTATGAAGCTGAAAACTGACTGTGAAAAGCAAATCTCCTGACTGAATTGACAGTCAACAAACCATTAACTAAGCCGTGATGAGTGTTTGGCTTTGTTCTGAGAGAAGAAAAAGCACCCACATGGCCTTTGTATTCTTATGCACCATGTCATGGTAGTTAATTCACAATACGCCAGAGCATTGTTACATATGTCATTTATGTGACTAAATGACGCAAAAGATTTTTATCTCAAACTACACATTTTGCTTAAAAACTACTCATGTTGAAGTTGAAGCTACTCATTTCGAGTTTAGGAGGTAGGCAGGTTTGGTAACATCGCCATCATCATCGTCTTCATTATTATTATCACCATCTTTATCACCGTCATCATTATTATCATCTTCTTCATCACCATCATCATCATCAGTACAATCGTTGCCGTCGTCATTATCACCATCATTATCATCATCATCATTGTCATCAACATCATGTGTGTGTGTGTGTCAGGGCTGAGCAAGGAGGGGTGGTACATCACCAAGTACCTGTGCACCGAGCTGCTCATCATCTTCTTCGGATTCTTCACCTTTGTGCCCGCGATCCAGGTGAATTATAGGCAAATTACTACATTAACCCTTTAGTTCGGTGAACGTTCGGAAACGTTCAGAAAAAAATTGGATTGTAAATGCCGATAACTTTCGGGAACGTACGGATTTCACATGGCCGGTTTGGGCGCTTCCATTTTGTTTCTATCACATGGCAGTGATGTGGACGCTTCAGCATCGCTTTCACAATAGATTACACTTCCGCCCTGTTGCTTGCAATGGCTTCTAGTCCGATTGGTTTGGAAGATATTAATTTTTTAAAATTAGTGGCCGACTTCGGCATTTTCGCGATTTTTCCAATATGGATGACGAACAGTTATGGCGTCCATTGACTGAGGAAAGCGATGAATAGTCGTATTTTTGTGAAAGATGGGACTTATGAGATCGCGAAGTGATGAGTAAGGAGTGTACTCTGACCTATTTTGGCAGCAAGCTTGTTTTTGTTCGATCGATGCCAATTTTTGAAGTCGTGTTACTGACATCAGCATTTTCCCGACTTTTGCATCATGGATGATGAATCGTTATTGCATCCACTGAGTGAGTGATGACAGCAATGAAAATTCCTTTTTTGGTGAAAGATAGGAATTATAAGATCGTGAAGTGAAAAGGTAAGTGAATCATTTTGATCTACATTTCCATTTCAGTCGTCTTTGGCTTCACCAGTGGTGACCAGTCTGCAAAAAGTAGGCAGTGAATGACTAGTGAATGCAGTTTGCGACTACACTTTGGCATTTTGATTTTTTGTGTGGATCCATGCATCCCCATAACATCTTGAAATTCATTTAGCAAATCAGACAGACATCTCGGCAACACATTCAAAACAAAACAACACACAAAATCTGCTAGGGTATATTTTATTTTATTATTTTTCTGACGCTACCCCCCCTTTTGTATGGAGTGACGTCCCTTGGGCTAGGATGTCAGAGGTGACTGAGCGCACAGAGCGTCAGGACTTAAAGGGTTAACAACATATTCGACATTTGCAAAAATCTGCAGACAGAAAAGAAAAATTAATCCGTACTAGTTGTGTGAAAAGCAATTCCTTTTCATAGCAAAAAAAAAGAAAAAGAATTTGTTTTATATTAAAAGTAGTGGATGAGAAAGGACACCAAAAGGACACCTCTTATCTTTAAAAATGGATAGCGCAGAATTTTCCTTTAGACAACAGTATCGGTTTCCTTAAGAAACCGATGCGACAGCTTTACTTAAATTTTAATAGAGTATTCATTGGCCAACGGCACTTGCTGCCAAAAGGTCAATGTCTATTGTACAGTTTTAAAATGTTTTTGGGAGAAATAAAAAAAATTTCTGTAAATAGATTGTGCCCCATAAAAATGGGGCAGACCGTCAGCGATTTTTAGCATTTTTTGACTTTGTTTTAAATGGTGGTCCTGAAAATTTTAATCAAAGATGCTCAGTATAAAAGAAATGTTTTTTATTACAACTTTTATAAACATTAAAAGAAATATCTTCATTTTAGCTAGCTAGCTAGTTCAAATCTTGGGTCAAACAGTCGAGCCATGGCATTAACACCTTTTTCAAAAATATAACTATCCAAAAAAAAAAAAAAAATTCCCTTTAGCTTTATAAAAAGTAATGTCCCACATGGCTTAGGCCGAGAGGACGTAAAACATAATTAATCATTAGCGCAGAAACAGGGGGTGTGTGTGATGGCAGCAGAATTGGATATATATATATATTTTTAATTTTTAAGTAGTATGCTTTTTGTTTGTTTGTTTTATTTTTTGTTTTGTTTTGTTGTTTTTCCCTTTCCAGGAGTTCTCTCTGTTTGCCTTGGTTGGTCTGTGGACAGACTTCTTCCTGCAGATGTTCTTCTTCGCCACCATCCTGTCTGTGGATATTCGACGTATGGAGGTAACGCACACACAAAACACAGCAATTTGCGGGGTTGGGGGGGCAGGGAGAAAAGAGGAGAGGAGCTGGTCATCTATCTTCTTGGTGGACTTCAATGTTCTAACTTTTTTTTTTTCTTTTCATTGCTGAAGCTAAAGAAAAAATAAAGGTAAATGAAATATTGAATGAATACTGGAAATATGACCAGATAAACATTTTTTTTACATTCTTATTTAGATTATCTTTAATTAACCTTGATTGATTGATTGGAATCATGACCATTTTAACATATTTTGATTATTTTTTTAAATTCTCATTTGAATTATCTCGAACCTTATTGATTGGCTGACTGCTGTTTTTTAGTTGGCCGACCTTCATCGCCAGAGCCTGCAGTCTCCGAACCAGGAGGAAGAAGAGGAGAGTGAGTCCCTCCCCCCCATCCAGCCCCTCATCCTCTGCCCCTTCAACCCTCGCCAGGCCTCCCCCCCTCCAGACTCCCCCTCCCCCATTGGACTGATGACCGACCAGTGTCAGCCCGGCAAGATCTACAGGTGTGTTTGCGCGCGCTTATGCATGTGCAGTTGGTGTGTGTTCTTCGAAATTAGGGGGTCAGAATCTCAATCAGCGAATTAAATATCGTCGTTGAAATTAAAAAACCTTGTATCTCGATTTTTTGGGGGTTTGAGTTAGATACATAGTCAGCTCTCTAATTTTTCCCACCACCTTCCACCAAAAGCTCGTATCTCTAACAACTTTCTATCTGGGGTAAACGAGGTTGTGAAAATAGACAAATTCAGATCTAGTTAAGAACAAAAACCTTGTATCTTCGTTCTTTTCAAGTCTAAAATTTAAAAAAAGAAGTAATTTTAACAAAATGCAGGACTAAACTCGCAATGTCTTGAACAACATATTCATCATAGTTAATCAATAGTGGTCAACGCAATTAATTTATAAAACATTTTTTTCCATTTTTCTCAAAACTACCAAAAGTGAGATACGAGGTTTTTGAATTTAAAAGGGTCACCTGGATATTTTAAGGGGTCTCACGTTAAACGTTTTTAACACGTTTTTAGAAAAAAATTGTGGGTCACGTGGAGATTTGCTACGTTATGTAAAGCATTAGCTTGAAATCCAATGCGTTGAGATGGGTGATTTGAGCGTAAGAATAGGAATTGTTCGGAAATGATTTAATAATAAATAATAATTTAATTCATTTTAAAAAGTTAAGCCTGTCCCTCGCGAGGCTCCAGGCGCCATTACAAAGATAAAAACCAACAGGTTTAAGAAAGAAGAGAAAGGAGACATACAAGATTAAAACATAAAAAAGAACTTTGACATCGTAAGAACAAGATATTAGAAAACATTAAAATTAATACATGCGGGGAACATAATATATTATACCCCCAGCCCCTCCACTCTCTCTCCACCCCCTTCCCCTCCCTCACCCCGCGCTGTCTCCCCCCCTAAAAAAGGGGAGTAATTTCATGGTGTGTGGGAGTGATCTTGCCTAATTCACTCGGTCAAACAGGGGAAGTTACTCTACCTTCAGGTAGATCCCCAGCTCTCGCTTCGTGTGTTTGAGTAGACTTACATCACTTAAAGAACACCGTGCGTCATTCTAAGATTGATATAATTTATTTCTTTTACGTCACATTTTGCAAGTTCTCTCAGTTTGGGGATACTGGCCGCCCCTCATTTTTCTAAAATAAAAATGTTTGCAAGTCGCTGACTCGCATCCTGCGGTTTCAAGCTTCGCCGCCATTGTTGCTATGGTTTTGACTGAGTAAGTCGAGGTAATCAACTCTCATTTTCACGAAGTGCTCTCCCCTAGTTTTTTTTCATGAAAATCGTCTATTGACACTGATGTGTGTATTGTATGGTAGAGATGGGAGAGGGGCGTGCATGCACGTTCAGTGCAAGAGTGTGTGTGCATCTGCCAGTTTAAGGCCGTGTACACACGTAAGCGGATATTCCATGCGGAAACCCGTGCGCAATCCTTAAATAAATGGAACAAAGAAGGGAAAAGATTTGCGCATGTGTCCGAATTTCCCCTATATATGTAAACTTTTATCCTTCTTTCTTCCACTTATTTAGGGTTTTCCGTACGGAACTTACGCGTCTAATGTGAACCCGGCCTTAGTCTTTGTGTGTGATTCCCTTTGTATGTTATGTTAGTGAGTGTGTTTTTTTCTTCATTTTTCATGCTTGTGTTGTGGTGGTAGTGTGTGTGCGTGCGTGCATGGATGCGCGCGTGTGTGTGTGTGAAGTTCATTCCTGCTGTTTGTTTATTTAATTGTAGTAATGATTTTTGTGTAGGCCTCTGTGTCAATCTTTGATTCTCCTACCCATGCCATCTTCATGCCCTAAATGGAGGTCTGATGTTTCTCATGCTTTTGTCTTCAGGAGACGAACTGTGTGAAAAGATTGTTCATCATCCATTCCTGAATATTTATGTTGAGATATGCGTGTATGTATGTGAAGCTTGTGTGCTTGTGTGTCTTGTGAATATTTCTGTACATGTAAAGATCTAACTCTTCCAACACCATGTGCGAACATATAATTTGCCCTCTACACTCCCACCAAATGCAAAGACATTAACTGCCAAACACCGTGCCATTTGTTTGTCTATTTTTTAGAGCTTTTGTCACTGTTCTGGCATTAAAGCAGCCATGCACACTCGGAAAAAAAAGAAGTCACTCTCCTCATGTCGGTTGAAGTGCAACAGACAACCAAGAACGTCAAAGCATACATGGCACTAAAATAGTTAATGGTCATGCAAGGTAAGAGCTATAAAAGAAACGTTCATCCTGACGTATGAGCTTATTTACTCACTCTCACTCTTTCTCACTCTTTGTCACTCACTGTCAGGTCAAGGTCGGCACCTCGCCTTGACATGGTCTTCACCTCTCAAAGCTCTGGGTCATTAGGGGGTCAAGGTCATGACGACTTTTTCCACAAAATGCCCCGGCGTCTGAGGCTGTTCTACTTCTGGGCCAGCACCCGCATCTTCCAGAGACTCATTATGGTGAGTTGAGTGGGAAAATCCACACATCTTCCAGAGACTCATCATGGTGATTTGAGTGGGAAAATCCACACATCTTCCAGAGGAAAATCCATGCATCTTCCAGAGAATCATGGTGAGTTGAGTGGGAAAATCCAAACATCTTCCAGAGAATCATCATGGTGAGTTGAGTGGGAAAATCCACACATCTTCCAGAGGAAAATCCATGCATCTTCCAGAGAATCATGGTGAGTTGAGTGGGAAAATCCAAACATCTTCCAGAGAATCATCATGGTGAGTTGAGTGGGAAAATCCACACATCTTCCAGAGGAAAATCCATGCATCTTCCAGAGAATCATGGTGAGTTGAGTGGGAAAATCCAAACATCTTCCAGAGAATCATCATGGTGAGTTTAGTGGGAAAATCCACACATCTTCCAGAGAATCATCATGGTGAGTTTAGTGGGAAAATCCACACATCTTCCAGAGAATCATAGTGAGTTGGGTGGGAAATGTGCTTCAAAAACAAATTTTCTCAGAAACGTGTGAAAGAATACTAGAAGAGGTTTTTTTCTGTAACATATGTGAATGCCAGATAGTTAAAGTCCTTTTGGCTTAGAGTGGGGATGTGCCGTGGGCAAGGCTATTCCATTGTAACTATTGGGCAAAAGTTTTCTTGGCAAAGGTGCAGTTTAGCTACTCACCACCACCACCCACCCCTTCCCATCCCTTTCCCGCTTCGCCACCATATTTCTTTGTTGAACATGTAGATTGACCCTTGATTGGAAGAAACATAGGGTTGGGATTAGCACAGGGTTGGTTTCATGAGGTGGGAACAACGATACCTTGAGATTGAAAGCCGAGAATGAGAATGGGAGCAGGGGAAGAAGTGTGTGTGCGTGCATGGGTGCAATTCTTTCAGTTTCACATAGATTTCATTTTTTTTTAATTTTTACCATGAACTGAACTTCATTTAAAATAATAAATCATCCAAACAAAATAAATCGACCACAAGCGATTTGGGGCGTTTTGAACTTGGTTGTTCTGTCCTGGGGGTCTTGGGGAGTCTTGAAAACAGCATGGTGATACCATATTGCTTTCAAAGGCAATGTAATCGTTTTACAAGGCTTATCTGACTCAAACTGTCTCTGTCCATCATTTTAACTGTGACCTGTCTGTCTCGTTATCTCTCTCTTGCATTGCCTCCCTGAATCCTCCATCAGGGCTTTGCCCCTGTACCCTGCCGTGGCCCTGGACGGCCCCTGGACCCGTGCCTTTTTTTATATTTTTAATTTGGGAGTTGCTTCCATGTGTGTGTGTGAACAGCTAAGCTGTATTATGAAAGAAAAACGGCTACACTGCCAAAGAATAACATAATAACTAGCTTTTGTCAAAGACACTGTAATGGGAATAAGACAGACAAGCAGCCATTTTCCCCTATATGAGGAGTGAGGACAGAAACCCTGATTATGCCCCCCTTGAACCATGAACATCAGCAGTAATCTAACACTGGTTGTTACTGTTTCATAGGTTTTCTGGCTGTATTTGCAGCTTCCTTACCTTTCTTTGTCTTCAAGAAAACAGAAAAAGGTTTGTCCAAGCACTCAAATTTGAATCTGATATTTTAAAAAACCAGTCGATTCAAATTCCAGTCTTTGGACAGAGCCGCCATTGTTAATGGGATCACGAACGATAACCCTACCACTAGTACCAGCCCGGCTCGCCGTAACTCTCCAGTTGTCTGTCTTATTTCCGTTACAGTGTCTTTGCTTTTGTTCCTTTGCACAGAGGCTTCAGTTCTGGCAGACAGTACAGAAGAAACAAACCAACATGAAGAAAACCGCAACTTCTTCTCCAGAGACGGAAGCCTCCCAGCGATATTAACCCTTTCGCCGCCAGCCATTTTTCAGCCAAAATATAGCATTAAGCTTAACTGGGTAGAGAATTTTTTTATTTGCAATATTGTGGATAAATTCCTCTGTGACATGTATCAGGCATGGGAATTGTCCGCGAATTCGTGGATTTCCGTGGATTTTTTTTTGAAATTGTTACTAAATACTTCGTTTTTGTTTCTAAATACTTCAATTGGGAGGCTTTTCAGAGTTTTTTGTCTCTGACAATTCCCATGCCTGATGTATAACATTAGGCCTATCCTTAACTCCCCAAATTAAGAAAATAGGGTCTTCAGATAACAGGCCCTGGTTTCATGCCTTTCAGTGACATGGGTGTTAACCCTTTCAACGCGAGCCATTCCTCAGCCAAAATTTACCAGTAACCTTACCTGGGTAGAGAAAAGATTATGTCTGCAATATTGGGGATTCCTCTATGACATGCATAAAAGAGAGCCTGTCCTTACCTCCCAAAATTAACAACATAAGGTTATTATCAGCAGACTCTCATTTGATGCCTTTTAGTGACATGGGTGTTAAATCATTGTGGTGCCAAAATGCGACATTGGCGGTGAAAGGGTTAAGAAAATAGGGTCTTCGGATAACAGGCCCTGATTTGATGCCTTTTAGTGACATGGGTGTTAACCCTTTCACCACCAAAGTCTCATTTTAGCACCACAGTGATTTAGCACCTATGTCACTGAAAGGCATCAAATGGGGGTCTATTATCCAAAGACCCTATTGTCTTAGTTTTGGGAAGTAAGGATAGACCTTATTTCATATTATGTCACAGAAGAATCCCCAATACTGTAGATTGCTTTTGTTCTCTACCCAGGTAAATTTAAAAAATTAATGGAATTTTTTGGTTGAAGTATGGCTGGCGGTGAAAGGGTTAAACCATTGTGCTAAAATGCGACATTGGCGGTGAAAGGGTTAAGAAAATAGGGTCTTCAGATAACAGGCCCTGATTTGAGGCCTTTTAGTGACATGGGTGTTAAACCATTGTGGTGCATTAATGCGACATTGGCGGTGAAATGGTTAAAACGACAACCGGAGTATAAAAGAAGGGTAGGCGCAACGCACGCTCAGTATTCGAATCGCTGCAACCACAGAAGTGGGTTTTCCCCTCTTTTCCCTATATTGTGAGAGACAACAGGCTTCGCTTGCCGAGTCAGATGTGTCGGACTATCATTACCCGATCCTGTGGATCGGTTGATAGGGCTTAAAATGTTGTTTTGCTTGGTCCGCTCAGGTGTGCACAGTGATCTGGATCGGGCTGATCGTCTACAAGACGGGACTGGTGGAGCACATTGCCACCAACCTGGACGACTCCTCGTCACCACCAACCCCCTCCCATCACCTCCACCACCATCACCACCACCACCCCTCCCTCCCACCCACCGACCTGCTCAGAGAGAGGGTGGGGGTGGAGGAGGAAGGTGTAGGGGGAGGCGTGAGGGGATGGTGGAGGCTGGCGGGGTGGGGGGTAGGTGGGGAGGAGGGGCTGCAGGCGGGGCCCGTGGAGCACACGGAGCTGGAAATGTGGAGAGGGTTGTCGCACAAACACTGGCCCAGATTGTTTGCCCTGTACAACATCAGTCTGCCTGGGAGGTCAGTGTGTTGTCATCATCATCATCATCTTCATTATCGTCATTATCTTTACTATCATCTTCGTCATCATCATCATCAGAACACTCTGAGCTGGAAACGTGGCGAGGGTTGTCGCACAAACACTGGCCCAGATTGTTTGCCCTGTGCAACATCAATCTGCCTGGGAGGTAAGTGTGTTGTCATCGTCATCATCGTTATCATCAATATCTTTACTATCATCTTCATCATCGTCATCGTCATCTTAACACCCTGAGCTAGAAACGTGGAGAGGGTTGTCGCACAAACACTGGCCCAGATTGTTTGCCCTGTGCAACATCAATCTGCCTGGGAGGTAAGTGTGTTGTCATCGTCATCATCGTTATCATCAATATCTTTACTATCATCTTCATCATCGTCATCGTCATCTTAACACCCTGAGCTAGAAACGTGGAGAGGGTTGTCGCACAAACACTGGCCCAGATTGTTTGCCCTGTGCAACATCAATCTGCCTGGGAGGTAAGTGTGTTGTCATCGTCATCATCGTTATCATCAATATCTTTACTATCATCTTCATCATCGTCATCGTCATCTTAACACCCTGAGCTAGAAACGTGGAGAGGGTTGTCGCACAAACACTGGCCCAGATTGTTTGCCCTGTGCAACATCAGTCTGCCTGGGAGGTAAGTGTGTTGTCATCATCTTCATTATCGTCATTATCTTTACTATCACTGGAACATCATCATTATCATTACTATCATCTTCCAGTGATGTACCGAGGATCGAAGAGTGATTGGACAAACTGTCCTGAGACAAGATAAATCAATAGGATGTCCTGGCTCTTGCACAAATCAACAAGACAAAGCGTGTCAATGTTAAGCATTCAAGCAGACATTTGTCCTGACTGGGGAGAACACGATAGGATATTTTCAATTTTAATAGGTCAATGGCTTATGACTGGGGCCTCGGGGTATCACTGATCTTCATCATCATAATCGTCATCTTAACACCCTGAGTTGGAAATGTGGCGAAGGCTTTCGCACAAACACTGTCCGAGATTGTTTTACCTGTGCAACATCAGTCTGTCTGGGAGATTAGTATTCTTCTTCTCTCGTTGAGTATCCACAATCATCAGTTTGATTTTATGATACTATGTGCGGTTGAGGTCCGAAGTTGGGCATCAAAAAGAGACAAAACAAAAACCTACTCTACGAAGATGACCCAGCCAGTCGGGTCTCGCTGATCGAGCCCCTGACGTGATGCTGAGTCAGCAGGAACACCTAAACTGGGGGGGGATTTTGATGATGATCAACAGTGTTGATTCAATCTTCAAAATCAGGGGGTCAGATTCACCTTGCCAAATGTCTCTAGATATTTAGGGGGTCAACTGGATATTTTATGGGGTCTCTCTTTATAATTAAAAAAAAAGAAAAGATTTCGACAAAAACAAAAACCAATTGTGCATCAGGTGAAAGTTTGCTAACAACATATGAATCTGAAATCCAGTGCGTCAGATGGCTGTTCTGGACGTGAGAGATCAGTGGTACACTACAGTACACTACACGACAGTCCACTACACTACAGTACACTGCAATACACCACAGTATGCTACACTACATTACACTACTCTACACTACATTACACTACACTACATGTCAGTCCACTACACTACAGTACACTGCACTACACCACAGTATACTACACTACATTACACTGCAATACACTCCACTCCACTCCACTAGGATTATGCTGTATAGTGCAGACTGCGTTTCTTTCCTTTCCCAGGTACATCAGCATTCTTCCCTCCATGCACCTGTCCATCAAGGTGGACGCTGACCGGGCGGTCAAGCTGCGCCACCCCTCTGACCAGCAGGGCCTGGCGCCCCAGGGCCACACACACCTCAGGTCATCCCCTGAGGCCAAAGATGGGCCCAGGCCCACCGGCACCGGCCCCATTACTGTGCCGTACTCCTCGCAGGATAACAAGGTATTTTCAATCCATTGTTGAATCAATCAACTATTCGATGAATAGAACATGTCAGGTCACCCCCCCCCCCCCCCCCCCCCCCTGAGGCCAAAGATGGGCCCAGACCCACCGGCCCCAGCCCCATTACTGTGCCATACTCCTCGCAGGATAACAAGGTATTTTCAATCCATTGTTCAATCAATCAACTATTCAATGAATAGAACATGTCTGGTCACCCCCTGAGGCCAAAGATGGGCCCAGGCCCACCGGCCTGTGTCCTATTCCGCAATGGATGAGAAGGTATTTTCAATTCATCCATCCATCCGTTATCCATCCAACCATCCATCCATGCACCTATTCATCCATCCATCCATCCATCCACCGACCCAGCTAGCCATCCAGCCAGCCATCTGACGCAATGGCTACACAGTCCGGGGCGTGGTTGTTTTGTTTTTGTTTTTATAAAGTGTGTAGAATCTTCCGATAATCATCATTCCTGCTGTTTTTACAGAGCATGTAGAGTCGTACCAAAATCCAAGCCTTCTGTCTATGCCAGATCCCTGCGGCGATGAAACGATGATAAGTTGACATGACCGATGACATGGCAATTGTGCTATCACAATGAGGCTTTATACTGAAAATTATCTTCCCCTGATTCGTCACTAGGTTGCACTTGGGCCCTAAAGCCAGCACGGCCTAGGCATCCATTGTTGCTAGGTCTACTCTCTGTCTCTCTAGCTAATCTCTCTCTCTCTCTCTCTCTCTCTCTCTCTCTCTCTCTCTCTCTCTTCCTTCTCTCTCTCTCTCTCTGTCTCTCTCTTTGTCTCTCTCTGTCTCTCTCTCCCTCCTCTCTCTCTCTCTCTCTTTCTGTCTCTCTCTCTCTCTCTCTCTCTCTCTCTCTCTCTCTCTCTCTCTCTCTCCTCCCTTCTCTCCTTCTCTCACTCTCTGTCTCCTTCTCCTTTCTTATCTCTCTCTTTGTCTCTCTCTGTCTCTCACTCTCCTTCCTTCTCTTTCTCTCTGTCTCTCTTTCTGTCACTCTCTCTCTGTCTCTCTCTCTCTCCTTCCTTCTCCTTCCTTCTCTCACTCTCTGTCTCCTTCTCCTTCCTTCTCTCTCTCTCTCTGTCTCTCACTCTCCTTCCTTCTCTTTCTCTCTGTCTCTCTTTCTGTCACTCTCTCTCTGTCTCTCTCTGTCTCCTTCCTTCTCCTTCCTTCTCTCACTCTCTGTCTCCTTCTCCTTCCTTCTCTCTCTCTCTCTCTCACTCTCCTTCCTTCTCTTTCTCTCTGTCTCTCTTTCTCCTTCCTTCTCTATATCTGTCTCTCTCTCTCTGTCTCTCATTCTCTCCCTCTGTCTCTCTCTCTCTCTCCCTCCTCTCTCTCTCTCTCCCTACTTCTCTCTCTCTGTCTCTCTCTCGCTCTCTCTGTGTCTCTCTGTCTCTCTCTCTCTCTAGCTAATGTCTCTCTCTCTCTCTCTCTCTCTCTCTCTTCCTTCTCTCTCTCTCTGTCTCTCTCTCTCTATCTCTTTTCTCTCTCTCTCTCTCTCTCTCTCCCTCCTCTCTCTCTTTCTGTCACTCTCTCTCTGTCTCTCTCTCTCTCTCTCCTTCCTTCTCCTTCTCTCACTCTCTGTCTCTCTCTCTCTGTCTCACTCTCCTTCCTTCTCTTTCTCTCTGTCTCTCTCTCCTTCCTTCTCTATCTCTGTCTCTCTCTCTCTGTCTCTCATAAAAGAAAGTATGACAGTACACTACATTACTCTACACTACACTACTCTCTACATACACTACACTACTATTGGCCACTGCAACAACCACCTTTTGCTAGAGTGAATGCCCTTGGTAGATGCTTGAGTACTGACCAAACAAGGGAATGACTCGCCAGTAACCCTATTTGAGGCCACTAAATGACTGCCTTTTGCAAAAGTGAATGCCCATTTGGATACTGACCAACAGGGGCTTCACTCTCGCTGTGAAGGGCGTTAATAACCCTAGTTGCAGTGGCCAATACACTGCACTACACCACAGTATGCTACACTACGGAACCTTATGCAATCCGCAAAGAAAGTAAGAAATAAGCGCATGGGATAATTTAAAAGGGAAGTTTTTGTGAATGTGCTCACAACCTACAGACCTGCCTACCCATACAATTTTTCCGTATTTTGTACACGATTTTGCAGTACTGCAGTACGGTAAATGGAAAATTAATACGGACAAAATTTGAACTTAAGGTCTTCTAAGATCGATCAAAATCGAATGTTTTTCGTCATTTCGCATGGCGGTTTAATGTTCTGTAATGTTCCGTTTTTGGGTCTCCTTGCAAAATACGGAATTTTGAGAAAAAGTACGGAATTTTATTTCGTGGAGTACCTAAAAAAGAAATTGGGGGTAGGCAGGTCTGAACCTAGCATGTTTTTGTTTTTTTCCTCATCAGAACATGTGGAGTCACATGATGTACGAGAGCCATCAACTGAAGGCGTTTTACCCGCGCTCCCAGAAGGAGTTTCTCATCACCGTGTGCCTGTGCTTCCTTTCCGTCATCGTGGTCTCCTACTTCATGGTGGTTCTCTACAAGTGCATGTGCTCCCGAAACTACTCGCGGTGGAGGCACTCGTGGGCGCGGCACTATAACCGCAGGCAGAGGGGCAAAGGGACGTACTACAGGCAGGTTAAGGAGAGTGTGCCTGTGCTGCTTAAAGGGCATGTGCAGGTGAGGATTGTGTGTGTGTGTGTCACTGTGTTTGTGTGTGTGTGTGTGTGAATTCAAGTTTCGATGCAGCAATCATAAATTGCCTATTGAAGTTGGAAGACATTATAATGTTCCAAGAGAATTACGTATTTGTCGTAATTGCGAAATGGGCGAGATAGGAGACGAATTTCATTGTATAATGGAATGTCCAAAATACAATGAACTTCGTGAAAAATATGATCCTAAAAAATTTCTGATACCCAAATCCGTTTTCAATTTCTGTAGCATGTTTCAAAAAGGACAACGTATATGTTCAAATTTAAGTAAATTTCTAAAATATGGAAAGATAATTTAATAGTGTTTCTTTCACTGCTCACCAAAAACTGACATTTCGCTGTTACTTTTGAATTTTTGGCGGTTTTGATTGAGTTTTATGTTTGTGTAATACTGTTTTTGTATCCTCCATGCTCCAAAAGGGGTCAAAGGATTAAGCTTCTTGAATCTTGTGTGTGTGTGTGTGTGTGTGTGTGTGTATGTAAGGCTGGGGGGATTTGCCATGGACAGAGAGCCAAAGGGATGTATTTTAAGCAGGTTAAGGAGAGTGTGCCTGTGCTGCTTAAAGGGTATGTGCAGGTGAAGCTTGTGTGTGTGTTGTTCTTCAGTTGAACGTCCTTCCACTAAAAGTGATTCAGACAATGTTATATTGTAGTGTGCTGTTGGTATATAGTGAGTGTCAGTGAGTGTGTGCAAGTATTAACCCTTTCGCTGCCAGCCATATTTCAGCTAGAAAATACCATTAAACTTAACGGGATAAAGAAAAACATTATTCGCAATGTTGAGAATTCCTCAGTGAAATGTATAACATTAGGCCTATCCTTACCTTCCAAAATTAAGAAAATAGGATATTCAAATAACAGGCCCTGATTTGATATATTTGAGTGACATGGGTGTTAAACCACTGGTGCATAGATGCAACATTGGCTGTGAAAGGGTTAAAGTAATAGGATAGTGATGCATGCCTAATTATAGCTCCGTCCCCCTACCTCATTGAAAAGTTAAAACTTACATTTAAAGAATATAACTGAACAACGAACAATGTTAAAGATAAATACTAAGTGAACTACTTAATAAACATTTACAAACATCAAGCACAAACGTGATAATATGAAACGTCTTATAGTCTGTAGAGTCTGTATTAAAATCTGGTGGTGTGATGTGTCCTCAGGAGGTGGAGTGCTTTGCCCTTGATGGTCAGTTTGTGGTCAGCTGCTGTTACGGCGGTCAGCTGAGACTATGGGACTCCAACACTGGAGAGTGCCTCTCCGTCATGACACGACACAGGTGGGGAGGCAGTGAAACAATTTCAATCGTTAAAAATCTGACAATGAAACATTTTAATTACATGATCTTTAGTACTCATTCATGGATGCTCCTGCTTTCAGGATGTCCTGAAAGGCAGGATTTTTTTGTATTGCCTAAAGCCGGTGTCGCCTGATTATGAGAATTTGAGAAGCAACGAATGTCCTATTTATAAACGTTTTGTCAGTTTCTCGCATGTGTAGAATATAAAAGAACTGAATACAGGTCAATGTTTACATGCCTTTACCAGGAACTGTATATTTTTATGATCGTTTAAGTCAAGTTGTTAACTGGGCGGCCCCTGGACCCCTGCCTTGTAGGATTTTTGAAATTTCCCAGGAGCACCCATGCTCATATAGTACGTTTATGTCGTCATTGTGCTGCAGAAAGCCACGCTATTTTCACTTCATGCTATGCTTATATCGGAGATCTGTGAACAAAATGGGATTAGCATTATTTTTCAATCTGCACTCGCTGTCATTGTCCAAGCCATGCATCTGGGTTTTTTTATGTACATTGGTTGTTTCTTTTTCTTTGGGTCCTCAATTTTAGCTCACAGGGCTCCCAATTGTCCCACAAAACAAGGTGTCCCAGGGCCTCCTTCACTTACATTATAGAGGGTCCTAGAGACAATATAGAGGGTCCCAGTGGCATAGTGAATGCTAAAAATAATTTTTCTAGTGCATCCCTGGGACCCCCTGCGCATTCTTTTAGAGGGTCCAGTAGAATTTTAGTGCTTCATAGACCCCCAAATGGGGGTCCCTGTGAGCCCTGGCTCATTTTCAAAGAATGGTTTGCGTGCTAAAGCAAACTGTCTCCATGGATGCCAAAGCATTATGAACATGTCTGAATATTGTTCCTTAAGTCAGTCATTAATCATAGTATAGGTAATCAATTGAAGCTGAAAAAAAAGAAACAGAACTAACTGTAAAAGATTAGAAACGAGCATTGGTTTGTATTTGAAAATGTCTGATTTTGGTACTAAGAAAGAAAAAAAAATCACCTTTTTCTCCCTCCCTCCCCAGCATCACCCCGCCTCGTCGGCGCCGGCCGTGCGTGGGCCGCAACATCGAGGACAGCGACGCCGACCTTTACGCCGAGTACCACGGGGGGAAGATGACCCCCGAGAGCACCAGCTCCTCCGAGGGATCTTTCATCGACCGCGCCGCCCGGACCATCAACGAGCGGCGAGACAGAGCCCGGCAGAGCACCACGGGCGAGTTGCTCCCCGACTTGGCCTGCACCATCAACACCAACTTCTCCGCTTTGCCCCGACAGTCGGTTAATGCCACCGGCGACGGTTTCGACTTCCAGAGCTGGTTTGACCGGGTGGACGAAGAGAACTACCGCCTGTCAGGGGAAGCCGCTTTGCCGGGGAGAGAACCGCGCTTGCGCAGCGTCAGCGGTGGGATGTCTCTCCCCTTGCCTGAGGATGGGCGCGACCGCAGCTGGAGTCAAGGTTGGTGAACTATATCCCTGGTTACAATGTAGAAATAAAAGCTCACACCAAAAAAAACCTGAACAAATAATTAATAATTATTTTTTTTAATATAGCGCTAAATTCCATAGAGTAGCAGGGGTGCATGTGGGTGTGCCCGAAGCCTGAATTCAGGCAATGTGATGCAATTTCGGGCAGTGGTCTGCCTGAAGAATCCTCTCCCACAAGGAGTTATGCTCTTGAACTGATCACAAGGTTTAGAGCTAGAAATGGAAACTCAGGCAAAGGCTTCTGTCATCACATGCACCCATGCAGTAGTATACTCGGTGTGCTTTACAAAAGCAGCATTAAACTCAACATTAACAAGAGGCAAAGCCTGCAAGGCTCACGTCTGATTGTTATTACTATAGCAGGCATGGGAATTCCCATGACAATTCCCATGCCTGTATAGAGAGAATACTGTTATGTAGACACTTGTGCATCTGAAAACAGAATTAATTTTTATTTTACTGTGTAAATTAAAATTATTTCTATGCACCCCTACCCCTTTCTTTAAAATTTAATTATATGTATGCGCATGTAACAGTGGAGCCCTATTTTTATTTTTGGCAAACAAGTAAAATTGAAAAGCATATTGACCAAGCTTTCAGAAAAAACATAGTGACCAATCCCCCCCCGCCGGGGTAAGGGGGGTCTACGGACACCTGTAGTAGGCCTAGTCTTTGCCTGTGGGTCTAAGCCTCTTACTCTTAGAAAATTAATAATTGAAGTTGCGTGATCTGTTACTGTTTTAAACTGATCGTTCATGCGATGAAAACTTGTTCCACATCATCTACATTTCTGTAAGATATTTTATATTACAGTGGAGTCCAACTATAACGAACTCGCTTTTAACGAAATTTCGCGATTAACGAACTGACTTCAATTTCCCGGCAAATGCCCTTCTATTTGTCACTTGCAAAGCCATGGGTATAACGAACAAAAAATCCTTTTGAAATAACGAACATCCGCTTTTTACGAACACATGTTCTACGCCCCAGGATAATTTTATTTACTTGGAAAAATAGCCTATAACGAACTCAGCCTGTGCGATGCGCTGCAAAAACCTAGGCCTTCAAACTCCAAGCTAGAACGTGTTGTCAAGAGGAAGGAAGTTGGAAAATATGAACTGCGCATGCGTGAACTCATTTAGATTCACACTGGGTCGTCTGCTAGGCCTAGGCTTCCTACAGATCATTCGGTTTCTCAAGGTCGCTTTACAATTCGCGCTCAAAATAAAGATCGAAAAGTTTGTGAAAGCCTATAACAAACTAAATTTGTGTGATGTGTTGTCACTTAATGGACAAACTTGTTGAAAAGTGTGCCAAAACAGATCAGCGTCAGACAACACTGCTGAACTTCTTCAAGCCTTGTACATCCCGTGATTAAGACAGACGATCCAAACTGGTCAAGTTTATGTTTTCGGTTATCATTGGCGAGTGTTTGAACTGTTTTTGTTTTCAACATACATTGTACATGTACATGTATAACGAAATCCTGATACAACGAACTGAGTCTGTTCCGTTAAAATTCGTTTTACCCGGACTCCACTGTAGTCCTAATATTTTATTTTCGTTTAGTTAATTCCCCCCCCCCCCCCCTGCCACAAAGCAAAGGTCAAGGTCACAGCCAGCAAGCTCATCCATGTTTATCTTCCCCTGTACAGTCTGCTCGTGGTGATCAATCGTCTAGGACTAACAAAGGATTCGTACGTCGAAGGCAGTGAAATCGACGAACCCTGGATTTTCCGTATATTTTTTTTCAAGACTGAAATGAATGTGGGCTAAATGTTAAGTACGTCGTCTTGATTATGAGGTAAGGCATGGACTCTAGGCCTAGGCCTTGTTGCCGGAAGTGCAGTAGGCTAAGTTGTGCGCAGAGATGATGGGCAAATGAACACGAACAACCGTTACTCAAAGGCGCAAATAAAAGCTAAACAACCGGGCCGTCAACGCACACACTCGGTACATCCATTTGTTACAGAAAATATAAGTTGACGACGTTAAAATGTACCTATTTGTACACACCTGAAGTCTTGTGTTTCTTTTTAAAGAGCGTTTTTGTATATCTAATGGAGAGTCTTCTTTCCAGTATGTATCTCCTACTCGGTACAACACAACAGTTACAACAAATGATTTTCTTTCTTTTGTTCCTTACCTTATGTATCTGACTGCTTTGATCGTCATGACTTGAAGGCTCACGTCAAAATCAAGTATCCTGCTAACTTTAACCCTCTATCATCTTATGTTTTTTTGAGAAAATGACAACGTTAAAGTTTCAGTGGAGAGTGAGAGTCTTCTTTAGTTTGAAGAGTGTGACTGAGTCAAGGTTCAAGGTTGCACAACCTTATCTTTATTTTGTTCTTTATCAATGTATCTGACTGCTTTGATCGTCGTGACTTGAAGGCTCACGTCAAAATCAAGTATCCTGCTAACTTTAACCCTTTAACGCCTTATATGTTTAGAGAAAATGACAACGTTAAGGTTTGAGTTAAGGTTAAAGGTCGGGGCCACGGACGCAACACACACACACACACACACACACACACATACACACAGACACACAACCGAACATGTACGATACTATAGACTCACTTTGTTTTAAAAAACGACGTGAGCCAAAAACATGCATTAAAATCAACAAGATAGTCATACTACCAACATTCCAGTGCAAAGAAATAAAGTAACAAAAACAACATGATTCTCACTCACAAAGACATCCACCCTCATTCACCAGCACTGTCACTCTCTGATAACACCTCACCCTCGCAGAAAATAACTAGCCTCTGCAGCTAAGATACATAGAGAAGAAAAGAGACAATCATTGATATTACTGTACTGCTCTTTTGACGTCACAGTATTAGATTTTGGTGGATGAATATGTATGAATTCTGTTTACGTTCTATAAGAACCTTTTTTTGTGTGTGTGTGTGTGTGGGGTTGCTGTTTGGAAGATTACTTGATAAGTTAAATATGGGTTTTCTTCTGTCATTTAGTTGTGGGGCGCTGTACATGAAATTGATTTGAAAACACAAACAGAATAGTTTGATAGTATGGGAAAACCTATTCCGGGGTTCTTTTCTAATCATTATTCAAAAATTATTTTTTTTCCTTTTTATTATTCTTCCAAAATTGCTGAAGTCAGAGATAGGGAATTGTCCTGTAAACGGGGGCAGTGAATGGATGCCTCATGCCTCCATTGGGAGAGCTGGACAACCCCACCCTCCACGAGTCTCCCTGTGGGAATACCGTGAGGGGGGGGGGGGGGTACAATTACCCCACCTTCTGGAAGTTCTGTGCTGTTAACTTCTTCAAACGTGTCACTCTCCTTGACTCTTGCCTTTTCCCTTTGCTTTCTGTCGTCTGCTATCTTTCTGACTTATTGGCCCATTCTCCTGCCTTTAAAAAACCCAAACATCCTCCAAACAATGTTCTCCTTGAGCTCCTCCAAAATCAGAATGTATCAGCTGAATGCAGCTGGGTAGACCAGTGAAAGCTGAAAACCGGACACATACGTACCTGACCCATTATGGCCATACGCCCTGGCAACGCAGAAGAAGAAGGGTCCTGTAAGCGTGATGAACTGGTGTTGTTGGTTTTCAGGGGACAGCCCAGTGGGAGGTGGAGGTGACAGTGGTGTGGGGGGTGTAGGGGAGGAGGTGGACAGCAACCCAGCCTCCCCTGTGTGGTGTCTGACCATCAGGGATGGACTGATTGTTGCAGGATGCGGAAACGGACGAATAGAGGTCAGACTCTCTCTCTGTCTCTCTCTCTCTCTCTGTCTCTCTGTCTCTCTGTCTCTCTCTCTCTCTCTCTCTCTCTCTCTCTCTCTCTCTCTCTCTCTCTCTCTCTCTCTCTCTCTCTCTCTCTCTCTCTCTCTGTGATAAGAGAGTGGAGTGGAGACTGTGTGTGTATATACGTGTGTGTGTACATGCGTGTGTGCATGCATACATGGGTGTATGAGATTTTCTACAAATTCAAAAGCGATGACTTAAATATTTAATTATTCTTGGGTGTTTGTGTGTGCATGCATGTGTGTGTGTGTGCGTGTTTTTGTTTTTTTGTGAGTGCGTGTGCGTTCATGTTTGTGTGTGTGTGTGTGTGCATGCATGTGTGTGTGTCTTACAGATGTGGGACGGGGAGACAGGGCGGTTAAAGTACCAGTACAACAATTCATCCTCCGGGGTCACCGCTCTCTGCATGGTCGGCAAAAGGTAACGAATAAAAACAAACTAACAGTACTCTGCTACAAAGTACTGTGGAAACTCCCATGAAAAATCAGCCCCAAAAAGGTCTAGTGATAGTGAGATTATCGTCCAATTGGTCGCCGACCCTTATGGACGTTCTTCATGAAGACTGTAGGGTCTTCTTGGGGTGAAGACGATACAATGGCAATGAAAGTCTGGTTGTGGAGGAAGGCGGATCAGTGCAGAGGACTGCTTTTCGGTCGTGCTTGCGCAGATAAGAGTCTGTATTTCATTTTGTCTCGATTTTCATCGTGATGGGCCCCCAGCTAGCCTGGCCTCCTCCTGATCGGTTTCAGCTTTTTGCTGGCTCATCTTAAAGGTTTTACTTTTCAGTACCACCCCCAGTGTATAATATGGATCCACGTGATCCAATGGGGGCTCAGTTCGGGTATAAAAAGGTCTTTATAGGGAGGGGTCTAAATAGGAAGGTGGACACTCAGCAGTCCCGATATGAAGGGGAAGAAATGAGTAGAAATTTGTTTGGGTCATCTTAGAGGTAGTCTTAATTATGGACTATAAGGCAATACTTTTTTTCCCTTAAACCTTTCAATGCCAGCCATTTTTCAGCTAAAACTTTCCATTAATCTTATTTGGGTAGAAAAAATATTCTGTCTGCAATATTGGGGATTCCTCTTTGACATGCTTATAATAGGGCTTATCCTTACCTCCCAAAATTAGCAACATGAGGTTATCGGGTAACAGACCCTCATTTGATGCCTTTCAGTGACATGGGTGTTGAATCATTGTGGCGCCAAGAGGCGACAGTGGCGATGAAAGGGTTAAACCAGAATTCCATATGCGCTGTTTTCGCTGGCTTAAATCGCCCGTGACTTTCGACAGTGATGAAAAAAGTTGCTTGCAATTCCATCGACACATGCGTAAATTCGTATGGGAATGCGATCCGACTGGGCCGCGTGAGTCATGATTCATGTGAAATACTTCTGTTTAAAAATAATTCTGCTACTTTCACTCACTATGCTCCAGTAGTAGTACCCAATACATGAATTTCACGTCAATCATGACTCACATCGTCACAATCGCATCGCATTCAGATTCGAATCATCCTCCGAAGTCGGAGTGTGGCTGCCCCCGCCCCGTGGCGGGGTCATCAAAAACGGTCACACACGTAATGTTCTCATCCTTAGTCGGTGGATTTGTACTATAGTGTTCAAGTGCTTCGGCTGTTGGGATGATCCCTGGAGTCTTTTAGCCAGGGTACGCCAACAACAACAGATCCGAATCGTATGTAGTGTAGCAGTCTGACTTAGGGCTCCCAGGGACCCCCATTTGGGGATCTATGAAGCAATAAAATTCTAAAGGACCCTCTAAAAGAATGTGCAGGGAGTCCCAGGGATGCACTAGAAAAAAATCATTTTTGCATTCGCAATTCCATTGGGACCCTCTATCCCTCCTCTAGGACCCTCGGTAAAGGTAAAGATGTGCCACCCCCCCTGCATTTCTCGGTTAATTCTATTTTTCTGTTTTTGCCTTTTTTACCATACATAAAGCTGTATTTTAGGAACATTTTTTAACTAATAACCTTTTTGGAATACTAACCCTATCCCTAACCCTAGCCCTAAACCTAACCCTACCCCCCACTATGTACTGCAGTACACCACGATTTGTCACAGTTGTGGTTCGTTCCGTTTTTCCGTCTTATAGGCTTAGGGCTAGGGTTAGGGATAGGGTTAGTATTCCCAAAAGGTTATTAGCTAAAAATGTTCCTAAAATACAGCTTTATGTATGGTAAGAAAGGCAATAACGGAAAAATAGTATTAACCGAGAAATGTAGGGGGGGTGGCACATCTTGACCTTTACCGGACCCTCTATACTGTAAGTGAAGGAGTCCCTGGGACCCCTTGTTTTGCAGGACGATTGGGAGCCCTGATGAGACCCCTGTGCCTTGTATTGCAATATGACTAATAATATAGCAAGAAAGTATAACCGCAAAATCTGATTTTTGTGTACAATTTGGAGGGTGCATCTTATAACAAGGTGCACTTTATAGTCTGAAAAACATGGTAGCTTTCACAAAGACAGGGCACTTGCTCCCAGCTTGAAGTCATGTCTCCCGGGTAGATGGAGCTCATCAGCCTTGGAACGCAGTTCATCTAGGAGAAGGAAAACTCTGATCTCAAACGCCTGAAGGTTCATCCACACCCGGATCCCTTTAGCTGAAAATCCTCCGGGCACCAGCATGGGTGCAAGAGTTGCTGCTGGCCACACCGGGCAGATGGGGCTCACAGCTTTGGACGGCAACCTGTCTAGGAGAAGGATACTCTGAAATAAAACCATGAACTGCTCTGAAGACGTAACATGTTGGCTGAAACCAGCAGCGAGCATACCTCCTACACCTGCGCAACAAGCATAGGGGAAAACATGACACGTTCGCATCCTACCCAATATGGCCATACAGAGAAGTCATGTCACATTTCACTGGCATCTGTTCCTACCACTCACACTTTAGTATGCCTGCCGAGGGGGGAGTGGCAGGTTTACCATCTGGCTTCACTCATATTACTACTGTTGAGAAGTGTAAGCAATCAGGAAGTGATCTGTCTGTGTACACTACGTGTTTTTGTTTTAAAAATTAATGTATTATTGATTTATTGGAATGATCAGGATAGTGGCAGCCCGTGTGGACGGCAGTGTGGATTTTCTGGAGCTGGAGACGTTCCACAATCCCATGATACCTCCACTGCCTGCCTCCCCCGCCAGATCGCACAGAGGTTGGTGTTGACCTGTGTGTATGTATGCGTCTGTGAAGAAGAAAAATCCTGAGTGTATATAATATCTCTGTCTTTGTTTTTATGCAGCAGCAGTGCGAGTAAAATGGAATGATCATGACATGGGTGAAAAGATTTTTGGTTGCGTCACTTATCAATAGACGATTTTCTGACAAAAATAGGGGAGAGCACTTCATGAAAATTAGAGTTGTTTACCTCCATTAGGCTTACTTGTTCAAACACCATGGCAACAATGGCGTCAAAGCTTGAAACCGCAGGATGCGAGAGCAACTTGCAAAAAAAATTTTAGACAATTTTTTTTATACACACTCACACTTGTACAATAGAAATTAGGGGTGTCCAGTGGCCACAAGCTGATCAAACTTGCAAAATGTGACGTACAAGTATATTTAATGACATATTTTTTTAGAATGATGCACAGTGTTCTAAGTGCTGTATGTCTGCTCAAACACACGAGTCGATAGGCTACGAGAGCTGATGGTAGAGTGACTTCCCCTGGTTGACCGATTGAATTAGGCAAGATCACTCCCACACACCATGAAATTACTCCCCTTAATTATTTCTGAACAATTCCTATTGAGGTGGGTTTTTTTTACCAGTCTTAATATTTTTTTAACTGTCTCTTTCACTGAGATGTCTGCTGTCATGGAAGGTCAGTATTTGTCCCGGAAAATAAGAAAATCGTCCGCATTGTTCTTCTTCGATCGCTCAGACATTTTCTTTGTCATATGAGTGCAGATGCGTCATGCTGCCGTTATGCATCTAAGCCAAGAAATAATAGTTGGGCCCAGCAAGTCCGACCTTTGCTGGAGAAATTCTTTGTGTTTCTTTTAAAAAAAGGCAGGAGAATGGATCAGTAAGGCAGGAAGATAGATGACAGTAACTCGAGTAAGCAAAGGAACAAAGGCAGAGTCAAAGAGAATGACAAATTAAAGGAAGTTACAAGCATGAAACTTCCAGAAGGTGGAGGAACTATTAGGGGGTGGTCACATTTCAAAATTGGATTTTTTTTCTGCCAGCTCCTTTAGATTTGAAAATAGCGAAAGTAGTGAAATTTGTGTCTGCCGAAACTATGGAGTGCAACCATTTAGCTATATTTTAGTGGCTGATGTCACTTCCTGTGTTGAAAGATAGCGGCAAATGGTGAACCGAACGGCAATTTTGACAGGGAATGGGGGATTATATTTACCCCAAAGTAGAGCGTAGCTGTCCAACGATCGCAGACATGCAAAAAGGCTGTTCATCATGCTAGGAAAGAAAACGAACGATCGACTTTCTTACATGTGAATTTAGCTCGTGTGAATCGGCGTAGCAAGAGGAAGCTGCGTTTTCTTCCCATGTTCAAGGAAATCCTGGTAAATTGCGGATTTGTGAAGGATTTTGTTCCTGAAAATGTGTACTATAACCTGCTACTTTTCCCCTCAACTCTGGCCCCTGTGGCTTATAGACTGATGCGGCATGTCTGGATTTTACCACTTCTATTTTTATCAGTATCATAAAATCTGTTTCCAGCCATATTCTCCAGCTTGTTTTGAGCTGCATTGTAGCTCTCATAACTGGTTTTGACCCGTAATGAATTCAAATCCCATGTTTAAAATGCTTCACGATATCATATATTCACATGGATGCTCCTTCTTGCAGGATTTTTAAATTGCCTAGAGCCACCGTCGCAGGATTATGAGAATTTGAGAAGCAACGATTTTCTTGCACACACATTCACACACACACTTGTACAATGAAAAGGGCCTATGTAAGCATTTGCTATATTCAAAGGAATGTAGCACTTGTACTAGTCTAGAAGGGTGAAAAAAGAGCAGTAATGTGTGTGTGCGCTGCTCCTGCACTCCGCCGGGGCTGTCCCCTTGCTGGATTTTTTTAATGTCCCAGGAGCACCCAAGTATTCATGCTGAACCTCCACTGTTTCTAATTCCTTAGGGTTTTTTTCTAAAACTTTGTCAGTTATTTTGGTGTGTATAATTTTGTGTGAGGCTTATAAAATGCTGCAGCTTATATGCGAATAAATGCCTAATGTTCTGTAAAATTTAAGGAATGTGGCTAATCTACAGGTGCGTCTTACAGCCCCAGACCTGCCTACTGCTACGATTTGGCCGTAGCAGCTACGAGAAATAAAGCTTTGCTACGGAGCTACGGCAACCTTAACGTTGCTACGGAGAGAAAAAAAATGCCGCTGCATTTTATTTTTGCTTATGCCGTTCCCGGTTTTGTCTGTTTCTAAGAGCAGACGCCGTGTCACGCACAATAACCTAGTCACTTCCGTTTTTATCAGTGACTGCGCATGCATTCTTATTACTTTCTCTGAAAAAATGGCGGACTCCAGCAGCAGTAGCGATTCGGGAGATGTTTCAAACGAAAAAAACCGAACCCAAACCAGAAAACAAAAATCATCTGGCACACCATCTTGTTCTAAGAAAAAACATCGGCCTGACGCACAAGTTTTCAAAATAGCTTACACGGAGGAGTGGCCTTGCATCGTCAGAAGTCGACTTGGTGCGAACCATGCTCACTGCAACCTCTGCCATGCAGACTTCTCTGTGAATCATGGCGGTAGAGACGACCGTCAACACGTTCAATCGGCGAAACATAAACAGTACGTTTCGGCTCAGGAAGAGAACAAATCGATTGCCGTCGTTTGTGGATGCTACAAACAAATTTGCCATGCTACTGACAATTGATGGCTGGGCTACTGATTGGGAAAATTCCAAGTAGGCAGGTCTGCAGTCCGAATTTGACGGTAGTCTGTATGACGTCTGTTCCAGGGCACGCCCGACAGTACAGTCTGGGCAACGTGCGGCCTCAGAGGCTGTGGGAGGACACCATACGCTGTCACAGCCTGGCCTCCCTCAGGGCGCACCAACGCTCAGTCAACTGCCTGCAGTGCGAGGGGGGCAGGATCGTATCTGCCAGCGAGGATCACACTTTGAAGGTAGGAAGCCAACGCACACATGTGCACGTACGCACAGCTCGCATGCGTGCACACATGCTCTTCTTTTTCCCTGTTGATCAGCCTCCATCAAGTTGAAGATTCTGCCGATGTTGGAGAAAAAGAAAAAGAAAAATGATGGCCGTGTGCTCAGCCAAGCCAGACTAATAAATCAAACTAGATAAACCCGTGCTCCGCACGGCAGCATGAAGCATCTGCGTTCATAATTGATAGGAACCTGTCTGAGCGATCGAAGAAGAAGAAGAACTGGTTAGATGTAAATAATGACGAAAAGAGACCAAAAAATATGTGGTGGTGCACCCCCCCTTCCTCCCACTCCCCTCTCCTTTAAAAAAACCATGATGAAAACATTTTGCCTTCAAAATCAACTTTCAAAAGCATTTTTTTTTCTAAATGTTGTGAAAATACACACACACACACACACACGCACACGCACACGCACACGCACACACACACACACACACACACACACACACACACACTGTAGTAGACAGCACACACTTAATCATTGCTTGCTCGGTTTCCTGTCAATTCATGAGCGCATATGCATTGTTCTCCGTTATGCACCTTTCAAAACAAATATGGTTAGACCAAACACAAAACTTCCAGAAAGTAGAGGAACTATTTGTACAAAAGCCCTACTCGCCTCCCTCTTCTAGGTGCAGTGAGTTAGCTTCGGCTTTCTTTAGCACATGCACATGTCTAAAAATGAACCGTTTTGAAAATGCAAATGGCTTCCAACAGGCCGTCCACCAAAAAATTAGACAGTTTAAAAACTTTAACTCACCAGCTTTACGACGGATTTTAGCAATTTGCATCATGATATTGCCTTCGATTGTCAAAGTGGTTTGTTCATTCAAATAACCATTACCGCGGAGAAGAAAAAAAGAATATTCATTTTACAGATTGCAGTAAAGTTGACGGTCTCTGTATAGCCAACTTGAAATGTTACCTTGCAATCTTCGTGTTTTCCGAAGGTAGCTTCGGCAATTTTCGGGCGAAGCAGACGACCCAGCAGCCAACGTGAATAACTTCGGCAAACTTCGTCACGGCTATTCCACTGTCACTGTCACTGTCTTTCTTTCAAATCACTCCCTCTGTTAAGCAACTTTTATGTCAAATCCCGGCTTTAAACGACGACTTGGCGAATTTCACTTCGAAGAACTGTTAAGCACCTACACGTGCCCCTATATTTCACAGTTGAAGGCAAAATTCGCCGCGACTTAGGAGAAAATAGAGATTAAAAATTCTTGTCGGCACGCGTATTATAATATAGATAATTAGTAATTAAATAGGCATAAATAATTAGAACTAAATGCACAAAAACACAAAACGGACAAAAGAGGTGCGGGGAGGGATGTAAATAAATAAAAGGTACAGTGTCCTAACTCGGATGTGCCCAGCATTAGTGGAGCTGTCAGACAGGCTTAAATGCTTTTCAACCCCCAGCAAGCTCCCTTGCATGCACACACACACACACACACACACACACATGGGCGCACATATACACATATGCATACATGTGTGCACTCATACAGACAGACACACTCAAACACACACACACAGTCGGTCAACTGTCTGCAGTGTGAGGGGGGCAGGATCATGTCTGCCAGCAAGGATCGCACTTTGAAGGTAAGAAATGCATTGGATGCACGCGCATCCCCACCCTCGTGCGTACACACACATGCGCACAAACACACACGCATGCACACAGTCAGTCAACTGTCTGCAGTGTGAGGGGGGCAGGATCGTGTCTGCCAGCGAGGATCGCACTTTGAAGGTAAGAAACGCATTGGATGCACGCGCATCCCCACCCTCGTGCGTACACACACATGCGCACAAACACACACGCATGCATCGCCTATTTGCCTACCAGTCAACTGTGAGGGAGACAGAACTGTGTCCACCGGTGAAGGTCACACTGGGGCAGTGAGTGGATTCCTCGAGCCTCTATACGGGGAGATGGACGACTTGTCTGCCAGCAAGGATCGCACTTTGAAGGTAAGAAACGCATTGGATGCACGCGCATCCCCACCCTCGTGCGTACACGCACATGCGCACAAACACACACGCATGCATCGCCTATTTGCCTGCCAGTCAACTGTGAGGGAGACAGAACTGTGTCCACCGGTGAAGGTCACACTGGGGCAGTAGGTGGATTCCTCGTGCCTCTATACGGGGAGCTGGACGACTCCGCCACCTACACTAGTCTCTCCCTGTGAGGATACCAGGGGGTCTTTTGTACAAATAGGAAGTACTGTGCTAGCAACTTCCTCTAATCTGTCCCTCTCTTTGACTCTGCCTTTTCCCTTTGCTTTCTGTCATCAACGATCTTTCTGACTTATTGGCCCATTCTCCCGACTTAAAAAAAAAAAAGTTTTCCAATTAATTTTCTCCTTTGAGCTCCAAAATTAGAATGTTTCGGCTGAATGCAGCGGGGAGACCAGTGAAAACTGAAAAACTGACACATACATATTTGACCCATTATGGCCTTATGACCTGGGAACATAGAAGAAGATCATGCCTGCAGTCATGCATTCTGTGACATTACTTGGTAGTCCTGATATTTCGCTCCTCTTTATTGATAGGATGTTAACACCAAAGGACAAAAGAAAGACGGAGAGAGAAAGAAAGTAAATGTTGAAAAAGCAGAAATGAAAGATGGAATGTGATAAGTAGGTGTACTTTGTGAGCAACACTAATTACCTGGTATATTCTAGTCACAGAGACATATCTGAAATTCGGGCTGCTCTCCCCCGGAGAGAGCGTTGCCGCAAGCACAGCGCCTACCTTTATTTGGAGGGGGGGGGGGGGAGGCAGGGTGAGGAATGGGGTTGGGGCAGACTTGGGAAACTTAGCTATCAATTTGGTCATACCTGGCAGCGAGATTTCTCCCTGCCCTTACGGACTTTTAACTGCCGTGGGATTTTTACATACATAAAGCGCACGGGTCAGACTAGCTTTAAGTCCCCATCCGAAGGACTCGACGTTCAGTTAAATTTTCCTGTTGAAGTAGAAAGAAAGGGCGAGGCCGGGATTCGAACCCAGATCACTCACGCTGCAGCCACGCATTGAATTTGCCAAGCGAACGTCTGAACAACTCTGCCACCTTCCCTGCTTGGTATGTGAACAGAAAGGGAAGGGAAAAGAGGCAGAGAGAGAGAGGGGGCAGGAAGATAGAGTATAGTATGTAAAGAAAGAGAGAGAAGTTGTTTGCAACCTTGATGATATTAATATATAAAGAGAGAGAGAGAGGAAAAGTAGAAAAAAAAGAGAGCAAGTGTATAGCTTCAAATCTTTCTAAAGGTCAGTTTCAAAGAACATGTCTTGATTTGTATAAATAAGGAAGAAAAATAAGCGGTTGATAGTCTATGTTGTTTTATGTTTCAGGTGTTCCGTCTAGAGGACCAGGTGTGTCTGTACACTCTGTACGGCCATGAGGGCAGTGTGAGAGCCCTCTGTCTGGACAGGGTATGTAACTCTGTCTGTCTGTACACTCTGTACGGCCATGAGGGCAGTGTGAGAGCCCTCTGTCTGGACAGGGTATGTAACTCTGTCTGTCTGTATGACCAGTGTGAGAGCCTTCTGTCTGGACAGGGTACGTAACTCTCTCTGTCTGTACACTGTACGGCCATGAGGGCAGTGTGAGAGCCCTCTGTCTGGACAGGGTACGTATGTCTGTCTGTCTGTCTGCCTGCCTGTCTCTCTCTGTCTCTCTGTGCGGCCATGAGGGCAGTGTGAGAGTCCTCTGTCTGGACAGGGTACGTATGTATGTCTGCCTGTCAAAGTCAGTCTGTCGGTGTGACCAGTGTGAGGGCTGTCTGGACAGAGTCTATCTGTCTGCCTGCCTGCCTCTCTCTCTCTCTCTGTCTGTCTGTGCGGCCATAAGGGCAGTGTGAGAACCCTCTGTCTGGACAGGGTACGTATGTCTGTCTGTCTGTCTGTATGACCAGTGTGAGAGCTGTGTGGACAGAGTATGTCTGTCTGTGTCTGTTTGTCTGCCTGCCTCTCTCTCTCTCTGTTTGTGCGGCCATAAGGGCTCTGCAGGGCTACCAACCATCCCCCCTAAAGGGTATTTGTCCCTGGAAACAGTTAAAAAGGGCACCCTGTCCCTGGAATCCACTTTTCTGTTTAGTGTCCCTGGAAACTGAGTACAATCAAAATTCCGTAGAGCAATCATTTGTCTTGTTAGCTGACCTTGCTATTAAATACAGGAACACCCAACACAACAGGCACTGTTGACATTTTCTTTCTGTTAGGTTTCTGAACACCAAAAGATCTTGTGCATGGAAGATGTTGGCACCGAAAAGCGACAAAAAAACTACTCAAAATATCCAGTCGCAGAAATGTTGCTAGATCACGAAATATATTTCATCATGCATGATATCGCTATGTTTGTCCCTGAAAATAAGTCTCTGTCCCTGGTTTTTAAGCAGTTTGTCCTTGGAAACTGCAACAGGGGGTAGGCAGCCCTGGGGCAGTGTGATGAGAGCTGTCTAGACAGTACGTAGTTTCCCCCTCACACTGCTTTCTATGCTATCTTTCTTTCTGATTCATCCATGTATTTCTCTCTCTGTACGGCAGTGCCCCCCCTATGGTGCTGCCAGCGGTTCTTCCGACGGCTCGGTGCGTCTGTGGGACTTGGTGACCGGCTCGTGCACTCACAAGTTCCAGTGGCACAAGGGCCCGGTCATCCAGCTGGCCACTTCCCTGCAGTTTGTGGTCAGCCTGGCTCACAATGACGACATGTGTGTGTGGGAGAGGACCAGGTGCACACTGCTGCACAGAATTGCCATGGTCAGTAAGAGAGACACAGAGAGAGATACATGGAGAGAGAGAGAGAGAGAGAGGGTTATGTAAAGCGGTGTTCATTCTGTCTTTGAAATCAGGGAGTCAGAATCAGCACACGAAATATGCCTCTGAACACTGAACACTGAAGTTTTTATTGTACCTTGGCCTTAGGCCACAATACAAGGGGTCGGGGGTAAGGGACTACAATTGGGTCATATGCAAGAGAAAAAATTTACAAAATAGATAAACGAATATATAGGAGATCATTTGGCGTAAAACATTCAAAAAGATTCAATCTAAACCCACAAACACTAGCATCTCAATAGCATTTGCATTGCTCCTTCCAACAAGTATGATAAAGAATTGATCATGTACGTACTCGTCTAGAGCAGTGGTTTCAGATACACTTGCTCATTAACACACCAAGAAATGGTACAAATAACATAGCAAATAAATTCAAAGCATAATCAACATAATAAAGACAAGTTGATCCACAACATCTATCAGTAAATTGTAAGGAACACGAAACCAATTCAAAATAAAAGTTTCTTTCTTTTGTTTATAGCATGAAATACATATCTAGAAACATTATATCTATGATGCTGAGTAGTTGACTTTAGCAAAATATGCAGAGGCATTCCCAACGATCCTTTCAAAAACTTTTCTCTTACATCTTTATACTGCACACAATCAAACGAGAAATGTCGTTCATTTTCAATTTGACCCTTACAGAAAGAACAATATTTATCTCTAGCAGAGTTACTGTATCTATGGACATTGATGTGACCTCTGGATGTTTAGAGAGTCATCTGGATATTTTAAGGGGCTTTCTTAAAAATAAAAAAATTCAAGATCTAAATTAATAGAAATGTCCTGTATGCTTTCGGCCGAGAGGACAGAAAACTTTAACTTTATAAAAAAAAATTCTTAAAAAACTGTCGGTCATGTGAAGATTTGCGACGTTTTGTAACACACTGCCCTGAAATCCAACGCCACAGACGGGAGATTAGAGGACCGGTGATAGTGGTTTAGGAGTGCTCCTGAAATTAGGATTGGAAAAGCTGATAGAAAGTCTTCAGGATTGGCCATCTTGTCATCCGGATCCACAGTCTTATAAAAATCAAAACGTTTTCGCCAACATTGATGGCAGATTAAAACAAGATGATAGACGTGCAGTTCTAACACCACCCGCAACCATCCCATAGACACACACACATTAGAAATTATTTTTAAGGCTTTCACCACTTCAGGATCGGGAAGATTCAGAGATCATTGAAACGTGTCATTTCAGGATTGAGAGAATGTTTTACTTTCACCCATATTAGAGTGTCACAGACACACATTTTTGGGGTAAGAATTGACGCTGATAAAGAAAGCGAGAGAGGAAAGAAAGAAAAAGAGAGAGAGAGAGAGAGAGAGATGTACAGACGTAAGCAAACAGATAAAGAGAGAGAAAACATGTGTGTGTCCACTTTTCTTAACGCTGCAACCTGTTCCATAGAATTGCTATGCTCAGTGAGAAAGATTAAACAAAAAACAAGGTCATATGTCAAGGTCAGGACCAAGATAATTTATGTGCGGATGCCTTCCTCTCATAGTGACACACCACCACACAAAATTTTAAGCGATTCTGTCAAGCGGTTAGGGAGATATCCTTGGGACAGAAAACAACAACAAAGAAACATACACAAATGAATTCATACTCCTTTGCGATCGTAGATTGGCAAAGGACAAAGACAAGAGAGGAGAGGAAAGAGAGAATGTGTGTTTACTTCTCTTCGGTTTGTGGTCAGCTTTGACCATAATGATATGTGTGTTTGTGATGTATTTTTTTTCTCTCAGTCAGACTCACAATTCATTTGATTTTTTGTGTGAAAGAAATCTGCGATGTTTGCTATGAGACTGTGTATTGTGAGTTGTTTATTGGTGTTATTTTGCCAGGAGTATCTTGGTGGCAGCATTGTCTTGATGTCTCACAACCTGGGAGTCCTTGGAGGGCATGTAAGTAATACAATGCTTAGGTTTTTTTTATGTTTGTAGGCTTAACCTTTTCGCCGCCAGCCGTTTTTCAGCCAAAAAATAAAATAAAACTTACCTGAGTACGAAAAACAAATCTGCAATATTGCGAATTCTTATGTATAACATTAGGCCTATCCTTACCTCCCAAAATTAAGAAAATAGAGCTCAGAAAACAGGCCCTGATTTGATGCTTTTTAGTGAGTATTATATTATTGTGGTGGGAAAATGCGACATTGGCGGTGAAAGGGTTAAAAAAGATGCAGAGAATTTCATAATGCAGAGCTTAATCTAGAGCGCGGGATTGGTAAAATCCCCCAAAATGTTGTTCCTTCCCGCGATAATCGGCGCGGGGAGCGGGCCGAGTCCCGCACATTTGCAGAACGGCCCGCAGTTTTTACCGATCGATGCGGGAAGACCTTCGTCGTCTGCTAAACCCGTCGTCTGGACTAACTGAAAGTATCGAGCAGGAGTGAAGGATTTCTCGACATTTCATTGGTTCTTGGCAAAATGTTAGCGTTAATCAACCAATCGCGTTCTTCTCGTTCTACCGACAGGAAGTTGCGAGAGTTTCGGCCGCCATCTTGAATGTTATTCAAAATGAAGCGGGCAGGGACCCTGTTTGATTTTGGATTTTCGCGGAGGCAAAGTCAAAAAAAAAAAAATCCTGTTCCAAGCGATTGTGAAGACCTCGAAGAAAAGGCTTCTACATATAAAACATCGGAAAAGAATGACAACAGTGGCAGTGCAAAGGAACATCGGTTCCAAAATGTCTGGTCGAAAAAGTGGCCGTGGCTGACAAAGAAAAGTTAAAGTCTGTGTACGAGGGTGGGGGAGGTACTGGTTCTTATGCATGTGATGTGGGGTTGGATAGGGGGGAGTGCCCCCCTTTTTTTTATATGAGGGGGGGACTGCCCCCCTTTTTCAGAAATCCTAGATTAAGCTCTGTAATGTATTTTTACTCTGTGTGTGTGCATGTGCATGTTTGTCATTTTCTACAAACTGATAAAAGCATAAAGTTTTATATTGTATGCAAAACATTGTTCATCTTTTTTTCTCTGTATTTAGCTCTTCTACCACCGTGGGCATATACATTCGCCCAAGACATCACTCTACACTCCCACCAAATGCAAAGACATTCACTGCCAAGCACATATGTTTGTCTGTTTTTAGAGCTTTTGTTAATATTCCTGGCGTTAAAGCAATGCTATGCATGCGCATTAAAAAAAATAGTTACTCCCCTCTCGTCGGTTGAGATGCAACAGACAACCAAGAACGTCAAAAGGCGCTAGAAAAGTTAGAAGGAATTGTAATTGTTTTTGCTGTAATATGAATATTAACCCATTCCAGCACTGGCCGATTGTTTCTTTTCACAACCATTCAACACGAGAGTGTTTAAACATTCACAACTCAGCGAACCCACGCAACCCAAACTGGTATAAAAGTATTCCTCTATGGTCCTTTAATAGTTTTCAACCAGTCAAATGACTTCTAGTCTATGTTAAGGACGGCAGTGAATTAAAATGAGTTACTACCCCCCTCTTTGTCTTCTTTGTCGTGGTTTTTTGCAAAACGTCATTAATCGGCTAGTAATGCCAAATTTATTTTGGAACTTTAACGGATGTTAGCTTTTATTATTATAAATAATGCCACTAAATTTCAAAACTGTACCATTAAGCATTCTTTAAAAAAATAATGTTTATGTAATGATGCAAACCTGCCTAGTGTTGAACGGTTGTGTGAGCTCGTCGTGTAGAGAGAGTTAACTGTAAAGACGATCGATTATTGCTTTATGTGCATACAGTGACATTTTCCTTTGGTTTCAAAACAGTTAACTTTTAAGTTGGATCATTTTCGCTTTGCTTTCCCTATATGGAGTAATAATTTTTTTAATCCTTTTCACGATATATACTATGCTTCAATCATCTTTAACTTTTGCTCTCTGTATACTAGTGACTTTTTTTTCGCGCTGTTCAGGGCAAGCTGGAGTTGTGGGACCTGAGTCGCGGGGAGCTGGTTCGCCGAGTGGCGCTACAGGACGGGACTCAGGCCTTCGTGCGACAGATGGAGCCACTGGGCTCACACGGTTTGGTGTGCGCCGCCGGCAATACCCTGAGTGTTATCACTTTTCCTACCACGCTGGAGAAAGCAGAGTGACACGATCTGGTGCTGTGTGTATGTGTTTCGCTAGCATCTTCATCTTCATCATCATCATCGTCATTTTCATGGAGACAGATGGAGCCACTGGGCTCTCACTGATAGGTGTGTGCTGCCGGAAATGCACTGAGCATCATCATCTTTCCTACCACACTGGTAGAGAAAGCAGAGTGAATATATATGAACTTTATTATCGTACAGATGCAGGCTTTAGGACAGCCTGGCGTGTGCCAATGGAAATACACTGAGCGTGATCCCCTTTACACCACTAGAAAAAGCAGATATGCAACAGAAGGTGGGGGAACTATTTATACAAAAGATCCCCTAGTATCCCCAGGGGAGGGGGGGTGCATCTTTCAAAGGACTCTGATGTGAACCGTGCCAGAGTCAGATTTTAAAAGATGGAACTTGAAAACTTATAAAATACAAAATGACATGGTGAGCATCAATAAGAACAGACTTGTCCAGCGCAGAGGACACACACTGCAATTCCTTGTCCCCCAATGTCGGACACAATACCGACAGTTCCTTTTTCCCACGTACCATCAGGGAGTGGAACATCCTACCTTCAGCAGCAGTTGAGGCCAGAACTCCAGAGAGCTTCGCAACTAGAGTCTGGGAGCATCTGACTGGAAAACTTGCTGCAGCCGCCACATCTGATGGCCCCACTCTGGGGTCGTCAGACTAACAAGCACCAACAGCCCCCCCCCCCCCCCCCCCCCCCCCCCCCCCTCCCCCCCCCCCCCCCCCCCCTCCAACAACCCAACGGATCAAGTTTCCTAGTTCTCGTATCTGTGCTTTCTCTGTTGTATTATTTTTTCTCAGGCCTTGAGCCTTTTTTTCCGGCAAAAGTGGTCTAGAACCTCCCCAGTTCCGTGGCAAAATAATCAAAGTGTTGATTGTGGCCACGCACAGTCAAGAAGAAGAAGAACTAGATTGTAGGGATGCTTTGTCTTGTTTTAATTTTTCCAATAGATCTCTGAAATTTGTTGGCGATGAAAATAGTACTTTTCCATCAAAACTTAGTGTGTATAATAAATATATTGAGGGGTAAAACTAAAAGTATAGTGCATGAAATAATTATGTTTTTGAAAGCCTGACCCTGATCGTGACGAAAATCATCTTAATCAAAATGCAGCATGTGGGCTACATGACAGATGAAAAATGTATAAGTAATTTCAAGTATAAAAAGGAAATGGGTTAAGAAAATATAAAAGTGCGGAATTAATAGATGTCAATTTAATGCATTTGCTTCAAGGGAAGTAAATATGTGTACTCACAATACCTTGGTTACTTCTAAACTCGCTTCGCTCCCTTAGACCACAATTTTGCCTCTGACTTTGCTTTTGTTGTGGGGAAACCAATCGGTGTAGAGAGTTTTTCTATATAAAGTCTATATATAAAAAAAGTCTGATCTACCACTTCCCTATGTCTAAGCCTGAAATAAAACCCCTGTAATCTTCTTTCATTTTTACTTTTGTTTATGTTTGTGTATATGGCTGGAGTTTTTTTAATAATTCAAAATTGTCAACTATCAGGAGAAAAAAAAGAGATCAAGTTTTGTCATCGGTCTTTGACGGTGTGTTTGTTCTGTCCAGGGTTCATAGCAGTTTGGGAAGGTTTGGAGAAAATAGACTTCATTTTCAAGGCCCATGAAAGTTTGTGAAAAATGAAATAATTTTGAATCATCGTGCCAAGATTTTTTTGTGATAATTTTGAAATAAAATGAATACTTTGATGTATACGATCGGTGCGACTTTCGATTTTTAACCGGAATTGACGCGAGTTGCTTCCCTTTAAAGACAACCGGGTCTTTACGCGTACCGCGCAAAATGCCGGGCAAATGTGTCTTCAGTGAGCTTTGGCTACAAAATTCTGCATATAAAGTATGGCTGCGAAAGGATGCAACCAACAAGCGCTCAGCATATTGTGCGGCTTGCCGAAAAACCTTCAATGTGGGATCAATGGGTGAAGGAGGAGTCATCAGCCATAGTAAAGTGGGTTTTGAAAACCCTAATGTTGGGCTTTGAAAGTTTGTGAAAAGTTTGGCAAAATTAGGATCCTGTTTGGCTATGAACCCTGTCTGTCAGATTAGAGTAATTTTGAGTTTAACACTTACATTCATCGTTGCTTTTATATGCATTATTTTTAAAAAAGAGATAAAGTTTATAAGGGAATGGGGAGGGGTTAAGGGAAGGGGGATAGGGAGTGTATTGTGTTTGTGAATTTTGAGCTGGAAAAAGATTTTAGTTTTGTTTTTGTGGTACCTAGTCAGTGTCGCTATTTCTTTCATGTTGTACGTTTGTTTTCTTCTGATGTGGCTTGTATATGTGGAATCTATTCGCCAAGGCAGCACATTGTGGACTGAAGATCATAGCATTTCTTCTTCTTTCAATCTTTGTCTCTTGTGGGAAAATCAAAATGGTCAAAAGTATGTGATGTTTTGCAAATCAAAGAACATCATTCAAAGTCTTTTTAAAATATTTGTTTAATTCTTTGACTAAAATCCCACCACTGTTCTTAAATTATTTCTCAGGTTCCTCCCGTTTGAAATGAAATGATCATAAAAAGTGAAATTATGGAGTTGTCACCCTTTTTAGATTTGTGTGTTTTGGGAGTTTTTGAATCGCTGAATTGTTCTGTGTAGATTTAGAATTGTTTAAAATGTGTTCATATTGTTTTGAACATTTCATTCTGACAAAGTATCACACATATGGTTGTAAAGAGACTCTTACATACTGATCTGTCTTTAAAAAGATGGGAAAACAAAAGAATGATCTCAAAAAGTTATTATTTTTGTCCCTTGGGGTTACTGGTTTGATGTGAATGTTGGAATTCTAATGCTAATGTGATTATCTTGATGCACAGTGTACATGTATAACTTAATGCAGAAAGTTTATTTTATTCTGTTTCCAGAGTGTGATCTTTGAATTGTCTATGGTAAAGGCACAGTGCATTCATGGATGCTCTTTCTTGCAGGATGTTCTGAATATCAGGATTTTTAAATTGCCTAGAGCCGGATTATGAGAATTTGAGAAGCAACGATTTTCTTACACACACACTTGTACAATAAAAAGGGCCTATATAAGCATTTGCTATATTCAAAGGAATGTAGCACTTGTACTGGTCTAGAAGGGTGAAAAAAGAGCAGTAATGTGTGTGCGCTGCCCCTGCACTCCGCCGGGGCCGCCCCCATGCAGGATTTTTAAAATTTCCCAGGAGCACCCATGTTATTCCCGTTCCCCTCCTGATTATCAGTTGACGCAATCCAGAGAGCTGCTTTTTGGGAGTGGCAATGACCCTGTATTGGTTGCTTTGAAGCTATCCTTTTGAATTTTGTAGGCCAACATTAAACATTTTTATTAGTTAACCAGGGGCGAAGCGAAATCTGGTTAATGTTTTAAGGGTTGTATGTCTGTTTCTGAATATCGTTGGTGAAATTAAAGAACCTTGTATCTCAATTTTGGTAGTTTTGAGAAAAATGTTTTAAAAATGTTTTGAAAATTAACCGCGTTAACTATGATGAATATGTTGTTCAAGACGTTGCGAGTTTAGTCCTGCATTTTGTTAAAATTACTTCTTCTTTAAAAAAAAAAAATACTTGAAAAGAACGAAGATACGAAGTTTTTCTCCTTAACTAGATCTGAATTTGGGACTTAAGAGTTTTTCTTCCATTTATATAACCTCATTTACCCCAGATAGAAAGTAGTTAGAGATACAAGCTTTTGGTGGAAGGTGGCGGGAAAAAATAGAGAGCTGACTCAAACCCCCCAAAAATCGAGATACGAGGTTTTTGAATTTCACAGACGATATGTTACCACGATAACGTGTGAACGGAGGGACCTAGGACCCTCACATTTACAGTGTTGATTCTAGAGCGCGGTCTTGCGGGATTCCCGCATTTATTCCCCCTAGGACGCATAAAATCGCGAACAGTGCGGCCCAACTTACGCAAAAAAACAAAAACGAACGCACTTTTACTTAACGAGTTCGTAGTCGCGGCTGCTGTGTCTATAGCCTTCTCGATATTGAGTCGAACCGAGCATCCTTTCTGTCAACGTTTCTGATTGGCCGATGACCCTGGCTTTGTCCAATCACACAAATTTTCACTCGGGAGCACAACTTTTCAGTCCGCCATTTTTGTTTTGGTTCGCACTATCGAGTTCAATGCCACAGCCAGCGATTCTCGTTCTGTTGTAGGGCCTCTAAGGCGCAGTGAGCAAAGCAAACTTGTTTTATTTTGTGTTTCGTGGCCTATCAACAAAGGATGTTTGTAAAACTAAGAATACACGCAATGGGTCAGGAAGTGAAACGGAAATCGCGATGCCGATGTCAACCAGATCCGAGATTGGAACTTCTTGAAATTGCCTTGCCCAACTAACTGGAAAGACGCGAAAAACAGTCTTTCCAAAGGCTTAGTTGTGTTTCAAGGAAGAGTGCGAGGGCGATAACATCGACGATGAGTTTTTACGCGATCACTGAATCGGCGAAAGTCACAACTCCAACTCGAAGAATCTTGAGTGTGGCAGTTGTAAAGTGATGACTTCGGCCTGAGCACAATGCGCACCCTCTCTCTCTCTCTCTCTCTTTTTCTCACACACACACACTGTGACAGGCTCTGTCTCTCTCAGTCTCTGTGTTTAAATGTTACTGTCTGGGAATGTGCTTTTTCCTTTACTTTCTGTGGTCGCTGTGTTATTCTTCATTCTGTCTATCCTGCAAAAAGACATGAAGTGCTAAAATGCATTCATACTGCTGTGTTTTGCTTAATTCTCGAAAAGCTCTTGGGTCCCTTCTTTTTATCCCAGGGGTCCCTTGGGGCTCCTTTTTTCACCTGAGGGAGCCCCAGGGCTCCCTTTTTTGAAATCCTAGATGCAACACTGCATTTAGCATGCGGATAGGTAATTACGATATCTCGGCCAAATTCGAAGATGAACGTCATTATATTAGTGCAAGGTTTAGGTCATTGGAGCAAAAAATGCAGACACTGGTTGATCTAGCGTTTTCACGCTCTAGTTTGATTAAATCTCAAAAAATCATTTTATTAAATTTGAAGAAACGAAGATGACTGCTGGGTTCAATAAAATTCACAACAAATTAAAACAGTCGAAATTCAAACCCAAAATAAAAGGTTTTTGTTATTGCCGGTAAACCTTTTATTTTGGGTTTCAATTTTGACTGTTTTAATTTGATCATTTTATTACTATAATATTAGTTTCCGAGCTTCAGCGAAGCAAGGAAGTTGTGTTTTTGTTTTGTCTGTCTGTACATCTGTGCTTGCGTCCGCCATCAAAGTAACGGTCAAAGAGAAGCAACTCAGGCAAGGGAACTTAAAACCTACTCGAGTTCATCTCCCTTGTTAGGTCTAAACTGGGCACTGAGGTAAATATGTGACTTGATGAACATTCATTGTGATGCCGATACTCTTATTGTGCACGTGTCATGTTGTTTTTGAAGTTTGACTTGTTATGTTGCTATCATTGTAAGTACTAGTGAACTGGTTTTAAAGACCCACCAGGTCCGTGAGTGAAAATCACGGGTTTCCCTCTCTCGCTGGTAAGAAATCTTATTTTAACCAAGTGTGGCTCCCATTCAAATTTCCTCATGCACAAAAACAAGACATCACTTTAAAGAGCAGCCTCGATCGTATAAAGAAAGTCTGTATGTGGGCCACACGGACCCAGGAAAAAAACAAGGGACTTAATCCAGCCGGGTCAGTGGGTATTTAAAATCAGGAGTTAAGTATTGGCTTCTGTTTGCCGAGCTGTGGTGCTGACAGTATTGCACAGACTGTTTTGTTTTCCTTCCAACAGTATTTATGACATCTTTTTATAAAGTTTGGTTGTGCAGATGTGGTTTCTGTAAAGTGTGTATCTGTGTGTTTGTGTGCACACTTGCAGTTTTAATGAACATAAGTAAATTTGCATTTAAGTGTCAAGTGTTGTAGAACTTTCCAATAATTTGTTAAAAATATGAGAAATGGCATTTTGAGAGAGTTGACAGTCTGAAAGTGAAACATTGTATATGCTTACCTGCCAACAGATTATTATTATTAATCAGGCATCAGAATTGTCAGAGGATTAAGAATTTCTGACAGAGGATTGGCTTCTCTTGTCAGAGGTTTTATTCAGTTATCCTTTGTGTTAAATAGCATTTTAAAATGATTTTTCACTGCATTAAGCCTTTTTGGTGGTGTTGGGAACTGATTTCAGTGTTGTCCCTCTATAGTCTGGGGCCATGGTGGCCCTTTTACTGCGGTTTTCAGAGGATTGGACTTCAGACTATTCTGATGCCTGATTAATATTGATGTTCGCACATTATGATCTGATTAGTATCGCAATAGCAATTCTGCATGAATTGCAATTCACAGAACAATTACAGTGAAGACAAATGTACGTAATAATTATGAAATTCCATTTCTTACCCAATAAGATTCAGAACCAAAGTCATTCATGTTCAAGGAACAATCGTAAGAAAAATTGTTGAAAAGTCCATAATTTTACCACCAAAAAAAAAGTTTTATGTTAAGAGCAACTCAGTAAGGCATTAAATTAGATAAAGTCAAAATAAAGCTTGTTACACATTTTGTTGTTGCAGATTTTACTTCTACACAAAGAATTTGAAAATAAAGAATGCATTTTAAAAAAAATCTTCATAAAATTAAAAAGAAATAAAACTAAAAGTAGTTATTTGAATCAGAATGCGGCAAGACCACTCCCCTCCCCTGTCCCTTCCAATAATAATAATAAAAATAGTGACTCATTTATATAGCGCACTCCTCCACCCAATGTGGAGCACTATGGGCTTAACAAAAATTCAAAAGAAAATGGTTCAACAGACATGATTTTTTTTTTTTTAAACCCTCCACTTTATTCTTTATTCTTCTTCTTTTTTTTGGCGGCTCATTCTTTGTTTTTCCCCCAACATGTTTTCCTTCTCTCACACTTACTCGCATTTACATGTGGGTTTGTATGAATTACTACAATGTACAATTGTTACTAACGTTTAATGTTTTTCATGGTACACAAGTGTCTGGGTTTTTGTCGGACCTAGACCCTGATCGGTCGAATGAACGCATACGTTTGGACACACACTCGCGTTTATGTACAAACGCGCACGCACCACCCTACCCCACAAGATATAGCTTCTTTCCCCTCCCTCCCCCTTCCATTCACACGTAAAATATGGAAAATAAAAATTAGTGAAACTATTGAATAATTCTTACCTGGGGCATTGTTTATAAGGATTTCTATGTGTTTGTAATTTCTACCTTTAAAAACACTCATTTGGGTTTAACCCTTTCACCGCCGACGTCACATTTTTGTACCACACTGATTGAACACCTATGTCACTAAAACTAAAAGGCCTGAAATTAGCAACTGTTATCCAATGACCTTATTTTGTTAATTTTGTGAGATAAGGAATATATATATCTCATTTTGAGATAATAAAGATTTGTATAACTTGAAGTTGAAGGAAAGGCCTTATTTAATACATGTCATAGGCAGATTTATAGTATTGCAGACGCCAACTTTTCTTTATCCAGGTAAATGACACTAAAATTTGGGGCTGAAAAAATGGCTGGCGGTGAAAGGGTTAAAGTGAGCTTGGTTTCTGTTTCGTTCATATTTTGTCTTTCATTTTATTTCATTTTCCTGTATTTTGTAATCGGAATAATTTTGCCCACCTCAAGTCTTGAAAACCTGTGCACATGTTCAGCATTCATGACATTTTATTTTATTTTATTTTGGGCGAATTTGTTCAAAAGGTGAAGAAAAACAAATGGTGGAAATGATCTTGATGCTGTGATTGCTGTTTTTTGCTGTTTGTGTTTACAGGTACACGTTGTAAAGTGAATGTTTTGGTCTTTTGCCGAGTGAAGTGAAGAATCATCCATGAACGTGAAGGGAAAATTTCTGTATAAGTTTTATTTTCAAATAGAAAAACGTAATCACTCTTAACTCCAACCAACCCGGAAACATGGGTACTCACACACATGCATCAATACACACATGCACGTACACATATATATCTGCACACACACACACACTTGCTTAATCTTTCACTCACTCAAGACACTTAACTAAAACAAAAAAGAAAGCAGTATATCCCACATTAATATGGAGCTAATGCATTAATTTAAAGTGTACATGGATGCTCCTGCTTTCAGGATTGTTTTGTCCAGGATGTCCTGAAGTTCAGGATTGTTTTGTCCAGGATGTCCTGAAGTTCAGGATTTTCTGTCCAGGATGTCCTGAAGTTCAGGATTTTCTGTCCAGGATGTCCTGAAGTTCAGGATTGTTTTGTCCAGGATGTCCTGAAGTTCAGGATTTTCTGTCCAGGATGTCCTGAAGTTCAGGATTTTCTGTCCAGGATGTCCTGAAGTTCAGGATTTTTTTTAGTCCAGGATGTCCTGAAGTTCAGGATTTTTTGTCCAGGATGTCCTGAAGTTCAGGATTTTTTTGTCCAGGATGTCCTGAAGTTCAGGATTTTTTTGTCCAGGATGTCCTGAAGTTCAGGATTTTTTTGTCCAGGATGTCCTGAAGTTCAGGATTTTTTTGTCCAGGATGTCCTGAAGTTCAGGATTTTTTTGTCCAGGATGTCCTGAAGTTCAGGATTTTTTGTCCAGGATGTCCTGAAGTTCAGGATTGTTTTTGTCCAGGATGTCCTGAAGTTCAGGATTTTTCTGTCCAGGATGTCCTGAAGTTCAGGATTTTTTAGTCCAGGATGTCCTGAAGTTCAGGATGTTTTTGTCCAGGATGTCCTGAAGTTCAGGATTTTCTGTCCAGGATGTCCTGAAGTTCAGGATTTTCTGTCCAGGATGTCCTGAAGTTTAGGAATTTTTTTTAGTGCCTGGAGCTGGCGTCGCTAGATTATGAGAATTTGAGAAGATGCATTTTGCTGGTCATAGAGGTCATGAAGTTTAACCAGAAGTGAAAGTGCAACGAGAGCCTGTCAATTACATTGGACACTGTTGCTTCCCTTCAGCTTCCATGGGGCATTGCCCCCCGGAACCCCTAGGAGGGGCGCTGTCCCTGCACTCCACCGGGGCCTGGGCGGCCCCTGGACCCTTGCAGGATTTTTGAAATTTCCCAGGAGCACCCATGAGTGTATTTTTAGCACATTGTTTCATTTTTAGTACAAGAAAAAAGGAGGTGAATAATTATGTTATTGATTATTTGGTGTACATTATGAGCTATCTGTGAACTGCACAGCTCTGAAACGATGCTCTGTGTACACTCTGGATTGAATTGTATCATAAGTTATGTATTATTGATTTGTGATCTTGGACATGAACTAAAGCCTGTATTTTTTTAAATTGTACAAGAAATGTTTTTGTACATTAAATAGTTGCCAATGGCCCGAGAAATGAAAGCTGCTCTCTTATATTTTCTGTCTCCTGTCTGTTTTTCTGTGTGTGTGTGTGTGTCACAATCCATCCACACCAGTTTCAAAACAATGTTAATTTTGTAAATCTTTTTATTTTAACACATAGAACAATTTGTGTGTGTGTGTGTGTGCAAGACAACAAATTCACACCAGTTCTAAAAGAATTTTAAATCTATATCTTCTTTTTTTTAATACATAGAACATTTCATTTGTGTGTGTGTGATAGACAACACATTCGCACCAGTGCCAAAATAATAACTGAATCTTTTTTTAAATGTTTTTGGCTCACTCGTGTTAAAGCGTACATTGTTCAAACTTTGCACGCATATAGATGTCTATGCAAGCTTTCAAACAATGATTTGAATAATTAAAAACTTAAAACAACTCTGTAAACAGATAACGTTTAAGATTAGTGGGTTAGAGAGTATTCAACAGGCAACATGAGTTAAGAAACTCATCAACACTGAAAGCCTCGATAGCTCATTGGTAGAGTGTCTGTCATGCCAATGGTTCCGGGTTCGATTCTCGGCACGGGCACTTTTTATTTTTTTTATTGTATCCATTAACGATAGTTTCATTTGTACTTTACAATTTTATTGGCAATCTTTTTACTTTAGATACCCCTCAATCTTTGTTGTTGTCCCACATGTTCATGTCCGAGTGAGCCTTGAAGGCTTTGCCTCTTGTTTAATATAATTATAGAACATTTCATTCAAACAATTTTGCGAAAGAAACACACATCTGAGCTTGTCAAAACCAAACATTCTTGTCTGGAAAAAAGAAGATAGAACATATTTTTCAACTTTTCCCCCCTCTGTCTGTGATGTAACAGATGGAATATTATGCACACACAAAAGAAACAATGAGAGAGAGTGAAAGAGAGAGAGATTGTGAATGCAAAATAGTTTATTGTGATTGACATTCCAGCCTGTTCACAAATCACGCGGGTGGGATGGGGGGGAGGGTGTGTGTGAGACGTGTGCCACATGAGCATTAACATTTCAAAATTACAAACAGGCACAATTACATCATCGAGATCATAGATCATGGGTGAGATAGAGAGAGAGATAAATAAATAGAGAAGCAAAATGAGAGACTGGGTGCCTCTTGTTTCTGGTGTGTAGAGTTCTGTCACTGGTATTAGGTACTTTATAGTCACAGGCGTCTGTGAAATTCGGGTTGCTCCCACCTGGAGAGCGCGTCGCAACCAGAGGCGCACCACCCAATTTTTATTTTTTTTGCATGCGATTTTTGTGACTAATGAGGGGGGGAGGGGGGAATAAATGTTTACCAAATGACAACTTTTTCATTGCCACTGGGTTTAACATATGCTAAGTGCATGGGCACATGTGACCTCAGTTTATCATCTCATCCGAAAGACTCCACGTTCAGACCGTAAGGCCCAGTGCAAAGTGAGAGGAAAAATCCCCTGTACCCAGGTTCGAACTCGGGTTTACGTGACACAGGGAGAACGCGCTACCACTGTGCCACTCTACACTAACAAGCTTGTCTGTCACAGCATCTGATCGTCAATGAAGTTCATAGCGTCTTGTAGAACATCTAGCTCCTCTAACAACTGAAGGCTGACCACAGATGCTGCATCTTTGTCACCAAGCTTGTTATCACCCCTCTTATCATTTTCGTTTTCATCGTTACCCTCACAACAGTCATACATCTTATCGTTGATGTTATCGTTACCAGCATCACCCCTCTTATCGTCAATGTTGTCATCCTCGCCCCTACCATCGTCGTTTGCTGAAGGTACCACTTGAAGCGCGAGTTCTGATTCTGCGCAGGGTTTGATGTGCGGTGAAGGGGACTGTTTGACGTTTTTCAACAGCACTGTACGGTGATTGTTGGATGATGACGATGACATTGAGATGACTGCTCCTCCATCTGGCATGTTCTGCTCTGTCTTGTGCCCCGGCAAGCGTGGACCTATTAAAAGAATAAAAAGAACTAGAGCGTTAAGACGCTAAATCACCAACCGCGCGACAGCGTTTTCGGATCCAGTGACCTTGACCTTTGACCCATGACCTTCATTATCGAACTTAGCCTAGATCTCTCCATTACCTACCCGCATGCAAAATTTGAGCATCCTAAGTCCATCCGTTCAAACGCTAGAGAGGATACATACATACATAGTCCGCCTCAGACACGAGTGAAAACATTACCAATCCGCTCTCTACGATCGCGGTTGGTAATAAATTATAAATTTACATGACCAGCCATATAAATGAGTTACCAAGTGATATTAAAACTAATTTTTAAAAAATTGAAAAACTCACAATAGATGTGCTTATACAAGAAAATAACAAAACCACAAACGCCCGTATTTTAGTTTGCAGCGAATTTTCAAGCGTCTTACACACTTTTCTTCAGGCCCTATTCATAATATTCCATCTGTTACATCAAGGACAGATGTGCTTATGCAACATAATTTATCAATTAAGACTTTTAAAAAAAGAAGTGTTATTGGATGGGGGTTTTCCCATTCAAAAAACTTCATATTAAAGCTTTGCAGATAATTTCCAGGTGAACAGAGACTCAACTCTGCTGACTTTGGATCTTCAGACCAACTAAAATAGTGGCTCTCATCCTCGGTCAGTCAAGAGTTAACTGGCGGTAGAAGCATTGGAGAAAACAACCATTTAGCTCGGCATTAAAGGCCAGTTCTAGGCCATTTGCCCCCGGTCTTCTGCCTCCCGGCCATTAGCAGACCTGCCTACTTGGAATTTTTCCAATCAGTAGCCCAGCCATCAATTTTCAGTAGCATGGCAAATTTTTCAGTAGCATCCACAAATGACGGCCGAAACTGACTGCTTAATATGTTTCACCGATTGAACGTGTCGACAGCAATCGTCTCCACCACCATGATTCACAGAGAAGTCTGCATGGCAGAGGTTGCAGTGAGCATGGTTTGCACCGAGTCGACTTCTAACGATGCAAGGCCACTGCTCCGTGTAAGCTATTTTGAAAACTTGTGCGGCAGGCTGATGTTTTTTCTGGTGCGCCAGATGATTTTCATTTTCTGGTTTGGGTTCATTTTTCTTCATTTGAAACATCTCCCGAATCGCTACTGCTGCTTCAGAGAAAGAAATAAGAACGCATGCGCAGTCACTTTAATAAAAACGGAAGTGACCAGGTTATCACGCGTCTGCTCTTGGAAACAGACAAAACCGGGAAGGGCACAAGCAAAAATAAAATGCGTGTGCAATTTCCCCCCCCCCCCCCCCTGTAACAACGTTAAGGTTGCAGTAGCTCCGTAGCAAAGCTTATTTTTTTTCGTAGCTGCTATGGCCAAATCGTAGCAGTAGGCAGGTCTGCATTAGCCCCCTGATCTTATGCCCTCTGGTATTTAGCCCCCCCCCCCCCCCCCCCCCCCCCCGATCTTATGCCCCCGGGTATTTAGCCCCCTCCTGATCTTATGCCCCCGGGTATTTAGCCCCCCCCCCCCCCACCCCCCCTCTGATCTTATGCCCCCGGCCACTCAGGTGGTCAGACAATGGATAAATATATGGACTCGCTTCCGCTTTGCTTTGCACAAGCACATTCATGTATGCCACATTTTAACATCAACATGCAGAATGCTGTATTCATCCTTATTCGATCGCTCAGACAGTTTCCTGTCAATTATGAGGGCAGATGCGTTATGCGCCTAACTAAGAAATAGGCCCAGCAAGTCCGACTTCGGCTGGAGGAAATCATTTTGAAAGTGTTTCTTAAAAAAAAGGCAGGAGAATGGACTGGTAAGGCAGAAAGATAGTAGATGACAAAGGTAAAAGGCAGTCAAAGAGAGTGGCAGATTAGAGGATGTTACAAGCACAACTGCCAGAAGGTGGGGGGGCTATTTATATAAAAGACCCCCCGGTATCCCAATGGGGGGCTGTATTCATCCAAGATGTATGAATCGTGAACTCGACGCGATGTGAGAAGATGAGCGGGGGGCAAAAGGCCGTGGGGTAGATGGCCTTGGTGGCAAGGCCAGGGGGGAGGGGGTAGATGGCCCGGGGGCAAATGGCCGTAGGGTAGATGGCCTTGGTGGCAAAAGGCCGTGGGGGGACGGAGGGGGTAGATGGCCCGGGGGCAAATGGCCGTGGGGTAGATGGCCTTGGTGGCAAAAGGCCAGGGGGGGGGGGGGGTAGATGGCCCGGGGGCAAATGGCCAGGGGGGAGGGGGTAGATGGCCCGGGGGCAATTGGCCACAACCCTTAAAGGCCACAGAATCATGAGTACCATTGGGTTTTTTCTCTACCTTGGGGTTCAAAGTGGGTCAGTGGCAGCAGCTCTTTTTTCGATGGCGTAGAGTCGTCATAAAAGGTGATGTTGATGTTCCCCTCCAGATCTGAACACAGCAGTCAGTCAGGGTTGGTTGGTTTTCTGCATATTCTGGATTTCCACTTCATGGAGTGCCAAAAAAAAACCACATTTCCCCCGCGCTCTACAAACTGGAAGCCACATTTTTCGGCACTCAAATTTTAAAAAAAAAATGGTTTTTCGGTGTAGTCCGGGAAAAAAAGCACCCCTACATTCTTTGAGATTGTAAAGTGAAAACTTATGTACAGTCGAACTTCAGAATTGCGACCAACCAACAGACCGACCAAAACTGTCCGTAATTGTGAGGTGGTCCATCAAGAGACAACAAATAATGGGTAAAGGTAAAGATGTGCCACCCCCCATGCATTTCTCGGTTAATTGTATTTTTCCGTTTTTGCCTTTCTTACCATACATAAAGCTGTATTTTAGGAACATTTTTAGCTAATTACCTTTTTGGAATACTAACCCTAACCCTAACCCTACCCCTAAACCTAACCTTACCCCCCACTATGTACTGCAGTACACCGCGATTTGTCACAGTTGTGGTTCGTTGCGTTTTTCCGTCTTATACGGTGGGGGGTAGGGTTAGGGTTAGGGTTAGGGTTAGGGTTAGTATTCCAAAAAGGTTATTAGCTAAAAATGTTCCTAAAATACAGCTTTATGTATGGTAAGAAAGGCAATAACGGAAAAATACAATTAACCGAGATAGGTAGGGGGGGTGGCACATCTTGACCTTTACCAAATAATGACGTGTCCAATGGAAAAAAACCCAACAAAAAAGCCATGTTTATCTCATGTGTGAAGAATAAACATGTAATAGCCAACATTTATTAATATTATAAACATGTCATGACATGAATAAATAAATGCAACAACTTATCATAGTGAAACTTAATGAAAATGTATTTGACATTAAAGAATAAAAAGCATAACGAAATAGACGCAATTAACTTACAAAGAAGATCTAAACTGTAGAAAATGGTGGTGTCACTGTCAATGTATGAATCGGGTTAACTATTAATAACCACCAAAAAAAAATAACCTACTGGATTCAGGTTTGCTTGCAGCTGCAGGTGTATTTTAACAATAGCAACTTCCAACTCCATTTCTATGACCATGGACTAATGGAGAAAGTCAGTGTTGTTTCACACTCGGGCATCAGAACGGCCCGCGGATCCACAGATTTCTGTGGTTTTGGTAGCCACTGGCCGCGGTTTTGGCAATGCCGGCCGCAGTTTGTACTTCATGAGGCAGCGCGATCTTATTCTCAAATGGTATTCTTAAACGGTTTGTTTTCATACTGCACCATCGGAAACGAAAAATCGCGGCCATGTTGTTATTTTTTCGAGCTTAGAGCTCTCTAGACTCTTACTTTCACTGTTTTAGAGTTTGGTTTGATGACAGTGATTGTGATTTGGGTTTTAAATGAGTAGATTTAGAGGATATGATCGCGGGAGACTACGATGATGTGAAAACTTTGAACTTTTCCGCGAGAAATCGGGTAGCGAATGATCGCAATGATGCCGACTACGGACTAGAGTTTTGTGGGGTCCGACTCGATGTCGACTCCGAGTCATGGCGAGTGTTCGTCTGCGGATTGGACTCTGGAGTATTCTGATGCCTGCACACTTATTCATTTGACTAACAAAGCATGGGAATGACATACCATTTGATTTTTACTTAATCTTTCCATGATCTTTCTGATTTCTTAGCCCATGATTTTTTACTTAGGGTGGTCGGATTACCGGGTGTTTAATAACTCTAGTTAATAGAGTTTCACTCCTCCGAAATCGGAATGTGTCGGCTGTACGCAGCGGGGAGACCAGTAAAAACTGAAAAATGGACACATACCTTATCCATTATGGCCAAATGGCCTGGGAACGCAGAAAAAGAAGAAGTATAGAGTTTCAGACAGAGATCACTGCCAGTTGACCTGAATAGCCGGGTGGTCGTTATACCAGAGATTCTATTAGTAATTAATAAATAAGAAGGAAAAATGTTATACCAGAGATTCTATTAGTAATTAATAAATAAGAAGGAAAAATGTACACACTGAGAAAAACCTGTCCCATTAACTGAGGTGCCCGCGATACTGGCCGGGGTGCCTGTGAAGGGAGGTTTGACTGTATGCAATATTCAGTACAGTGGAACCTCCCTTATAAGACCTCCCATTATAAGACTCCCTCCCACATAAGACCTACTTCTCTGAGACATTGCCCTTCTTTGTAAGAATTAAAATTACCTCTCTTATAAGACCCCTCCCTTATAAGACCTAATTTTGGATGATTTTTGAAGATCTTATAAGGGAGGTTCCACTGTAGTAAAGAAATCCACTACCTATCTTGCTTGTGTTTTCCAGAGTTTGTAGCATTTCTCTCAGACTGTCAGAGCTGATGTCTTCATCCTCTTCCACGTCTTTACCTGAAACGATGGTGTTAAGAAGTAGTGTGTTATCAACACACATCAGATATCCTCCAAAGTCGGAGTGTGGCTGCCCACGTGGCGGGGTAATCAAAAACGGTCACACACGTAATGCTCTCATCCCTAGCTGCTGCATTTGTAGTGTAGTGTTCAAGTGCTTCGGCTTTTGGGATGATCCCTGGAGTCTTTAAGCCAAGGAAAGACAACAACAACAACACACATTGGTACATGTGCGTGCAGACACACACAAACACACACAAGCACGCACACACACAACTTTTTTGTTTGACTGAATTATATTCAGTAAATAAATTACTACTAAGTACTACAATACTTCTAACGGTACTTCCACAATAACAACAGCAAACTACCACTACTTAATTTACTATTGCGCTACTTCTTAGTACTATTACAACGACAACAACAACCACTTCTATTACTACCACTACTGTAACAAGTGAACGATAAAGCATTAATGAAATTTAGCTCAGATACTGCTCCCCTATCTAGTTCCCCAATCCCTCTGTTTCGTAGTAAAAAAAATGTAAACAAGAACAAACGTCAGTTTTTAAGGTCAAACATCAAAGTTAAGATCAGCACGCCAATAATTTATGCAGGGGTCTCTTCTCCTCTAGGTGATACACCATCATACAAAATTTGAAGCGATTCTGTCAAGCGGTTCGCAAGATATCCTTGGGACAGACAGACGATTTACAAAGAAACAGAACGTGACAAACTTATAATCCTTTGCTGACCGTAGTCGAAGGACAAATACAAGAGTAGCTTGGAGTTGGATAATCGTCAGTCTTTTTGAACAGGTAATTATAATAATAATAATAATTCTGGACATTTATAAAGCGCTCCACTGCCTTTGCAGGGAGCTCAGAGCGCTGTACATTAACACTGAGCTAAACACTAAAAACAATGAGTAATGCCTACACGTACACACAAGAAAAATAAAATGAAATAAACAAAGCATTGTACATAAACACTGATTATAATTTATATGAAAAGATAAAAACACAGATCATAATAGATATAAAGAACAAAATAGGTTTAACATTATTTACAATAGGTTTACATTATTTACAATGAGGAGTGGAAAAAATGCGATGAATAAACTATGCACATGGTATAAATACTATCTACATTATGTACAAGCAAAAAATACATAAATCATTATAGGCGTAGAGGACAAAATCAGGGCTCCCAGGGACCCCCATTTGGGGGTCTATGAAGTACTAAAGTTCTGAAGGACCCTCTATCCCTCCTCAAGGACCCTCTATGCTGTAAGTGAAGGAGTCCCTGGGACCCCTTGTTTTGCGGGACGATTGGGAGCCCTGCAAAATACATTGATTTCACAGACTTTGAAGGTACCTTCAGAAGCTGCAGTTTCTTGTTTGTTCTTCCTTGGCCTGCCTCTCTTCTTTGCGCGCGGTTTGGAGCACTGTCCACTGTGATCTGCGGTGTTGGTGCCGCCGGTGTCTGTGTCCAGACGTCGACCGGGCATCTCTTCTTTCAGGATGCTCACCACTGAGCTGTAGTCTCTGCCGTGCACGTACAACTCGTAGGGGTACAGGTGTCTGGAGTAACAACAAAGAGACAGCAACAAGAGGCTATACCACCAGCTGTGCAGCACGTTTTTACCTCCAGCCTCCTTACATACACACGCGCACACACAGACAGACCTGTTTACCCTTATAATGAAAAACTCGGAATTTGCCACCAAAAAACCCCGGAATTTGATAACAAAAACCGGAATTCACATGATCTGTACACGACTCGCGATAAAGCGGTTTCTTCTTCTTCTCCTTTCCGCGAACATCGGCGTCGATTTTCAATATTGTGATGATTTCTTGGCTGAATTTTGCCAGAAAAGTTTTATTAGTAAATTCAGTCACTAATTCTTAGTCAATTTTAGTATAAAACAAGCTGGAAAAGCAAAATACCTGGAAATGTCCACGATGGGACAGAGAAAAATCACTCGGCCGCGGATCGGCGGATGCCAAGTTGCAACTCGGCGCCATCGCGATCAATTTTGACTTCATTTTCCGTTGAAAACTTCAAAATTCTCACATAATCGTATTTTCCAGTGATAATATAATCTAAATTGACTCATTTCAAGCCCTAAGTACAATCTCTACCATTAAAAAACTGCCTGGAAAGCTCTTCGAATCGACAGTAAAAGTCTGGCCGCCATTTGCTCAGTCCCGAAATAGATCGACCAAAATAAAAACATTATTTCACCCCTTTAACCAATGAAAATGCAGCATATAATGCATGTGACGTCAAGCACAACCCCTTTTCTGATGACGTAGCATGTTAGGTACACGTTTCGGTCAACCCTTGCGTCTTTTCCTACGAACGGAAACAAATAATAGACGGTTTTTCGAAATCCCGGAATTTTCAGCGTTTACCCGGAATTTACTATTTTACCAGGAATTTTAGCAAATTTCCGGAATAATTCCGGCAAAACCGGAATGGTAAACAGGTCTGCACAGAGATACCAGGCATGAAAGTGGATGAAGATCAAAAAAGAGGAGATTTTTTCAGCCGAGAAATCCTTCCACCCGGATTTTCACCTAACGTCAGAAGTTTTGTTGAGCGGGCGGGGGAGCAGAACGTTCCCCCAATTTTTTTTCCGCCAGAAACAGCTTTCAGGCATCAAAGAATGAGATTTTGGCAGCCGAGAAATCCTTCCACAAGGATTTTCACCTAACGTCGGTCCGAAGTTTTGTTCAGCGGGGAGGGGGGCTAATCTATTCCAAAAATTTGGTCGGCACAAATATCCTTCCACCCACATTTTCATCTAACATCGCTACTTTTGTTGAGCGGGAGGTACTCATTTCGCCTTCCTTCGCACAAATGAAGCGAGTGAGCTAAAGCGACTTCAGGTTAACCAGTTTGAGAATCGCCAAATAGAGACTTGTAGATATAAGAATACGGCAAGATCGGTCCTTTACTTCTATACAAACATTTAAAAAATTAAAAAAAATTACGAAGATTTTTTTTTTTCCGGCGGAAGTTTTGAAAAAATTCTGCGGAATTTCTGCGAAACGCGGAATTCTTTCATGCCTGAGATACAGACACATGCGCGCGCTACCTGTAGTAGAAGAGTTTGGTGGATGAGGAATGTTTGACGTCCTGATAACACGGCGTCTCTGTCACTTCCCTGTACACAGCCGCCCATTTCTTACGGAGCGTCACCTGGATGACACACAACACAAGTTGTCCAGTTAACGCAATGTCATTAGCACTGTCATGTACACATTCATTGTCATCTCATGACATATTAACAACAGTGTCAGCTTCAACGAAAAGAAGACAATGGCCACCGGTGTAGAGGGACGACAACCATCTATTGTCTCAGGAGCAGCAAGTAGTTCTGTTGCGACTGCGTACTGGCCACAACAGGCTCAAGAATCGCATGCATCAGAAGTTGAAGCTGACACCATCACCGGTCTGTCCCTGCGATCTGGAAGACCAAACAACAGAACATGTCCTGCTGAGATGTCTCCTTCACAAGGAGGCAAAGAGATGAAGCTGGCACCATCACCAGTCTGTCCCTGTGGTCTGGAAGACCAAACAACAGAACACGTCCTGCAGAGATGTCCCCTTCACAAGGAGGCAAGAGATGAAGCTGGCACCATCACCTCTCTGTCCCTGTGGTCTGGAAGACCAGACAACAGAACATATCCTGCAGCAGAGATGGGTCACAAGGAGGCAGGAGATGAAATGTGGCCCATCAGCACACCGCTGTCTACCAGGCTCTGTGGGTCCAAGGAAGAGCTGGAGAAGACGGCACTATTTGTCAGCAGAGCTTCTTTGGTTGTGTTGCAGGCATATACCAGAAGAAGATCTCATGACATCTTGATGATAGTCTTTCAACAACAGGGTCATTTGCTACTATGCACATTTTTTTAGTGCATGGCAGGTACATGATTCATCACTCCAAACTTCAATGGAACTTTTCAAACTGATAGATGAAGACCAACACATTTCTCAAAACAAATTGAAAAGGTGATTCAGTTAAGTTTGATTTAAATTTGAATTTACATCTCAATGTTGAAATAAAAAATTTCACTCTGGGGACAATGAGATGCCTTGAATAAAAACCACAGATGCGAGCAACGCGAAACTGCTATCAAAATTAAGGCAAATCAATTGACTATTGCTGAAAAAATAATTTCTTGCTTTCTAGGATCTTGTACCTTTGATTTAATTTAAGCATGCGTGAAGCATGTATGGTAATAAATATGTCAAGGAATCTCACGAAAGTTTTTTTACGTCACTTATTTTCCCATCTTCACCTGTTTGTCTCTAATCTTTCATTCCTTTCTAAGCTTACGGAAAAGGTGGTTCTTAAACAGCTGTCTGACCATCTTCAGGTAAATGATCTCTACTATCCAAACCAGTCTGCTTATCGAGCAGGTCACAGTACTGAGACAGCCCTCTTAAAGATAACGAACGACCTGCTCACTGCCTTGGATGAAAACAAGGTTTCTCTTCTCTCTCTCCTTGATCTTTCTGCAGCGTTTGACACTATCGACCACTCCATCCTCATTTCTAGACTTCACACCTCCTTTGGTCTATCTGGGGCTGTTCTTTCCTGGTTTTCTTCCTACCTCTCTGATCGCACACAGAAAGTTGTTGTCAATGGTTCTCCATCTCTTCCAAAAGGTCTTCAGTTCGGTGTGCCCCAAGGTTCAGTCTTAGGCCCTATCCTTTTTGTTCTTTATACCCAACCTCTCTCCGCCATCATCAACCAGCATTCTATTCTACATCATAGCTTTTCTGATGACAATCAACTGTACATTTCTGCCCACCTAAGTCAATTAGATCAAATGATTTCTTCTTCTAAGTTGTGCATCTCTGCTGTTAAAACATGGATGTTTTACAACAAACTGCAACTGAATGCTGATAAGACAGAGATGATTCTTGTAGCCTCTAACCACACAATTAAAACTCAGGTTCTCCCAGGTTCTGTAGACATTGATGGCACTGAGATCAAGCTATCGGCATCCGTCCGCAATCTAGGTGTTACTTTGGACCAAACCCTTTCTTTCAAACAGCATGTTTCCAATGTTTGCAAGGCTTGCTATCTAGAACTTCGAAGAATTAGTTCCATCCGCCGTTTCCTCTCTCAAGATGCCCTGAAGACTCTAGTATGTGCTTTTGTCCTGTCTCGCCTTGACTACTGTAACTCACTTCTTGCTGGCTGTCCATCAATTCTCATCTCTAAGCTCCAACGGGTCCAGAATAATGCTGCTCGTCTCATTTCTCGCTCCCCTAGGTACGATCACATCACTCCGGTTCTTCGTTCCCTACATTGGCTCCCAGTTCAATCACGTATTGACTACAAAATTCTCCTCCTTGCCTTCAAGTCACTGAATGATCAAGCTCCCCTGTATCTCTCTGATCTTCTTCATCTCTATGTCCCAGCTCGCCAACTACGTTCGTCTTCTGATTCTCGTCTCCTTTCCATTCCCTCCATCCGTCTCAAATCTGCTGGCCAACGTTCTTTTTCTTGTCAAGCACCATCTCTGTGGAATTCTCTGCCTTCTCCTCTCCGACACTCCAACTCAGTCTCCTCATTCAAAACCTCTCTTAAAACCCATCTTTTTCCTGCTGCGCCCTAAATATTTGATCAGTTGTCTATCGTTGTGTGCACGTGAGGGAAGATTGATTTAAGAGGTTTGTGCTGTGTTTTGTGGTGCGTGTGTGTGCGTGTGTGTGTGTGTGTGTGTGTGTGTGTGTGTGTGTGTGTGTGTGTGTGTGTGTGTGTGTGTGTGTGTGTGTGTGTGTGTGTGTGAGCATGAATGTGTGCTTGTGTGTATTTTGGTTTTGTGGGTTGTGTGTGCACGCATGTGTGTGTGTGTGTTGTGTGCGTGTCTGTGTGTCTGTCTGCGTGCGTACGTTGTGTGTGAGGGTGTTTGTGTATGTGTGTTGGTGTATGTGGTCAGTCCATGCGGCTCAGTTGCTGTGGCTTACCGAATGGGGTATGAATGAGTTGGCGTCAATAATTGTGTGTTTATGTGTGTGTGTGTGTGTGTGTGCGTGTGTGTGTGTGTGCGTGTGTGTGTGTGTGTGTGTGTGCGTGCATGCGTGTGTGTTAAAGAGAGAGAGAGAGAGTTGCTTTGCATATGCGCTGTTGGTGGTTGGTGTCACTCTTGAATCTTGTTTTTTTGGTGTTTTTTGTTGTTGTTATCTGTTGATGAATAATTGATTGTAAAGCGCTTTGGGCTCATCTGAGGTAAAGCGCTATATAAATGTACTGTTATTATTATTATTTGTGTTAATGTGTAGCATTGGATGTTTTTTTTAGTTCAACTAAGCATACAGTATCTGCAAAAAGCTTATGATTTTGTCTTTGTCTGTCTGACCATCTATCTATCAAGTCTGTAAACAGTTTCACATTAACTATTGCAAACAATGCTGAAGAAAATTTGAGAGCAGTCTGGGTAGCAACGTAGGCCCAACCCCAACCAGAACCAGAACCCAATAAATCACCTGTGTGTACCCCCCACGTTCGTGCACGGCTAGGAACAGTTGGAAGAGGCTGACAGTAGTGTTTTGCCAGAAGGGGCCTTTGCTGGGCTTCAGGCTGCTCCGTGCCATGAAGCGAGTCACATCGTGCACAAAGGCACGCTCGTTACGCTTGTACATCTGTCCAAAATATCACACAGTCTGTCATTACCAACGGATGATTTATACAATGTTCTCTAAGCGTTCGCCTGCACACAAACTCTCTTTCTCTTTCTTTTTCTCTTGTCTCTGTGACACACACATTGAGCCTTCTCTCTCTCTCACACACACACACACACACACACACACACACACACACACACACACACACACACACACACAGAGCCTTTTTCTTGCTGTGTCTCATAGTCTTTCTTTCTGTCTCTTTCTGTCTCTCTCTCACGCATGCACACACACTCACACACATTCAAACGCACTAAGGTAGAAAGGAGAGAGACACACACATACAGACAAAATGTTTGCTTTCCCTCGATTTTTCCATTTGTACCCACCAATCTCTGTCCTATCTGTCCTCATCCCCTGCCCTTCTTCTTCCTCTCCTCCTCCTCCTCAACACCTACTTCCAGCACAATGTTTTTCCAACCAGCCATGAAGCTGGTAATGTTTTCAGTGACTGCTGTATGTTTGTTGCTGGCTGGCTGACTATGTTTGTATGCTAACACAATAACGTTTGAATGGAGGGTCGACCTAGGAGGCTCACATTTTGTGTGCACATAGGTAGTTAGGATACCTAGGCCCAGTAAGCAAATGAAGGTCACTGGATCAGAAAATGTTCCTGGCTGACTATATGTATGTTAACACAATAATGTTTGAATGGAAGATCGACCTAGGAGGCTCAAATTTTGCATGTGCATATATACAGACCTGCCTACTTGGAATTTTCCCAATCAGTAGCCCAGCCATCAATTTTCAGTAGCATGGCAAAAATGTTCGTAGCATCCACAAACGACGGCAATCGATTTGTTCTCTTCCTGAGCCGAAATGCACTGCTTCTATGTTTCGCCGATTGAACGTGTTGACGGCAATCATCTCTACCGCCATGATTCACAGAGAAGTCCGCATGGCAGAGGTTGCACTGCAGCGAGCATGGTTCGCACCGAGTCGACTTCTGACGATGCAAGGCCACTCTTCCGTGTAAGCTATTTTGAAAACTTGTGCGGCAGGCCGATGTTTTTTTATTAGAACAAGATGGTGTGCCAGATGAGTTTCGTTTTCTGGTTTGGGTTCGTTTTTCTTCGTTTGAAACATCTCCCGAATCGCTACTGCTGCTGGAGTCCGCCATATTTTTCAGAGAAATGTAATAAGAACGCATGCGCAGTCACTTTGATAAAAACGGAAGTGACTAGGTTATCGCGCGTGACATGGCGTCTGCTCTTAGAAACAGACAAAACCGGGAACGGCATTATATACTTAAAGCAAAAATAAAATGCGGCGGCAATTTGTTTTTTTCCGTAGCAACGTTATGGTTGCCGTAGCTCCGTAGCAAAGCCTTATTTTTCGTAGCTGCTACGGCCAAATCGTAGCAGTAGGCAGGTCTGATATATAGGTAATGAGACTATCTAGACCAAGTTCGAAAATGAAGGTCATTGGTCAAAGGTCAAGGTCACTGGAGCAGGAAATGTGCCACTGGTAATCTAGCGTCTTAACACTCTATTTTCCCATGCTTTAAGTTTAGCAAACAGAACTGTGATACTAAAGCATATCTATGATGAAGTTAATACTTATGATGATGATGTTAATTACCATAATGATGATAATGACCATGATGACGACAACAGTGATGATGATTATGATGATGATGAAGACAACAATGATGATGATGACAATGACAATGATGACACTAATGATGATGATAACAGTAATGATGATGATGATGATGACAATGATGAAGATCATAACTATGATGATAATGACGATGATGACAATGATGATAACAATGATGATAACGATGACACCGATGATGATGACCACATTGACAATAAAAAGAACAACAAAAGTGATGATTTGGATTACGAAAATAACAATAACAACCATGATGACGATGACAACGACGATGATGATAACGATCACGACACTCACTTCCACATCCAGCATCAGTCTCTCCTCCTTAGTCCTATCCTCCAGACAGGTATCGAAGGAGGTAAACTGAGATAACGGGTGATCACGCTTGTCCCTGACGTCTGCCAAGTTTGTGCAGTCCTCGAAAGTGCCAAGTTTGCTGACTGCAACGTGTGCTCCTGGTTTGCCTGGATCGTCAGTTTTCTCTGAAAATAACAAAGAGGAAACGGTTACAGGGAACAAAAGAACTGTCTGAATAGTTCATGCTTTCAGTTAATCTGGGCCTGTATTCACGTTGAGATAGCATGAGACTTAGCATGATGCTAACTTAGAAGCTCTTCCAATGTCCTATAGGATTTAATAGGACTTTTGGAAGAGCTTCTAAGTTAGCATCATGCTAAGTCTCATGCTATCTCAACGTGAATACAGGCCCAGATTAACACTTTCACCGTCAGCCATATTTCAGCCAAAAATGTCAATGAAATTTACCTGGGTAGAGAACAAAATCCGTCTGCAGTATTGGGCATTCCTCTGTGACATATATAAAATAAGGTCTATCCTTACTTCCCAAAACTAAGACAACAGGGTCTTTGGATAATAGACCCCAATTTGATGCCTTTTAGTGACATAGGTGTTAAATCACTGTGGTGCTAAAATGCGACATTGGCGATGAAAGGGTTAAAGTCTAATCTTCCATGAAGATGCACATACATTGAATCTCCCCCCTCTCTTTCTCTTCCTTACATGCATGCACGCACACACCCACACACACCATAGATATACAGACACACCCCCTCACACACCGCTGTGCACGTACATACATACAGATACACACACACACACGCACACGCACGCACGCACGCACGCACGCATACACACACACACACACACACCACAGACAGACAGGCACACATACTCACACACCGCCACACACACACACACTGATGTGGGCACGCACTTGCACACACACACACATGCGCGCGCCACATGGAACGTTTCAGAGCAAAAGTGTGCACGTAACTAAAAGAAAAAAATGATACAAAGATAAAGACATCGCTTGTGCTGGGTTAAGACTATTAACCCCCCAGGCATTAAATAAATCAACACGTTTCAAATTTAAACATGCTACACACACTCACATGAAAACAGCTGCATAGTGTAGAATGGCACAGTGGTAGCGTGTTCGCCTCATGTCAAGTAAACCCAAGTTCGAACCTGGGTACAGGGGATTTTTCCTCTCACTGTGCACTAGGCCTTACGGTCTGAACGTGAAGTCTTTCGGATGAGACAATAAACCGAGGTCCCGTGTGCCCATGCACTTAGCACACGTTAAACCCAGTGGCAACAAAAAAGTTGTCATTTGGTCAAAATTTACCAACACCACCCTTTCCTTCCTCATCAGTCACACAGGGGATTTTTCCTCTCACTCTGCACTAGGCCTTATGGTCTGAATGTGGAGTCTTTCGGATGAGATGATAAACCGAGGTCCCGTGTGCCCATGCACTTAGCATACATTAAACCCAGTGGCAACCCAGTGGCAACCCAGTGGCAATGAAAACGTTGTCATTTGGTCAAAATTTACCTCCCCCCTTTTCCTTCCCCATCAGTCACACAAAAATCGCATGCAAATTTATTTATTTTTAAATTGTGTGGCGCACCTCTGGCTGCGACGCGCTCTCCAGGTGGGAGCAACCCGAATTTCACAGACGCCTCTGTGACTATAAAGTACCTAATAATGATGAATGAACGACCTCTACCAACCTGACTGCATGATGCCCAGTGGACCTTTCACCACGTACGTGCACCTGTCCAGCCTTTCCCCAGGAGACACAGGCAGCAGTGTGAGAGCCTCCTGCACTCCACGGTCCACCCCCACACCGTTGTACTTTGTCTTCAGCTTCTGGGCCGCTGGTAGACACAGTGGCTTGCGACCAATGCCTTTACGCTTCCGTCCTCTGCTTGATTGCTGGAAATGCAACACATATACAGTGGATGAATAAATTGACTGAAGTACCTTTTGGAGCAATGTAAGAATGGTGTGTAGAGAAAACAAGGTACCTGTGAGGGAAAAACAACGTTATGACTAAGTCCTTAAGGCACGAAACGTTGTAGTTTTCCCTCTCACAGGTACCTTGTTTTCTCTACACACCATTCTTACATATACAGTGGAATCTCCCTCATAAGACATCCCATTATAAGACTCCCTCCCACATAAGACCTACTTCTCTGAGACATTGCCCTTCTTTGTAAGTATTAAAATTACCTCCCTTATAAGACCTCTCCCTTATAAGACCTCATTTTGGATGATTTTGGAAGGTCTTATAAAGGAGGTTCCACTGTATCTATAACTAGCAGTTTACCAGTCGCTACGTGACTGAGGGGAGGTTAAACTACACCTTTGCCAAAATTTCAACCTTCCTTCCTTCAGTATATCAATCACGGTCACTGCTGACTATTCTTTTGCTTGAAACTTTATGAGGACATAGCAATTACCAGTCGCCACGCCACTGAAATGACTTTTTGTAGTCATAGGAATCTTAAAAGTAATTTTACATGTTACTTTACTTTAAATGCAAACTTTGCTATATATTTACGCCTCTTTTTTTCTCTGATTCCTGCCTTTTGCTCTCTCTCTCTCTCTTGCCTATGCAGTGTAATGTTTTGTAACCACCTCCAGTGACATGGGCCAATGGCCTATTCAGTAAAATTGTTCAGTGTTCTCTCTCTCTCTTGCCTATGCAATTGTAAAAAATTGTAACTACCCCCAGTGACATGGGCTAATGACCTATTCATTAAAATTGTTTAGTGTTTTCTCTCCCTCTCTCTTGCAATATTTTGTAAGCACCCCAGTGACATGAGCCAATGGCCTATATATTCATTAAAATTGTTCAGTGTTCCTCTCTCTCTCTCTCTCTCTCGCTATGCAGTTGTGCCCCACAAATGTATTGTAACCAGCCCCAGTGACATGGGCCAACGGCCTATTCATTAATATCAGTATTTCGTGTTCAGTGCTCTTTCTCTCTCTCTCCTATGCAGTTGTGCGCCTCTCTCTCTCTCTATGTGCGCAAGAACTAAATTCTAACAAAAAAGATCTGTGGCCATGCCCACTGTGGGACTCTCATCTATGGCTGGCTGTGTGGTTGGGGTCTACTGCATGTGTGCGTGTGTGTGCCTGTGTTACTGCGCTGCATGTGAGTCCCAATGTGGCTAGTATAGGAGAGGCCTCTCTCTCTCCTGCACACATTTTCGGAAAGACAAACAGCTAAACATCCGTGGAGAAGTCTATGGATTTATAGTATTAGAATAGATTATTATACTACACTACAGTCCTTATAAAACTACTGTTCTCTCTCTCTCTCTGTGTCTCTCGCTCTGTCCGTCTCTCTCTCTTCCTGTGTGTGTGTGCGCACGTGCATGCGTATGTGCATGCATATGCAACATGTGTAATACCTGGATGACTTTAGCACTCTCTGTTTGCTAACAGAGTTAGCAGTAAAGATTGTGACGTTATTTCTTGGCATAGATCCAGCCATGACTGTATGGCAGTTATTGTAACAGTATTCAGTGCACATATGAACATCCGTGTACGTGTGTATGCATGCATTCATCTCTGTGCACACGTGTGTAGGCAAAAAAGCTTGATTTATAATAGAGATGACAATGTAGACAACGAATTTCTTGGCACAGATCTAACCATGACTGCGGTGGTGTCTGTGTGCATGCGCAGCATAGATGCATTTCTGTACATGCATGTATTACCTGACATGTGGAAGAAACTTGCTGTTTGCTGACAGACTTAGCAGTGAAGACTTTGATGTTCTTGGCACAGACCCACCCATGGGTGTGGGGCTGTCCCAGGAACTCCACGTGGTAAAAGGCGATCTCTCCGTCCACATATCTCGATACGTGGCCAGCCTCTGTCCAAGGCTCACCACTGACCACTGCTGGCCATCTGTCAGAAAAACAGACTAACAGGTAAATGGATATACACACATACACAAGACACAGACAGGTCCATGCATACTTCTTCTTCCGATTGGGGATGTTTATTTGCCCCACGCCCAAAGTCTTCGTTTAAACTGCTACTGGCGCACAGGATGCATGCTATGTGAGTTCGTGTCATCCATTCCACTGTGAGTTTGTGTCATCCATTCCACTGTGAGTTCGTGTCATCCATTCCACCGGCACACACGGCCTACTCGTACCGAATAGTGGAATGAGCTTTAACGTGCGCGCAAGATCTTGTGCGTGCATTCGCACATGGGACCTCGGTTTTAGGTCTCATCCGAAGGACCAATATACTGTTAGATGAATGAAACTGTTCTGCTAATTTGGCACATTGGTCGTCCCTCTTGATGAATGTAGTCTTTGCAGGCATGGTACTGGAGGAAAAGCAATTTTCTCTGTAAAAATGTTTGGGGTTCAGGAGATGTTGTCTCTTGTAGTGGATAATGGGTATAGAGCCCTTTATCATTATGGTGGTCAGGGGGCAATGCCTCTTGGATATGAACATATAAAACTGTTTAAAACAAACAAACAAATAGGGAAAAGAGCATTTCCTCAAGCTTAAAACACCCTCTGACATTTGCTTTAATTTTTACATTCATTTTTATGTGAATTCGCTGAAAATTACCATGCCTGCTTTGTCATCATGGTTCAGATAGTATGCAAAGGCTGACTGAAACGCATTTGTATTGCTACACACACACACTCAGACACACATGCATACACAGACTGACCCACACACACACACACACTCATACCTGCAGTATTCATCCATTTTGGCCCAGACCAGATCCTCAGATGTGACTTGAGGTATTGCAGTCCACTAATCATTCACACTGACATAGACAAACAGACACACGCATACCTGCACTACCCATCCATTTTGGCCCAGACCAGATCCCCGGGCATGAGCTATGACCTGAGATACTTCAGCCCACTGATCAGACCTATTCACCGACAGACAAACATGCAGACCAATCGGCAGACGGACTGACAGACAGACACACGCATACCTGCAGTGCCCATCCATTTTTGCCCAGACCAGATCCTTTGACCTCAGGCACTTCAGCCCACTAATCAGATCTATTCACCGACAGACAAACAGGCAGACAGACACGCATACCTGCAGTACCCATCCATTTTGGCCCAGACCAGATCCCCAGGCATGAGCTTTGACCTCAGGCACTTCAGCCCACTAATCAGACCTATTCACTGACAGACAAGCATGCAGACCAATCGGCAGACGTACTGACAGACATACACACGCATACCTGCAGTACCCATCCATTTTGGCCCAGACCAGATCCCCGGGCATGAGCTGTGACTTGAGGTACTTCAGTCCACTCTTGTCGGCCCAGTGGTCATACATCTCCACGTCCTCCTCATCCACACCACAGCTGTTGAAGTCAGGGTCCGGGTTCTCCCGGCAAAACCACTTGTCTGATTCTCCAATCTCCTCGATCTCCTCTTTCGGCATCTTGCGCCATTTACGGCAGTCCGGGTTGTCGCACTGAATCCAGGCGATGGACTTCAACTAGGGGAAGAAAAAAAAAAAGAGAGAGGAAAATGTGCCATATTTTATGGACTTTAAAGCATCCCGCCCCCCTCCTTCATGAAATTCTGATTTTGTTATGATAGAATGGAACCTCCCTATTACAACCTTTCCCTATTAAGACTTCCTCTAAAGTGTGACCTCAAAATTCAGTTTTCACCGATTTTCCACCTGCATATCCGAGCTACCGAGTGTCCACCTCCCTGCTAAGACCTTTTTCTTGGCTGATTATTTTTCAAGGTCTTAATTAGGGTCCACTGTAGTTTCATATTTTATGATAATAATTTGTTTTTCTCAAATGGATTTTAATGATAATTATTTGGTTGGTATAATTTGGCATAGTATTTCTTTGAAAACAAATTGTCGCCTATGATTTGTAAAATACAGTAAAATATTGTTGCATAATAGTTACGTGGCAGGAGAAGGAAACCCAGTGTACAGCTGTGTCCTTTTTAATGATCGACTAACTCTCAAGCTAGAAGGCATTACCCAAACTCTTCGTGATGCTGCTTTGGGGCTGACCTTCCTTACTGATGCCAATTAATTCGTAACTGTCCTAAAGTCCTCTTGGCTGAGGCAAGGCATGCATCTCCATGGTCAACAAATTCCCGCACAGATGTTTAGAATAGCAGTTGCCTCCCCTGCTATCTGGAAGTTATAGTTGGACACAGCTAACACAGACATACACACATGAAACATGTGTGCACACACACACACACGCACGCACATGCACAAATGCATGCACGCACGCACACAAACACATTCAGAGGGGTGGGTGTGGAGGGTGAGAGAGTGAGTGAGAGAGAGAGATAGAGAGAGAGAGAGAGAGAGAGAGAGAGAGAGAGAGAGAGAGAGAGAGAGAGAGAGAGAGAGAGAGAGAGAGAGAGAGAGAGAGAGAGAGAGAGAGAGAGAGAGAGAGGAGTCTTACGGTTTTATTTTTGATTCGGCCTCTCTGCCCGTATCAATAGTTTTTGTCAACTTAAATAAATGTAAACTAATACAAATCAAATCATGCACATACATGTATACAAATCCATAAAATGGGAGATAAGAAAATAAATTGGGAAAGAGTATTGAGAGAAAGCTAGAGAGAGAGAGAGAGAGAGAGAGAGAGAGAGAGAGAGAGAGAGAGAGAGAGAGAGAGAGAGAGAGAGAGAGAGAGAGAGAGAGAGAGAGAGAGAGAGAGAGAGAGAGAGAGAGAGAGAGAGAGAGAGAGAGAGAGAGAGAGAGAGAGAGAGAGAGAGAGAGAGAGAGAGAGAGAGAGAGAGAGAGAGAGAGAGAGAGAGAGATTGGCGGCGACCGGAGAGAGGAGAAGAGAGAGATAGAGAAGAGAGAGAGAGACAGACGAGAGGGGAAGAGAGAGAGCACGGAGAGAGAGAGATTTGGACCTCGGACAATGGTGAGACATTTTTTCTTACCTTTTTCCTCACTTCTTTCCACGAAGATGCATTGAAAGGAAGACTATTTTGTGACATAGAGCTTTTATTTGAGCACTGGGATGAACTGAGATCGGGGGCACTCTCATCAATTGTTCTGTGGTTGTTTTGAACTTGCTGCAACCTGCAATGCTGTGACAAGACAGTAAACAAACTCAAAACAGTCACACACTTTGAAGAGAAACAAGACACTAAACAAATTCCAAACATGCTAACAGTCACACTTTGAAGAGAAACAAAACAGTAAACAGATTCCAAACATGCTAACAGTCACATATACTGACAGGCACAAGTTCTGCACACACGCATTGCAAAAATTATCAAAAATGTAAATCAGATTCAAAATTAATTTTACTTTGGGTAATCCTAACTCATGCAATTGTACACACAGCATGATTTAGGATTACCCAAAGTAAAATTATTTTTGAATCTGACTTACATTTTTGATGATTTTTGCAATGCGTGCGTGCAGAATTCTGCCTGTCAGTATACTTTGAAGAGAAAGAAAACAAGATGACAGTTAAGTCATACATATAGACAACATTCGTCATTCCCAGTAAGTACAAAAATGAAAATGAAAACAAGATTCAAAGGAAGGGGAAAATACTCCTGCTGGATAGGCAGATTATGGCCTGCAATGAATCACCTCCCTGTAGATGTTCTCTACACTTTTCCTTGAAACATGAAACTCACTGGGGGTTTATGCACATGGCTTTCAATTTTGGTAATTTGACATCACAAACCTCACCAACACAACAATAAAACAGTTCTGCCAGTTTTCATTCTGATTGGTTCAGCATCTTTAATCATTAGGGACTAAATTATCATTGTTAAACAGTCAGACTCACTGGAGGTACTCATATATGGCTTGCCAATTGGAGAAACAGGCATAACGGACATCATTGTTAGGACAAAGTGCACCATTCTGTCAAATTTCATTATATTTGGTCAACTGCGTGAGTAGTTTAATTGCACGCTATGAAACGCCATAATTCTGTCACGGTTCAGAAATGCTCTCGTTTTCAATCGAATGTTCTGCTGTTCTTTTAAACAGTAGGCATTAAACCTAAAGCACAAAATGAAGAGCTCTTTTTTTTGCTGTCTTTGATGTCACAAGAAGAAGTTAAATTTGCCAAACTGGTTATCTAACACAGGCAGACACATACAAACCGACACACACTGTAAATAGAAGTTGGTCGCCACCACAGAAGGACACATACACACTATGTCACACAGAGCACACACACAAAAAAGGACGAAAAATCACGGTTCCCTTCTCAGGTATGTGAAGTACCCAAAGGAGGCTGGGGGCAAACTGTCATTTCTGTGGCTATTTTAAATAGTAAACAGAATATGTTTAGTATTTAACTTTAGATCCAACCATGCAGAGACTATACACTAGTTCTCTCTAGACTCTACTCTCTCAGTCTCTGAATCTGATGATGATCCAACTCTGGGCAACTGATATTATTCATATAATATATGATATATATTATTCCACTATGCATTCCGATTCACCATCCTTTATGGATATTCCATCGTTAAGTATTGAACAAAATGATTGCAATTCTTACCTGTGTCTCCAGATTTGCTTTTCGTTTGCGGGTTATCATCGTCCAGTTGGATTTATTCCAGATGGTTGTGAAAGCTTAGACCTACCCTTTCAGACCTCGCCTGAGATGTCTGAAAAGTTGCAGACGACAATTTTTGTGTGGAAATTTGAAGATAAATCTGCAAATTTGGTAGTTATGTCAAAATACGACATTTTGCTCTGTGCCAATTGGCATTAATAAAACATGTTTTTAAAAACCTTCAAGTTGAAAATATTGTGAAAGGGAAAGAAAATGCATGATTTTATTCTGAACCTGTAATGGTCTAGTTTCGACTGACGTGTTTCAAACAAGGGAAGTAAGTCTCGTTGCCAATGTCTAGCTTTATACTTTTACCACACGCCATAATCGCCCTTTAGTCCCACATAGAGTACCTTTATTCTCTAGTCTCTAGTGGGACTAAAGGTGTGTGGTACAAATGGTGTGGGAATATTGATTTTCTTCCTCTTTATTCATACTGTTAGTCCCACACTCACTGCGACACTGGTTATTTTTAGAATTACACCCAGTTTGCGTCATCAGAAGGCCTAGAACCGTTCTAGTAGAACGAGAACTTTGCTGTCTTTGTATACTGTATGTCTTTAGTTGCTGGTCATTGTCACTGAACAGTAATCATCTACATATTGTACAAGGCACAATAGTACTCGTGACACACTAATAACTTAAGCAGTTCAGTAAATAGTGAAATTGTGCAATTTACGTCAAGGTGACCACTGGTTAGTGGCAGTGACCACTGGTCATCTGCATTTTACAAGTGCATAAATTATCTGGTGACAAGAAATAAGCTGTTAATTGTTTGCTCAAAGTGACCACTGGTCATTGTCACTGACACCGGTCTATATGTGGACATATTGACACTTGCCACTGTTTGGTATCATTTGGCATAATTTAGCACCATTCAGCATTATTTGGTATGATTCAATACCATTGGATACTCACTGTAACAGTCAGGTATTACTCGGTATAATTCGGCACCATTTGGTACCCCTTGGCACCGTATGATATTTGGTACAACCCAGCACTTTTTGGTACCATTCAATACCATTTGCTATTTAGATGCAACACATTGGAGGTACGTACATATCGCTTGCCATTTGTGTTCATGGACCAATGAGAATGCAATGCTTTTGGACCCACATACCGCTAGTCCCACACTAATTTTGTGGGTTTAATGGTATGTGGGAGTAAAGGTTGTGGGAACAAAAGTGTGTGGGAATATTGACGTGACAGACTAGGCTTTCAGTCATTGTTCCCACAACTATTGGACCCACATACTGCTAGCCCCACAATTATGCAAATTAAGGGACTAGTGGTATGTGGGACTAAAGGTGCAATACCACTAGTCCCTGACCCACAATTTTGATGTGAAATTGAGTGGAAAAATTTGATCGGTACGACAACTATTGGACCCAAATACAAAATGTGGGACTAAAAGTATGTGGGTCCAATAGTTGTGGTACCAATACTTGTGGTACCAATAGTATGTGGTAGCAAAAGTATGCTTCCCTATTATATTATGCTGGGTTTGAATCACTGATTGTGCCCCTGATTGTTGGTCTGTTGCTTGCAAATTGACTTTCTTTTTTTTAGGGAGGGGACAGATATGCTTACGCTTTTTATGTGCATATTCTTCTTCTTCTTCTTCTGCGTTCCCAGGCCATAGGGCCATAATGGGTAAGGTACATATGTGTCCAGTTTTCAGTTTTCACTGGTCTCCCCGCTGCGTACAGCCAACACATTCCGATTTTGGAGGAGCTCAATGGAGAAAAATTATTTGGAAGATTTTCTAAAAGGCAGGAGAATGGGCCAATAAGTCAGAAAGATAGTAAATGACAGAAAGCAAAGGAAAAAGGCAGAGTCAAACAGAGTGGCAGATTAGAGGAAGTTACAAGCACAGAACTTCCAGAAGGTGGGGGAACTATTTTTTATGAGACCCCCTGGTATCCCCACGGGGAGCTGTGCATATAAAAATGCCCCCTGTCCGTGCAGGGACACACACACACGCACGTACACACACACACATTTTAGACTAGACCCCAGTTGGGGAGCGTCCCAATAGACCTAAAGTATCATCAGTCCTGCGTGTCAACAGTCCTACATGACATTAGTTCTAGGTAGCTTTGGTCATAGGGTTAGTAGGACCATGGATATGCAGGATTTGTGGCCCGTAGAGACTAGAATCCATAAGGATGGGGGCACATCAGTACATAACCTATGGATTTTCTCTCTTAGCCGTTTTGTTTATCAGCATAGTACCTTGTGGACCGCTGCACAGAATCACTTAAAATTGTATACAGTGGTCTATATATTAACTGAAGCTTGGGTCCCACAGGGTAATCATTGCGGCAGATATTTTTTGTTGTTGCTGTATTTGAAAACCTTGTTTTAAATTGAAACAAAAAATAACAGATTTTATCAACAGTGTGTGTGTGTGAGAGAGAGGGAGGGGGAGGGAGAGAGAGAGCTGAGAGAGAGTGTGTGTGTGAGTGTGTGTGTACCATGTTTTACGGACTATAAGGCGCACCTGATTATAAGGCGCACCTGAATATAAGGCGCACCTGATTATAAGGCGCACCTGATTATAAGGCGCACCTGAATATAAGGTGCACCTGATTATAAGGCGCACCTGATTACAAGGCGCACCTGAATATAAGGCGCACCTGATTATAAGGCACACCTGATTATAAGGCGCACCTGATTATAAGGCGCACCTGAATATAAGGTGCACCTGATTATAAGGCGCACCTGATTACAAGGCGCACCTGAATATAAGGCGCACCTGATTATAAGGCACACCTGATTATAAGGCGCACCTGATTATAAGGCGCACCTGAATATAAGGCGCACCTGAATATAAGGTGCACCTGATTATAAGGCGCACCTGATTATAAGGCGCACCCCAAAACTTTACACAAAAATAGATTTTTGAAATGATAGTTTCTTACTTTTTTTTCAGTCACATTATAAGGCGCAGAGGTCTCAGTCTAGGAAAAAAGTATCGCCTTATAGTCCGTAAAATACGGTATGTGTTTTGTGTGAGTGTATAATGTGTGTGTGCATGTCTGCACATGTACAGTTGCCATGCCATCAGTATAAACAGAGATGGGAGTGTAAAATATGTGCTTGCATGTGTACATGGAAGCAGGTTTCTTTGCCTGAAGACTAGGTTTTAACAACTAAGTGGCCTGCGAACGAACCAATCTAAAAATGAATGGGGATAAACCAATTTCATGCAAACATTTACAAACACAAGAGAGCTTTTTTTTTCTAAACAAAGAGTTTATTGCCTCAAAAACGTTATTTCTGAATAATATGTATGTGAAGCGTCTATAAAATTATTTGACATCAGTATAAACAGAGATGGGAGTGTAAAATATGTGCTTGCATGTGTACATGGAAGCAGGTTTCTTTGCCTGAAGACTAGGTTTTAACAACTAAGTGGCCTGCGAACGAACCAATCTAAAAATGAATGGGGATAAACCGATTTCATGCAAACATTTACAAACACAAGAGAGCTTTTTTTTTCTAAACAAAGAGTTTATTGCCTCAAAAACGTTATTTCTGAATATGTATGTGAAGCATCTATAAAATTATTTGACACATGCAGGTCAGTATACAAAAGCTTTTAGTGACAGAACTGGCACAACTTTTCTTTTGCTGCTGTCCCATGTTCTGGGCAGTTGCTCCCACACCGCTCGTTCCGCATCCCAACTCGCAGCCAGTCAATGGCTTGTTCAGGTCGTAGAAAAAAATAGTTTTCTTTAGAATGACAATATAAACAAATATATGTATAAAAGAATTTTTAAAAATACTGGATACAATATTGGTATATAAATGGACATCACAATATTAATAAGAATTAATTATATTAAGAAATGTTTATCAAGAGTAAAAAGCAACAAAGATCTTTTTTTTTCTAAAAAATATAGAAGCTTGATTCAATGAGGATCAAGAAATATGTGACTTTGGTAACAAGAAAGAACACAACTCACAGTTACAGGTATTTCATAGTGACTAGACCTCAGTAGGGCTAAAAGTTAAAACAACAACAAAAATCCAAGGCGGCCCAGGGCTCCCAATCGTCCCACAAAACAAGGGGTCCCAGGGACTCCTTCACTTACAGTATAAAGGGTCCTAGAGGCGGGATAGAGGGTCCCAGTGCCATTGCGAATGCTAAAACGAATTTTTCTAGTGCGTCCCTGGGACCCTCTGCACGTTCTTTTAGAGGGTCCTTTAGAATTTTAGTACTTCATAGACTCCCAAATGGGGGTCCCTGGGAGCCCTGAGTGCCCCATGTGCTTATAGATTTGCAAAATAACAAACAATGCCAAAAGTACAAGGAACTCATAACAAATAGACCACACAGTCTTGTAGATTTCATCACATCCAAACACAAGGTTCAAAATCACAGGAGGAAAAAATAATCACAACCTAGCAAAGGAAACACCCACAAAAGGAACATAAATTCATAAAAGATAACACAATTTTTGTGATGTGATCGAAATCATGACCATCATTTGGCAGGTAAAGCGGTGAAAAACTATGCTAAGACTGCCTGGCATTTCCCTGAATGTATCAGTCCGACATACAGAGAGAGAGAGAGAGAGAGAGAGAGAGAGAGAAGAGAAACAGAGACAGAAGAGAGAGAGAGAGAGACAGAGAGAGACTTTCATGAAAACATGTCTATACATTGAAAAATCACAACAACAGAGCTATGTGGGATGCTAGACACTGGATGCAGCACAACCAGTGTCCATTTCTACAACCGTGCCGTCTAACAATACATCAGCTGGAATTCTAGCTCAAACAAATAAGCGCAAATTAAATTCTGGGTGAAGCAAACAAGCACTGAGCGGGGGGGAGAATCAATGGATCACAGCAATAAACAAAAGAGCAGCAAACAAAACCACACACACACAAATGATAATCATTTGAGACTTGAAGACAAACGATAATCATGAGAATAAAAATGAGTGCAACTTGAGAAATATTTAGCATCTGTATGTGAAGAGCCTAAACAAGCTAAAAGAGCACCTGTAAAACTATCGTTGAAAAATCAATTTATCATCGTTTCAGCATACACAAATTATAATCCACAGCGAACACACAAGCATCATAGTCATCAAATTGTTGATGGAGGACGCTATATGCAAAAAGAAGAACATCCATTCTCCGTTTGGTCTTTTCTTTACACAGAAACTTCTTAATGACAATAAAAATACATACTGACCATTAGGAATTAATCTGTTATGTCCTTGGTTGTATTTCTGCAATGACTTTAAACAAAACGAGATTGCAGAAAAGTACTCAAATCAGTTATTAGCTTCAGAAAAGATTTGGCCAAGCAGGTTTTTATAAAGGTATATAAAAAAAGACAAAAAAACGTCTCACGCCCGTGAAAACTTAAAATGCAGAAATACTATCATCTATGGCTATTGAACAAGTAAACACTGAGATGAATCGTGCAGCATAATAACAGTAAATAACAGAACAAATAATATTCATTTCAATAAATGGATATTTTTGACAGTCGATAAAACATGTGTACTATGTACTAAGCAACCGAAATGTGTATGACATGTTTAGAAGAAAAGAATACAATTCCAAACAATACTTAGCATTTTAATGCCATTTTCTTTTACCCCCTTCTCAAAATTTCACCCCCACCTTCTTTCCTTCTCTTTTTTTTTTTAAAACAAAAGGCCCACAAAACAAAGCAGAAAGGGTAAACAAATTACACCCCCTCCCACCAATCTCAGTCCGCAATAAAGACATTGAAACAGATCAATAAACCAAATGTAAAAGAATCGTCATTTAAAAACATTATTGCACCATGAACAATTGAAGGGGACTGTAATTAATGTGAAATCAGGCAGATCTCTGATTTAAAAGGTGAACAAAAAAGCATGTTGTTAAAGTTACCGAAAAATAAAGAGAAAGATAAACAAGTACAACGCACGTTAATTCCACCAACCACGGCAATAAACTCTGTATAAACTATGACACAAATACCTTCTCGATACATTATCAACTGAGTATCACAACGTACTAAGAGAAAAAGTATCCCATGACACTCAGAACAATCAAAAAGAACAATTTTGAAACGGCCAAACCTGACAATATGAAACAATATATATATAAATATTTAAAGGCAAGCGAACACGACCAACACATTATTGCTTTCTACATTAACAGAGAAGACTAGAAAATGACTGGCTGAGTTTGAATGTTAGAATAAAACAAAAACAAAAACATTCTGAAAATTTCATCAGAAATACCCTGATTTATCACACTTGAATGTTAATATGAAACAAAAACAAAAACAATCTGGACATTTCATCAGAAATACCCTGGTTTATCACACTGGCACTGAGCACAAAGCTTAACCCTTTCACCGCCAACGTCGCATTTTTGCACCACAATGATTTAACACCCATGTCACTAAAAGGCATCAAATCAGGGTCTGTTATCCAAAGACCCTGTTCTCTTACTTTTGGGAGGTAATGATAGGCCTTGCTTTAAATATGTCGCAGAGGAATCCCCAATATTACAGACATATTTTTTTCTCTACCCAGGTAAGATTAACGGGAATTTTTTTCTAAAAAATGGCTGGCGGCGAAAGGGTTAAACTGAGCCAAAAGAAAGGGCAAGCTACACACTAAACATGATACCTACTATACACAGAGCGATATAAATAACCTCTTGTGATTTCTAAATTTTCCACTGCATGTCAATAAAAAAACAAAAACACTAACATCCTGGGTTATCACAACAGAAGGAATATCGTAAACACTTATTTGAGAGTTTTTCTTTCTCCTTTAGAGTCCTTAGCCTGTTGCCAAGCAGGATCTAACAATGTCAAGATTGTGTTAGTGCTGATTCACAGCCCTCTCAATATACGAGAGGGGTAATCGTTGTTATCATCCAAATAAACTAAGAGCTGATACTGCCTTATTTTGATCACACAGTAAGCTTTACACACTTTACAATTGCTGCATTACACACACACAAAAATAGCCCAGTGTTCTTAGATTGCAAAGAACACATAAACACACACACAAACGCTTGGGTACAATTTTGAAAGCTTAAAATAAGCATGCTGACTTCTGCCTTTACAGCTTCGCAAGGAACAGACAGACAGAAAAAAACAAAAACAAATAAAGAACAAGCACATTTATACCTATTAAAGACGCACAAAATTCACAACCACACAGTAAGGAGAGAAAAAAGGCAAAGGAAAATGCTGCAATAATCTCAGGATTTGACACAAAAGGTAAAGTAGAGTGACAAACAAGTCTCACACATTACATTGACATTTTATAATTAACTGACATACCGTAAAAACTGGACTATAAGAAGCACCTGTATATAAGCCGCATCCCTTAAATTGACAAAATATTAGGCATTTATTCACATATAAGCCGCACCAGTTTATAAGCCGCAGAGAAAATTGTATTTGCACAAAGCAACACAAATATAGAAATTCTCCTATCGGAACATGAGCATTTAACGTTCTCAGGGACATTAAACATGAGATTGTTAATCTATTGATTACCCAAACCAGTTTTGAGTCTAAAGAAGCTCAAAATAGGCTGAAGAATGTAGCCAGAAACAGATTCAATCATACTGATAAATGTAAAATAAATCCACAAATAAGCCGCATTAGTCTATAAGCCGCATGGGCCAAAGTTGAGGAAAAAAAGTAGCGGCTTATAGTCCGCACTTTACAGTATATCGTTTCACTCGAGTACTAATTGAACTATAAACTCGAACATAGTCACTCCTTATTAAATTTTAAATTAAAAAATAAGGAGGGTCTGAATGACAATTATCATGTTAAAAATTAGTCTGAGTGCTTGGTTAAAAATTCTCACTGACAATTGCAACATCATTTGAATACTGTGACATCTTAAAAATGAAGTACTTAATGACCCAGGACAGGGTTCCACGAACAAAGGATTGGCATAGAAATGTCCAAGCTCCTCATTGACTGTGAAGAGAAGATAGTTCATACTCTGAGCACACCCCCTTTGGAACAAGATAGTGTACATTTCTATCTAATTCAACAACAGTTGACCTTCAAAGAAGTTGGAAGCCACAGTAGAGGTAGCAGATAACAAGTAATGAGAAAAGAAGAAGGAAAATCATAATGCAGTAGCAGCACAGTGAAGAACTATGAAACACAGAATACAGATTTTAACCCCTTCACTGCCGAGCCCGGTTCCGGTTCCGGTGCAACTATTTGCCAAGCCGTTTTAAGTTGCTGAGTCTATCGCAAAACTTTCTGAATAAAAATGCATATAACCTGCTTTTCTGAACGGGGATTGAATATACTATCCTTTGAGAACACTCTCACATGCATTCGAACATACTGCGTAAAGCGGATGGACAGAAAAAGGGAAACTCTTAGAATAACCCTATGACGGATATTTCCGTGACGGGGCAGTTTATAGGTTACCGGAAGTTGACGGAAATATGTGACGGGGCAGTGTAAGGGTTAAATATAAACAAAAAGTACACAGCCTTCCCTACCTGCAGGAGAACAGGAAAAAGGACATGAAAAAAATTCATAATGCAGTAGCAGCACAGTCAAGAACTATGAAATACAGATTTTAAATATTAACAAAAAGTACACAGCCTTCCCAACCTGTCAGACATGCAGGAGAATAGGAAAAAGGACTGGAAATCAAGTCTTTCTTGATATAAAGAGAAAATCACAGTCCAGTGCCCTGTTTCTTTGCATACACACAGATTAGTGGACTAAGCAGAGTTTTGTTACAAAGAATATGCCAAAAGTAAAAACTTAAAAAATAAAAAAAAAATAAAAAAATTCTTGTATAAAACAAAACCATAACAATATGTTTGATTAAAATAAGGGGCAAAGCCTGCAATGACTTGCTCAGTGTGTGTGTGTGTGTGTGTGTCTGTGTGTGTGCGCGCGTGTGTGTGCATGTGTGAGTTTGCACGTGTGTGTGCCCCGCACGGAAATAGTCAATAAGTAAAAGAAGAAAAAAAGAAAAAGGTATAATCGGTATATTTGTTTTGCTATTATGGGTCATTTCTTTTTTTACATCATAAAGATGACATCATTTCTTTATAATGTCATAACCATGACTAGCTGTAGGCTTATAATCTTTTGTACTCAGGAATCGTGTCAGCATATAAAAAAAAAAGAGTGTGTGTGTGTGTGTGTGCGAGCGTGTGTGTGTGCGCGCACGCGCGTGTGTGTGTGCGCGTGTGAAATGAAACTATCGTTAATGGATGCAACTTAAAAAACATTTTTTTTAAAAGGTGCCCTTGCTGAGAATCGAACTCATCACGTTCGTGTAAGAGACAAACGCTCTACGAAATGTGCTATTGAGGCATTCACTATTGCTGGGCACTTTTATTAGCATAGGCTTTTGTAACTCTGATTCAAATATTTAACATTGATTTGCATCCATTGTTCTAGTGACTGTTAAATAAAATCAGTCACTGCAGACATAATGTGATTTTACACCATTGTGGAGAATTTGGTTGGGCTATCACTTATACTTTCTGAGAAAATTGCTATGTTAAAGTTTTTAATGAAGCGGTGACCACATACACACCCACACCAAAATTGTCAATGCAAAGACAAGACTTCGTTTGCTAAAAAATTAATCTATGAAGCCCTGTAGCCTACATAGTAGGATGGGCGCTATATAAATTTCCCTCATTATTATTATTAAGGTGCAAAGAGCAAAAGCAATATTGTGAACGATCTTGTCATTTTCATTTGATTATTTTGTTGTTGTTCACACAGTAACACGGTATAACACAAAATACAACATCCTTCTTTTAGACAATAGCGAAATAGTTTACCACACTCGCCTTATTCAAACTAATTAGACATTAAAAGTACATTAAGGTGACACCTATCAACGGCTACCACAAAGTGAAACAAATAACAAAATACATTAAAAAATCCTTTGTTAAACAGAGAAATCAAGAATTTTTTATTTATTTTCCCATACAAAAATATTAAAAGAATCCACAATGAACACCTTAAGAAAGTTGAGAAGAGGGATGTGGAAGAAAAAAAAGCCACAACCCCCAAACAAAGCAAAAAAAGGACATACCTTGTATGTATGCATGCAATGTCTTATGTCTAACACTATAAAATCTCAACTTTTGGGAATCACATTTCCTCAATGTCCCTTTTTACATCCATTTCAATGACTGCTCTTTTGATTCTTTTTCAATTCATAAACAATAATAATAATATTTTTTATAATAAAACACGAAAATTGATAAACAATTATAATTGCAAGATATACCCCAAAGTTGATGACACAAAGAGAGACAGAGTATCTGACAGACCGACATAACAGTGAAGGATTTGGTATGTTCTAGTTAAGGCTCTGTGAAATTTGAGCTGCTCCCACCTGGAGAGCACGTCACTGCAAGCACAGCGCACCCTTTTTTGTATGTTTGAGTGATGAAAGTTGGACGAAAGTTTCCATGGGTATATATGTGATGACGCAAAACCTTGGCTTGAATGTTTATTTCCAGCCCTAAAGCTAGCTTTTATTTCAAGAGCATAATTTCTGGTGGGAAAAGATTTTCTTCAGGCTGACCACAGCCTGAACCTGCATCGTCCTGCCTGAATCCAGGCTTCGGGCATACCCACATGCACCCTAGATAAACAATATCTTGGCCAATGCGAGGGGGAAAAGGCGACAAATAAGAATGAACAAGTTTGCTGGAAGAATATATTCTCCACTGAAAGATAAGTCATTTAAACTGAAATAAGTGGTTGAGAAATTTGCTTGAAACCTATCAAAAGCCTCATCACACTGGCCGCAAGAAACAGGCTGAGTCTCCCACCACTGAACAAAATGTTTTGTTAAAGTCACAAAAGTTCATTGTCCAGTGAAACTCACAACTCGTTTCTCTCGGCTAATTGGACAGACTCTGTGACTTTTATGGGGGTTTAATTACACACCCACAAAGCAAGTTCATCACAAACTAGTTAGCACACAGAAGAAAAACAAAACTTACAACACTGACAGTTGAAATTCGTCAATCAGCTATAACTCATTTTCAATTTAGCCAGAACCAGTGGCCTGGGCACTGGTGTCTACTCCAGGGCGGTGTTCTCCTCCAGTGGAGGTGGTGGTGGCAGTGGTGTCCACAGGCACAGCCACATGCTGCGAATTTCTGGAGCCCTCATTCATTCCTAAACCATGCTGCTGCCCAGTCGTGGGCAAGTCCACTTCGCAGTAGGGAGGGGGACAGGTTTCTGCACTGTTTGCGGGTTCTGAAAGTACAGACACAAAGGTCACAAAAAAAAGTTTCTTCTGACTTTGTCGATCACTCAGACAGCTACCTAGCATATGAGTGCAGATGCGTCATGCTGCTGTTATATCACTAAGAAATAGGCCCAGCATGTCCGTCTTCGGCTGGAGAAAATCTTTGTAAGAATTTCCAGAACAAAAGCAGGAGAATGGACCACTAAGGCAGAAAGATTGTAGATGACAGTAAGCAAAGGGAAGGGGGGGGGGGGTACAAAATAAAAGTAAGAAAAGGTCCCCGCTTTAAACACACTTTCACAGTCTTGAATTCTGCGTGTCAAGGCCTGCTCACTAACTGGCAAAGGCAGTTTACGGCTGTTGATAAAACATAGGACAGTCAGATAACCGAGATAGGGCTAGCCACCTGTGTACTGCGTGTACCACTTTACTCCACAGAACGCTGAGAAAACATTAAAAAGTGACGACTAGTATAAGATACAGTCACTTGCCCAGTTGGGCAGGCAAGCTAGCCATTCTGCCTGCCCAGCAGACAAGATAACTTGCCCCGGGCAGTTGGGTAATCCTTAACCTCTTCAGTGCCGACAACGTAAATATACGCCCTCTACAATGCTTCAGTACTTGCCACCGACATGTACATCATATAGTAAAAAGGTGTGTGTGTGTGTGTGTGTGTGCGTGTGCGTGCGTGCGTGCGTGCGTGCGTGCATGTGTGTGTGTGTGTGTGTCTGAAACACAAAACGGGCCTTATAACTCCGCCGTTTTTTGACCGAATCGCTTCAAATTTGCTGTGAGCCCTAACGGGGCGATGGCAACGGCAACCGAGGCGGCCGTGTCATTTGCGCGGTTTCGCAAATGCGCGAAACGCGTATCCGCCGGACTCGCGGCGCCCGCATCTCCGGCATTTCTGGACCGATTGCCTTCGAATTTGGCATGTAGATGACCGGGGACGGTGACTATCGGTGTGCCAAACCGGAAGCGAATCGGTTCAGAAACGCGCGCGCTTCACGCCGCCTCAAATTTGCTGTCATGCTTGCTATGGCCCGGGCACAACCTGGCATCAAATTGGAAGAGAATCGGGAGAGCGCATCACTCTCAGAGCAGCGCCAACGGGAAACGGGGCCTTATAACTCCGCTGTTTCTTAACCGAATCGCTTCAAATTTGCTGTACTCAGCGTTACCAGTACTTGGCGTTACCGTTACTAGGCATTACCAGTACGGTGCATTGCCAGTACTAGGCATTGCGCTAGTGTCATAGGAAATATTGGAATCCGTGAAATTGGGAAAATTTGAAATCTTCCCATGAAAATTTGGAATTCTGATTTTCCCAGGATTCTTAGCTGCATTTGATGTGGAATATTCGACGCATAACGTACAAATCCACAATTGATAATTAGGTATGTTTGTGCACAAGTTCCTAATGTAGTTGTGTTAAATGCATTGTGATCACTACAAAATAATTTGGACTCTAAATGTTTTTCAATTGTAATTGAATCGTTTTCTAAGGCATGCAGCTACTTGCTTGGGAAAATTCGGAATCTTCCCAAGAAAATTCTGAATTTTTCCAAGGCTGGGAAGATTCAGAATTTTCCCGGGAAAATTCAGAATCTTCCTGGGACAATTTGGAATCTTCCCAGCCTTGGGAAAATTCCAAATTTTCCCAGATTCCGAATTTTCCAGTGACATATACTTCGGCGCTCATTCACGATTTTGCTGAATTAAAAAAAAAACGTGCTGCAAACAGGCACAACTACTAGACGGCAGTGAAGGGATTAATGTTGACCCCTGCTCATGTTCATGGCTACACAATGACTTACCGTAAAAACTGAACTATAAGCCGCACCAGTTTATAAGCCGCAGAGAAAATTACATGTGCACAAAGCAACACAAATATAGAAATTCTCCTATCAGAACATGAGTATTTAATGTTCTCAGACACTTTAAACATGAGATTTGAATCTATTGATTACCAAAACCAGTTTTGAGTCTAAAGAAGCTCAAAACAGGCTACAGAATGAGGCCAGAAACAGATTTAATCATACTGATAAACGTAGAATGGAAAAACATCCACAGATAAGCTGCATCAGTCTATAAGCCGCATGGGCCAAAAGTTGAGGAAAAAGTAGCGGATTATAGTCCGCATTTGACGGTACCTTTGGCATCGGGTGGACCGGGGTAAGGGGGCAGTTCTGCTTTGTTGACAGGGTACAAGCCTGGCTGCTGCATCACCTGTCACAATACACATACAGCGTTTAGATCTTTCGGTTTGTCAGTGAAGTCAATCAATGACACTGTTCTGATTTGTTCATTACCTGTGCCTCTCTCTCACTGTCTATGTCCCTCTCTCTTTGTCCGTCTCTCTTTCTCCCTTTTTGAATCTCAATGTATTTTGAAGGCCTTCTCTCTCTCTCTTTGTCAAATCTTCATCCTTTAATAAAGTTTTGAGTGTTCAGTGTTCTCTCTTTCCCTCTGTTTCTCTCTATTTCCATCACAGTCTCTCTCTCCCTTCTAACATACCTCAGTGTTTAACCCTTTCACCGCCAAAGTCGCATTTTAGCACCACGGTGATTTAACACCTATGTCACTAAAAGGCATCAAATTGGGGTCTATTATCCAAAGACCCTATTGTCTTAGTCTTGGGAAGTAAGGGTAGACCTTATTTTATATATGTCACAGAAGAATCCCCAATACTGCAGATGGATTTTGCTCTCTACCCAGGTAAATTTAACGGAGATTTTTGGCGGAAAAATGGCTGGCAGTGAAAGGGTTAAGGTAGAGGCAAGATTACAGTTGATACAGTATTCACCTTGGGATCCCATTCTTTCTTCGTTTTTGTCTCTCTCTCTATTTCTCTCTCTCTCTCTCTCACTCTTTTTCTCTATGTCTCTCACTCTCTTTCATTCACTTACTGCCCCCCCCCCCCCCCAGCTCTCTCTTTTGTTATAATTTTCCTCTTTTCTTGTTAAATGTAACTGTTTCTTTTTTTTTTTACAGTAATATTCTTCTGTCCAAGAATTGTCAATTGGCTCATACTACAAAGTCATACCCGGTAGTTGTTTTTAATCATGTTCTCAGTTCAATTCGAACCATCACTGCTCATATCTGTTTTCATTGTTGTTTTTAGTTTAACTCCATTTTAGTTCAATCATTTCATGTGCTTGCCTTCGTGTGTACCTTTCATCTGCTTGACTTAATTCTTTTTCTTCATATTTTTCTTGCATGGCGTGAATGGGGGGGTGAGAGGGAACGGTGCAAAGAAGCTCTTGAAGCTTATCCATATTATTACCCTCAGTAAACCATTCATATTCAAACATTTGTATTCGTATTCTCTCTCTCTCACACACACCTCAGTGTAGGGAGGGGGTAAGGCCACAGTCGACCCATTCTCTGTAGCCCCTGGCCCTGTGTAGGCGTACAGACCGGTAGGAGCGCATTGTTGCGTCACTGTGCGTTGCTGCTGACTTGGCACATACACCCGGCGTGTCGGCGTCGACGATGCCGATGACCTAGTGTGGGGCAACGGCAGTGACAGTTGCAGTGCCGCCAATCGCTGTCGCCGGTAGTAACCGCAACCGCCGAAGCAGGACATCATAATGAAGATCACCACCAGCCTTTAAGGGAAAACAATGGCAAGCGTATGTATCATATTCTATCTTCAGGCAAAGAAAGAAACTATCATAATCCTTATTTGAGTGACAGAGAACTACATTTTCGAGGGTCAAAAACTGAGAAAATAATAGGTTGTTGTTTTTTTGCTTAAAAAGAAAATAATGGAGTGACCAGAAGTACCGCATCTTCCACACTCTCAGTCTCAGTCGGAAGGCCCATTTGTAGCTGTGGAAACACACACAAACACACACACACAAGGACTGACCAGAAGTGCCACATGTTCCACACTCTCAGTCGGAAGGCCCATTTGTAGCTGTGGGATCACAAGCACACACATGCACACACACACACACACTGATCAGAAGTACCACATGTATGCTTCACACTCTCAGTCGGAAGGCCCATTTGTAGCTGTGGGGTCACAAGCACACACACACACACACACACACACACACACAAGGACTGACCAGAAGTACTACATGCTCCACACTCTCAGTCGGAAGGCCCATTTGTAGCTGTGGGGTCACAAGCACACACACACACACACACACACACACACAGTGACACACACTGACCAGAAGTACCACATGCTCCACACTCTCAGTCGGAAGGCCCATTTGTAGCTGTGGGGTCACAAGCACACACACACACACACACACACACACACACACACACACAAACACAAACATACACTGACCAGAAGTACCACATGCTCCACACTCTCAGTCGGAAGGCCCATTTGTAGCTGTGGGGTCACAAGCACACACACACACACACACACACACACACACACACACATGTATATACACACACACACAAGGACTGACCAGAAGTACCACATGTTCCACACTCTCAGTCGGAAGGCCCATTTGTAGCTGTGGCCGCTGTGACCCTGGTCAAGACAGCACCGTGGAGAGTTGACACAGCACTTCAAGGGACTCTCGCAGCTGAACACACAACACAAATTTGCATCCATGAACACACACACAGTGACACACACACACATATATGTACATGAACGCACATACACTCACACATGGTTCGTGAAAATATAAATATTGTGCGTTTTTTAAACTTTCATATTAGATTCTCAAATCTGACCAAGCATGAGACTTCAAATCAAATCAAAATCATTTTATTATATAAGAATAATCTCGCGCAGAGAAATTATATCCAGGTGCCAGTAAAAACCGAGACATTGACATTCAGCATGCATGAATATAAAGTACATTTCTCGGATGAAACAAGTCACACAAGTAATAACCATGAGCTCAAGAGGTGCTTACTTTTCAAACACTTACAAACATGTGCGCACACAGACTGACAGAGACAGACAGACAACCACACACACACACCTGTATCTAATATAGTAATAACCTCTTATTTAGAAATTGCACGGCTACGATGCTTTACCGCTCATTACAGCTACATACATGTACATTTATACCATAAAGAGCTACATGTCATTGTCAATATTGTAAAAACAAAAACATACAATGCATACAAGTAGTACTATACAATATATGTAGGATTTGACACACATATTTTTATTTTAAAAAAAGTAATTTAAAAAGTGACAGTAAAAAAGTATAAACTTACTATTTCACTTCATGGTTTTCACCACAATATTCAGACACCACCTGAAAGAGAAAAAAAGTTAATATGTAATAAGTCACAAACAACAAATGTTACTAGTACAATACTAGTACTTCATTTCCTCTTCAACATCAAGAAAAAGGGGTCCACATTTTTTTTAACCTACAAATAGAAATTTCATATAATGTTCGTTATTTAGCTTCATTCTTTTAAATTAATAACTTTCAACCTAATCTATATATAAATTGCAGATTCAAGTGGAATACCAGGGCTCCCAGGGCTCCCCATTTGGGGGTCTATGAAGTACTAAAATTCTAAAGGACCCTGTAAAAGAATGTGCAGGGGGTCCCAGGGATGCACTAGAAAAATCCTTTCTAGCATTCACAATCGCGGCAATGCCACTGGGATCCCACCTCTATCATCATATCATATATATATATGGCATATACTATATAGGCTTTTTCTCTGGAAATGCCCCTAGCTACATCTCTGACATGCTTTCTGTCTATACTCCATCAAGGCAATTGCGGTCATCTTCAGATTCCAAAATTCTCTGTGTTCCTGGTACACGAACAAAAATGTTTGGTGAGCGCTCCTTTTCCTTTTCGGCCCCGTCAGTTTGGAACTCCTTACCACGCGAAATTCGCCATATCCAGTCCTTGCAATGTTTCAAATCAGCTCTCAAGACCTACCTATTCAAGCTACATCACAACCTTTAGGCCACATTACTTCTGGACTCTATTCTCACACACACCCTCCCCTCCCCCCTCATATTAGTTTCACTGTGTGTTGACTGCAATGTCTACGTCAGCTTTGTTGCGAGAGAGAGAGAGAGAGAGAGAGAGAGAGAGAGAGAGAGAGAGAGAGAGAGAGAGAGGAGAGAGAGAGAGAGAGAGAGAGAGAGAGAGAGAGAGAGAGAGAGAGAGAGAGAGAGAGAGAGAGAGAGAGAGAGAGAGAGAGAGAGAGAGAGAGAGAGAGAGAGAGAGAGAGAGAGAGAGAGAGAGAGTGTGTGTGTGTGTGTGTTGATCGCTTTATTCAACTGATTGTATTTGTATTGTGTTTTTGGGTGGGGTGAGTGGTGGTGATGGTAACAGTGTGTGTGTGTGAGTGCGCGTGTGTGTGCGTGCGTACGTGCGTGTCTGTGTGGGTGGGATGTGGGGGGTGTATGTGTATGCCTATTTCAGTATTTGCATGTGCGTGAGCGATTATTTGGTTTTGTTGTTGAATTATTTTATAATTTTTGTTGTTGTTAAGCACATAGAGCTCCACATTTGGTGGAGGAATGCGCTATATAAATGATTCACTATTACTATTATTATTAAATAGCCTTTAGCCTGCTATTTCCTTATCTAGAACCCTCTATGCTGTAAGTGAAGGAGTCTCTGGGACCCCTTGGTTTGCGGGATGATTGGGAGCCCTAAATACAGAAAATGGGAACCTGAAGTTAGACGAATGGTGTTAAAACAATACAATTTATTAAATGGGGCTTTGTCTGGGTTTACCTCTGTAAGGTGGAATGGACAACACAAACTCACAAAGCATGCATCCTATGGCTATGCGCCAATAGCAGTCTAAACGAAGACTAGTTTGGGCGTGGGGCAGGATAAATTTACATCCCCAATCAGAAGAAGTTTTCCTGATGAGACTACACGCGCAATGTAATTGAGCAGACCATCACATGACAAGTTTAAGAAGGTAGAATAAATCTGATTAGAAATGTTTTTTTCTTACTTTTCTTTAAACATTTGTTGTTAGTGTTAGACTCTACTGTTACTACAATAGTAGTGTCAGTGTCTACTCTAAACTCCATCTTTCAACAACTAGTCTAGAAGTAGAACTTCAACTTGGGGTTCCCAACATTGAATTTGAAACAATCTCTTTACTCTTACCTGGCAAAACAAATCCAGAAAGAAGAACACAAAAACAAACATTCGGTGGCTTATCAAATTATTTCGAATCATTGTTATCGAATTGTTGACAAACAAAATACGTCAAAGGTGCAACAATGAAGATAACAAAGACAGCGTATTTTCCTGAGTTTATAGGTTATTCTTCGCTCTTTTTGGATACTGTATTTATAACAAATTCTGCAGTCAGATGTCCTTGACCTAAACTACTCAGAAGTATCGAGAGTGCTTTCCCTTTGACTGTGTTTTGTCACTCTATTCTGCGCGTGTGCGTGTGTGTTTGGGGTGGGTGAGAGGGTGTGTGTGTGTGTGTGTGTGTGGGGGGGGGGGCGGGGGGTGGGGGTGGGGGGTGCTGGTCTCTCTCTCTCTTGGGGGGGGGGGGGGGGGTGAGAGTAGGGTGGGGGGTGCTGCTCTGCTCTGTCTCTGTCTCTCTCTCTCTCTCTCTCTCTCTCTCATGTGTAACGCTTTAGGTCTCTCTCTTATGTTAACGCTTTAGGTCTGTTTATGTTAAATGGTGTTTGTAATGATGATATTAATGGGAAGTTTACAGTTATTAGTGACACTGGCAATAGCGTCAATGATTATTTTGTTGCATCCTATGATTTGTTTGAACTAATATGTTCTAATTGTAAATTTTATACCACAGAAAAAATAGATTCAGATCACATGCCACTACAATTACATATCAATACACAGATGGAAAATGTAAAAGTTACAAAACAAGTAAGAAAAGAGTATATTGAAACATTTGTTTGGAAAAATTATGCTGCAGCTACTTTTGTTGATAACATGAATTCTGATGCAGTACATTTACTTATACAACAAGCGAAGCAGTTCATAGATGTGAATGTGAATGACGCAATCAAAATGTTTAATAATGCCGTTAAAGAAACAGCAGGTATGCATAAATGCCCCCAGACGACGAGATATATGGTTTGACATTGAATGTAGATTAGCCAGAAGTAATGTGAGAAGATTGTTGAGGGTTTTTAACAGAACACTAGACAAGTTGGATAGAATAGATTATTGTAAGACACGTAGGGAATACAAGAATATGTTAGAGAGAATATTGCATCAGTACCCTGTAAACATTCCGGCATCGTTCTTACATTGGCAACGTGATGGCAAATGATGGCAAGCGCTGGCCAGCATCAGTCCTTCAATCGGTCCTATTCTGGCATGCCGGCATCGATCCTATATGTACTTTGCCGATGCTGGCCGAATGCTGGCAAATGCCCGTGTGTGCCAGTGTTGGATTTGCCAGCATTGGGTCGATTCTGGGGATATGCTGGCAAAACTCATTGTCCTCTGATACGATGTAGGCCGAGAGAAGGACTATGTGTGTCCCTGTCTACATAATTAATAAGGTCAGGTCAGGTAAGGTCAGGCCAGGTAGTTAGGGGAAGACAGGGTAAAAAGCGCATGGGCGGGTAAGAAGCCCACCCCAATTATCTCATGAAATGAAGCAAATTTCAGTCTCATTTTGCCCATGAGACGAGCGTTAATGTCTAGCATTCGTCTCATGGGCAAATTTGACTGAAATTTTCTTTATTCCATGAGATAATTGGGGTGGGTTTCTTACCCGCCCATGCGCTTTTTACCCCGTCTCCCCCTACTGCAGATGGATTTTGTTCTCTGCCCAGGTAAAAGTAATGGACATTTTTGGCTGAAAAAAGGCTGGCGGCGAAAGGGTTAATAAGCTAAAACCTGCAACAACAATTACAACAACAAGCTAACAAACAAAACCCCGTTAAAAAAACACCCAGACTTTCCGTTGGATAGGTTTTTTTGGACTGATGACATTGCATATAAATGACACATATACTGAACCGATCTTGACGAAATTTGGCAGAATAGTCACCAGGGCCTGTATTCACGTTGAGATAGCATGAGACTTAGCATGATGCTAACTTAGAAGCTCTTCCAATGTCCTATAGGATTTAATAGGACTTTAGGAAGAGCTTCTAAGTTAGCATGATGCTAAGTCTCATGCTATCTCAACGTGAATACAGGCCCAGGGCTATAGCATTTGCGGTCGTTATGTCAACGTGTCCAATGGCCAAGCGAAAATAAACATAAACGCACTCCGTCAGGTCAGTCTTCACAACAGCCAGGAGTGCGTTCATGTGGCTTTCCACCATGATCCTTTCTCTAATTCTCTCCCACAGACGTTTTCCTTCCTAATTTTCCTCATCGGTCTATACTGCTTGTGTTCTCACTCGACGTCTTCTTACTTTCTCACGCTTACCCCCACCTCCTCCTCCTCCTCCTCACACGCTGGTTTGACTCTTTTTTCCCCTGCACGCTTGACCCGTCATACCTGTATGGGCGTGAGAAATTGCCGACACCAATACATTCAAAGACAGTTTTATCAACAGCCCCTCCCCCCCCCCTCTCTCTCTCTCCCTCACCCCCCCCTCCTCCCCCCCCCTCTCTCTCTCTCTCTCTCTCTCTCTCTCTCTCTCTCTCTCTCTCTCTCTCTCTCTCTCTCTCTCTCTCTCTCTCTCTCTCTCTCTCTCTCTCAGAAAATGAAATATATTCATTTAGTATTATAATGGTGTATAAAGTATACTGTTTTCTGTCTCTTTTTCTGCGCCGCAGGTTATAAGTACTGGTTCTGAATTGTATCCCCCTTGCCAAAAGGGATTGAGCTATAATGGCAATAAAAACATTGTTCATTGTTTCTCTCTCTCTCTTTCGCTCTCTCTCTCTCTCTCTCTCTCTCTCTCTCTCTCTCCCCTCTCTCCCCCTCTCTCTCTCTCTCCCCCCCCCCCCTCTCTCTGTCTCTCCCCCTCTCTTCTCTCTCTCTCTCTCTCTTCTCTCTCTCCCCCCCTCCCCCCTCTCTCTCTCTCTCTCTCTTCTCTCTCTCTCTCTCTCTCTGTCTCTCTCTCTCCTCTCTCTCTCTCTCTCTCTCTCTCTCTCTCTCTCTCTCTCTCTCTCTCTCTCTCTCTCTCTCTCTCTCTCTCTCTCTCTCTCTCTCTCTCTCTCTCTCCGCATTTTCTAGTTTTTTCTCTCAGTTTTATCAGAGCTGCAAGTTTTATAAGGAAAGTACTTTTGAACCAGAACAATGACCAGTGCTGCTCGCCATATGTCTGTATGCCTGTGACATTGGAAGCAAAACAAAACAAGGATGAACCCGAGCGGGTACAAAGTTCCCTCGCATACTTATCAAGGTTTGATGTCTAGACGGACAGACGGATACTTTGATGCACAAAAAACCCACCACCCCCAAAAACGATAGTTCTCGAAGCTTCACTCGGGAGCTAAAAATACAAACAAACGAAAAAAGAAAAGAAAAGAAAAAAGATTCCAATCCCCAAAACCTCATGAAAGAGACTGATGAAATGGAAATGAGCAGAGCAAATTCCATAATCTGAAAGTGTTTGTCTGGAAGTTCAGTCACTGTACACGCGAATAACTTTTTTTTATATTGCCCCTTTATTGTTAAATATCTCGATTCTCTCAACATCATGAAATAATATGCAACATTTAAGACAAACAAAAGAAACAAACAAAATAACCCCACCCAAGAAAACACCCACAAAAAACTTCACATCCACACCCACACTGAACTAATAGCTGAAATTCATGACGCAATGAAACTGATAACCTTTGAGTTTGAGGCCTATTACATTTTATTTTGTTTGTCCGCCAGAGTCTTTACCTTGAGTCACTTGGAGATAGTTTATATGGCATTACTTTTCTGGCACGCTGTCATTCGTTCCATTGAAATATTTTTCTTTGCTCTTTCTGTCCGTTTTGGTTTGCTTGTTTTATTTTATGCTTAGTTTTGTTTTGTCATAGGTTTTCTTTTTAACGTCATGGATTTTTTTCTGCCTATGATTATTCAATTTTGTGTGAGGGTAGGCCTATATTTTAATAGGCAGCAATATCAACGCCAAATTCAAAGTGGCATATATAGGACTGAAAAAAAGCTCTTTTCTCTCTCGTTTTATGACCTGTTTATTATTCAGTTTTGAATTATTCACCAGTGAAATTAACAGCTATTTATGGTGGATAATGATGAATGCCTGATGACGTATGCTGTGTTTAGCAATGAACAGCTTTTTGTAAACAGCGACAACTCGTCCGACTGGTTTTGCTTTCTGAAAGTATTTTCAAACACTGTTATTCTGTTTGTTGGTGTAGCCTATTTATCTGCTCGTTTAGTATATATACATGTAACTACTTTTCTTGCCCTCTCTCTTTCTGTCTGTCTGTCTCTTTGTGTCTGTCTGTCTGTGTTTGTCTGTGTGTCTGTCTGTATGCCTCTCTCTCTCTCTCTCTCTCTCTGTCTCTCTCTGTCTCTCTCTCTCTCTGTCTCTCTCTCTCTCTCCCCCCCTCCTCTCTCTCTCTCTCTCTCTCTCTCTCTCTTTTCTCTCTCTCTGTCTCTCTCTCTCTCTGTCTCCCCCCCCCCTCTCTCTCTCTCTCTCTCTCTCTCTCTCTCTCTCTCTCTCTCTCTCTCTCTCTCTCTCTCTCTCTCTCTCTCTCTCTCTCTCTCGTAATTTCGACAATCTCTCTTTTGAACTCTCTACACAATTCGTTTATTATCGAAGCAAATGAATGAAAAAATGGATCGACCAACCAGCAAACAAAATAACATATAGGCATAAATGAATAAATCAATGCTACTGAAGAAAGCCTGCGTGTGTGCGACATCAAACAATCATCAAAACAACTGACAATTCAGCACTTTAGCTCAATGTTCAGCCAGCACATTAAGTGTCAAAATGACCTTTCTGAGAAAATGGCACAGTTGAAAACTTCAGTCAATTGTCTTTCTAATTATGTATAAAAAAACATTCTTGTATATTTTTGTTGTTGTTGTTTTGTTGTTGTTGTTGTTGTTGTTCACTGGCTTAACGACTCCAGGGATCATCCCAACAACCAGAGCACTTGAACAGTTCAGTACAAATGCACCAGCTAGGGATGAGAACATTACGTGTGTGACCGTTTTTGATTTTTTGGGCAGCCACACTCCGTCTTCGGGGGATTTTAGACTGATGATGTTATGCTGGGAGCTTGTCATGGCTTAAGACAATCCCCGCACAACCATTCAGAGCATAACAACATTTTGATGTAGCCTTGGCGATCTAGCTTATGTCAACTGGTCTGACACAGCCTCATGCCAAGGCAAAGTTGCAGTGTTGTGAGCATCTGAAGTTAGTAACGTGACTGTCGACCATTTTGTGAAATTACAGTGTAAAGTCTAGCCTATCATAAAAAAAATGCATCAACCTGCTAATTCCAAAGCACATTTTGGAATAGTTAGAGACCATATTAAATATTACCCTTTATGGATATGAAATTTTTTTATGCTAGAGACCACGATACCCAAAGCTCAAAATTGAATTGAATTTTTTTTTAGATTTTTGACTTTGCAAACCTGTTGTGAGAAACTAGCGACTTAATGTCCTTTTCGTGGTGCTGAGTCACATACTGTGGTCATTTTAACAAGCACACTTTGTATATTTCCTGGTGATCGAAAGTGTAACGGGGCATTTATTTAAATTAATGTCTCATTGTTTGCTTTGCCATCTCTCTCTCTCTCTCTCTCTCTCTCTCTCTCTCTCTCTCTCTCTCTCTCTCTCTCTCTCTCTCTCTCTCTCTCTCTCTCTCTCTCTCTCTCTCTCTCTCTTTGGACAAGGCACATCGACCTCAAATAATATACCATCCTAGAAACATTTTGATGTGCATCTCTGGGGAGTGGTTACAAGATAGTGCGCGATCAGGCAGACCATAAAAAAACACAAATACTAGATAGTGAAAACCCAACCAGATCGACAATTGACAAGGTCAAAGGTCAAGGTCAAGAAGCTTAAAATGTGTCCCGCATCATTCCTTGATTGATGCCATGGAGAATATAATATGGTTGCACTGGTTGGGACAAATGGTTTTCTTGTAATAGCCTCAAGGTCATATGTTAAGGTCAAGGTCAAGAGGCTTCAAATGTCACTCACAGTGTTGCCTACGTCATGCTGATCAAGAAAACAGGTTATGTGGATGTACGGCAAATGGTGTTCAAACTATAGCCACTGCTAAAAGATACTAGTTCGAAAGTCAAGGTTAAGGTCATGGATGTGAACATTACTTCGCACCATACATGACCTTGACCCAGTCTACCAACCTGCCAAATTGGAAGCCTGTAACTGAAAAAATGTGAAAGATATGGCTAAAACACCAATCCCACTGCTCCAAAGCCCACGTCTTTGACTTTCACCTTGACCTTCAACGGTACCCTATATTCAGACTTACCATAAGCCAATGTAGATACATACAAAACTTGAACATCGTAAGTTCAATGACGTGAAAGATATGGCCACAAGAAGAAATTTCGGTTTCAATGTTAAATTCAAAGGTCAAGTTTATCAGGGTTATATTATTTTTTTACAGGGGGGGGGGGGGGGGGGGGGAGGACTATCTCTGCAGTGTGATACACCATCACACACAATTTGAAGCGATTCTGTTCACTGGTTCACGAGATACAGCTTGGACATGAAATATACATCACAAAGAAAAAAATCGGTTTTCAAGGTCAAACTTCAAAGTCACGGTTAGCACGGTCATGAATATCAAAAGGAACTTTCCCTTTTAAGATGCCTACCCGTATGCCAAATTTGATCAAAACCCATCCTGTAGTTTGTTAAGATCATCGATACACAGACAGACAGGCACACACACACACACACACACAGACCCGTCACATGCTCTTCACATTACCCCCGTCCCTCTGGACGGGTAGCAGCAACAACAACAACAAAAAGAACCGCGACACGCACATTAACAATGCCCCTGCTACTGAAGGTTGTTTATCAAAGGACTAACAAACAAAATAGAATACCTACGCACATGCGCTAACACGGACAAACCGTTCTTAGCTATTCTTATATATTGAGCATCCTTTCAAATAATAGTTCTGCTTTGCTTTAGTTTCGCATTTTGATCATAAGGCGATGACATCATGACCCAGTCCAGCTGGCGTCCTTCCATTATTTCCCATCCTGGCAGCTCGCGCCATGCACGCGGCAGTGCTTGTTGAGGTGGTCCTTCCGCATGAAGCTCCTGTCACACAGGCGGCAGGCGTAGGGTCGCTCCCCGGAGTGGATTCGCCGGTGCCGGGTCAGCTCCTCGTTGCGGGCAAAGCTCTTCTGGCACCCTGGCTCCTGGCACAGGTAAGGCCTCTCACCTGGAGAGTACAATATGGTGTATCATCATCACCGCTCTCTTCGTTATCCTCGTTATAATCGTCATCGTCGTCGTTGTTGTTGTCGCCAATGTCATCATTGTCGTCATCGACGTTGTCGTCGTCATCGTCATTGTCGCTATCATCGATGTCCTTTTCATTATCATCATCGTCATCAACTTCTTCTGCTTCATCATCATCATCACCATCATCAGCCTCATCATGGTCGTTGTCGTCGCAATCATCATCATCACCATCATGATGAATATGATGATGTTATCATCGACGCTCTTATTCCTCCTCCTCTTCTGACGATGACTGAGAAGAAAGGCAGGAGTAAGGTAATAAAGGAAGCAGGCAGGGGGTCTTTAAGAGGAAAAAAATCTTTATGCCCCCCCCAAAAAAATGATTGTGTGAGTATTCTACTTTTGCTGTTTACTTTTAAGATTGTCCATGGTGGGAATTGTCCAGGGGGTAAAATATCCTTGGGGGGTTAAGTCCTAGGGGGGGATTGTCCAGGGTGGGGGGAGGGGGATATCCTAGGGTGGTTAAGTCCTAGGGGGGAATAGTGCCGGGGGGGGGGGGGGGGGGGGCCTAGGGGGGAATTGTCTGGGGAGGAGTTGTCCGGGGGGACCTGATACGGATGAGCAAATGAGTTAGCACAAAAGAAACGGTGAGAGGAAAACGCCCACCAAACAC
>CM065683.1:22652360-22657360 GCA_017654935.2 Phymorhynchus buccinoides
GAGAGAGAGAGAGAGAGAGAGAGAGAGATAGAGGAGAGAGAGAGAGAGAGAGAGAGAGAGTTCAGACTTCAGACTTCAGATATGAAATGTACTTTGGCCATTGACCCATGTACAACGACATATACACAAACACACACACACAAATAACAGACAAAACAGGAACAAAACAAAATAAACACACATATAATAACCGCTAAACAAACACAAATATTAGAGAAACAATACACAATGAGAGAGAGAGAGAGAGAGAGAGAGAGAGAGAGAGAGAGAGAGAGAGAGAGAGAGAGAGAGAGAGAGAGAGAGAGAGAGAGAGAGAGAGAGGGAGATTACTTTCTTTGACACTTAAGCTGCTGTCCACTGGGAAAGCATTTTACCGCACAAAATAGCGCCACCCTATATTTTCCTGCATGGACCATACGGTGTGGATTGAGTAGAGGGCTCTGCCCCTGCTGAAGGATGGAACCCAGAACGATCTGTCCCAAATCTCTCGTTCTGATTCTACTGAACTAGTACCCAACTTTACAAAACTGAAAGTATGGAACATGGATGCTAGCATGAATATTGTATGGTTGAATGATATAAGCATTTTTAACAATGCCCGTATCAGATCTTGGACAAAGCTAGCACATAGAACACCATCATCAGCAAGGCAGCCAGATAATTAAATCAAGGGAGGCACTAGCTTACAGCACTTACCAGTGTGTGTGCGGAGATGACCTCTCAGCTGGCCCCAGTTGCCGCACGTGACTGTGCACAAATGACAGTGGAACCGCCGTGGTCGGAATCGTCTTTTGCTCCAATTCTTGCTCTGCACGTGCACGTCGTGGTTGACTCTCTCTGTGTCCCTGTGTGAAGTGTGCTGTGACAAGCGCCCTTCTCTCTCAACTGGCAGACTGTTATGGCGATTTTCCTTCCGTGGGACAGTTGTGACTGGGGATAAGAGAGAAGGATCTGAATTTGATATTTCATTCTCAGGAGTCGTGTTGGTGCGTGGAGACACCGGACATTCCTTCGTTGAAACTTTGCTGGACGATGTAGCATAGAGACAATCTTGTGCAGGCTGACATGCCATGATTTGGTCAGAAACGTTTTCTGGGCATGCCATCTGGACATTTTCAGGACTTGAATCTTCAAGACTGGCCCTGAAGTTATCGGCCCATTGTAGCGGAGAACCATCCTCACAGGTCCATCCAAGTTTGTGTTCTCCACCATCTAGTGAAAGGACTGGGCAGCAAGGAACCTTTTGCTCCTGACCGTACCCCTGGCAGCAATGTGGCTCACATTCTGAACTGTTCGTGAGCAGGAAGTTAGGAACTTTGTTCGCCAGATCTGTAACAACAGTGGGGTCTTCTTCAGTATCTGAAAGATGGGTAGTTTGATCACTTGCAGCGTATGGGATCGCAGAAGATTGCGAAGACAGCTCGGGGATTGTGGACAATGTCATCTGAGGAGTATATACAGCAGCTGGCTTTCCATTTGTTGTCTTCTCCAAGTTACACTGTCCAGGGAGGTCTGTGCACAGTTTCTCTGCAGTCCTCAAGGCTGTGTTTTGAATTGTGGCAACGGAAACACTGGCATCCGTCTGGTGTTCAAGTTTAGTGCTCTCATTTTTCAATGAAAGGTCTTGTGGTTCATCGTTTTCTCGTTCTGACGTAGTTTTAAAGCAATTGTTTAGAATCCAATCAAATGACAGAGGAGACATTTTATTCTTGTTCCACTGATTTTCGTGAGCTTTTGGGGGGAAGAGCTTTGAGTTGCAAGTAAAACAGCTGTTATCTCTGCAATGTCTGTCAACAAACGTTTCCTTTAGGTGTGAACTCTGGAAATTATAATTTGTTTGCAGCAAATGGAAATCTGACTCACAACCACTGGCAGCTGCAAGGACTGTAACTGATGGATAAGGTTTAGCAGACCTATTTTTTGTCACTGTCAGGAGCCCGTGATATCTTACGTTCAACGGGCTTACATCTGCCTGGGTGGTTTCTGTCCGAGAAGGATATGTTGCATGTTTAATAAGCGGCTGGTCGTTTTCCTCCTCACTTGTTGCGTTGTTGACTGCTGGTTTCTTTCCTTTGCCCAGTATGCTATGTGCGAGGCAGGTAGTACCAGTGGCAGGTCTGCGTTGAATTGGACTTTGCTGTGGAGTTGCCGTTGGAATGCCACAACAGGTTTTTACTTGACAGGAGATGCTGTGGTCAATGGAGGGATAACGATGACATCTGCCATGCTGCTTAGAAAGTTTATTATTGCTGTTAGAAACACCACCACACTGGGGTTGGCACTCGGCTGTGAACGAGCCACACTCACGTGCAGTGTGGGTCGCTTGAAAACATCTGGAGTTTTGGTAGGAATCATCTAAAGTTTGACCACCATCACTATAAGTAAACGGGTGATTCTTCTCACCATTTAGATTTTGTTGACAAGAAATGCTTGCGCGTTGTTCCCGGCTAAAAGCGCTGTTGTTTGTGTAGGATGATGAATCACAGCATCTAGCAGATGGACTCAAATCCAGGGCCACCGTGTTGGTGTCGTGGTTGTCATCCTGGATGATGTGCTGGTGGGCAAACATCGCTTTTTTCTGACCACGGACAGGGTCACTAACCATCACCAACGGCGAACACACTCTGGGCAAAGACATGGCAACTTCCGCAGGACTGGTCCATGATACCACACAGCAAGGTCCCTACACCATCTGCATGCAATACTGGATGATGTGTTGGTGGGCAAACATCGCTTTTTTCTGGACAAGGACAGGGTCACCCTCCACCTTCACCAACCATCACCAACGGCGAACACACTCTGGGCAAAGACGTGGCAACTTCCGCAAGGCTGGTCCATGATACCGCACAGCAAGGCCCCTAAACCATCTGCATGCAATACTGATCAGGCTGTGCAAGATAGGCCCACATGACGACCCTCCCTTCTTTCTGTCGGTTGTCCCTCTTTAATACCCTATGTTTATCGTTGCTAGTTAGATAAGAAAAGCGCGAGACACCTTAATATAGCACTTTCACCGACATGTACGATCATTTTCAATGCTAACAGTTTAGCTCTAATAACCTGCATTTATAGGGGGGGGGGGTGAGGGGGGGGGGGGGGTGGGGGGGGGGGGGGGGTCAGTTTTTTTTCGGGTGGAGTTGTTGTCGCAAGGCGGGAGGCGACAGTAGACATAATGTGAAAGACAGTAAGGGGGTGGCAGAAAAATGGCGAGGGGAAGTCGTTGCTCCATTGACCCCGTTGTGCCAATGCAAAGTATTCGCTTGAACGGGGCCGGAGAAAAGTGAAGTCAAAGTGCACGGTTTGCCGACTCCTTTTCAATTCAAGAAATGGGAACGGCAAAGCCCTGTGACGACGCGTTTTGAAATAACAACACGTTTTGAAATAATTATTTCAAAACGCGTTGAGTTTATTTCAAAACGCGTTGGTGTGTGTCGACACGTTTTGAAATAAAACCGCGATTTGAAATAAATTCACCGAAGTCTTTGTGTAGACCCATTCAGGACAAAAACCCACTGGACAAAACACTACCCATGCAGGACAAAAGCCCACTGGACAAAACACCACCCATGAAGGACAAAAACACACTGGACAAAACACTACCCACGCAGGACAAAAGCCCACTGGACAAAACACCACCCATGAAGGACAAAAATCCACTGAACAAAACACTACCCATGCAGGACAAAAGCCCACCGGACAAAACACCAAAAAGGCCCACCAGACAAAACACCACCCATGAAGGACAAAAGCCCACTGGACAGAATCTCACCCATGTAGGACAAAAACCCACCGGACAGAATACCACCCGTGTAGGACAAAAGCCCATCGGACAGAACACCATCCATTTAGGACAAAAGCCCATCGGACAGAACACCAACCATTTAGGACAAAAGCCAACCGGACAGAATACCCCTCATGTAGGACAAAAGCACACTGGATAGAATACCACATATGTAGGACAAAAGCCCATCGGGCAGAATACCACTGGATCAAATAAAGTCATTCAATTAAAGGGAATTAAACCGGTGCTTTAAATTATTTCAAAACGCGTTGATTTTATTTCAAAGCGTGGTGGTGATCTGACGACACGTTGTGAAATAAAATTGCGATTTGAAATAAATTATTTCAAAATACACCGGACAGAACACCACCCATGTAGGACAAAAGCCCACTGGATAGAATACCACATATGTAGGACAAAAGCCCATCGGACAGAATAGCACTGGATCAAATAGAGTCATTCAATTAAAGGGAATTACACCAGTGCTTTAAATTATTTCAATACGCGTTGATTTTATTTCAAAACGCGGTGGTGATCTGATCTTACGACGCGTTTTGAAATAAAACTGTGATTTGAAATAAATTATTTCAAAATGCACTCTCTCTCTTTCTCTCTCTCTGTGTCTGATCCTTTCTCTCTGTCTGTCTGTCTGTCTGTTTGTCTGTCTGTCTGCCTGGCTGGCTGGCTGGCTGGCTGGCTGGCTGGCTGGCTGGCTGGCTGGCTGGCTGGCTGGCTGGCTGGCTGGCTGGCTGGCTGGCTCTCTCCCTCTCTCTCTTTCTCTCTCTCTCTCTCTCTCTCTCTCTCTCTCTCTCTCTCTCTCTCTCTCTCTCTCTCTGTGATTCTTTCTCTCTGTCTCTGTGTTTTAAAATAACAACGCGTTTGTCTGTTGGCGGGCTGGCTGGCTGGCTCTCTCCCCCCCCCTCTCTCTCTCTCTCCTCTCTCTTTCTCTCTCTCTCTCTCTCTCTTCTCTCTCTCTCTCTCTCTCTCTCTCTCTCTCTCTCTCTCTCTCTCTCTCTCTCTCTCTCTCTCTCTCTCTCTCTCTGATGGTTTTCTCTCTGTCTCTGTGTTTGAAATAACAACGCGTTTTGAAATAATTATTTCAAAACGCGTTGAGTTTATTTCAAAACGCGTTGGTGTGTGTCGACACGTTTTGAAATAAAACCGCGATTTGAAATAAATTCACCGAAGTCTTTGCGTAGACCCATTCAGGACAAAAACC
>CM065683.1:22664860-22667360 GCA_017654935.2 Phymorhynchus buccinoides
AAGGATTCTGCATTTGTTGCGGGCTTTTGTTGTTGTGGTCCTTTGCCCCAAAGGATTCTGCATTTGTTGCGGCTTTTGTTGTTGTGGTCCTTTGCCCCAGTTTTACACTGGGCAAAGGATTCTGCATTTGTTGCGGGCTTTTGTTGTTGTGGTCCTTTGCCCCAAAGGATTCTGCATTTGTTGCGGCTTTTGTTGTTGTGGTCCTTTGCCCCAGTTTTCAAGCCGCCAGAGAATGAGGACACACCCAACAACTGTCCACCATCCAGTGCCGAACGGACTACAGAAGATGCTCATTTTCCCCGCCTCGGACGAACAAAGACTGGAACAAGTTGCGGCCAGAGGAGGCGGTGTCTGCCGCTACACTCAGCTCGTTCCAGTCTACTGTTTAGCCATTGTAAATACCCTCTTTAAAAAAAAAAAAAAAAAAGCCCATTTAGTTTAGGGGTTCCAGTTCCTGTCGATTCAGCATCATGCCGAGCTTCCGCTGAACGGGTCTTGGCTGGCTGGGTCACAGTAGATTAGTGTTTTTTAAAAAATTTGTTTTTGTTCTGTATGCGACCTTCGGACCTCGACCAAACAGTATCAAAAAATCAAATTGTTGATTGTGGATACTAAATGGAAGAAGGATTCGGGGGTGAGGTGGGGGGTGGGGTGGGGGATGGGGGGGGTAGTAGGGAGCATGGAGGGGGAGGAAGGTGGAGAGGGAGAGCGGTGTGTGTGTGTGTGTTGGGGGGGGGGGGGGGTAAGTGTTGCCGAGTGTTGAGGGAGGAGAAGGAGAGAGACAGAAAGAGACGGATAGACAGAGACAGAGAGAGAGAGACAGAGAGAGAAACCAAGACAACATGACAAAGGAACAGCTAGAGCGTATGAGCCATTGATAAACATCTTCCCTTCAAAGTCTTCCACGGACACGCAAGCAAGAACTTCACACTTCAATGCATTAATATTCGTGCGGGTGTTTGTATTTAAATATCCACAGATCACCGCAAGAAAGGGGTGGACACACTTCCTAGACAACTATCAGACAGCGGTGCCAGAACTCGGGACGTCTCTGTATTTGACAAGGCGTTCAATGCTGCACTTGGTCATCTCCAAATATGGAAAGTGACGCCATTCGCGTGACAATGTCGGTTTTCAGCGAAACTTTAGAATGCGTAGGGGAAGACGGGGCAAAAAGCGCATGGGCGGGTAAGAAGCCCACCCCAATTATCTCATGAAATAAAGAACATTTCAGTCACATTTGCCCATGAGACGAATGCTAGACATTAACGCTCGTCTCATGGGCAAAATGAGACTGAAATTTGCTTCATTTCATGAGATAATTGGGGTGGGCTTCTTACCCGCCCATGCGCTTTTTACCTCGTCTTCCCCTATGTCTTAACCATTCAATCTGAAATTAAGCTGACTCTAGCCCTAACCCTATCCCTAACCAAAACCTTAAGCCATCATATACACAAAAAATAAAATATTACTAAAAATTGAGTGTTCCATATTTGGAGATGACCAAGTCTGGAGTCTTGAACGCCTAGTCTGTATTTGCATTTCGACACGGCAAGGTAGAGCCTTCTGCTCACCATATAAAAGAAGACAACTTTTCCCTGATCGCTTCTCGGCCTTTTGGCTAAGACAGTGATTCAGGAACATAAATTTTTGTTTATATCCTGGTTGGTTTGTTCAGCCCGTCGTACATGGCGAAAGCCGATACGCGACGTTAAACTGAACTTCCATCCCCCCAGAGTAGTTTAATTATTGTTAAAAATTCGGGACTTTCCTGGTGTTGCACTGCCTCCGGGCATTGCCTCCAGGATCAACAATACTACTGACGGCCACGATCGTTCCCACCATCTTTATATCTACTAATGTTCCATATGTGTCTGTTCCAGACCAGAGGACGTTAAGCAGAATTCCATTCCAGAGTAGTTTAGCTATAACCCTATCTTGATTTTTTTTTAATAAATCGGGACTTTCTTGGTATTGCAGTACCTCCATGATCGTCTCACCATCTTTATAATGTACCATATGTGCCTGTTCCAGGCCGGAGGACGTTAAACGACCTTTCATTCATCCAGAGAAGTCACCAAATCAACAACCCCCCTACCAGCAATTTGCACATCAGCAAAGATGGTCCCAAGAGGCCACTTACCAGTGGGGACACAGCCAAAGAGCAGCCTGCGGATAGGGACAATTCTGAGGGACACAGGTCTGATGGGAACGCTTCTCGGGGACAACAAGACAATAGGGCTACAGGTGAGGGTAATAGGGTCTTTTGTAAGAAATTTCAAACATAGGAGAATGCATGGGAGAGAAGCTTCCGTGAACAATGGAGAAAAGGGTTTATGAATTTAAATGGATTTTTCTCTATTTTTTTCAACCACAAAAATGTGCTTACAAATCCATGCTTGAAACGATAAACAATTACTTCTCGGCAGAGAAGCACTTTCCCTCCTCCCCATTGTTCTTAGACTTTTGCACCCTGCTTAGTAAGCGTAAAGTTTATAAT
>CM065683.1:22672360-22679860 GCA_017654935.2 Phymorhynchus buccinoides
CAGGCGACTGCTGCATTCGTGCGGGCTGCTGGCATCTCCATCTGATGTGATCGACGACGAAGAAGAAGAAGTAATGGGTCAGTCCACTGGGAATTTGTTACCCGCCGCGAGGTGAAACCTGGTTAATGTTTTCAGGGGAGAAAGTTATTGTCTGTTTGTTCCTGGCTGGTCGGCTGACTATTTTACCCGTCTGTCTGTCTATCCATGCACATAATAGGGTGAAGATGGGGTAAAAAGCCTATGGGCGGGTAAGAAGCCCATGCCAATTATCTCATGAAATGAAGCAAATTTCAGTCACATTTTGCCCATGAGACGAGTGTTAATGTTTAGCATTCGTCTCATGGGCAAAATTTGACTGAAATTTTCTTTATTTCATGAGATAATTGGCATGGGCTTCTTACCCGCCCATGGGCTTTTTACCCCGTATTACCCTATGTTAACACAATAGCGTTTGAATGGAGGGTTCGACCTGCATGGGACCCTCAGATTTTGCATGCGGGTAGGTAGGGGAAGACGGGGTAAAAAGCGCATGGGCGGGTAAGAAGCCCACCCCAATTATCTCATGAAATAAAGAAAATTTCAGTCAAATTTGCCCATGAGACGAATGCTAGACATTAACGCTCGTCTCATGGGCAAAATGAGACTGAAATTTGCTTCATTTCATGAGATAATTGGGGTGGGCTTCTTACCCGCCCATGCGCTTTTTTACCCCGTCTTCCCCTAGTTAGGGTTCCTGGTCCAGGTTTGAAAATTAAGGTCGTTGGTCAATGGTCAAGGTCACTGGAGTCGAGAATACAGCCGCGTGGCTGGTTGGTCGAGCGTTTCACGCTCTAGTTCTCTACTCTGTTTAAACCATTTTTTAACCCTGTGTTATTGAAGCGAACATACATCAACATTGACTCCTTTTTGAGGCATACCATCCTGAATTTGTTCTCTCTCCCTCCCTAGCTCTCCCACTCTGCCGTGTGTGTGTGTGTGTGTGTGTGTGTCAGGCATCAGAATAGTCTGATGTCCAATCCTCTGAAAACGGGCCGCGGTAAAAGGGCCATCAAGGCCCTAGACTGAACAGGAACAACATTGAAATAAATTCCCAGCACCACCAAAAAGGCTTCATATAGTGAAAAATCACTTCAGAATGCTATTCAACAGAAAAGATAACACTAAATAAAAAGACAACTCCTCTTACAAGAGAAGCCAATCCTCTGTCAGAAATTCTTAATCCTCTGAAATTAGCAGATCATCTGACAATTCTGATGCCTGGTGTGTGTGTGTGTGTGTGTGTGTGTGTGTGTGTGTGTGTGTGTGTGTGTGTGTGTCAAGTCAAGTCAAAATTTTATTTCCAGATGGGAACATTGTATAAGCAAAAACATGCTTTTTTTCAACAAGCCATCCATAAAAAAATGATGTAAAGAAAAAATAAAGAACTAAACATTCCAAAGTAGCGAACAAGAAAAGGAAAATATACAAGTAAACAATTAATTAAAGAAACAAGCAAATATTCCACACACAAAAAAAAACAGGTTTGAAAAATGTGTGTGTGTGTGTGTGTGTGTGTGTGTGTGTGTCAAAGTCAAAGTCAAATTTTTTATTTTCAGATGGAACATTGAATAAGCAATAATGGTTTGCTTTTTTACATCAAGCCATCTATAACACAACAGTTAAAGAAGGAAATAAACATGAGAACACCCCCACCACCGCCACCCACACACACACACACACACACACACACAAACCAAACCAAAGCAAACAACAACAAAGACATTAATAAGTTCATGCACGCACCCCCCCCCCCCCCGAGTACTGTATGTGTCCCCGTCTCTATCTCTCCCCCCGGCGTCTGTGCGTCTCCGTCATTCTTGTGTCCCCGTCTCAATGTCTCCCTGTCTCTATCTCTCCCCGTCTCTCTTCTCTCTCTCCCCGTCTCTGTGTGTGTGTGTTTGTGTGTGTGTCCCCGTCTCTGTGTGTCCCCGTTTCTGTATGAATGCGCGTCCATGTGTGTGTTATCATAGCACTCATCTGACCATTGACCGTGACACGGGCCCCATGACCTCCAAGGCGTTCTACAGGCTGTTGTCGCAGTACAAGTTCGCCCTGGCCATTGAGAACGCCGTGTGTCCAGGCTATGTCACCGAGAAGTTCTGGAGGCCTCTGCAACTAGGAGTGGTGCCCATTGCCTTTGGAGCTCCGGACATCAAGGTCAAGCTGGTCCAGCGCCGGCGACTGATGTGTCCCCGTCTCTATATGTCCCCCCGGCGTCTGTGCGTCTCCGTCATGATTGTGTCCCCGTCTCAATGTGTCCCTGTCCCTATGCATCCCCGTTTCTGCATTATCCCCGTCTCTGTATTATCCCCGTCTCTGTGTGTCCCTTTTTCTGTATTATCCCCGTCTCTGTGTGTCTCCGTTTCTGCCACGGTATTATCCCCGTCTCTGCGTGTCTCCGTCTCTGGGTGTCCCTGACTCTATATGTCCCCGTCTCTCTGTGTCTCCATCTCTATGTGTCCTTGACTCTATATGTCCCCATCTCTCTGTGTCTCCGTCTCTATGTGTCCCTGACTCTATAAGTCCCCGTTTCTATGTGTCCCTGACTCTATATGTTCCCATTTCTATGTGTCCCTGACTCTATATGTCCCCGTCTCTGTGTGTCTCCGTCTCTATGTATCCCTGACTCTATATGTCCCCGTCTCTCTGTGTCTCCGTCTTTATGTGTCCTTGACTCTATATGTCCCCGTCCCTCTGTGTCTCCGTCTCTATGTGTCCTTGACTCTATGTGTCCCCGTCTCTATGTGTCCCTGACTCTATTGATTATGTCCCCGTTTCTCTGTGTCTCCGTCTCTATGTGTCCCTGACTCTATATGTCCCCATCTCTCTGTGTTTCCGTCTCTATGTGTCCTTGACTCTATATGTCCCCGTCTCTCTGTGTCTCCGTCTCTATGTGTCCCTGACTCTATTGATTATGTCCCCGTTTCTCTGTGTCTCCGTCTCTATGTGTCCCTGACTCTATATGTCCCCGTCCCTCTGTGTCTCCGTCTCTATGTGTCCCTGATTCTATTGATTATGTCCCCGTTTCTCTGTGTCTCCGTCTCTATGTGTTCCTGACTCTATATGTCCCCGTCTCTGTGTGTCTCCGTCTCTATGTGTCCCTGACTCTATAGGCCTATGTCCCCGTTTTTATGTGTCCCTGACTCTATTTGTCCCCGTCTCTGAGTGTCTCCGTCTCCATGTGTCCCCGTCTCCGTAGATTATGTCCCCCACTGATTAGGGTAAAGGTTAGGGGTTAAGACTAGTGTTTGGGTTAGGGGTAGGTAGGGAATAGGGTTAGGATAAACAAAGACACGGAGACGGGGAGATATGTATAAAGACTGGGACATATTATGGAGATGGGGACACATAGAGACGGGGGACATTATAGTGACAGACACACATAGAGACAGGGACACATGCTAGAGATGAAATTGGGGGCACATACAGACGGGGACACATGCTAGAGATGAAATTGGGGACACATAGAGATACGGGGACACATGCTAGAGATGAAATTGGGGACACATAGAGATACGGGGACACATGCTAGAGATGAAATTGGGGACACATAGAGATACTGGGACACATGCTAGAGATGAAATTGGGGACACATAGAGATACGGGGACACATGTTAGAGATGAAATTGGGGGCACATACAGACGGGGACACATGCTAGAGATGAAATTGGGGGCACATACAGACGGGGACACAATGCTACATAGCCCTCCTTTCTTTGTAGATATAGTGCCCAAAGACAAACTTGTGCTAAGGTGACAACCACTTACGTACAATAAATAGGCCGTAGGCCTAATAAGTGTCCGTAACTATTGGCCAGTATGTTGTGTCAGAACATGACTTTGTTCCAGATAGCCAGAGGACCCAGCTGCTATGCTGGAGGGCTGGGCCAAAATATGGTTTTAGTGGAGGGCGCATTCGCCAAAATATCCAGTTGTTTTGTTGTGTCTCTTGTAAATAAAATAACGTCACTTTACACTTCTGTGCTTGCTTGTTTGATTTAAATATATATATTTCCGATCAGCATTAAGAGGGGAATGCAGTGGGATACATTTTAAAGGGCCAATAAGAAAGTGAGAGTGAGAGCCAAGCAGCCTACAGTATCAAAACCATTGGAGTTAGACCCACACCGTTGGTGTTAGACACTATAACCTTATTATATTTGTGATCAGTATATTACCGGGGGAATGCGGTGGAGGACATTTTGAAGGGCAAATAGCAGACTTATAAACAAGTGCACATAGTTTGAAAACTATTGGCATTAGACCACTAAAACTATTATGCATTCGTATAAGAGACAAACCAAATGAAAAACTTATGCGTTCTTCTTCTGTTTCCCAGGATTTCCTGCCGTCAGAAAACAGCGCTCTCCTTGTTGAAGATTTCGGCTCGGTACAAAAACTGGCCCAGGCCATCCGTCATTACGACAGCGACGACACCGCGTACAGCACACTGCTGCGATACAAACACACCGGCGTGACCAACACCGCTTTGTTAAACCACTTGAAACACCGGCGCCACCACCACCAGTACCGGTCCATGATGCTGATGGATTATTACTGCATGCTATGCGACAAGCTTCATCAAGCTATCAACGCTCGCCATAACGGAAAACCCATTCCGCGCGCCGTGGCGACGAAAGATCACTACGGATGTCCCAAGCCGAAGAATTTTGACGATGATGGGAAATATGCAGAGGGTACTGCTAGGGATAATATGTGGAGCGTGGCGTGGGAAATGTCCAAAGTGACGGCCTGCGTGGTGCGAGAGTTGGTGGCGAACAACATGCGACTGCCCAAAAAATTGTTTGACGACTGGGTCAGGGAGAGGCAGAGCGTAGGACTGGAGCCAGGGTGTTTGAAGTACTTCTAGTGTTGTTGGGGCTAGTTTTTATTGTTCACTAGCAAACCTACTCCCTACGCTTCGCGCAAGCGCACGCACGCATGCATACACACACACACACACACACACACACACACACACACACACACACACACCGTACACTATCTCTCTCTCTCTCTCTCTCTTTCATTCCGCCAAGTTTATAGTCCAAGGGAAGTAAGCCAGTCCAGCCCGTCACTCCTTATTAGAATTACTCCCCTTTGACACACATCCTCTTTACTTTTCCTACATCAGTTTAGCCCTCAAGATAATGTTATCACTGTTCCACGGTGTTTGCGTAATTCCCTGAACAACGCACAGAACCCACATGGATTTTATATGTTGTCCCCCCCGTGGGGATACCGGGGGGTCTTTCGTACAAATAGTTCCCCCACCTTCTGGAAGTTCTGTGCTTGTAGCTTCCTCTAATCCATCACTCTCTTTGACTCAGCCTTTTCCCCTTTGCTTACTGTCATCTGCTATCTTTCTATCTCACTGGTCCATTCTCCTGCCTTTTTTTCTGCAAATTCTTATAAAGATCTCTTCAGCTGAAGTCGGACATGCTGGGCCTAACTATTTTTTAGATAGGTGCATAACGGCAGCATGACGCGTCTACGCTCATATGACAGGAAACTGTCTGAGCGAACGAAGAAGAAGAAGATATATGTTGTAATAGAATTTGTTGGCTGTTTATTTTGCCTTTTTCATAATTTTTTTGTGCTTTATGTTACGCTCAGGATATTTGAAAACTTTTGACTGTTTGGTGAGCAAGCATGTTTGAAGTTGGCCTATAATTTATAATGTTGCTGCCTCTATTTTTCATAATTTGTTATTGCTTTTTATTGCTGTCTGTTGGGTTTTTTTCTTGAATGGGGCACATCTTTAGTATTTTAATGCATTTGGAAGTCATAACTCACAGTGGCTGAGAAAGCGCGTGCGTGCGTGTATCATGTGTGTGTGTGTGTGTGTGTGTGTGTGTGTGTGTGTGTGTGTGTGTGTGTGTGTGTGTGTGTGTGTGTGTGTGTGTGTGTGTGTGTGTGTGTGTGTGTGTGTGTGTGATGTGTGTGTGTGTGTGTGTGTGTGTGTGTGTGTGTGTGTGTGTGTGTGTGTGTGTGTGTGTGTGTGTGATGTGTGTGTGTGTATGTGCCACTGTGAGTGAAGCCATTGTAATCATTGTGAATATTCCCGTGTGGATACCGGGGGTCTTTTGTGAAAATAGTTCCCCCACCTTCTTGAAGTTCTGTACTTGTAACTTCCTCTAATATGCCACTCTCTTTGACTCTGCCTTTCCCCTTTGCTTTCTGTAAGCTACTATCTTTCTGACGTATTGGCCCATTCTCCTGCCTTTTTTCAAAAACAGATCTTCCAAATAGTTTTTCTCCTTTGAGCTCCTCCGAAATCGGATTGTGTAGGCTGTACGCAGCGGGGAGACTAGTGAAAACTGAAAACCGGACACATACGTACCTTACCCATTATGGCCATAAGGCCTGGGAACGCAGAAGGAAAAAAAAGAAGAAGGTGAAGGTGGTGAGATTCAGCTGACACTAATGAGCGACTTAGTGGAATTTTGTTTCCCCGCCAGGGGGCATAACGCTCGAGAGGGGCTTATCACGCTATATTCTTAGTTGGGCGTAGTGAGAGAGAGGGTTGGACTCCTCCCTATCTCTCTCTCTCTCTTTATCCCCAACTAAGAATATACAGAGGATTAGCCCCACTCGAACGCTATGCCCCCTGGCGGGAAAAAAATCCCACTAAGTCGCTCATTGGTGTATGCCATTTCTAATGCCCATCACTGAAGTGCTCCACTACTGGTGTCAACAATGTTTCCAAGCACCATACATCTGGAACAATCTCCCTTTCTCTCTCCATCTCTCAAAACTGGACGCATCTTTTCAGAAAATATCTCTGTTAATTTCTGTTTGTCTATCCACCGTCAGTCCACCCTGTAAATATTTTATATTTAAAAAAGAAGATATAATTCGTGTTTTGTGTAGGTGTTTTAAAAGTGAGTTGTGTGAGTGCGATAATGCTGCTTTTTTGATGATTTTTTTTCCAAAATAAATTTGAGTACATGTATTTTGAATATCTTTTGTGTGCGTGAGGTAAACCTACTTTTTTTAACTTTTTTTTCTCTCATGCAAAGCGCGGTGAGTCCTGCTGTGTCAGGAGAATAGCGCTATAATAGATTTATTTATTTATTTATTATTATTATTATTATTATTATTATTATTATTAATTAGGTGTGTGCCATTACCGAAACATGTATTTTTATAACTGTTCGGTGTCTATTATGGATAACTAGCAATCGCCCCGTGGCAGTTAATTCCCGTGGCAGTTTGAACCCCATGGCAGTATTGAACAATACTGGAGGCAATGCCCGGAGGCAGTGCGAAAGCAGTAAAGTCCCGATTTTTTAATAATACAGATACGTGTAGTGTCATCCCCTTGCAATCTCCACTGCCCCCCCCCCTCCCACCATCCCTCCTCCGGGTCATAGCAAGCGTGACAGCAAATTGGAGGCGATTCGGTTAAGAAACGGCGGAGTTATTCGTGAGAGGGTGAAGCGGCGTCTAGCGCGCGCG
>CM065683.1:22684860-22744860 GCA_017654935.2 Phymorhynchus buccinoides
AAAATAATAGCTTTTTTTACATGAGCTATATAAGAAAAAGTTGATCAAGGTTACCGTATGAAGGTTTGGATGAATCAAACAGGTCAGGTCAGGTCAGGTCAGGGACTGGAACAAACTGGTTGAGGTAGCTGTAGCAGCTCCTAAGTCTTCTTTTTCGTGTGTAAAATAGCTTAGTTGTTCTTGTCAGACGTGGCATCACGTTGGGGATCCACAGGGAGACCTAACTGGCTGGGTAACGAAACTAGCTTAGGGTTTTTGTCTGACCTGGAATCGCGACGAGTAATAGTGCCAATGAATCAGAGTGTTGATTGTGGGCACTCAACTGGAAGAAGAACACACACACACACACACACAGTCTTGCTCTTAGCCCTACACACACACACACACTGTCCTGCCTTGCCTTTTCCATCGGTCCGAGACATGGCACAGACGGTGCCTCAATCTGTGGTGAGCTTGTCTCAGCTTCATCCAGCAAAGGATCTTGACTTACTCTCCTTTGGAAAGGATAGGCGAGCAAAAATCTGTTGCTAACAATCCCCACCACTCCCCACATTCTCTGTTCACCCATCAGTCTTTGTCTGTTGAAACTGAAAAACGTTTCTTGAAGTTTTCAAATGTGTAATTTTCTCAGAATGGATGAGCAAACCGTAGACGAGTATCGGCATAGTTTTGACCAAAAGCAAAACGTAATCAACAGGCGAAAATATAAACAAATTATGTCAAGTGCATACTTAATATATATGGGTCACATATATAAGTTTGGGCTCTTTTTTCCATTAAATTTGGTTTTAAATAAAGATTTAATAAGCAAATAAATCCTTAAAATGTTGATGTGTTTTCAATACTACTAGGAATAGGATATAGAAATAAAAAGAGGTAAACATGTATGCACTTGACATAAATTGTTTATATTTTAGCCTGTTGATGACTTTTTGCTTTTGGTCAAAACTGTGCCGATCTCGTCTATGGTTTGCTCATGCACCATCACAGTCATATTATTGATTCATACTATGTGTATTAATCAATGCTCATTTTTCTTCTCATTTAATAATAATAATAAAAACCTCATGAAGTTGACTTTACATCTATCTACCTCCTAAGTATTTTTTAAATAGTACCTGCCAGATTCTTATTATGTAATAACATTCAACAATCAATGACTTTGCATTCTAAATAGTTTCACCGTACCACCTTTCTCCGTTTTGTTTCAGAACAAATTTGTGATGGCCGTGGGAGCTACATTGTTTCTAGGCAGCCTGGGTTACATCGCCTACATGAATTTGAATGATGACACAAGGAAGAAGACTTATGTGACAATCGATGAAGATGGAGGCCTGTCTTCTCGGCCTCGTGTGTCCAGATGGGAGTGAGCTTGATCTCGGAACAGACAGAAAGGGACCTTTCATGCTCTCAGCGTAAAATCTGTGTCCGTGCCAAGAATATGCAATGTTGCGCCATGACTTTCAGTTTCACCAAGTCACCGACTTGTTATGTTACTCAGGGGCAATGCACTGCCGCTGATCATCAGTTAGCATGTCTTGATAACAATCAGAATCACAGGATCGAGTCACTAACAGAGTATAATAATAATAATAATGGGCATTTCTAGCGCTTAATCTTAAATAAGCCCTAAGCGCTTGCAGTAATAAATAAGTTATGAATAAAAAAATAAAAACATCAATAGAAACAAATGAACGTAAAAAATATGTTAAACACAAGCACACACACAACACACACACACACACGCACACTATAAATGCACACACACACACAAACGTGCGCGTGCACCCATGGATGCACGCACGCACACAAGCACACGTGCATGGAAGGGACACAGTACTTTGAAAGGAAATGAAGCAGACTATGATTTGAAGAGAGTAGTTTTGAGAGAAGACAAATGAAGAAAGGGAGTTGGCAGAACGGAGAGGTAAAGGGAGTCTATTCCAAGTGTAAGGAGCCTGAAAAGAGAAAACGTTCGCCAAGGGTTCTGGTGCGGCAACGAGGGATCTGGAGGAGAGAAGTGTCAGAGGAAGAGCGTAACTGTCTTAGAGGTGTGTAAAGTTTTAGAAGATCAACTAGATAAGGAGGTATCTTCCAAGATGAGTGTTGTCGGTGGCCAATGATGAGACCAGGGCCATGGAGGACTAGTCATATTCCCAGTTGGCTTACAAGATAAACATTTTCTTTGGAGCTATGGAGACTAGAAGTGTTGGCCAGTGATGTCTAACAGTGTTTGCTGCTCTTATTTTCATTAACGCATTTTACGGACTACAAGGCGCACCTGATTATAAGGCGCACCCTCCAAATTTTACACAAAATTCAGATTTTGTTTCTATATTTTCTTACTATTTTATCAGTCACATTATAAGGCGCAGGGGTCTCAGTCTACGAAAAAAGTATCGCCTTATAGTCCGTAGAAATAGAATACGGTATCTATTATAATGACAGAAAGTTGAGTGACATAACCCCTCTTCTTCCACCATCTTTATAAAAATATCAGCTAAAATGTACCATGTACTTTATTTTTTCAAGTGACATACATTGTAATTGGATAGGGATGGTTTTCACGGCAAACGCTAATGCGCCAGCTGCTTTCATTTATCGGATTTTGTGAGTTGTTTGCATTCAGCGAGAGTTGTAGTGCACACACTAACGCAGATTTATCAGTCTGATAGCGGAAAGGAGCTGCTTTTCAACTTTTCAACTTTTCTTTGGTAAAGTGAAACCATTCTGATTCACTGAGTTCCAACTTATGGAGTATGACCGATCACCTAGTTTCAACTTGGAAGTTGCTTGGTCCTCTAATAAGACCACCCCTCAGATAACTTTTTTTTCACCGCACTTTCAAGGTCTTATTAGAGGGGTACCACTGTAATTGGATAGGGATGGTTTTCAAAGTGAAAGGAAGAAGTCCTATAATTTCTACTGGGCTGAAATGGGATTTTGTTTTGTTTTGTAGTAAAATGTTTTTGCTATTTGGCGAGCCTCTATAACCTTTACAAAATTCTTTATTTATGTTGGAAGTATGATATTGGTTGTGGTAGTCAAGAGGGACTGAAGCTAGCACATTTTCATTGTGTATCAATAGCAACTGCAGATAAATAAAGTATTTTAACATAATTATTGTGATTTTTTTTTTTTTTAGTACTTCTACTAGGTTTTGATTGATGTCTCGGTGAAGGTAAAGATGTGCCACCCCCCCTGCATTTCTCGGTTAATTCTATTTTTCCGTTTTTGCCTTTCTTACCATACATAAAGCTGTATTTTAGGAACATTTTCAGCTAATAACCTTTTTGGAATACTAACCCTATCCCTAAACCTAACCCTACCCCCCACTATGTACTGCAGTACACTGCGATTTGTCACAGTTGTGGTTCGTTGCGTGTTTCTGTCTTATAGGGTTAGGTTTAGGGGTAGGGTTAGGGCTAGGGTTAGTATTCCAAAAAGGTTATTAGCTAAAAATGTTCCTAAAATACAGCTTTATGTATGGTAGGAAAGACAATAACGGAAAAATAGAATTAACCGAGATAGGTAGGGGGGGTGGCACATCTTGACCTTTACCGATGTCTCAGATTCGCAAACGAAGTATGTGGACTAATGAGATGAATTGCAAAAAGAAATGTTCAGAAAAGTATGCTCGATTTACTGGTGTTGTTTCTTGAATTGATCATGATTTGAATAAAAATGTAATGTCTGCATTTTCCTCTACGCTAGGAGCAAAAGATTTGTTACACATTTTTAAGCTACACAGGTCTGTGTTAAATGAGCGGTTGTGTACGACAGAGAGAGAGAGCAAGAGAGAGAGAGATAATTTTTGCGGTGGTCAAAGCATGATGTTGAAATGTTTCAGGTCTGTGTTAAACGAGCGGTTGTGTATGACAGAGAGAGAGAGAGAGAGAACTTTTTGCGGTGGTCAAAACATGATGTTGAAATGTTTCAGGTCTGTGTTAAACGAGCAGTTGTGTACGACAGAGAGAGAGAGAGAGCAAGATGAGAGAGAGAGAGAGAGAACTTTTTGCGGTGGTCAAAGCATGTTTTAATGTTTCAGGTCTGTGTTAAATGAGTGGTTGTGTACGACACAGAGAGAGAGAGAGCAAGAGAGTGAGAATTTTTGCGGTGGTCAAAGCATGATGTTGAAATGTTTCAGGTCTGTGTTAAACGAGCAGTTGTGTATGACAGAGAGAGAGAGAGAGAGAGAGCAAGAGAGAGAGAGAGAGAGAATGAATTTTTGCGGTGGTCAAAGCATGATGTTGAAATGTTTCAGGTCTGTGTTAAACGAGCGGTTGTGTACGACAGAGAGAGAGAGATAATTTTTGCGGTGGTCAAAGCATGATGTTAAAATGTTTGATAATAAAAGATGAACAAGAATTTCATTTTGTTCCTATAAGATAAAGTGAGTGTTTTGTGCGCAAAGATTGAATTATTTTTTTTTTTTAGTGAATTATTCAAGAGGAACTACACAAATGTTGCATGCGCGCGCACGTACGCACACACATGACATACAGCAGCCATTGTTAGCAGACATCTTATCATTACTACAGTGGAACCTCCCTTTTAAGACCTTCCCACTTAAGACTTACTTCTCTGAGACATTGCCCTTCTTTGTAAGTATTAAAATGACCTCCCCAATACAACTCCCATTTAAGACCTTATTTTGGATGATTTTTAAAGGTCTTAATAGGGAGGTACTCCCCCCCCCCCCCCCCATCATGTGGATACGGGGGGGAGGGGGGGGGGTCTTGTACAAATAGTTCCCTCACCTTCTGGAAGTTCTGTGCTTGTAACTTCCTCTAATTCTGTCATTCTCTTTGACTCTGCCTTTTCCCTTTGCTTACTGTCATCTGCTATCTTTCTATCTCACTGGTCCATTCTCCTGCTGCTTTTTTTTCTATAAATTTTTACAAAGATTTCTTCAGCCGAAGTCGAACATGCTGGGCCTAACTATTTCTTTGTTAGGCGCATAACAGCAGCAGGACGCATCTACGCTCATGACAGGAAACTGTCTGAGCGAACGAACCCCTTTTCTTACTGTCATTTGCTATCTTTCTATCTCACTGGTCCATTCTCCTGCCTTTTTTCTATAAATTCTTACAAAGATTTCTTCAGCCGAAGTCGGACATGCTGGGCGGCAGGCCTATTTCTTTGTTAGGCGCATAACGGCAGCATGACGCATCTATGCTCAAAAGACAGGAAACTGTCTGAGCGAACGAAGAAGAAGATACAGATAGGGAGGTTCCACTGTAGTTGTGTGAAAAATAAAAAGATTTAGTACAAAATTTGTGAGGGAAAATCACACGAAGAAAACAGGCAAGCAATATGTACATAATTATCTGTATTTCAGAATCTCTCATTTCAAACTATCATGGTAAAATCACTCTCTTGTTATGCCACAACAGTAGGTCATCAGAACATTAAATGAGACAAAGAAGAAAAACAACAACAACCTGTATGAGCGAGATACTAGAACAAAAACACCCCCCCCCCCCCTCCAACAACAAACAGACAAACAAACCAACAAAAATCAAGATTTTTAGATTCAAATGGAAGCAGACCCACACAGACCTAGCATCAGCTAGTGTGCATTGTTTATTAATAAATAAAGAAGATAGATTACAAAACAATTTCAAACTGTACAAAAAAGATACTAACACCAGACTAGCACAAAACCTTTTTACTAATAGAGTAATAAATGCATGGAATAACCTTCCCGATGAAGCAGTTCATGCAAAGTCATTAAATTCGTTCAAAAATATCATAGACAAGTTTTTTCCAAACAAAATGTATTCAGTTAATATACAGATTTAAATGAATAAAACACAGATGCCTTAGTAGTCATCGGTGAATGAAGCCTAACCTAACAAAAATCAAAAACATATTTAGAGGGCAAAAGGCTTAACAAAATAGCCTATAGTGCCATTTATGCTATGCTATGCTAATACTGATTTCTTTGAACTTTACAATTTTTTTGTTAAAGGCTTGTCAGCCCAAAGTGTTTGCAATTGAGTGACAAGTTCTATTCTCTCTTAAATTTGGCTGAAATGGTAAGATCTACCAACTAAAATATTTGCTTCTGAACCAAGATTTTTATTTTATTTAACAATTCAGAATTAAAATGTTCTTTGCATGATTGTTGCACAGTCATCTACAAACTGACCAGTGAAAGAATATGAAAAATATAACTTCATTTTCATAGATATGTTCAAATACACACAATATTTTACCAAATGTGTAATCAGGGGGCCGTTTCACAAGGGCTAACGTTATGTTGCGCTCGCTCAAATCGGCAAAAACGGTCTAAGAAACACCCTTCGTTAGCCGATAGTTTGCGTGACGTTTCGTTCTTGCCAAACACAGAGCAAGCGGTGAACTATCCGGAACTAGTAGGGGGTGAATACATTTCTTGTTGTTGATTGGTCCATTAAAATTTGTTTAAAATAATACTTTTTTTTTTTTACCAATCAGACAAGAGCTTGTAATATTCTTCCGCAAACGTTTTCTAAAGTGTTTCTTAGACCCCTTTTGGCGTAACAGTTATGCGCACGGCAACCATCGTCTAGAGAAACTCGACCCATAATATGCAGTCCCCACCCATGAGGATCCTATGGTGTAGTAGAGTGGCACAGTGGTATCGCGTTCGCTTCGTGTCAAGTAAACCCGAGTTCGAACCTGGGTACAGGGGATTTTTTCCTCTCATTCTGCACTAGGCCTTAACGGTCTGAACGTGGAGTCTTTCGGATGAGACGATAAACCGAGGTCCCGTGTGCCCATGCACTTAGCATACGTTAAACCCAGTGGCAACGAAAAAGTTGTCATTTGGTCAAAATTTACCCCCCCCCCCCCTCATCAGTGACAAAAATCGCATGCAAAAAAAACAAAACCACCCCAAAACAATTGGGTGGCGCGCCTCTGGCTGCGACGCGCTCTCCAGGTGGGAGCAACCCAAATTTCACAGACGCCTCTGTGACTATAAAGTACCTAATAATACCTAATACCTAATAATACCTTTTCTGAAAAAAGAACAAATGAGCTATTATCCCATACAATTAAAATTACAACATTGAAAAAAGGTGTACTAAATGAAAAATAACAATAATCAAACACTGATTGTCAATTTTGACTTGTTACTTCCCTAATCAGACCTTGAGAGTGGATGATTTACTTGTTCATGTAACTATAAAAGTAAAACAGAAAACTAGTAGGGAATGAAAATGGGTATAAAAATGCAACTAATGCAATTTATGCCTTATTTTTGTTTGTTGTTATTTCCACTGCTAAATGACTTGTCCTTCAACGGCAACATTTTCTTTCATTTTCAGGAAAATTAAAATGATAGTATCGTATTTTACGGACTACAAGGCGCACCTAATTATAAGGTGCACCCCCAAATTTTACACAAAATCAACATTTTGCTGTTCTAGTTTCTTACTATATTATCAGTCACATTATAAGGCGCAGGGGTCTCAGTCTAGGAAAAAAGTATCGCCTTATAGTCTGTAAAATACGGTATATTACACACCTTTTATGTCGTGGGATATTTTATGTCGTGGGATATGACTGATAAAAAACAGGGCCTGTATTCACATTGAGATAGTATGAGACTTCATCATGCTATCTTAGAAGTCCTTCTAAAGTAGTGGGATATAATAGGACTTTAGAAGGAATTCATGGTGATAAGTCTCATACTATCTCAATGTGAATACAGGCCCTGGGTTTTTTTCTCCAATCCTACTAATACTATTATTAAAGGCTGTCCATATTAAAACTCTAGATTTCACAATAAATGCTTCATACAATACATATATCAAGAATCTATCTGGTAACATGGCACTGAATGTCTTTAAACACTGGGTCTTGTATGATAAAAGACTCCAGGGATCATCTCAACAGCCGAAGCACTTGAACACTATGGTACAAATGCATCAGCTAGGGATGACCGTTTTTTTTATTACCCCACCATGTGGGCAGCCACACTCCGTCTTCGGGGAATTTTGGAGACTGATGATGTTATGCTTGGAGCTTGTCATGGCTAAAGACAATCCCTGCATAACTATGCATAGCATAAACATTTTGATGTAGCCTTGGTGTTCTAGTCTATGTCAATTGGTCTGACATAGCCAAGGCCAGGGTAGATGATTAAAGTCAACTGATAAACATGATCTGCGTCAACAACTTCAAATTAATACAGCAACACCTCTAAAATATCTCAATCTTGACGTGTTCATGCATTAACAGGAATAGAAAATATATAATATATGTTACACTAAATTTGTGAAATCGTCATCATCACCAATACATGTACACATAAAATGACACTAAATTGTTATAGTTTTAAAACAGCCCTTAATAGTTAACCCCCCAAAAAAGTATTATAAACTATAATTTTTACGCATTGGACTGTAGAGGGGAAGTGTTGTTTTTTATTTTGATCTTCTTGTTATTTTGCTCCTTTTGCTATTTTCTGTTTTCTTGTTTGTCTAAGTTGATAAAGGCGCATTCGCCGAAATATCCAGTAGTTTTGTTTTGTCTCTTGTGAATAAAATAACGTCACTTTACACTTGTCGTGTAGTTGTTCGTTTGTTGTATTTTCCAGTGACGTTGCAGTCTGTTTCAGTTTTTTTATAAACTATAATTATGAACTTATACTTAGAAAATTCTGTAACTTAATTTGTTTACCTTTCTTAAATACAAAATGAGATGCTTACCTCCATATAATACATTTGCATCACCAATACAATACTGCAATAGATTGGTAATGCTCACATTGTACATGCTTTAATCGCAAAAAAAAAAAGCTCATGAAAGGACTAGTTCTTTTCTCGAAAAGTCAAAATCTTATGATTTTTAAACACTTTTTCCCCCCAATAAAAGTTAGAAAAACAATTGCAGTCATAATGTTAATCTAAAGGTGGTTCACATCTCTCTCTAATACTATTAGTAATAGTCTAATACTCTCTCTCTCGCTCTCTGACGCACACACACATACACTGGCACACACGCAAAGTTTTCTCTCTCTTTATCTCGCATGCTCTGAGTCTCTCTCTTGCTTTTCTTATACATATCACAGCATATCTATAACTAGATCAATTACTAGTATATTACTTACTAGTATATTACTAACAGGGATTTTGTATTTTCAATGATGTGTGTGTTTGTCATTACAGGAACTAAAAAAGGTATTGAAGCAATGTCCTCCAAATTTACCATTAGTTGGAAAATGTAACAGAGCTCTAGAGGCAAACCACAAAAATGTCTGTTGGAATCCACGTAACTTGTTGCCTGTCTGTCGTTTTCGACAATGACTGCCAGATAGCAGAGGGGACAGATACTATTCTGGCGGGCTGGACTAGAATTTGTTTATAGTGGAGATGTCTTGCCCAGGGTACATCCCCACTCTCTCTGCCAAAGGGATTTGAGGACGAGAATTGGCGTTGGAGAAGGTCCCCAAAGGCCAACCGATCCCTTTGGCTGCAGCACCCAGAGCCGGTGCACGGGCCCCCTTGTTCGAGAGTCACAGTCTTCCACAAAAGACTAAGCTGTAGCATGATATTCCAATACTGTATAATGTTATGTATAGCACAGCTCTCATTTACTATTGGCCCTTTCTACAGGCTATTGTCAACCAACAGGTCAAAAGGCATACGATTTGTATATTCTGACTTCATCAAAATTATTTAAATTTTTTACATCAGACATTGTGAACAATGTGTGTAAGTCAATTGTTGGAACCTTTTGGCAACAGGATCAGCGGTCATGATTTGGAATCTCGTTAAAAGTATAAGAAATATAAGTATTCATGCAAATTATTATGTGTAATTTTTCAAATAGTAACCAACAACACACAGCACTGTTAATATCATGCTTTACCTTTTGTCACATCCCGTGGTTGAACAACATTGATGAGCTGAGCTTAGGCAAAGATATTCTAAAAGGGTAAGATAGATTACTTAAAAGCTCGGCGAACCGGGCTGATAGAGTTATCGTTAGTGCGGACGTGTACACTATTCACAGTGGAGGCTATCCAAAAACTCGGACTGGAACTTGAACGGAGAATTCAACTGGCCTATCGATGTGTAAAATGTGTCCTGTTTAAAAGGGACATAACCAGTGTTTCTGTCCTCACTACTCATATAGGGAAAAGAGACCGGATGTTTATCCTCCCCTGTACAGTCTTTGGCTTAGGCTCTTCTAAAGTGAGCTTCATGTATATTTGGTGCAAGAAATGGGTGTTTCTTTCATTTTCTTCTTGTCCTAGGAAAAACAAATGGGCAGACAAAAACCAGCTTGTTTTTTTCAAGGACGGTAAGGTCACAATACATGTAGCTGTATTTTGCTCTTTCCCCATGGCAACACATTGATATGCTAGTAGTAATATGGCCAGGCATGGTAGTGGAGGCAAAGTGAGTTTCGAGGAAGAATATCCAACCGATTCTGAATTTCATTGGAAAGATGTCGACTCAAACTAAAATGATGAAGTTGGGCGTCAAAATGAAGAAGAAAAAGAAGTACTAGGATCACAAATCTAGAACGTGTGGCGTGAGCTAGGCCGCGCACAACTGCTAACTTCGGCGGGAAGTTGCTTGTTCAGTCATTCACATCCGGTTCCGCGAAGCGATTGCATAGGTTTTAACGCACATACTTTTTAGGCACCTGAGCGAATTTTTACCCCGGCTTTTTTTGGTTTTTGTTTTGGTCAATTTTTCACTTTCGCAGATTTTCTGCGATTCGCGGAGGTCTACCATGCCTGTATGACTTGCATATCACTGTGTTGCCATGGGGAAAGAGTGAAACATAGCAGCGTGTAAGGTGACCATTGCCATGAACAGCGACAGGCCAGTTTTCTTCAGCTGATCAAAAATTTTTCTTGGAGAAATGCATGTCTGTGTTCTCTGAACAAAGACATCCTTTTAGTTGATGTGTTGACAGTGAAACAGTATCCTGCGTGGCTACATGGTGAAGGCTTGCCAGTCCAGTTCAGTGCAGTTCCCTCTCGATGCACTTGGCGATGGTGTTCAGCTGAATGTTGCTGGTGCCTTCATAGATGGTGCCTGAACAAGAAACGCAGGTACTCATTTTCTTTGCTCAATCTTCTTCTTTTTCTGCGTTCCCAGGCCATATGGTCATGATGGGTAAGGTACGTATGTGTCTGGTTTTCAGTTTTCACTGGTCTCACCACTGCGTACAGCCAACACATTCCGATTTCAGAGGAGCTCAAAGGAGAAAATTGGGAAGATTTTTTTTGTTAAAAAGGCAGGAGAATGGGCCAATAAGTCAGAAAGATAGTAGATGACAGAAAGAAAGGGAAAAGGCTGAATCAAAGAGAGTGAAAGATTAGTGGAAGTTACAAGCACAGAACTTCCAGAAGGTGGGGGAACTATTTGTACGAAAGACCCCCGGTATCCCCATGGGGAAGTTTTGCTCAATCAAGACTTCAACTTGTATCTTCGACACAACAAACAATCAAATTTACAAATTTCAGAACACTGGACACAACTTTAAAACATATTTAAAAAAATAGTCTGCATGGACTCGGTGAAAACTTCTGCCCCCAGACAAAAATCAATGTCAGTTTATTTTCCTGAAGGAGGCTATCGACGCCTAAAGCAAGGTTAGGGGTAAATAGCATTATGGAAAAGGCTTTCATGTAACTCTTCTAACACTTCAAGGCATTGCAAGCATGGAAAACTGAAGGGCTACCAAAGGGCAAAAACACAAGACTACAGTTGATTTTAATGACAATTTCATAATTACAAAAGTGCACCTTATCGAAATGTCAAAATGTGATCCTTAGCTTGGACTTACAGCTGAAGATATGCCCACAGCTGAAGATCTACCCACAGCTGAAGATATACCCACAGCTGAAGATATACCCACAGCTGAAGATATACCCACAGCTGAAGATATACCCACAGCTGAAGATATGCCCACAGCTGAAGATATACCCACAGCTGAAGATATACCCACAGCTGAAGATATACCCACAGCTGAAGATATACCCACAGCTGAAGATATACCCACAGCTGAAGATATACCCACAGCTGAAGATATACCCACAGCTGAAGATATACCCACAGCTGAAGATATGCCCACAGCTGAAGATATGCCCACAGCTGAAGATATACCCACAGCTGAAGATCTACCCACAGCTGAAGATATACCCACAGCTGAAGATCTACCCACAGCAGCAGCAGAAGATATACCCCCACCCACAGCTGAAGATATACCCACAGCTGAAGATATACCCACAGCTGAAGATATACCCACCCAGCTGAAGATATACCCACAGCTGAAGATATACCCACAGCTGAAGATATACCCACAGCTGAAGATATACCCACAGCAGAAGATATACCCACAGAAGATATACCCACAGCAGAAGATATACCCACAGCTGAAGATATACCCACAGCTGAAGATATACCCACAGCAGAAGATATACCCACAGCTGAAGATATACCCACAGCAGAAGATATACCCACAGCAGAAGATATACCCACAGCTGAAGATATACCCACAGCAGAAGATATACCCACATACCCACAGCTGAAGATATACCCACAGCTGAAGATATACCCACAGCTGAAGATATACCCACAGCAGAAGATATACCCACAGCTGAAGATATACCCACAGCAGCAGCTGAAGATACCCACAGCTGAAGATACCCACAGCTGAAGATATACCCCAGCAGCTGAAGATCTACCCACAGCTGAAGATATACCCCCACAGCTGAAGATATACCCACAGCTGAAGATATACCCACAGCTGAAGATATACCCACAGCTGAAGATATACCCACAGCTGAAGATATACCCACAGCTGAAGATATACCCACAGCTGAAGATATACCCACAGCTGAAGATATACCCACAGCTGAAGATATACCCACAGCAGCTGAAGATATACCCACAGCTGAAGATATACCCACAGCTGAAGATATACCCACAGCTGAAGATATACCCACAGCTGAAGATATACCCACAGCTGAAGATATACCCACAGCTGAAGATATACCCAGCAGCTGAAGATATACCCACAGCTGAAGATATACCCACAGCTGAAGATATACCCACAGCTGAAGATATACCCACACCACAGCTGAAGATATACCCACAGCTGAAGATATACCCACAGCTGAAGATATACCCACAGCTGAAGATATACCCACAGCTGAAGATATACCCACAGCTGAAGATATACCCACAGCTGAAGATATACCCACAGCTGAAGAAGATATACCCACAGCTGAAGAACCCACATGAAGATACCCACAGCTGAAGATATACCCACAGCTGAAGATATACCCACAGCTGAAGATATACCCACAGCTGAAGATACCCACATGAAGATATACCCACAGCTGAAGATATACCCACAGCTGAAGATATACCCACAGCTGAAGCTGAAGAAGATATACCCACAGCTGAAGATATACCCACAGCTGAAGATATACCCACAGCTGAAGATATACCCACAGCTGAAGATATACCCACAGCTGAAGATGAAGATACCCACAGCTGAAGATATACCCACAGCTGAAGAGCAGAAGATACCCACACTGAAGACCCACAGCAGCAGAAGATATACCCACAGCTGAAGATATACCCACAGCTGAAGATATACCCACAGCTGAAGATATACCCACAGCTGAAGATCTACCCACAGCTGAAGATCTACCCACAGCTGAAGATCTACCCACAGCTGAAGAGCAGAAGATATACCCACAGCTGAAGATATACCCACAGCTGAAGATATACCCACAGCTGAAGATATACCCACCAGAAGATATACCCACAGCTGAAGATATACCCACAGCTGAAGATATACCCACAGCTGAAGATATACCCACAGCTGAAGATATACCCACAGCTGAAGATATACCCACAGCTGAAGATACCCACAGCCCACAGCTGAAGATATACCCACAGCAGAAGATATACCCACAGCTGAAGATATACCCACAGCTGAAGATATACCCCCACAGCTGAAGATATACCCACAGCTGAAGATATACCCCAGCTGAAGATATACCCACAGAAGATATACCCACAGCTGAAGATATACCCACAGCTGAAGATATACCCACAGCTGAAGATATACCCACAGCTGAAGATATACCCACAGCTGAAGAAGATGAAGATACCCACAGCTGAAGATATACCCACAGCTGAAGATATACCCACAGCTGAAGATATACCCACAGCTGAAGATATACCCACAGCTGAAGATACCCACAGCTGAAGATATACCCACAGCTGAAGATATACCCACAGCAGCAGCTGAAGATATACCCACAGCTGAAGATATACCCACAGCTGAAGAAGATGAAGATACCCACAGCTGAAGATATACCCACAGCTGAAGATATACCCACAGCTGAAGATATACCCACAGCAGAAGATATACCCACAGCTGAAGATATACCCACAGCTGAAGATATACCCACAGCGAAGATGAAGCCGAAGATCTACCCACAGCTGAAGATATACCCACAGCTGAAGATATACCCACAGCTGAAGATATACCCACAGCTGAAGATATACCCACAGCTGAAGATATACCCCACAGCTGAAGATATACCCACAGCTGAAGATATACCCACAGCTGAAGATATACCCACAGCTGAAGATATACCCACAGCTGAAGATATACCCACAGCTGAAGATGAAGATACCCACAGCTGAAGATATACCCACAGCTGAAGATATACCCACAGCTGAAGATATACCCACAGCTGAAGATATACCCACAGCTGAAGATATACCCACAGCTGAAGATATACCCACAGCTGAAGATATACCCACAGCTGAAGATATACCCACAGCTGAAGATATACCCACAGCTGAAGATATACCCACAGCAGAAGATATACCCACAGCTGAAGATATACCCACAGCTGAAGATATACCCACAGCTGAAGATATACCCACAGCTGAAGATATACCCACAGCTGAAGATATACCCACAGCTGAAGATATACCCACAGCTGAAGATCTACCCACAGCTGAAGATATACCCACAGCTGAAGATATACCCACAGCTGAAGATATACCCACAGCTGAAGATATACCCACAGCTGAAGATATACCCACAGCTGAAGATATACCCACAGCTGAAGATATACCCACAGCTGAAGATATACCCACAGCTGAAGATATACCCACAGCTGAAGATATACCCACAGCTGAAGATATACCCACAGCTGAAGATATACCCACAGCTGAAGATATACCCACAGCTGAAGATATACCCCAGCTGAAGCTACCCAGCAGAAGATATACCCACAGCTGAAGATATACCCACAGCTGAAGATATACCCACAGCTGAAGATCTACCCACAGCTGAAGATATACCCACAGCTGAAGATATACCCACAGCTGAAGATATACCCACAGCTGAAGATCTACCCACAGCTGAAGATATACCCACAGCTGAAGATATACCCACAGCTGAAGATATACCCACAGCTGAAGAAGATATACCCACAGCTGAAGATATACCCACAGCTGAAGATATACCCACAGCTGAAGATATACCCACAGCTGAAGATATACCCACAGCTGAAGATATACCCACAGCTGAAGATATACCCACAGCTGAAGATATACCCACAGCTGAAGATATACCCACAGCTGAAGATATACCCACAGCTGAAGATATACCCACAGCAGAAGATATACCCACAGCTGAAGATATACCCACAGCTGAAGATATACCCACAGCTGAAGATATACCCACAGCTGAAGATATACCCACAGCTGAAGATATACCCACAGCTGAAGATATACCCACAGCTGAAGATATACCCACAGCTGAAGATATACCCACAGCAGAAGATATACCCACAGCTGAAGATATACCCACAGCTGAAGATATACCCACAGCTGAAGATATGAAGATATACCCACAGCAGAAGATATGAAGATATACCCACAGCTGAAGATATACCCACAGCAGAAGATATGAAGATATACCCACAGCTGAAGATATACCCACAGCTGAAGATATACCCACAGCTGAAGCACAGCTGAAGATATACCCACAGCAGAAGATATACCCACAGCTGAAGATATACCCACAGCTGAAGATATACCCACAGCTGAAGATATACCCACAGCAGAAGATATACCCACAGCTGAAGATATACCCACAGCTGAAGATCTACCCACAGCTGAAGATATACCCACAGCTGAAGATATACCCACAGCTGAAGATATACCCACAGCTGAAGATACCCACAGCTGAAGATACCCCAGCTGAAGCTACCCACAGAAGATACCCACAGCTGAAGATACCCACAGCTGAAGATATACCCACATATACCCACAGCTGAAGAAGATATACCCACAGCTGAAGATCTACCCACAGCTGAAGATATACCCACAGCTGAAGATATACCCACAGCAGAAGATCTACCCACAGCTGAAGATCTACCCCACAGATATACCCACAGAAGATATACCCACAGCTGAAGATATACCCACAGCTGAAGATATACCCACAGCTGAAGATCTACCCACAGCTGAAGATATACCCACAGCTGAAGATCTACCCACAGCTGAAGATATACCCACAGCTGAAGAAGATGAAGATATACCCACAGCTGAAGATATACCCACAGCTGAAGATATACCCACAGCTGAAGATATACCCACAGCTGAAGATATACCCACAGCTGAAGATATACCCACAGCTGAAGATATACCCACAGCTGAAGATATACCCACAGCTGAAGATATACCCACAGCCACAGCTGAAGATATACCCACAGCTACCCACAGCTGAAGATATACCCACAGCTGAAGATATACCCACAGCTGAAGATATACCCACAGCTGAAGATATACCCACAGAAGATATACCCACAGCTGAAGATCTACAGCCACCCAGCTGAAGATACCCACCCATATACCAGCTACCCACAGCTGAAGATCTACCCACAGATCTACCCACTGAAGATCTACCCACAGCTGAAGATCTACCCACAGCTGAAGATATACCCACAGCTGAAGATCTACCCACAGCTGAAGATATACCCACAGCTGAAGATATACCCACAGCTGAAGATATACCCACAGCTGAAGATATACCCACAGCTGAAGATATACCCACAGCTGAAGATATACCCACAGCTGAAGATATACCCACAGCTGAAGATATACCCACAGCTGAAGATATACCCACAGCTGAAGATATACCCACAGCTGAAGATATACCCACAGCTGAAGATACCCACAGCTGAAGATATACCCACAGCTGAAGATATACCCACAGCTGAAGATATACCCACAGCTGAAGATATACCCACAGCTGAAGATATACCCACAGCCGAAGATATACCCACAGCTGAAGATATACCCACAGCTGAAGATCTACCCACAGCTGAAGATATACCCACAGCTGAAGATCTACCCACAGCTGAAGATATACCCACAGCTGAAGATCTACCCACAGCTGAACATCTACCCACAGCTGAACATCTACCCACAGCCGAAGATATACCCACAGCCGAAGATATACCCACAGCCGAAGATATACCCACAGCCGAAGATATACACACAGCCGAAGATATACCCACAGCTGAACATCTACCCACAGCTGAACATCTACCCACAGCTGAACATCTACCCACAGCTGAAGATATACCCACAGCCGAAGATATACCCACAGCCGAAGATATACCCACAGCCGAAGATATACCCACAGCTGAAGATATACCCACAGCTGAAGATCTACCCACAGCTGAACATCTACCCACAGCTGAACATCTACCCACAGCTGAAGATCTACCCACAGCTGAAGATCTACCCACAGCTGAAGATCTACCCACAGCTGAAGATCTACCCACCAATTTTACAGTCCCGGTAGTACTTCTCGATAGGGTAGTCCTTGGTAAAGCCAACACCTCCCATCCACTCGATGCATTTGGATGTGGTCAGAGTGGCAAGCTGTAACAGAGAAAAGCTGAAGTTTATTTGGGAAGCCAACTACGAGGGTACTCGTTTTGAAAGTTACTACATACACAACAGGGTATAATATAAGGGCAAAGGGCATAAGGCCAAAGCCAAAGAGGGCAGAAATGAATATGCAATGATAAAATGTTTCTTTAAGTTTAAAGCATTCTGGTCAACTTAACTATGGGAGTCGTCATCGTCGTCATAAACTGATGTAGAGCTGTTTACCCAATTTTTTTACTGTCAGCTTTCAATTTAGTAATCTGTAGCATCTATCAGTAATCCTTGGAACGCGATGAGCATGACAATTTACAGTAATTATTTATTATTTTTCCGACGATTGTGCAGTTAAATTAATTACATTAAAGAAAATAACAATTAAAACACACACACACAAAGTATAAAAAAATAACGTAAATGTTATCGGACTATGTACCATATACATACTTTTCTTTCAAAATTGGACTTCTGCACCAAGTACACAAGGGTGCCCTATTTGTGGATAAAAACATGAGAAGAGGGAGGCAAAGATTGCTGAGCACCATACATTGAATCAGATTGATGGTACACTACAAATCGAAAGTGTTCATGAGTCACCAATACAACAGATACCGTAAAATGCGGACTATAAGCCGCTACTTTTCCCCTCAACTTTGGCCCATGCGGCTTATAGACTGATGCGACTTATCTGTGGATTTTTTTCCATTCTACATTTATCAGTATGATTAAATCTGTTTTGGGACACATTCTTCAGCCTATTTTTAGCTTCTATAGACTCAAAACTGGTCTTGGTAATCAATAGATTCAAATCTCATGTTGAAAGTGTCTGAGAACATTAAATACTTATGCTCTGATAGGAGAATTTCTATATTTGTGTTGGTTTGTGCACATACAATTTTCTCTGCGGCTTATAAACTGGTGCAGCTTATATGTGAATAAATACCTAATATTGTGTCAAATTAAGGAATGCGGCTTATATACAGGTGCGTCTTATAGTCCAGTTTTTTTACACACTTTAAAACTCTTCTTCTTCTTCTTCTTCTTCTGCGTTCCCGGGCCATAAGGCCACAATGGGTACATATAGGTCCGTTTTCCAGTTTTCACTGGTGTCCTCGCTGCATTCAGCCGACACATTCTGATTTCGGAGGAGCTCAAAGGAGAAAACTATATGGAAGATTTTTTTTGGAAAAAAGGCAGGAGAATAGGACAAAAGTCAGAAAGATAGTAGATGACAGAAAGCAAAGGAAAAAGGCAGAGTCAAAGAGAGAGACAGATTAGAGGAAGCTACAAGCACAGAACTTCCAGGTGGGGGAACTATTTGTACAGAAGACCCCCCGGTATCCCCACGGGGGAAAAACCTTCAAAATCCTTATCATGGTCGAAGATACCATCTTTCAGACGCCAAAATCCTTATCATGGTCGAAGATACCATCTTTCAGACGCCAAAATCCTTATCATGGTCGAAGATAGCATCTTTCAGACGCCAAAACCCTTCTTTGAATATCAAAATCATTGTTGCTGACCTTATAATTAATTTATGAACTTTACAATTTTATTTTATTTTTCACGAAGAAAAGTGCCACAAAACAGGAAGTCATCGAATTAAACAATTGCATGTTCGACAGGGGAGCTTATTCTCATCAGTGTCAAAAGAAATGGTGGTGTACCGATCTGAATTTACCCCCCCCCTATCTGATTTTTGTTTCAATAGCTACTGCGCATGTGCAAATCAATCATCTCATTTCCTCAGGTCTCAGTAAGTCGTCTGTTCGAATTTCGACAGAGAAACTGAGAGACAGACAGAGAGAGAAAGAAAGACAAGTAGAGATAGAGACAGAAACGGAGATAGAGACAGATGGAAAGAAACACTTCAAACAGTAAAAAAGTAAGGGAGTAATCACGGTCTGAGATTTCGTGCATGCGCAGTAGCCATGAGACAAACTGAGATCAGGGGTAAACTCAGAACAGTACAGCGGCCAAAATGGTTAAAAATGGGCTCTGAGTGATTGTGTGTGGGTGCATATGCTAGTGCATGTGCAAGTGTGTTTCCGAGAGTGTGCATGTATCTATGTTTGTATGTATGTTTTAATGTAATTTAGAGATAGAAAAACAAAGAGAAAGGAATTGCGACAAATCAAATGAAATCTACTACTAATAATAATGATATAATTTTGCTACATTCCACCCACCTCAGCACAGAAAAGCTTGGCCATGGAAGCCTCCTTAACCACCGACAAGCCCGCCTCTTTACGCCGCGCTGCGTTGTACACCATCAGGCGGGCCGCTTCTATCTGGGTGGCAACGTGAGCTATCTGGTGCTGCATGCCCTGCATACAACAAACAGTCATGCTGGATTCTTCTTCTTCTGCGTTCCCAGACCATATGGCCATAATGGGTAAGGTAGTATGTATGTGTCCGGTTTTCAGTTTTCACTGGTTTCCCCGCTAGCGTACAGCCAACACATTCTGATTTCGGAGGAGCTCAAAGGAGAAAATTTATTTGGAAGATTTTTTAAATTTTGAACTCACTCGGGACTGGCCAAATTATTTCCCCTTGTTCTGTGGGGACTGGTCATTTGACTAGGTTCGTAAAATAATCACCCAAACCAAGTTATGAAGAGTTAGGCATCAATATTTTCAGAAAAGATTAGCAACACCATGCACTAAACGATCATAAAATATCAGATTCCTTACCTTCGTCGTTCGTCTCCTATTGACGAAAACAGCTAACACATAGAAAAAAGGAAAATTTCACATTCCGATCTTTGACCCCCCTCTACAACCAAAGCTGAAAATAAAGTCTGCAATGATTGGTTGATTTCAAGATAGGCAAGGTCAAAGTAAACTGAAAATAGGTTATGACTTCGCACCGGAAAGCTGGTTCCACGCCATAAATCAAAACCTCTTGAAAACTCTTATGAGCCGGATCCGGGCCATTCGTCCTTAACGGTTGAGCGAGCCATGAGCCGGATCCGGCTCATTCGTCCCGAGTGAGTTAAAGGCAGCAGAATGGGCCAATAAGTCAGAAAGATAGTAGATGACAGAAAGCAAAGGAAAAAGTCAAAGAGTGGCAGATTAGAGGAAGTTACAAACACAGAACTTTCAGAAGGTGGGGGAACTATTTTTACAAAAGATCCCCCGTTATTTCCAGGGGGAGAGACTCGTGGAGGGGGTGGGGTCGTCCAGCTCCCCGTAATGGAGGCACGAGGCATCCACCCACTGCCCCAATTGGATTGTTCAATTACGTTTCTCCCTGTGACTTCTTCTTCTTCGATCGCTCAGACAGTTTCCTGCCCCTGTGACTGATGGCAGTTATTTGAGCTAGCAATGTGAATTACTTGGTACTGCATGCCCTGTGCACAACAAACATTCTTGGATTGTTCGACTATGTTTCTCTCTCTGACTGGGAGCAGTTATTTGAGCTAGCAATGTGAATTACTTGGTACTGCATGCCCTGTGCACAACAAACATTCTTGGATTGTTCGACTATGTTTCTCCCTCTGACTGGGAGCAGTTATTTGAGCTAGCAATGTGAATTACTTGGTACTGCATGCCCTGTGCACAACAAACATTCTTGGATTGTTCGACTATGTTTCTCCCTCTGACTGGGAGCAGTTATTTGAGCTAGCAATGTGAATTACTTGGTACTGCATGCCCTGTGCACAACAAACATTCTTGGATTGTTCGACTATGTTTCTCCCTCTGACTGGGAGCAGTTATTTGAGCTAGCAATGTGAATTACTTGGTACTGCATGCCCTGTGCACAACAAACATTCTTGGATTGTTCGACTATGTTTCTCCCTCTGACTGGGAGCAGTTATTTGAGCTAGCAATGTGAATTACTTGGTACTGCATGCCCTGTGCACAACAAACATTCTTGGATTGTTCGACTGTGTTTCTCCCTTTGACTGGGAGCAGTTATTTCAGCTAGCAATGTGAATTACTTGGTACTGCATGCCCTGTGCACAACAAACATTCTTGGATTGTTCGACTGTGTTTCTCCCTTTGACTGGGAGCAGTTATTTCAGCTAGCAACGTGAGTTACTTGGTACTGCATGCCCTGTGCACAACAAACATTCTTGGATTGTTCGACTGTGTTTCTCCCTTTGACTGGGAGCAGTTATTTCAGCTAGCAACGTGAGTTACTTGGTACTGCATGCCCTGTGCACAACAAACAGTCATGCTGGAATCTTTAACTCTTTGATTTATCTAAATATACCATCTTTTTGTCCCCCTCATTCCTACGAGCAACTTTTTCCACTCAGTCTTCTTGTAACTCTCTCGTTCCTGTGAGCAGCTTTACTCGAATAACGGCTTTTCTCTCAGTGCTGTCCCACCTCTCTGTTTTCTCTGTCAATTATCATACTTATTTGCCCAAAGAGGTTTTCCAAAGTTAATAAGCCAGACCAGTGAATATCCCACGGCAATATACCTTAGATACACAATAACACAAGCATCCCTTTTTCACACTTTCACTCTCTCTGGAAATCCAGGAATTGAGAGACAGCAGCTCTATAAAGCCAGGCTCTCAGAATAGCTGCTATAGTGCAACATAAGCTGCTGGTAGGAATGAAAGAGTTCATTAAGTTTTTTTGTGTGACTGAAAGCAGTTACAGGTATCTAAGAATGAATAAACCCTTTTCACACAAACTACCATATTTTGCAGACTATGAGGCGCACCTTATTATTAGGCATACCCCCCAAATTTTAAACAAATTTAAGATCTTGTCATTACCAAAAACAAAATAAAAATGGGGAAAAAGAAAGGGAAAAATAAAATAAAATTAAAAAAATGAAGGCGGAAGTGGTGGTGGGTTGCATGATGAGTGAGCAAGATAGCAGAGAGCAGATGAATGATTGGGTGTGGTTTGAGAGTTACATATTAGTTTAAATGTAAATTTATGTTTCATGTCTTTAATTAATATTTTTATTTTGATATATCTCATTTTATTTTACACGGTGGAAGACAAGTTTCCATATGCGTTGCATAATGCCAATGGACAATAAAGAAACTTATGACTTACACTTTCCTACTATTTTGTTCGTCATAATTATTATACAGTGCATGCGTCTCAGTCTGGAGAAAAAGTATCGCCTTATAGTTAATAAAATACTGTATTTGTAAAAAGAACAACAACATATAGCTCAATTTCCATGTTGACTTAACTGAAGGAAAATTATGTTTTTGTCTGTGCCCTTCCCAGTTCATAGGATCACATCCCTTAAAACTAATCTGAAAGTGAAAGTCCCAGATTCCATGACCAAACTAACTTTGTTTTCCAATGTATAGGATTACAGTCTAGCAACGCTAGCCATTCCTCAGCCAAAATTTACCATTAAACTTACCCGGGTAGAGAAAAGATTTCGTCTGCAATATTGGGGATTCCTCTGTGGCGTGCATAAAATAGGGCATGTCCTTACCTCCCAAAATAAAGAGCATAAGGTCACTGGATACCAGACCCTCATTAGATGCCTTTCAGTGACATGGGTGTCAAATCATTGTGGTGCCAAGAGGCGACAGTGGCGATGAAAGGGTTTTAAAACCGACCTGAAAGTCCCAGATTCTACGACCGAACTGCTTTCTCTCTAGGGTGTAGGGCACCGTCCTGTCATAGCAGCCCTCTGCCAGCCCCAGCATCTGTAGAGAGAAGGAAATCCATGCAATAAAAGGCATTATTAGGTATTAGGTACTTTATAGTCACAGACACGTCTCTGTGCAATTTGGGTTGCTCTCACCTGGAAAGCGCGGCACAGCCAGAGGCGCGCCACCCAATTTAAAAAAAAAAATGTTGCATGCGATTTTTGTGTGATTGATGAGGAAGGAAGTGTGTGTGGGCGTGGGTGTGTAAATTTTGACCAAATGACAACTTTTTCGTTGCCACTGGGATTAACGTGTGCTAAGTGCATGGGCACACAGGACCTCAGTTTATCGTCTCATCCGAAAGACTCCACGTTCAGACCGTTAAGGCCTAGTGCAGAATGAGAGGAAAAATCCCCTGTACTCAGGTTCGAACTCGGGTTTACTTGACACGAGGCGAACGAGTTACTTCTGTGCCACTCTACACCTTCTTCTTGTGCACTCCCAGACCACATAATGCTAACAATGGAAAACAGCATGCTGAAGGTCCTACGCTGGGAAGTCGTGGGCGATTCCTATATGTGCAGACACACCCCCGTAATCAACAAGATAAAACAACTAAAAAAAAGCCTGCCTTCCTAAAAATGGGAATTTAGACGTGTATGTCAATGTTAATTCTTCTTCTTCGATCGCTCAGACAGTTTCCTGTGAATTATGAGCGCAGATGCGTCATGCTACCGTTATGCACTTAACAAATAGTTAGGCCCAGCAAGTCCGACTTTGGCTGGAGGAAATGTTTTTGAAAGCGTTTCGTGAAAAAAAGGCTGGAGAATGGACCAGTAAGGCAGAAAGATAGCAGATGACAGTAAGCAAAGGGAAAAGGCAGAGTCAAAGAGAGTGACAGATTAGAGGAAGTTACAAGCGCAGAACTTCCAGAAGGTGGGGGAACTATGTATACAAAAGACTGCCCGGTATCCCCACGGGGGGTGCCAATGTTAATAATCATTACAACACTACAGCAATAAAACCGTACAAAGTGCGGCTCTTGCTAAGAACTCACAGTGTGCTTTGAAATCAGCCATGGAATGGGGCACAAAGTACATCTACCCACAATCTATTTCAGTTTCTCTTTTCTGTCTGCCACCATATCCTAATCCATTCCTGTCACTGTCTTTCTTCTCCCCCACTCTTTCAGACTAATCCAAGCCAAGGGGCACATTCTGCCCTGAATCAACGGACGGACAGAGAACCCCCCTTGCCACCCTCCTCCACTCCCTTCCTTCTCTCTCTCTTCCTTTGGGTGCCTGTCTCACCTGTGCAGCTATGCCTATTCTGCCCTCATTCAGCATACTGATGGCGTACCCTTCCTTCTCTCTCTCTTCCTCTATCTCTGGGTGTCTGTCTCACCTGTGCAGCTATGCCTATTCTGCCCTCATTCAGCATACTGATGGCGTACCCTTCCTTCTCTCTCTCTTCCTCTATCTCTGGGTGCCTGTCTCACCTGTGCAGCTATGCCTATTCTGCCCTCATTCAGCATACTGATGGCGTACCCTTCCTTCTCTCTCTCTTCCTCTATCTCTGGGTGTCTGTCTCACCTGTGCAGCTATGCCTATTCTGCCCTCATTCAGCATACTGATGGCGTACCCTTCCTTCTCTCTCTCTTCCTCTATCTCTGGGTGCCTGTCTCACCTGTGCAGCTATGCCTATTCTGCCCTCATTCAGCATACTGATGGCGTACCCTTCCTTCTCTCTCTCTTCCTCTATCTCTGGGTGTCTGTCTCACCTGTGCAGCTATGCCTATTCTGCCCTCATTCAGCATACTGATGGCGTACCCTTCCTTCTCTCTCTCTTCCTCTATCTCTGGGTGTCTGTCTCACCTGTGCAGCTATGCCTATTCTGCCCTCATTCAGCATACTGATGGCGTACCCTTCCTTCTCTCTCTCTTCCTCTATCTCTGGGTGCCTGTCTCACCTGTGCAGCTATGCCTATTCTGCCCTCATTCAGCATACTGATGGCGTACCCTTCCTTCTCTCTCTCTTCCTCTATCTCTGGGTGCCTGTCTCACCTGTGCAGCTATGCCTATTCTGCCCTCATTCAGCATACTGATGGCGTACTTGTAGCCTTGCCCGAACTCTCCAAGGATGTTGCTCTCTGGGACCTGTATGTCACACAGCATTGTTTTTAACGAAATAGGGGATTTTTTTAAACACTTGTGAATATTTGTGCGTGTGTGTGTGTGTGTGTGTGTATGTGTGCTCGTGCATGTGTGTGTATGTGTATGAGTGTGTGTTTGTGTTTGTGGTGTGTGTATTTGTGTACATGTGTATGTGTGTGCGTGCCTGTGTGTGTATGCGCAGGCACACATAGTGTCTGCACATGCATGTGTGAGAATGTTGTTTATGTGTGGTACTTAATAAAAATACTTTAGTTACACAGGTACTCCATAGTTTTGCTTATCTTGGTAAATTTGATGATACAGTTTGTAGACACAGTAAAACAAGCGCGGAATCGCAATAGTTTGTGGCACGCGGTCTATTTGTATCACTCCAATCATGAGTCACCTCCCCTGGCTTTTCAATAATTTTAATCTGTAAACCAGAATGTTATCTCTGCACCACTTCGTAACTTTTTATATCTTTTGGAAAACATTTCAAACTATTTATCCTACTTATACTCATCGAAAGAAGCACCGCATACTCGTCGTGTCTGTTGTAGTGTCTGGATTACGTATGTTTATTATTTTGTACGCTTTTAAAATACATCATTTTAAAGAGCAGCTTCAATTTGACGTGAAGCCTCGATTTGAAGTGCGACAATTTTGTAGCCTCGATTTGAAGTGCGACAATTTTGGACCGACCGACCGACAAAGTGAGTTATAGGTTTGTGGCTTGAGCCACAAACAAAAACAAAAGTTATTAACCCAGAGGGGGATATGACTAAAAATTGTCTATCCACTCTTACAATACTTACTAGGTTACTTGATGCCAAGACGCTAAAATTGTTTTGACACAATACGAAAATTGTCAGCATTGTGAGGATGAATATAATACATGACAACCAAGATATGGTAAACAACTCTGATTCTGTCAAACCTCTCTTCAAACAAACACATTCTGTTTAGTCTACAATATTCTCTACATTATCGTTTAATATAAAATGTAATCTGAACCTTTTTCTTTTAACTCAGTAAACAACCTCCCATGAATACAGAGGCAGATAACTACATTTACAATAAATCACATTCTGTTTACACAAATTTAACCCTTTTAGTGCCGCTGGGGATAAATACAAAAAGGCACAAGATGCAGCACCATCACCAGCCCCAGGGGCGGATGTCCCATATGTGCCCACCCGGGTCGAGAGGACGTAAAACACCAAAATTCATTCAGCCCCAGGGGCAGATCGGGGGGTGGGGGGGTCCTAGGTTTCTGGAACCCTCCCTTTACCTCAAGATGTACCTTATACAAGGTTGAAAAGTAAGAAAATGACTCGATTTTTGCCTTAATAATCACTAAATTGCAAACTGTTTTTTGGGCTTTGCCCCCTGGGTCCCTAATAAAAGGGCGTTGCCCCGTAACCCTTTCACCGCCAATGTCGCATTTTTGCACCACACTGATTTTAAAACCCTTGTCAGTAAAAGGCGTGAAAATGGGATCTGATATCCAGTGACCTTATGTTTTTAATTTTGGGAGATAAGTAAAGGCCTTATTTGATGCATGTCATAAGGGGGATTGACAGTATTGCAGATACCAACGTTTCTTTACCTAGGTAAGTTTGACAGAACTTTTTGGTTGAAAAGTGGCTGGCGGCAAAAGGGTTAACCCGGAACCTATGCAGCTCCCTGGACGCCCCCTGGTGGAAACCCTCTCTTACAAATCATTGGGTCTGCCCCTGAGCCCTACCCTGACGCCATCAAAGTTGACTGTGCAGGTGCTGGAGGAGCGCAGGCCCAGCTTGTCCTCCTTCTTGCCGATGCTGAGCCCCCCCCCCCCCTCCCCCTTACAAATCATTGGGTCTGCCCCTGAGCCCTACCCTGACGCCATCAAAGTTGACTGTGCAGGTGCTGGAGGAGCGCAGGCCCAGCTTGTCCTCCTTCTTGCCGATGCTGAGGCCCTGCGCCCCCCCCCCCCCCCTTACAAATCATTGGGTCTGCCCCTGAGCCCTACCCTGACGCCATCAAAGTTGACTGTGCAGGTGCTGGAGGAGCGCAGGCCCAGCTTGTCCTCCTTCTTGCCGATGCTGAGGCCCTGCGCCTCCCGGTCCACCAGGAAACAGGTGATGCCTTTGTAGCCCTGAGACAACAACACCACACATTAACATACAAGCACACCTTCAACACATTGTCCCAAAATATAGGTATGACTATCAGAAAAGCTTTAACTCGTTCAAGTCATTCCGGCCATATATGTCCGGAATTAATAGATAGCTGTCAATTTTGATGCATTTGTTTCAAGGGAAGTAAATCTGTGTGCAAACCATACCTTGGTCACTTCTAAACTTGCTTTGCTTCCTTAGACCACAATTCGATGAAAATCTGTTTAACGTCCTCCGGTCTGAAACAGACACATATGGGACATTAGTAGATCTAAAGATGGTGGGAACGATCCTGGAGGCAATGCCCGGAGGCAGTGCAACTCAAGTCCCGAATTTTTAACGATACAGCTACGAGACCACAATTTTGCCTCTGACTTTGCTTTTGTAGTGGTTTGTAGTGGGGAAACCAATCGGTGTAGAGAGTTTTTCTATATAAAGTCTATATATTAAAAAAGTCTGATCTACCACTTCCCTATGTCTAAACCTGAAGTAAAAACCCGTAATCTTCTTTCATTTCTCCTTTTGTTTATGTATGTTTTGTTTGTGTGTATGGCTGGAGTGATTTGTGATTTTTTTTTAATAATTCAAAATCGTTGTGATGCGAATGAGTTAAGCATGTGGAAGAAAAGTTGGCAAGGTAAGAAAACCAAAGCAAGGATGCACGATTATTGCTTATTCACTATTACAGACCTGGATGTCAACACAAAACATTGCCACGTAAACAGTCAACTTCTTTTTTCACAGGAACTCACACACATAAGAGACTGATACTTGTTAAATGGATAATATAAATTAGATAAAATCAAGCAGTGCGAAGCGAATATGTCTTAAAAATGTATATTTTTACAGTGTTGAAAGTAATTTTTCTCCATTTCAATCTATTTCTTTTTGGTCCTCAGTTCATGTTTCTAAACAAATGCTTGCAATGGATGATTTTTCAAAGACCCTAGCATGCTGTGTGAAATCTACAAAATGGCAGATATTGAAAATCCCACAGTGTAAGCCTGATTTTATAAAAAAAAAGAAAGAGAAACATGGACGATGTTCATTCTGCTTTGAAAGAATTCTGTTTAGTTCATACTTTATCCTGCCGAAAAATATCCACACAACTCACGTCAGTGGGTTTGGCGTTGACCATGACCAGAAAGACCCCGGCATGTTCCGCATTGGAGATCCAGATCTTCTGTCCTGTGATGACGTAATCGTTGCCATCACGCACAGCCTGCGTGCGCAGGGCAAAAGCGTCTGAGCCCGCCTCTGGTTCCGACAAGCAAAATGAACCAATCTGAAGAAAATAAAGTCATCAGACTGAGATCTTTCTCTTCTTCTTCTTCTTCTTCGTTTGCTTAGACAGTTTCCTGTCATATGAGTGTAGATGCGTCATGCTGCCGTTATGCGCCTAACTAAGAAATAGGCCCAGCATGTCCGACTTCGGCTGAAGAAATCATTGTAAGAATTTATAGAAAAAAAGGCAGGAGAATGGACCAGTAAGATAGCAAGATAACAGATGACAGAAAGCAAAAGGAAAAGGCAGAGTCAAAGAGAGTGACAGATTAGAGGAAGTTACAAGCACATAACTTCCAGAAGGTGGGGGAATTATTTGTACGAAAGACCTCCTGGTATCCCCACTCGGAGATCAGACTGAGATGACATCATGATTAAAAGCCAAATACATGTTGACTGAAACTAGTATTATTCGTAGAGTATAAGCTTTGGTTATGGAAACACTGTTTGAAACAGACATGCCCAAAAAGTTATGAACATGTAATATGTATGCAGACATAATGAACATATGCTCATGGGACAAACAGAACAGATTACTTATTGTCCACTATTATTCTGTATAAACTCTCTGATTAAGAGAAGGCAACCTAAAAAACACCACAAATTCTATTTATAACAGATTAAAAAAAATATAAATAGGGGTTCTGTAAAACATTACTGAATTGTAAACGCATATAAAGAGTTTGCGCCGCATTACTAAATTGGGTAACTAAATGCATGTATAGGTTTTTGTATTACTGACATAAAAAAACTTTTTTTTTTCCAATTGCACAATGGGATTGGGAAAACAATGGATTAGAAAGAAAAATCAGTGATTCTCTAAAGAGTTGCTCATCTCTTAAAGCTTTTTTCAACAACTGAATCTTGAAAAGATATGCAGGTATTCCCAGCATTACTAAAGTAAAGCAAGCACACACACACACACACACACACACACACACACACACACACACACATATTCTTAAGTGAGTAAAAGATAGTAGAAAAAAATGTGTATACAAAAAACACACAAAAACAAACAAACAAACAATCACACCCCTTCCTTCCCCACCCTTTGAGGTCTTTTCTCCACGTTATCAACCCGAGAAACCAAACAGCTGAAACAGAACCCTCACTCTCTCTCCCCTCCTCCTCTCCCTGCTCCCTGAAGTGAGTGGTGTTTTCCATGCCTCACCATGTCTTTGCAGAGCCTGGGCAGGTAGTGGTCCTTCTGGGCGGTGGTGCCCAGGCGGGCGATGAGGGCGTTGATGAGGGTGTTCTGGATGTCGCACAGCACGCTGATGGACGGGTCCACCTTGGCCAGCTCCTCAATCACCAGCATGGACACCATGAACGACGAGTCCGTGCCCCCGTACTGACCCGGGACTTCTATGCCCATCAACTGGAAAACATAGGACAGAACAATGAGTCATTATACTGACTGGGGATTTCTGTGCCCATCAACTGGAAAATATAGGACAGAACAATGAGTCCAAGTCACTATACTGAGTGGGAATTTCTATGCCCATCAACTGGAAAATACATGACAGAACAAGGAGTCCAAGTCTCCATACTGCCCCGGGATTTCTGTGCCCATTAACTGGAAAATATAGGACAGAACGAGTCTAAGTCACTATACTGACTGGGGATTTCTGTGCCCATCAACTGGAAAATATATACGACAGAACAATGAGTCACGATACTGAGTGGGAATTCTTATGCCCATCAAAAGGAAAATATATGACAGAACAACGAATCCAAGTGACTATACTGACTGGGGATTTCTGTGCCCATCAACTGGAAAATATAGGACAGAATAGCGAGTTCAAGTCACTATACTGACTGGGGATTTCTGTGCCCATCAACTGGAAAATATATACGACAGAACAATGAGTCACGATACTGAGTGGGAATTCTTATGCTCATCAAAAGGAAAATATATGACAGAACAACGAATCCAAGTGACTATACTGACTGGGGATTTCTGTGCCCATCAACTGGAAAATATAGGACAGAATAGCGAGTTCAAGTCACTATACTGACTGGGGATTTCTGTGCCCATCAACTGGAAAATATATACGACAGAACAATGAGTCACGATACTGAGTGGGAATTCTTATGCCCATCAAAAGGAAAATATATGACAGAACAACGAATCCAAGTGACTATACTGACTGGGGATTTCTGTGCCCATCAACTGGAAAATATAGGACAGAATAGCGAGTCCAAGTCACTATACTGACTGGGGATTTCTATGCCCATCAACTGGAAAATATAAGACAAAACAAGGAGTCCAAGTCACTATACTGACTGGGGATTTCTATGCCCATCAACTGGAAAATATAGGACAGAACAAGGAGTCCAAGTCACTATACTGACTGGGGATTTCTATGCCCATCAACTGGAAAATATAGGACAGAAGAATGAGTCCAAGTGACTATACTGACTCAGGATTTCTATGCCCATCAATTGGAAAATATAGGACAGAACAACGAGTCCAAGTCACTATACTGACTGGGGATTTCTATGCCCATCAACTGGAAAATATAGGACAGAACAATGAGTCCAAGTCACTATACTGACTGGGGATTTCTATGCCCATCAACTGGAAAATAAAGGACAGAAGAACGAGTACAAGTCACTATACTGACCGGGGATTTCTATGCCCATCAACTGGAAAATAAAGGACAGAAGAACGAGTACAAGTCACTATACTGACCGGGGATTTCTATGCCCATCAACTGGAAAATAAAGGACAGAAGAACGAGTACAAGTCACTATACTGACCGGGGATTTCTATGCCCATCAACTGGAAAATAAAGGACAGAAGAACGAGTACAAGTCACTATACTGACCGGGGATTTCTATGCCCATCAACTGGAAAATAAAGGACAGAAGAACGAGTACAAGTCACTATACTGACCGGGGATTTCTATGCACATCAACTGGAAAATAAAGGACAGAAGAACGAGTACAAGTCACTATACTGACCGGGGATTTCTATGCACATCAACTGGAAAATAAAGGACAGAAGAACGAGTACAAGTCACTATACTGACCGGGGATTTCTATGCACATCAACTGGAAAATAAAGGACAGAAGAACGAGTACAAGTCACTATACTGACCGGGGATTTCTATGCCCATCAACTGGAAAATAAAGGACAGAAGAACGAGTACAAGTCACTATACTGACCGGGGATTTCTATGCCCATCAACTGGAAAATAAAGGACAGAAGAACGAGTACAAGTCACTATACTGACCGGGGATTTCTATGCCCATCAACTGGAAAATAAAGGACAGAAGAACGAGTACAAGTCACTATACTGACCGGGGATTTCTATGCACATCAACTGGAAAATAAAGGACAGAAGAACGAGTACAAGTCACTATACTGACCGGGGATTTCTATGCACATCAACTGGAAAATAAAGGACAGAAGAACGAGTACAAGTCACTATACTGACCGGGGATTTCTATGCCCATCAACTGGAAAATAAAGGACAGAAGAACGAGTACAAGTCACTATACTGACCGGGGATTTCTATGCCCATCAACTGGAAAATAAAGGACAGAAGAACGAGTACAAGTCACTATACTGACCGGGGATTTCTATGCCCATCAACTGGAAAATAAAGGACAGAAGAACGAGTACAAGTCACTATACTGACCGGGGATTTCTATGCACATCAACTGGAAAATAAAGGACAGAAGAACGAGTACAAGTCACTATACTGACCGGGGATTTCTATGCCCATCAACTGGAAAACAAAATATTGTAAGAAAAGAATGAAAGAAAGAACAAAAGCAAGCGAGCAAGCAAGAATGAAAGAAATATTAAACCCAAAAAATTCACACAGAGAAAATAGAATCAAGAGATGAGCACTTTACCCCATTGTCAAACAGAGTCTGTATAACAGAGGGCAGCATTTCACCTCGCTGGTCCATTTCCCTGACAAATGGCTCCATCTGCTCCGTCGCGATGCGAGAAACTGAAAAATGCAAGAGAACATACGTATACAAGTACCAATGATAAGCCACACACAAATCATTCCACTTTATGAAAGAAACAACAAATGAGATTGACAAGCCTTCAGTAACAAAAAGTGATGCCTCTAAAGTCCCCACAAGAGATAAGGGGAAGGCCACATCAAAGTCTGACTGTAAGTTCTTCTGTCATTATTATTTACATGTACTTCCAGTTACGTAAAAACAGACAAAAACAGTGTTATCAGAATAGTGTGTGTGTGTGTGTGTGTGTGTGCGTGTGCGTGCGTGTGCGTGTGTGTGTGTATATCGGCATGCATGTCACATGCATGTATGGTTTAGTGTATGACTATGAGTGTGTGTACTGTGTGTATACATGTGTGGTTTGGTGTGTGTGTGTGTGCTGTGCGTGTGTGTATAGCTGTAACAGTTGAAGTGTGTGTGTTTGCTTGAACAAAAAAATATTGAAATTTTCTGAAATACAATCATTAATATGTAACGAAGAGACATACAGTTGACAAAATTAAATGTTTAAGAACCTATGAATTAAAAGAAATAATTGATTTGTTCTTAACCCTTTCACCGCCAACGTCGCATTTTAGCACCACAATGATTTAACACCTATGTCACTAAAAGGCATCAAATTGGGGTCTATTATCCAAAGACCCTATTGTCTTAGTTTGGGGAAGTAAAGATAGACCTTATTTTATATGTCACAAAAGAATCCCCAATACTGCAGATGGTTTTTGTTCTCTACCCAGATAAATTTAATGGATTTTTTTGCTGAAATATGGCAGGCGGTGAAAGGGTTAAAATCGAAACAACTCTTGGAAACGAGAAGGGAAGAAAAAACATTACAAGACAGTTTAAAAAGGCACCACTAGCAATATGCTGTAACGACAAATAACCTGAATCTCTCATCATTTTCTCTTCATCAGTAAACATGTCCAGGGGAGCTGGCCTCATATGCAAATCGCTGGAGGTCATGTCAGTGTCGGCAGCTGACAGCGATTTCCAGCGCACACCCAAGGCCCTGGGAGAGGGTCTGCACAGCTTACTATTCAACCCTGGCAGGGCTTTCAGCACCCCCTAAAAACAAGAACCGCCAGATATTCTTCATTTATAAGATACAATTACACAGAAAAAAATCATTTGTAAAAATTACTATCATTAACTCATTCAAGTCGTTCATATATGTCAGGAATTAATAGATAGCTGTCAATTTGATGCATTTGCTTCAAGGGAAGTATATCTGCGTGCACACCATATCTTGGTCACTTCTAAACTCGCTTCGCTCCCTTAGACCACAATTTAGCCTCTGACTTTGCTTTTGTAGTGGTTTGTTGTGGGGAAACCAATCAGTGTAGAGAGTTTTTCTATATAATATATAAAGTCTATATATAAAAAAAGTCTGATCTACCACTTCCCTATGTCTAAATCTGAAGTAAAAACCCGTAATCTTCTTTCATTTCTCCCTTTGTTTATTTATGTTTTGTTTGTGTGTATGGCTGGAGTGATTTGTGATTTTTTAAAAATAATTCAAAATCGTTGCGATGCGAATGATTTAAAAAAGACACACAACTTTTGGAATATATGAAGCTTAGTATTTCTTGAAGCAGACTTAGTTTAGTGTCAGGTCAATGGGACATTAAATAAAAACTGTGCAACAAATCACATAAAAATGTATTGCAAGTAACATGGGAATCCATGAGCAGCAGGAACGCATCAAGATCGGCACACTTGACAAGAAATTGGGAATGAAGTTACTGTCTACATTCAAAGTGTATCAATAATGTGTGTGTGTGTGTTAAATTTGTGTGTACTACTACTAGTATGTGGATGTAATCATTTTGTACACATCTTTTGATATATTAGCAAAACAAAAGGCTAAAAGTAAAACAAATAAAAGGGCTAACAGTCCCTTCATTCATCATAAGCCCATAAATGTTGATTAAAAATCAGTTTACTTTCGCAACAGCTGTTATGGAATTATTGCATTCAGCATTAAATATTAGTTACATAGAGGAACAGAATATCAATTCAATAACCATAACCAGTTGGATGAAAACTATTATTAAGGAATCACAAAACACATCAAGTTTATAACTTTGACCACAAACGCTTCAGCAAAATTGCATGAAAACAAGTGTTCCATTTGTAATATACACCGACACTACTGACTGTCACTAGTGTGCTAATATTGTAATAATAATATCAAATTACTGCAAACCAATTTGTCTGAGATATGGTCTGAGGTCTGCCTTCCCCTCCCCACCTCCCACCCCTGCATCCCCACACCTAAAAACAGATGCCCCCCCCCCCTTTTTACATGCATGTATTGTCCCCTAAATACAAATACTCCTGTGCATGCATCATGTGGGGCCCGTGTTTCCCCGGTTGATCTGGGGGGACTAATCGGTCGTGCATGATGCATCATGTGGGGCCCGGGTGTCCCTGGCCAGACTGGGGACATTTAACGGTCGGGCATGACCTTTAACTTGTCTTTCCCTCTATCACACCCCCCCCCCCCCATCCCCCCCCCCAAATCAAATCTTCACATATCTAACTTTTTTTCGGTTTTAAATCTCATTAATGACATTAGGCCTCGCGGCCTCTTCACTGTCCTTTCATTTTTGTTTGAACTTTTGCACAGCTGAGAGGTTTTTATACGTTGTTTTTGGCAAATCTGCCTTTTGGATACTAGAAAACATCTTAATAATGGATTGATGAGGCGACAGTGCCGTTGTGGTTTACCATTTTCTGAGTGAGTCCACGCAGCATTGCAAAAGAAGCAGCCATTTTGGTAACATTGAATCTAAGAATCTAAGAATAGCCTAGGCCTAGCAGACGACAATGAAGACTTAGTTGAGAGAGTTATCGTTACTAATCATTAACGCAAAACCAAAGAGGGGAAAACACTCTGAAGGCAAGGTGATGCTATCCTTTTTGAGGACGCAGCAGACGAGAGAAATTCACCAACAAAACAAGCAGTAACATAATGTTCAGTGCAAAGACAGCCTTGTTTGTCCGTTCAGCAGTGAAGCACAGAGTCCTTGCAAACGGCCTACATTCCACAAGTGCAATGAATGCGAAAGTTGCTGTGGTAAATGCTTTTTGTGTGTGTGTGTGTGTGTTGTTTTCATGATCAATCATTATCATGGCCAGGTATGAGCATGCATTGATTTGATTGCCCATTTCGCCGGCTACCTCTTTACTTAGTAACTTACGACTTCTAGGGGCGAGTAGTACCTAGTAGTTAGTGGTAGTAGTTAGGTAGGGACAGGCTTTCATAGCCGTAGGCCTCGCGGCCTATATAACGTCCCCTCTTTGAATGAGTATGTTTATGAATTATTTGTTTGTTGGTCTGGTTGCACGCCTATAAATAATAATGAACTGGGTGGCTTAATGGTCCTAACCCAGGGTAAGCAGTGTCGCAGCCAAAATCGTCGCTCGTTCAAATCTGTCGCCCGCTACTATGAGAGTGTGTATTTGCGACAACCACAAATATCACTCTTTCTTTACTTGAACCATTTACCTAACCCTAATCCCTAACCCTAGAAAAAAGTGAAATTTGTGGTTCATGCTCAATGTCGCAAATACACACTCTCATAGTAGCGGGCGGCAGATTTGCACGAGCTACACTTTTGACTGCGACTCTCATAGTAGCGGGCGGCAGATTTGCACGAGCTACACTTTTGACTGCGACAAGCAGTAGGTCTTTCTCCTTCTTTTTATGACTTCTAGTAGGTTCATGCGCCCTCCAAGTTCCGTCGCGATTTATCGTCAGAAGTGGCGTCTGCGATGTAAGGTTAAAATTCCTAGCTCGCTACTATGAGAGTGACTATTTGCGACAACCACAAATTTCACTTTTTTGTTACTTAACCGAACTTTCTCCTTCTTTGCACCTAAAACGTGGAACCAACTTCCATTCGCCACTCGCCACTCAGAAACACTTCCACACTTCAAAACTGCTCTGAAAACTCACTATTTCCGCCAGTCCTACAATCTCATTTAAAGCTGTCTGATTGCCTGTCGATCAGTCTGTCTCAATCTTTATATTTCTCTGTCTCCGTATCTGTCTCTGCATTTTTCCCCCGTCTTTCTGTCTCTGTCTGTCTGTCTCTGTCTGTCTGTCTGTCTCTCTCTATCTCCCTCCCTCCCACACTCCGTCTCTCTGGCACGCATAATTATGCGCAAGTGTGTGTGTGTGTCTCTGTGTGTGTGTGTGTGTGTATGTGTGTGTTTGTGTGTGTGTGTGTGTGTGTGTGTGTGTGTGTGTGTGAGCGCATGTGTAGCTTTGATTCATAACGTCGGTTCCCCTCATTATTTTCACAACTGTCCTCTCTCTCTCTCTCTCTCTCTCTCTGCGAGTGGTATGTGTGTTGTGTGTCTGTCTGTATCTGTGAAAGAGATATTATATGAATACATTTTCTTTTAATTTGTTTGACACAAAATCTTCTTTTTTTTTTTTTTTTTCTTTTTTTGTTGTCAGTTTTTAACCCGTGAGTGCGGTGAATACGAGTATGTCTTAATTTGCTTTTATGAGCGTGTTTCTCTATTTTTGAATGTTTGTTAACCTTGTGTGTACCTATATGTATACTTTACTTTTGCGGTCATTGTGAATGTGTAACTTGTTTATGTAAATTGAAAATTGATTTTTTTTAATGTAATCTGATTGTAAATTGTTATTTTATTATGTATATGTATTTTATTTATATTTAGTTTAATATGTACATATTTCTTTGTGTGCGCATGTGTATGTGTGTGCGTGTGTGTAAGAATGTGAAGGATAGTGTGGAGGTATGTAAGCGGTTGTTTTTAATATGAATAATTTTAGGGCAATTGTAAAGCGCTTAGAGCTTAAAGGTGAAGCGCTATATAAATTTTCTTAAATAAATAAATAAATACTTGAACCATTTACCTAACCCTAACCCTAACCCTAGAAAAAAGTGAAATTTGTCGTTCATGCTCAATGTCGCAAAATGCCGCAAATAGTCAGTCTTATAGTATAGCGAACTAGGAATTTTAACGAGCTAGGAATTTTAACCCGACATGCGACATATCCAGACAGAAACAGAATGTTCAATGCCATCCATTAATCAAAATCATAAAAAAGATCTTTGAATCTTGGACTTGTATCAAAAAGGTTCTTGAATGTATTAGTATTAGGTGCAAATTTCATGTTAGATGATAAACAATTCCAGTGATTAGCAACTCTGTGTGAATAAGAGAATTTTCTTTTATTAGTTATACAATACTTGACATAAATTTTACTCTCAGAATTTCTGGTGTTAGTAACATGTGAAACACAAAAGATGGAATCAATTGAAATATTATCTATACCATCGAAAATTTTGTATGCCTGAAGGAGGCCCCCTCTCAGTCCTCTTCCTTTCAGAGAATGTAAATTCAAATAGCATAGCCTTTCATAATAAGTGAAATTTCTACATTCTTTAAGTAGTTTAGTGGCACGCCTTTGGACTTTTTCTATTTGTATTTATACACTGTCGCTTTAAAAATGGATTCCATATTATGTTAGCACACTCCAAATGAGGTCAAACAAAGGATTTATAAAGTTTCAGAAACACATCTTTATTCAAATAACAAAAACTTCTCTTAATAATACCCAACATTTGATTTGCTTTGTTTTAATTACTACTCTCTGAATATGAGAATCAAAGGTCAATTTATTATCGAATGTCACACCTAAATCTTTCTCTTCTGTCAATGGCTTTATCTGATGAGTAGGGCTCTAGGCTGGCTCCCCCCACCCCCTCCCCATTTGTGTGTGTGTGCGCGCGTGCAAATGGAACATGATAGATTGTAATGTAATGCAGAAAATATTTCTTAAATGCAAATACTTGTATCAATGCATGATTTTCACAGTTAAGTGACACTAAAGTCAGTAAAATGGCCATGAACACTTCTCATGTGGTTTCAAAGCTAAAAACAAACAAGTCTTGATCTTGATCTTGATGGGTAAACGCTGGCAGAATCCAACTTGGATAAAATACAAGTGAATAACAAAACAACATTTATGAAAATTACAATTCAATTTATGTAAACTAAGTAAAAGAAGATGTTTTCTTTATTAGGTAAAACAACTTCTTCTTCTTCTTCCACTAGGCAGCCAACTTCAACAGGCTGAAGATTCTGCTGCACTTTGGGGGTAGTGCGAAGAAAACAGTTTAGCAGTACTAGGAAGCAGAAATATGAATAATACTGTATGGAAACGAAAGTAGAACTACAGTAAAAGAGGTAAGCAGAGTTTCTGACAAGTGACAGTAACAAAAAAATGACCATGGACCTTCATTTCGCAGTATCTGGGCAAGACCAATAGCGGTCCCCAGAGGCAAACCCTGACCGGCACAGCTCCTGCCCTTCATTTACCACTACTTTGATCAGGGTGGTTTGATGGAGGACTGTTTTGAATGACTTCAATGGCTGGGTGGCTGGCAACAAGCTGAGGGAGGTTGTTTCCATTGCGGGATAGTGTGGGGAAAGAAGGTGGATTTACAGTATTGGGTTCTGTAGCTGGGAATGTCATAGGCGGCAGAGTGTTATTGGCGGAAACTTTTCTTTTGCAGAATGTTTGTAGGGAGATGCTTGGAGTTGATTTTAAAGACCCACCACGTCCTGTGTCAAAATCACGGTTTTCACGTGTTTTCCCTCTTATAGCTGGTAAGAAATCTTAAGAAATCTTCAAAGCATAAGAGGGAATGTGACACATGACGTGGGGGGTCTTTAAGAAGCCTGTGTGGAACTTGCAAAAGGTGGTCAGTCGGGTTTTGGTTCAGCAGTCTGGAGAAGGGGCCATTTCAGGTTTTTCAGGAGATCTGTGGTTCTGATTGTCTGCTGGTAATCACAGGCTACCTATCCTGCAGCTCGGTTCTGGACCTTTTCAATAGCATCAATGCTGCCTTTGTTGTGCATGTGGGGGTCCCAGACGGGGCTTGCGTACTCCAAGATGGGGGCGGACCATTGCTTTATACGCCTGTGCCCTGATCTTCTTATTGTTCATCTTCAACGCCCTCCTCAGAAAACCAAGGGTTTTGTTGGCTTTGTTGACCACATTGTTGACGTGGGTGTCCCACTTGAGGTCAAAAAAAATCGTGACACCCAGATACTTTGCGTGGGGCACACTTTAGAGTTGGTGAAGGGAATAGCCCTTCTCCAGGGTGTTCCTGTGTCTTGTCATGTGGAGTGCTCACTGAGCACTTTTGAGGGTGGAAGGACATTCTCCGTCTGTCTTCCCATAATGCGGTGTGGCATTCTCAAAATGGATTTGTTCTCAACATGTCTGCACATGTGCGAAGAGTTAGGGATAGGTTTAGGGTTAGGAATAGGGTTAGGGATAGGTTTAGGGTCAAGTTAGTGTCGAATACACAAAAGATAAAATTTAATGGTACGTCATGATCGATTTCGCACATGCTCAGACATGTTGAGAACAAATCCATTTTGAGAATGCCACAGCGGGCCTATCTAGATCGTCTTGAAGCGTGCTCTGGTCGCTGGGAGCTTGGATGTCTTGGTGACAGATGGTGTCATCCGTGAAAAGGCATGCTGTGGAGTTGAATCCTTCAGGGAGTCCGTTGATGTAGAGGAGGAAGAGGGACGGACCAAGCATGGACCCTTGGGGAACTCCGGATTGAACGGGTGCAGGGTCTGATTTCACTCCTCCTACAACTTTGATTTGCAAGGAAGCTCTATCCATCGGCAGGTCATCTCCGCGATTTCATATTGACGGAATTTGTAGATGAGGAGGGCATGGCTGATTTTATCAAATGCCTTGGAGAAGTCCATTATTAAGACGTCCTCCTGGTGACCTCTTTCGAGAGCCTCCGATGCCTCGTCCACAAAACCTATGAGCTGGGACTCGCAGGAGTTGTGCTTTCTGAAGCCGTGCTGTTCAGGACGCAGGCTATTGTTGTCCTCTGCATATCCCAAGATGTTCTTCATGATGATGTGTTCCAGCAGCTTGCAGGGAACACTTGTCAGAGAGATTGGCCTATAATTTTCTGCGTTGTATTTTTCTCCTTTCTTAAAGATCGGGGTGACGAGCGCTTCCCTCCAGTCGGCTGGAACCACTCCTGGACTAATTCAAGACCAATTCATAATTTACTGTAACGTAGCTATTTACCTGTTGTTTTTTCATTGTGTGTTGATTTTTATTATGATGTTTTATTTATATAGTCTTAGCACTCTTATATTAAATTTTAAACTGACAAACATGTATTGACAGGTGTTGTCTGGCTGTGGTGTTTACGATGGTTCTGAGATCCACGAGGCATCAGCGTGAGTATTAAGTTTTCCTTATATTCTACAGATCGAACTACACTGGGTTTTTTAATTATAATTGTGTACAAATCAGTCATAACACTTTCAGCTTTATGTGCAAATAGATCAGTTACTAGTTGGGCATATCTGTCACAAACTTTACACATTGTTTCTTCAGGTCGGATATTGTTTATCGGTAAGAAATATATCAATCTTGTTTATCAATGTTTAATCTTTGCAATCTGTTTTGTGCTAGCAAGAAAACACAACTTAAATTGAGTAAATTCATAAAGTAGGCAAAAATCGTTTAAATACATTTCATTCATGAGAATATTTTATTTACTTTGAAAAACAAACACCTGATACTTTGAATTAAAATTTGAATATGTGGAATGTCATTTCTAATATCAAAATTTGCTTTGTTTCTTTTATTGTTTGATAATGTGTTGTATCCTCCACGCCCCAATAGTGGTTAAAGTATTAAACCAATCTTGAATCTAATAATGAATGTAACAGCAACAGAATAGTCAGCAGTGACTCGCTGACTGTGGTCACTATACGGAAGGAAGAATGTGCAGTAACTGAAGCCACAGTTACTTGTGTGCAGGGCTTTGGTTCACCTGAGTCGCAGCAATGCGGAGGTGGCCATCTTTGCTCCGGACATGGACCAGATGCATGTGGTCAACCACACCAAGGGGGAGCCCATGGAACCCAACAGGTATACATGTACCATGAAATGTGATCTCCAGAGTTATTGTTCTTTGCATCTCTCTGGAATGGTCAACTTATGACGCAGATTTGACCACCAGGGGGCAATCAAACCACTAGGGGCTTATCACGCGGTATTCTTAGTTGGGCGTAGTGAGAGAGAGAGAGAGGGTGGGACTCATCTCCCTCTCTCTCTCTCAGACCGCCGGGGGGCAATCAAACCTCTAGGGGCTTATCATCCAATATTCTTAGTTGGGCATAGTGAGGGAGAGAGAGAGAGGGTGGGACTATACCCTCTCTCTCTCTCTCACTACGCTCAACTAAGAATATCGCATGATAAGCCCCTAGTGGTTTGATTGTCCCCTGGTGGTCAAATCCGTGTCCTAAGTTCATTATTTTGTTTGTTTTGTAATTGTTCTTAGGAAGAATCAAAAGGATGTAGTAATAGACAATTGTGATGGCACGTTGTCAGAATCTGTATTGATCATTTACTCTTATAGCTTTTTTCCCCTGTCCTGTCTTCAAGGCCATTCAGTAACATACATTAACTCATGACTCTCTGTCATTTTGTGTCCTACTACACAGCTACCCACACCCTGGTTTGTCACATTGCAACCCTGACAACAGCATGTAATAATAATAATACAATACTATAGCATTTATAAAGTGCATATCTTGCTTCGCGACTCAATGCACATGCACTAACCATTCATACTAACTCGTTCGCCCAACAGTACACTATCTAAGTAGGACTATGAAAGCACCAAGAAGTGAATAAATAGATAAATAAACAATAAATAAATAACATGTAGACACACACACACATACAGTCATACACACACACACCATGGCCGGACCAAGTGATTCATAAGGGGGGTTTCCGCTGGGGGTCCTGGAAACTGCATCGGTTTCGAGTTGGGGAAAGTGGTTATTTTGGGGGCCAGGGGGCGAAGCCCCCAGAAAATTATGCAAATTAGAGATTATTAAGGTAAAAATCTAGCCACTTTTCACCCTTATATAAGGTACATGCTTGGGGCAGAGGGGGGTTTCCGGAAACCAGGAACCCCCCCCTATATCCGGCCCTGCACACACACACACACTTCCTGCCTCATCCACAATGACAGTTTATAACTATAGTTATGATGGGGTGGAGGGGGGGTACTGACATTGTTAGCATGAGATCTACAGAAGAGAAGTCTTTTTTGAAGAAGAAAGAGTAGGCTGATTTTGGAGGTCTTCAGGGAGGGAGCGCTTTGAAACTGAAAGCTCTCTCACCAACAGATTTCAAGGATCACTTGTGGATTTTTTAGGAGTTTCTGGTTTCTGTGAAGAAGAGCGGAGCGTGTGAGAGCTTTGATAGGTACAGAGAGAAGAAGAGAGATACTGTGGGAGAGTTTCGTTGAAATGACGGAAAGCAAGAACTGCTAACTTGAATTGCCACCGATATTGTACAGGAAGGCAATGGAGTTCCATCAGCATGGGCATGATGTGCTCGCGCTTCTTCTTCTTCAAGACAAGTCGCTCAGCACTATTCTGAAGTCTCTGAAAACGAGCAGTTTGTTCTGCTGGAAGCCCAGCGTACGCAGAGTTGCAGTAATCCAGCCTTGACATGACAGCATAGACAAGACTGACAGCTGTGCCCTTGGAAAGAAAGCGTCTGATGAGAGCAATGCGTCTGAACTCTACAAAACCATGATGACCTTGATTTTTTTTCTGTTGCAATCACATGAACCGCTGCACAAAATTACTTTAAATTTTATAGAATGATATATCAAATAAAGCTGATATATCTAATTTAGAAATTGACCCTTTCTGACCTTGACCTTTGAATGGAATGTATTTAAAAATAAACAATCTGGCATTTAGATCTCCAAAAACACAAATTGAGTGAGCCCTGAAGACTCTGCCTCTTGTTGTATTCATGCTGATGTTGCTACTTACAACCATTACAGTATTTATTTACCTGTATATAATTATTTATTTATTCCACAGAAATGTTCTTGTGGAGTCTGCCCGCATTGCCCGTGGCAAGATTGAAGCTCTTTCAGCGCTGAAAGCGTCTGGTTTTGATGCTGTCATATTTCCTGGAGGATTTGGAGCTGCCAAAAATCTGTGAGCACTTGCCGATCAGAAGAGGCAAAAAAGATACCATATCTTTCTGTGATAAAAATGAGTTGCTGCTGGACTTCAAAATATCATTAAAATAAAATAATAAATCGTTGTTTGAGAAGTTCAAAACTAAAAACAGAAATAATAAACACACGTCAGCGTTTCGAGACATAGCTATTAGTCATGGTAAAAAACTGATGAAACATAACAATCATTTTTTGTTTGTTTTGGACTTCTCAAACGATTTATTTTTTATTTCAATGATATATTTTTGTGTTTGAAAATATGTTCAAAATATTTTAGTGCCTCTCTCTCTGTGTGTGGTGTCCGGGGGTGCTCTGTGTATGTGTGCGTGTGTGTGTTTTGTTATTCCTGCTGTTCATGGTGGTCTTTATGACTGAATATATGTGACCCGATTTCACGAACCGGGTCTTAACTCGCAAGCAGCGATTGTGGTAGAGGCCAAAAAAAGGTTCAGTGGGTCAAAAGTATGGATTTTGAGTTTTCACTTGAAATGGATTCTGCCACCATTAAACTTCAACTTCATGCATTGGACTAAGTGAAATTCAAATTGTAAATGCATTAAAACACATTTTAAATGACATACCCCATGGCAATTATCCTATTTTAATCGCCTGTAAAGACTAAATTTTTGATTGAAAAGGGTAAACTGAAACCCTGATCGGGCCCCATCATGTTATATATCTCTGGAAAGCTTGTGACCTTAACCTGCTTCTGCTCGCGTGCTCGTTTTGAAATCTAACCAATCAGAAGCATGGTATTGCAAAACTTAGGCGTAAACACAGAGTGAGAGAGTTGAAAACTTCGACCAATGAGAGGTTAGGATAGACTCTGTCTCTAGTTACCGAAAGGCAACGCGCAACAGGATTGGTTGAGAGGGAGACAACTTGCTGCTTGCAGTTTCGAAGCATCATGGATATGATGCAGACGATCTCTTTCGAAAGATTGACTTTTTTGCTCAATTCTCGGTCATTTACAACCCTACCAGTCGCAGATCAAGGAGAACTTGAGCATTGTTAGTAAAATATTTCAACTCAACCGATTCCGACGATGAAAACGAAACTGACCGTGACGATGACTGCCTCAAAACTGTAAAACCTGCTTCGACTCCGACTCGGCGACTGCTACACTAGTCAGTGACTAGTGCTAGGCCTAGGATGGGTCAAAAATCTTTGAACCCCGTTTTCTCAAAACGGCCATCTGCTGGGTTACCCTCTTTAAAACCCCAAAGCTTCCTCATGTTTTTGAGTAGAGCAATAAATCATATATCAAAAGAAAGGTAAGTGTCTGCAGATTATGTAAATGCTAATATATTAAAATCATCCATTTTCACCTTAAGACCCACTTTGTGGTGATGGGTCACATATAAGAGAATAGCCTACAATTGACGTTTAAACCACATTGAGTATATTATTGTTGTTGTTTTCTAGAATGCAGGTACTAAATTTGTAAGATTCAGTATTCATAATAATTACTGGTAATGTTGGCTATGTGAAATTGTGTGCGTGCGCGAATGTATGTTTGAGCGTGTCTCTTTGGACAAATTAAAGTCGTTTGCTGCTTGTCTCTTATCAAAAGTGTTCAGAATAGAATGGTGTGGTTTTATGAATTCAGGTCGACATTCGCCACGGATGGAACAGCCATGAAAGTGGTTCCCGATGTGGAGCGAGTGTTGAAGGAATTCCACCAGGCCAAGAAACCCATCGGGTGAGAAACATGCAGACGTGTGCAGTGTACTCCTCTTGCTCTCAATCTTGTTTTACTCTTTGAATGAGGATCTCTAGCCTCTCCTACCGCTTTTAATTTAAAAAAAAAGTTAGATTTAAAAAAATAATTTCTTATTCAGTTACCAAGGAATGAATACTTGACTTTGTACAAAGAGTACAGAAAAGATTTGGTATTTGGTTACGATATATTCTGGTCACAGATACTTCTTATCTTTGTGAAATTCAGGTTGCTCTCCATCGGAGAGAACGTCATTGCAAGCGCAGCACCTACTCTTTTTGTGTGTGTGTGGGTGGGGGTGGGGGCGGGATGGGAAACGGACTCGGGGGGGAAAACTATCAATTTGGTCATACCAGGCAGATGGATTTATCCCGGCTCTTTTCGACTTTTAACTGCCATGGGATTGTTATGTGCGTAAAGCGCATGGGTCAGACTAGCTTTAAGTCCCCATCCAAAGGACTCGACATTTAGTTCGATTTACCTATCAAACTAGAAAGAAAATGCGAGGCTGGGATTTGAACCCGGGTCACTCACGCTGCAGTCATGCATTGAATTTGGCAGGCGAACATCTTAACCACTCTGCCACCTTTCTTCCTTGGTGTTAGAAAGCAACAGATGAGCACTATCTTTATTATGCAGGGCTTTAGCCAGCTTTCTGGAATAGCAGTTGCCTCCTCTGCTATCATGTTATACTCTACAGACACACACACATGTATGCGCCCATACACACTTGTTGACATTTTTCAAAAACCAGTGATTTAAACAAAACAATTATAATAATTACCAGTGGTAAGCAGTGTGGCTCATATCTGCATTGTAGGTAAAGAATGTTGAATGTGTTGTTTCATAAGTCTTAAAGGTGGACCCTGGCAGATGTTTTTGCAAGAAACACGTCGAGATCACCAGAAAGACAGCCTTTTCAAGGATCGGATCACTTTGCTCTGGTTTCCTAGAAATTAAACAGTCAAAACGGTGATTCCTCCTTGGCGGAGATAGTAGCCATTTTGGATGGGGTGGGTGGAGGTCACTCATTGTGGTTGAAGCGTTTTCTTTTTTGGTAGTGCAATAACCAAAAAAGGAGCTATTTCCTTTGTTGCGAGTGAAACTCCTTTAGGTAAACGGTATAAAAAAAAATTAAAAAGAAGAAAAGGCTTGTAGTGCGAAAACTTCGTGCAAACGATTTGGCGGCCATTAGCAAAGAGACGGCACACGCCTTCTCTTTGGGTGAAAGAATTTGACTTCCAGCACCTCCGCCAAGGAGGAATAGTCGATTTGACAGTTTGATTTCTAGGAAACCAGAGCAAAGTGAGTTGCAATCTCTTTAAAGGGTGTTTTCCTGGTGATCTAGACGTGTTTCTTACAAAAACTCATCCGTCAGGGTGCCCCTTTAATAAAGCCAATGAAAGCTTTTTCAACACAGCTGTTTCATCTTCATGACTCTAATCATGATCAAGCTGTGTGACTGGGATTCATCAATATATAACGTAATAAATAATGGTCTGTCGCATTTTTGCACCACAATGGTTTAATACCCATGTCACTGAAAAACATCAAATCAGGGCCTGTTATCTGAATACCCTATTTTCGTAATTTTGGAAGGTAAAGATAGGCCTAATGTTATACATGTCACAGAGGAATCCCCAATATTACAGACATATTTTTTCTCTATCAAGGTAAGTTTAATGGGAATTTGTTTGCTGAAAAATGGATGGCGGTGAAAGGGTTAAAATCAGTGGGTCAGAATCAGCATGCAAAATATGTATCTCGATTTTATTGGGGTCAGCTGGTTATAATTTTAGGGGGTCTCTCTTTACAAGTTTTTTTTTTAGCAAAACACTGTACGGCAGGTAAAAAATTGCTGTTTAGTTGTTTGTGACTGGCCTGTCGCCATGGTGGGGGTGGGGGTGCTCATGTGTACAGACACCTTAGGGTGTTCGCATTTATTGCATTTTATTGTGTTTTTGTTTTTGTATTGATTGATTGCAAGACAAATTTCCTTGTTTTAATGAGATGGGGACAATAAATGATCGATTGCTCCAGGGATCATCCCAACAGCGGAAGCACTTGAGCACCATGGTACAAATGCACCAGCTAGGGATGAGAACATTACGTGTGTGACCGTTTTCGATTACCCCGCCACGTAGGCAGCCACTTCGGAGGAGCTATGTGGGCACTGGTCTGAGTCCAAGCACATCAGATGGCAGTTTTGAGTGTTAGAGATACACGTATGTGCGTCAAAATGAACACTGTTCTGCGATGTGTTGCAGGCTGTGCTGCATAGCGCCAGTTCTGGCGGCCAAGGTGTTGCCTGGCTGTGAGGTGACGGTGGGCTGAGTCCAAGCACATCAGATGGCAGTTTTGAGTGTCAGAGATACACGTATGTGCGTCAAAATGAACTGTTCTGCGATGTGTTGCAGGCTGTGCTGCATAGCGCCAGTTCTGGCGGCCAAGGTGTTGCCTGGCTGTGAGGTGACGGTAGGCTGAGTCCAAGCACATCAGATGGCAGTTTTGAGTGTCAGAGATACACGTATGTGCGTCAAAATGAACACTGTTCTGCGATATGTGTTGCAGGCTGTGCTGCATAGCGCCAGTTCTGGCGGCCAAGGTGTTGCCTGGCTGTGAGGTGACGGTGGGCTGAGTCCAAGCACATCAGATGGCAGTTTTGAATGTTAGAGATACACGTATGTGCGTCAAAATGAACACTGTTCTGCGATATGTGTTGCAGGCTGTGCTGCATAGCGCCAGTTCTGGCGGCCAAGGTGTTGCCTGGCTGTGAGGTGACGGTGGGCTCTGACCAGGAGGAGGGGGGCAAGTGGCCCTACGCTGGCACCGCAGGAGCCATCGGATCCATGGACTCCACGCATGTCAAAAAAGAAGTCACTGTATCCTTTGTGTGTGACGGAGCTTTTTACAGTGCAGCCACTTGAACAAGACCTTAAGGCCAGGTTCACATTAAACGCGTAAGTTCCGTACGGAAAACCCTAAATAAGTGGAAGAAAGAAGGATAAAAGTTTATGCATATAGCAGACCTGCCTACCCCCAATTTCTTTTTTAGGTACTTCACGAAATAAAATTTCGTACTTTTTCTCAAAATTCCGTATTTTGCAAGGAGACCCCAAAACACCCGCCATGCGAAATGACGAAAAACACTCGATTTTGACAGATCTTAGAAGACCTTAAGTTAAAATTTTTGCCATATTAATTTTCCATTTTATTTTACCGTACTGCAGTACTGGGGTTCAAAAACGTGTACAAAATACGGAAAAATCGTATGGGTAGGCAGGTCTGATATAGGGGAAATTTGGACACGTGCGCAAATCTTTTCCCTTATTTATGGATTGCGCACAGGTTTCCGCATGGGATATTCGCTTATGTGTGTACATGGCCTTAGGCAAAATCAACATTTTCGTATGTACGAGATCTGTTAATTGAAAAAAACACCGTTTTGATGTTTTCTGTCACCAAATGATATCCCTTACGGTTGTGAATATGAATATTGCATATCAATCTCTGGTGCATTAAAACTTGTAAATGAAGATTCTGAGATTCATTTGAGATTAATGCACATGTTTAAAATGAATATTTTTGTGTGTAAATCGCAGGTTTTAACTCACCATAGACTGGTTTTCTTCAGATGTTAAAAACCATGAACTACATACATTTTGCAAACATTAAAATGATTACAACAAACAAACAACTACACGACAAGTGTAAAGTGACGTTATTTTATTCACAAGAGACAAAACAAAATTTACTGGATATTTCGGCGAACGCGCCTTTATCAACACAGACAAACAATTAAACAGCAAACAGCAAAAGGAGCAAAAAGCAGGCAACAGAAGGAGCAAAAAACCAACAACATCAAAATTAAAAAACAATGCTTCCCCACCTCTACAGTCCAACACGTAAATGATACAACAAAGTTGAAACCAAAGAGCAAGGCTGTGAACACAAATCAGGGGGAAAAAAAAACAAAAACAAAAAATAAAGAAAGAAAAAAATAAAATAAAAATGCTGTGATGAGAGAATTTCGGGACAGTGAGTACGCAATCATAGATGGTAGAAGTTGGAAACAAGGGTCAGTTGTGTGTTGAGTAAGGGGTGGGGAGGGGGAGGTTTGGTGAAGATAAATCTTGTGCTAAAGTGAACACATGTAACAGAAGCTGACATTACATTGCAATTGAAAAATTTAGAAAGAGGGGGGGGGGGGGGGGGGTGTTTCACCGCCTAGCGCATCAAACCCATGTCTGACCCCAAAGTGGGTTGCCCCACCCTGGCACCGAGGGGTGAGGGGGAAAACGGAAGTTCTCTGAGAAAAAAAACCCTAGTCAGACACACTTGTCTAAGACATGAGAAAGAAAAACCAATTTAAAGGATTAAGGGAGAAAAAACCCTGCGCATGTGGTCAAAGACAAGTGCAACAAACCCCTCTTACACACACACACTCTCTCTCTCTCCCACACACTGGGACTAGAGGAATGCAAAATAAACAATGGCATAATTAAAAAAATATATATATACAGTATATAAAAAGGGGTGTGTGGGGTGGGAGGAGGGTTTGGAAGGAAGGGGTGGGGAGGAGGTTATGGGAAGGAGGGGGTGGGTGGGTATTGGGTGGTAGCGAAGGATAGGAATCAAATTGATCATTATTGGCTCTTGCAGCTAGTTGGGCTTAATCTTTGTGAAGAACAAACTCCCAAATAGAGGCTCAGGGTGGCTAATTCGGCTGTTTTTTTAAAAGAAAGATTCACTCAATACAACGGATAGTGAAGGACAGGCTTGCATTGTGGGCTCTTGCAGCTAGTTCGGTTTGGTCTTATGTGAGAGATTGACCCAAACAAAGTTGAGAATGAAAACTAAGCATTCCATTTGAAACAAGTTTGTAAATTAATTAGGAATACAGAGGTCCACGCTGGGGGAGGGGGCTTCGGGCAGTGGGGGGAACCTTCTTCGCTTAGCTGTGGCTATTGAACCCTACCACACTGCCCAGTATACAGGGGTCACTCCTTCGCTTAGCTGTGGCTATTGGACCCCTATCCCCCCAACCCAGACGGGACACACAGGGAAGTGGGAGGGGGTGTAAGGGGGGGGGGGGGGGGGGGGGTGTAGGGGGGGAAGGAGGGGGGATGTGGTGGGGGGGGGGGGGGAGGGGAGGAGTTTTGGGATGGGGTGAAGGAGGGGGGCAGATGGGTTCAAGAACATGTTACGGCAAAATGAAATGAATTTCATTAATTAAAATGATTAAACAACTCGGAGGCTAGGCAACACAAGTGTTACCAATGAGTGAACATTTGTTTGTTTAATTACGCAACCATTTTGAACATGAATGAATAAAGGGAAGAAAAGTGAGAGAGAGAACACAATGAGAGCAACAGGCAAATGCTAGATGGGGATGGAGGGGTCACTTACAGCATGGCTGGTTGAAAGATTAATCTAAAGCAACATTGATCGTAACAGTCGAAGAACGAAAGCGCTGAACGCAATGTCAATATGCCTTGTATATGCCTTAACAAGCCATCAGGAGTGCCACGTGGACCAAGGCAACAAGATTGTCACCACCCCGGCCTTCATGTGCGAGACAGCGGTGCACAAAATCCACGACGGCATTGGTCTGATGGTGAAGGAAGTCCTTAACCTCGCTAAGTAAACTGCAAGTCTGCGACCAGTGAAACTGTGTACCCTGGATCAGTGTGGGGTGTGAAAAACACTGTGTGCTGGTGAATTAGCATCGACATCTACCCCGCATAATGCTTTGATCTGAAGGAATTTGACTCGATAGCGTCGGTAAACATTATTAAGATAACTTATGGCAGATGTTAGGCATCAGAATTGTAAGAGGATTTGCGAAGTTTGCTAATGATTGCAGAGAGGATTTTTTTTTCAGTGGTAAAAGTTAAACCTTTTTTTTTCTTAGAGTGATTGTATTTTTAAAGGGGCACCCGGACGGATGAGTTTTTGTAAGAAACGCGTCAAGATCACCAGGAAAACACCCTTTACAGAGATCGCAACACTCACTTTGCTCTGGTTTCCTAGAAATCAAACCATCAAATCGGCGATTCCTCCTTGGCGGAGGTGCTGAAAGTCAAATTCTTTCACTGAAAGAGAAGGCATATGCCGTCTCTTTTCTAATGGCTACCTGAGTTTAGACATTTGCACCAAATTTTCACAATACAAGCCCTTTTATTTATTTATAAAATTTTGTGTATAGTTTATCTAAAGGAGTTTCGCTCACAACAATGGAAATAGCTCCATTTTTTTTTTTACTGCACTACAAAAAAAAAAGCTTCAACCACAATGGGATTGGCCTCCACCCACCCCATCCAAAAAGACTCTCTCCGGCATCTCTGAGGAGGAATCGCCATTTTGATGGCTTGATAACTGGGAAATCAGAGCAAAATGAGTGTTCCGATCCTTGAAAAGACTGTCTGTCAAGTCATCTTGATGTGTTTCTTGCAAAAACTCATCCGTCAGGGTCCACCTTTAAATGACAGTTTTTGGTGTGTTCTTTTCTTCTTTTTCCAGAATCATGGTTATGACATTATAAATCTGAAAGATTCAATATCCCTATAATCATAAGTGTGATTTCTGGTTATCAGAGGATTGGACGTTAGACCATTCTGATGCCTGGATGCACTTGCACCTCGCTTGCTTGATGGTATGTCTTTTGGTTCCAACATTGCCGACTGTCTTTCTAACAATAGAGAAAATCTGTAAGAAAATGTATGCACATGTGCAGTAAATAACTGGAAAACAGTCAATTATTTTCCCTCCCTATTGCCACTATTCAAAGTGTTAGTGTTTATGAATGATTTTTTGTTTTATAACTTTCTTCAGGAATTTACAATAATTAGAACTTGACTGTTTGTTATTTTTCTATGGGGTAGATAAAGAAATGAATGGTTATTACATTGCCTCTTATACACACAGTGTTTTTGAAACAAGTGAACAAGAAAATTAGCTTGAAAGATTTCATAATTATGTGTCCAAAGATTTTGTTCTGTCTGATTTTATAGAGTCAAGTGATTTGTACTGTCTTCGTTTTGTATTAACAAATGAGTTTGTGTGTATGTGCCACAGAGAAACGGAGAGCATCTAAACAGATCAAGTAAGTTTTGTGCTTGCGATTTATTTGCCCATTTGCACCGACTTAACGACTATGAGAGTCCTGCAAGTAAACAGTCTAAGGCCGTGTACACACATAAGCGGATATTCCATGCGGAAACCTGTGCGCAATCCATAAACAAGTGAAACAAAGAAGGGAAAAGATTTGCGCACGTGTCCGAATTTCCGCTATATGCGTAAACTTTTATCCTTTCTTCCACTTATTTCGGGTTTTCCGTACGGAACTTACGCGTCTAATGTGAACCCGACCTAATGACAAAAGTGACTTCAGCACACGGTACCCATACATTTCTCACAACAAAGGGAAAAAAAGAAGAAGTTTTTATTCATGTTCAAAATCCTGAATTGTAAATATAAACGTACTATAAAATAAAGAGAATATGTCAAGTATCCACACTTGTTGCAAACACACAGGCACACATGCATATACTCACACAGTCAAACAAGAACGCACATACCCATTAACTCTAATCACAGCTGTTTGCTCATTGTCAATCAATAGTTAAGAAACTAAAATGATTCTGGTTTATCATTGTAACACACATCTCAGGCCAAGCACTCTTTTACTCTCATAAGAAACATGAGTTAGAGAATGAAAAAATGGCAAAACAAATTATTATCAAAACAAAGGACAGGATTGACTTTGAAAGATGTTCTTTTTCTTGTTTGGGGTAGCTTATAGAAGAATTATCGCACTGTAGATCATAAAACGAACTGACAGATTTTTACTTGTAAAAATGTGCAACAATGATAGGTAGTCAGTCCCACATAGTGTGCAACTGACTCAGAGAGCTTTGTTCACTTATAACCTTTTCACAATATAATAAATATAAATATAAATAAAAAATAAATTATCATCAACTATAACCGATTCAGTTGTCAGCAACATTGTGAATCTTGTTGATCTTGGCCAGTATGGCGTTCTCCTTCTCTCTCAACTTGACAGCAACTTCATTCTGCAACACACAACATGGCAATTCATTACCTCCATTTAAAGGGACAACTACCGATCCTAGGGATCGGGTAGTCTAGTCGCTGCGAAGTTCTGACTCACAGTGGCTCAAGCAACAGAGAAAAAAGAACGGTTGAACCGTCTCTCTCGCCTGCCGCGATAAGACCGATGCCTCGCGTGAACGCTTTATATATGGCGGCTCTGGGTTTAAGACCAACCACAATTTGTTTCATACTTTTCCAATAGACGATTTTCATGGGGGGAAAAGGGGAGACCACTGTGTGAAAATTAGAGTAGTCTACCTTGAACGAATCGGTCAAACCATGACAATCACACGCAGCACGAGGCGAGTTCATTGGGCGAGTGTAACTTCCTGTTTGTGTTTGACCGATTCTGTCAAGCGGGATCACTTGCGCTCACCACGAGATTACTCCCCTTTAGTTATTTACAAACACTTCCTATATCATGTCAATGCTTTCACATTCTATTTCAAACCTTTCACTGTTCATTTCACATCTTAGTAATTTCAAAGTATTTGTAATTCATTTCACATCTATAACTAATTTAAAAGCTTTCACGATTTATTTCCAACCTCTCTAATTCATTTTTAAAGATTTATGAATTTACTTCAAACCTCTTTTTCATTTTTGAAGCTTTAGCATTCCCTTTCAAACCTTTTACATCTAATTTCAAAACTGTACTATTTCATTTCAAACTTGAACACAATTCATTTCAAACCGGTTCTGATTATCTTTACAAAGAGAGTATTTCACTCTTTTAGTCTTGATAGTTTATTGATTTTTTTTATTGATTTTTTTTTCTTCGTTTATACTAATTATACAAATTTCATGACACACATCAACATTATTATATAAGCATTGAATGGTGGTGGTTTTTGAAACACAGCATCCACGATAATTGACAGTTTATTGATTTTAGATTAAATACATTCATGGGGCATGGGAAGAAGGAGCATCTTCACTCACTGTTGGCTCCACAACCAAGCAATGGCTGACTGTTAATGTTTTGGCAACACGCCACTAGCCACAACGCCAGAGCTTACTATTGCCGATACGCTGCTAGTGTGTTAGCAACAGGCAAAATGCCCCTGTGACCGACAGTGATGTGGCTGTTTTCAACTCATTCAGTTAAACACATAATGAGTAGTTGTTAAAAGGCATTGCCAAAGGACAAGTGGGTCCGAAACATTTGTCGAAATAAATCAGTTTTTCCCATTTGTTGTATTTCTATTGTTTGAATATCATTTAAAAGATTAAAGATCAATCTAACCCACTATATAAAAAATAAAGTCACTGCCATCTCCACAATTTTTAAGAGAATTTATTGAAAAGGGACAAAATCGGGTGTCCTGAGGGAATTTCTAATTTTAAGAGAATTTATTGAAAAGGGCCAAAATCGGGTGACCTGAGGGAATTTCTAATTTTAAGAGAATTTATTGAAAAGGGCCAAAATTGGGTGTCCTGAGGGAATTTCTAATTTTAAGAGAATTTATTGAAAAGGGCCAAAATCGGGTGACCTGAGGGAATTTCTAATTTTAAGAGAATTTATTGAAAAGGGCCAAAATTGGGTCCTGAGGGAATTTCTACTCCTTGACTGCAGTGTCCTGAGGGCATATGGAGCAGTGAGACGGGTTGTGTTGAAAGTGTTAAGTCTGTTGAGTATACCTTTCTTGAATAAGCAGAACATTTAAGTCGGTTTTTTTCTTCAGATGGTATAGGGGACACTTAGCATACACATGATAGAGATTCTCAGGCAAACTGCAGGCAAAAATGGCAACAAGCCATATGACGGCAACACACAAAGGAAGAAAACCCAACTGTCACATTTGTAAAGCAAACATTAATGCTACATTATATTAACCCTTCCACTGCCAGATAAATTATCTTTTATTCAATTACAAAATTGAAGAGAGACGGGTTAGACTCAATCTGAGAAAAACCCCCACCCACCTATCATTCCAGAACTATGACATCAAAAGTTATAAACATCATCAATGACATCACACACCCTGTAGTAGAGCAGGCATGGAAATGACATCAAAAGTTATGACATCATCAATGACATCACACACCCTGCAGTAGAGCAGGCATGGAAATGACATCAAAAGTTATGACATCATCAATGACATCACACACCCTGCAGTAGAGCAGGCATGGAAAGGGTTAACACAGAGCCATTCTAATAAAACCTCTATAAGAAGAAGAAGAAGAGAAAACGGACGCACTTGCAGACCCCCCAACATCTCAGCAGCCACACTCTCCACCACTTCCTTGACGTCCTGCGCGCTGAGCTTGGTGAAGACGTCCGCATCCAGGTCGATGTCCGTGGACTCCTTCACTGCCTGCTCCCCTTCATCCACCGATTCCTGGGGCTACACAACACCACACACACACACACTCAAGGCGAACGTCTAGTTTTGTTACAGTGTAACATATCTTATTTCACAGCTATCTGACTGCAGTAATTGTAATGTGTGGAGATACTATTATCATGTGTATTGATTGTTGATGACGAGATCTATTCCAAATGTTGTCATCTGATTGACTGCTATAAGTTAATAATGGTTATTGATATTTTCTCTCTCTCTCTCTCTCTGTTTTAAATGTGCACATTTCTAAGTTGATGTAATGAATTTTAATGATAATTATTTGGCTGGTATAATTTTGTTTCACACGTTTGATTAATGTTCTTTCAGTTATGTTGTATCTCTGTCATGTTGTTGCACCTAACCTGAATTTCTCTTTGGGAGATATTAAAGTATACTTGAACTTGAACTTGATCTGTTTGTGAAAAGGACTCTACTCTTCTAGCGCCATGTGTTGACATTCTTGGTTGTCCGTTGCATCTCAACCGACAAGAGGGGAGTATTTTTATTTTTTTTAGTGTGCATGCGTTGCTTCAGTGGAAGAAACAGTGATATAAGCTCTAAAAATAAACAAACACACGGCAGGGTGCTTGGCAGTGAATGTCTTTGCATTTGGTGGGAGTGTAGTGATGTCTTGGGCAAATGTATTTGCCCATGGTGCTAGAAGAGTTAAATGAAACTCTGGGACGGTATTCATGTCGAGATAGCATGAGACTTAGCATGATGCTAACTTAGAAGCTCTTCCAAAAGTCCTATTAAATCCTATAGGACATTGGAAGAGCTTCTAAGTTAGCATCATGCTAAGTCTCATGCTATCTCGACATGAATACCGTCCCTGGTCTGCTGGATTTTAGCCAAATAAAGATTAAATGTGTTGCCTTAGGCATTAATGACTTGTACATCAAAAGGCCTTTTATTTTTAAATGCTGCTATACAAAATGTTTTTTGTGTGTGCAGTCATTAATAACATGGATTGAGATTATGGAAAACAAGACGAAAAGGTAGTTCTGACCTCTTGGAGTAGACAGTACCATAATTTTGTCTACTCCAACAGGTCAGAACTACCTTTTCATCATGTTTTCTGTCTACTCCAATAAGTCAAAAAAGTACCTTTTCATCTTGTTTTCTGTCTACTCCAACAGTTCAGAACTATCTTTCATCTTGTTTTCTGTCAACTCCAACAGGTCAGAATTACCTTTTCATCTTGTTTTCTGTCAACTCCAACAGGTCAGAACTACCTTTTCATCTTGTTTTCTGTCTACTCCAACAGGTCAGAACTACCTTTCATCTTGTTTTCTGTCTACTCCAACAGGTCAGAACTACCTTTCATCTTGTTTTCTGTCTACTCCAACAGGTCAGAATTACCTTTCATCTTGTTTTCTGTCAACTCCAACAGGTCAGAATTACCTTTCATCTTGTTTTCTGTCAACTCCAACAGGTCAGAATTACCTTTCATCTTGTTTTCTGTCAACTCCAACAGGTCAGAATTACCTTTCATCTTGTTTTCTGTCTACTCCAACAGGTCAGAACTACCTTTTCATCTTGTTTTCTGTCAACTCCAACAGGTCAGAATTACCTTTCATCTTGTTTTCTGTCAACTCCAACAGGTCAGAATTACCTTTCATCTTGTTTTCTGTCAACTCCAACAGGTCAGAATTACCTTTCATCTTGTTTTCTGTCAACTCCAACAGGTCAGAACTACCTTTTCATCTTGTTTTCTGTCAACTCCAACAGGTCAGAATTACCTTTCATCTTGTTTTCTGTCAACTCCAACAGGTCAGAATTACCTTTCATCTTGTTTTCTGTCTACTCCAACAGGTCAGAACTACCTTTTCATCTTGTTTTCTGTCAACTCCAACAGGTCAGAACTACCTTTTCATCTTGTTTTCTGTCTACTCCAACAAGTCAGAACTACCTTTTCATCTTGTTTTCTGTCTACTCCAACAGGTCAGAACTACCTTTTCATCTTGTTTTCTGTCTACTCCAACAGGTCAGAACTACCTTTCATCTTGTTTTCTGTCTACTCCAACAGGTCAGAATTACCTTTCATCTTGTTTTCTGTCTACTCCAACAGGTCAGAACTACCTTTTCATCTTGTTTTCTGTCAACTCCAACAGGTCAGAATTACCTTTCATCTTGTTTTCTGTCTACTCCAACAGGTCAGAACTACCTTTTCATCTTGTTTTCTGTCTACTCCAACAGGTCAGAACTACCTTTTCATCTTGTTTTCTGTCAACTCCAACAGGTCAGAACTACCTTTTCATCTTGTTTTCTGTCTACTCCAACAGGTCAGAACTACCTTTTCATCTTGTTTTCTGTTTACTCCAACAAGTCAGAACTACCTTTTCATCTTGTTTTCTGTCTACTCCAACAGGTCAGAACTACCTTTCATCTTGTTTTCTGTCTACTCCAACAGGTCAGAACTACCTTTTCATCTTGTTTTCTGTCTACGCCAACAGGTCAGAACTACCTTTCATCTTGTTTTCTGTCTACTCCAACAGGTCAGAACTACCTTTTCATCTTGTTTTCTGTCTACTCCAACAGGTCAGAACTACCTTTCATCTTGTTTTCTGTCTACTCCAACAGGTCAGAATTACCTTTTCATCTTGTTTTCTGTACGCCAACAGGTCAGAACTACCTTTCATCTTGTTTTCTGTCTACTCCAACAAGTCAGAACTACCTTTTCATCTTGTTTTCTGTCTACGCCAACAGGTCAGAACTACCTTTCATCTTGTTTTCTGTCAACTCCAACAGGTCAGAACTACCTTTTCATCTTGTTTTCTGTCTACTCCAACAGGTCAGAATTACATTTTCATCTTGTTTTCCATCATCCTTGCGAATAGACCTGGCAGTCACAATTTTCAACTTTTATGGATTGAGATGTCTTAGGTCATCAGAGTAGTGACATCTGTACTCGATACAGGTACACACACACACACCATCGTCATCCTCACATGTTTACCAATTATGCAAAATGTTCAGAATTCTTACCACAGGTGTAGGAGTGGGGGGTGGTGTCTTGACGAAGGCCTCATATTTGTCCTCTTCAATGCCTTCGTCCAACGGAGGTGGGAATGGAAGTGAGGCTGCTTTGGCCACTTCCACCTCCAACTGTTAGAGAGTGAAGAGGGGAGGCAGAGTTATTGTAAGTCAGCCAAAGCCTGTATTACCAGTACAGTGTTAGTTTAAAATTGTTTTGTGTTGTTGTGACATTTATAGTTGATACAAAAGTGTGTGAGAGAGAGAGAGAGAGAGAGAGAGAGAGAGAGAGAGAGAGAGAGAGAGTATGTGTGCGTGCAAGTGAGTGAGGTCAAAGAGCATATGAGTGTGTCCCCCAAGTAATATGCACATGAGTGCTTGCAAAAACGTCCTTAGAGTGCTTTGGAGATGGACGGGGAAAGAAGGCAATATGTTAAAGATTAAGTGCACATTTTCTCATCTGTTTTTTGTTTCTTTGCTTTCTTGAAGATTTTGGGCACTTCGGTTTCATCACTGCTGTCAGTGTAGATTAAAACAAATGTCTTAACTACGCTTCAGTAAGGAATAGATTGGTACAAAGAAGATGGAAATTACAGTGTTGATTTGTTTGTTTTAACAACTTTTCTATC
>CM065683.1:22750360-22752860 GCA_017654935.2 Phymorhynchus buccinoides
TACATAAAGTGAAAAATAGTGGTCCAAGTACAGACCCTTGTGGAACACCATATTTATTAGGAAGCCGGTTTGACATTTTGTTATTTACATACACTGCTTGCTGTCTGTTTTCTAAAAATGAGGAAACAAGATTTTGTGCACATGAAGATATGTTATACAAGTTTAGTTTTCTGAGGAGGAGCTTATGGTTGACATCAAAAGCTTTAGCGAAGTCCACGAATAGTACGCCAGAAAACAAAGATTTATTCATGTTGGAACGCCATCTTTCTGTGAGTTTCAATAAAGCTGTGTGACAGGAGTGTTTTGCCCTGAAGCCAGATTGACTAGGATGAATTAGATTGTACCCCCCCCCCCCCCCCCCCCCCCGTGGGGATACCGGGGGTCTTTCGTACAAATAGTTCCCCCACCTTCTGGAAGTTATGTGCTTGTAGCTTCCTCTAATCTGTCACTCTCTTTGACTCTGCCTTTTCCCTTTGCTCACTGTCATCTGCTATCTTTCTATCTTACTGGTCCATTCTCCTGCCTTTTTTCTATAAACTCTTACGAAGATTTCTTCAGCCGAAGTCGGACATGCTGGGCCTAAGTATTTCTTAGTTAGGCGCATAACGGCAGCATGACGCATCCACGCTCATGTGACAGGAAACTGTCTGAGCGAACGAAGAAGAAGAAGAAGATTGTATTTGCTTAAATTTATGTACAAGGAAACATTTATGAATATTTTTTCAAAGGGCTTTGAAAGCACTGAGAGAATGGAGATTGGTCGGTAGTTAGAAGGGTAATCGGGATTTCCTGATTTATACAATGGTATTATTTTAGCATTTTTTTTAAAAAGCAGGGAAAGTGTTCTTTGTTATGCATAGATTGTAAATATAGGTTAAGGTTTCTGAAATTACAGGTGCAGACAGTTTAGGAATTTTACTGTCTAATCCGTCAATTCCACGGGTTGAAGACTGTTTTAGATGCTTTAATTCAGTGTAAACTTCATGAACACTATGAGGTGTAATAATCAATTCTGTATTAATATTCTTTTCTCTGCAAAAACATTTTAAATGTTCTAGTTCGTTGTCTTTTTATTCATCTTTAGTTATGATTTTATTAACTACAGTGGCAAAGTGATTATTTAGTGCGTCCGCAGATATATTATTTATGGGATTGACTTGAGTGTGTGCACTTCGGTTGGTAAGTTGATTGATGGCTTCCATATATACTTGCTATCCTTTTTCTGATTAACTAATGTAGCAAAGTAATCTTTTTTCTGTTTTCGATGAGGGAAGTTACATAATTCTTTTGCTTCTTATAGTTCTCACGTAGCCCTTTTGATAACAAACATCTCTAAGGTAAATGTGTATTTGTATTTCTTTAGTTAGCCAAGGGGGCTTTATACAGTATCTCACTCTTTTCGTTTGAAGAGGGGCATGCTTGTTGTAGATAGCGTAGAAGATATTGTACCAGAATTCTATAGCTTGGTCTGGGTCTGTATATTGATACGCATTATATTAGATAGAAAAGAGTTTGAAAGTTCTAGAAGAAAAATAGCGCTGTCAAATTTTGAGAAATGTGTATATGTGATTATTTTATGGTGTAGTTTCGGGATTCTGACACCTTTCTTTGACCAAGTTATACAGATGGGGAAATGGTCACTACAGCCAAAAATAGGAACATTCGTTTCGATAACTGTGCTGTGGTTTGTGACATAGACGTGGTCAATTAATGTACAAGAAGAGTTCGTGACACGAGTTGGAGTTCTGATTAGCTGTTTTAGGTTAAATGATTCGTATGCCTGTACCCAATGATTATTTGATTTGAATAAATCTAAGTTAAAGTCTCCTAAAAGAATAACATCTTTCAATTCTTCATCAACCCTCTCCATCATAGAAATGAATCTATTTGTCCAATTAGCATTTTTAGCAGGATTTCTGTATATACAAGAAATGAGAATTGGTCTAGAATTTTTCATTTTAATTTCAATCGACGAAATAAAGCTGTACGCCCTCTTCGGCCTTTCGGCCATGTGGGGCATTTAATTTCAATCCAAAAGACTGAGAGAGAGAGAGAGAGAGAGAGAGAGAGAGAGAGAGAGAGAGAGAGAGAGAGAGAGAGAGAGTCTTGGTCAATGAATCACCAAACACCCCCTTTGAGAGCACACATTTTCGATTTTAATTTCTGTTTCAACATCTTTAAAAATGGCAGCAATTATTACACTTATGCACCCACGTTCACCCCCACACACAGACACTGACACACTGTCACCCCCCCCCCCCACACACACACACACACATACATACACACACACACACACACACACACACACACACACACACACACACACACACACACACACACACACACACACAAATGCATATGCACACAAACATACGCTGGGCTATACTATGTTATATGCTCAACCACAACCAGACTGATAACAATGGATTAATAATGTTGAAAGCAGAGGGAGAAAGAGAAGGGAGGACGAAAAATAAATTTGAATACTAAGATGGGA
>CM065683.1:22757860-22762860 GCA_017654935.2 Phymorhynchus buccinoides
ACCTTTACCAGAATATCTGCCCCCCCTATGTTTTGCAGTACACGGCGCCTTTTGTCACAGTCGTGGTTCATTGCGTTTTCCCGTCTTCTTATAGGGGGGGGGGGGGGGGGGGGGGGGGGGGGGGGGGCGGGGTGGGGGGAGGGATAGGGTTAGTATTCCAAACACATCTTTACCTTTACCGGAATGTTTTTTAGTCCTGAATATTTCACGAAATATCTTCACAATGTTAACCATTTTGGGTCCTCAGTTGCCAAAGTGCATTAAGTATTTGAATGCCATTTTACTGTCAAAATGAACAAACATATTTAACCCATGATATACCATTTTCTTTCGTAGCTGAAGTATGATTTCTTGCTAGCAGGCTTATAGCACTTTTTCATAATTCGGTCTTTTGGGGTTATCTTTCCCTACTGTCTCGTCTTGAAGTCGGTTTGGGGTAGTTCCGGTTCAAAATTAGAATTAAAAAATGGAAGTTACCTACCTTAAACAACAACTATATTTTGTTCTTGTCTTCAAGTCTTAGGGTATTAATGTGGTCGTATCAAGTAAACAAATAAGAACATAACTGTTTATAGTCAACGAATGTAAACACTTTAAGAAAGAAACAGGACTTAATATTATTAAATCTACAAACTGATAACTGAGCAATTAAACACCCCTCTATTTCAATTATGGAGCAGCCATGCCGTGTTTACAGCATTTCCTAACCGGAACTAAGTGTCCTAACGGGCACACAACTCGTCTTTTACTTCCGTTTTCATTTCGAAACAGTGCTATAGGGCGTACTCTACTTCTCTGCCTCAGTCTCTCTATATTTCTCTCTCTCTGTCTCTCTCTCTCTCTCTCTCTCTCTCTCTCTCTCTCTCTCTCTCTCTCTCTCTCTCTCTCTCTCTCTCTCTCTCTCTCTCTCTCTTCTTTCTCTTCTTGACACCTTCTGCCTCTTTCTCCCTCAGCTTTCCGTTTCTGTCTTTGCCTGTCTCCCTGTACTATTTCTTTCTCTGCACCACCACTCTCATTCCCCTCCTCCTTACTTCCTCTCCCATTTTTCTTCTTTTCTTTCTTCTTCTTTTCTTACTCAAATTTTCCGTCTTTCCTGCATGCTCACTTAATATATTCTGTCCCTTTACCTCCCATTTGTTACGTGTCTATGTACAACGCTGAATTCATTATGTATCTGTTTATATTTGATAATGTGTGTTCCTTTTCTTTTGATTTGCATGTTGTTCTCGTTTATTGAATTCTTTGTTTTTAGTTGTCTTTTTTTTTTTCTTTTTTTCTTTTTCTCGAAGATTGGATGACACGAAAGTATTGTATGCTTATTCTGTTATCCTCAGAAGAAACAAATCATTCATTTATTCATTCATTCTTTCATTCATTAATTTATTTATTTGTTCATCATTCATTCATTCTTTCTTCCATTCTTTCATTCATTCTTTGTGTGTCGAATTTTGGGTATTGTTCCTGTGTATGATTGTGCTTGTCATTCTCAGTTTCTCAGTCTCTGTCTCCCCGTATCTGTCTGTCTGTTTGTCGCTTTCACTCTGTCTCTCTCTCTCTCTCTCTCTCTCTCTCTCTCTCTCTCTCTCTCTCTCTCTCTCTCTCTCTCTCTCTCTCTCTCTCTCTCGCTCTCTCTCTCTCTCTCTCTCTCTCTCTCTCTCTCTCTCTCTCTCTCTCTCTCTCTCTCTCTCTCTCTCTCTCTCTCTCTCTCTCTCTCTCTCTCTCTCTCTCTCTCTCTCTCTCTCTCAAATCTTTATCCTTGTTAAATAAAGTTTTTCAGTGCTCTCTCTCTCTCTCTCTCTCTCTCTCTCTCTCTCTCTCTCTCTCTCTCTCTCTCTCTCTCTCTCTCTCTCTCTCTCTCTCTCTCTCTCTCTCTCTCTCTCTCTCTCTCTCTCTCTCTTGCTCGTGCGTACACGCGCATATGCGTTTGCGTGTGTGTGTGTGTGTGTGTGTATATATGTGTGTGTGTGTGTGTGTGTGTGTGTGTGTGTGTGTATGTGTGTGTGCGCGTGCGTGTGTGCGTTCGCGTTCGTGCGAGTGTACTTGCGCGTGCGTGCACGCGCGCGTGTGTGCAACTTAGACAGTCCAAAATAAGTCTTTACTTAATGAATTGCACACATTAAAAGTGATAAATCCATGCATTCTTTCACTCAATCGTTAGTTCACTCAGTCGTCCTATCTTTCCTTCTGTCATTTGGTAGTTCATCCTCACTCCCCTCTTCTCTCTCTCTCTCTCTCTCTCTCTCTCTCTCTCTCTCTCTCTCTCTCTCTCTCTCTCTCTCTCTCTCTCTCTCTCCCCCCCCCCCCTCTCTATCCCCCTCTCTCTTTGTCTGGAGATGCACTGGCCTCGCCTCTCCTTGGTGGGGGCTGTTGGATGCGTTCTGGTTTATGAGTGGGTGTTTGTTTTTCCGTTGGGCTCTGCAGTCATGAAAAACGGGCAGGTACACCCATGGGAACATTTTGCAAGGACTCCTTTGCATCGTATCGGATGATCACAAGCCGGGAGTAGCTATGTGCCTCTGTATACCTAATGTATGCCTGCTCACCAGTAACACACACAGACTTTCAGGGCTGGAGCAGGGCTGCTCTCGTGTTGATAGGGCAGGCGTGCTTGGTGCAAATCTGGGTCCTATCAGTACCTTCGGTGTTTATTTTTCATTTCTTTTTATTTCCTATCTCTGTTTGTTTGTCTGTCTGTCTGTCTGTTGTCTGTCTGTCTCTCTGTCTGTCTGTGTGTGTCTCTCTCTCTGTGTCTGTCTCTCTCTCTGTATTATATATCTCATTCCAAATAATTGTCTGAATCTATTTTAATATAATGCATATGAAATGAACCAGTCTCAGCATTTTAACCGTTATTTAATCGATAATGTGAATACAAAATATAAAATTAACGCTGTTCTTTCGTCCATGTATTTTTTAAAAATTGCAATACAAATCGTTTTCAGCGGTTCTCGAGATTTTCTTTATAAAAAGAAAAAATAATCTTTTTTTGGCAGTTACAACCGTTAAAACTGGGTCGTCCATTGAATGTTTTGTTTTTCAGGTGTGTGTGGTGGGCTGAGATCCATTGCATAGCTATTTAAATTTGTATCTATGTTACAATTTTAAAGATACTAGCGCAACGCGAGTACCGGTAACACCTAGTACCTGCAACGTCTAGTACTGGTACCGCCAAGTACCGGTAATGCTGAGTACCGGTTTCGCCGGGTCCGCAAAATATTATATTATTAGTTTTGTCTGTGTCCCTCCTTCCATCTTCTTCTCTCATCAAGTTAACCCCCCCGCCACCGACCCCCCCCCCCCCCCCCAAACCCCCCCCCGATAACGCCTAGTACCATTCACGCCTAGTACCGGTACCGCCAAGAACCGGTAATGCTGAGTACCGGTTTGGCCGGGTCCACAAAATATTATATTATTACTTTTGTCTGTGTCCCTCCTTCCATCTTCTTTTCTCATCCCGTTAAACCCCCCACCCGAACCCCCACCAACCCCAACCATCAGTGTTTTTTGTATAGCCATATAAAGTATTCATATCCACTTGTCTGCAAGTTGTAAATGTCTGTTTTTAGTTGTGGTGCACTCACAAAGTAGCGTACCCCCAAAACGCATACGTCGCAATAGTTGACACACCAAAATCCACCCATTTCAGCTAAAATCTTGTTCCAATTGTGCTTTATGGGGTATTTTGTGGTCAAAACAACAGTAGCATTCCATTCTGCCATGTAATTGTTTTATTTGGTTTCTTAGCTGTGGTGCACTCACAACGTAACACTCACTCTCTTTGAATGTGTATGCATTCAGAAAATGTGTGGCATCTTTTTCAGCTACGACCACCCAAATTATGCGAGGTACACTGCAGTGTACCTTGAAACGTTGCTTAGCCTCCCGTCCTCACACCCTGGAGCTGAAGACCTCTTGAAAGACAAAGGCTTCAGTGTGAACAGATCTCAAAAGCCTAGTTCAAGAACTGCTGTTGACATTACGATTGAACAAACGATCAATCGACATGCAAAAAGCCAGAGTGGGATCAAAGGGTTCAGCTGAAATCAAGCAGCCTACTACAGATGGATGACAACAAGGCATGACAGAGGACTCTTCTATCAGGCAACTCTGTTGTTGGCTGATATGGACAATCAGGAATCTGCAGCTCAAAAAGACCTTCGACCATCACAGATCATCCAAAGTGACCAAAACACAGCAAAGGTCATCCAAACTGTGAAAAACTATTTGAATCCCTTTGATGCGGAGAACAAGGATGAGCTCTATTGCTTATCGTCAGACAGCAAAGAAGGTGACCGTGACTGGCAAGGCAAAGACAAGACAGATCACTGCAGAAAGAGACGTGTTCTCACAGCTTGTTCTCTTGGCAGTCAAGCACAACTTGAGTCTGGAAAAGGCACTTCAGTTCCCACTTGGCCCAGTTCCTTGGGCCCTTGCCACAGCTGATGGAACACCTACCAAAACTGACCAGTCAAAACTAATGCACCACTTAGAAGCTGGGTCCTACCTAGCTGAATGACCTGTGCTGGCAACCAACACCTACATCATGGATGGAAGCGCTCTGCTCCAAGCACAAGTGACTCTGCCACCAACATTTGGAGAACTTGCAGAAAACGTCTTTGCACAGCTTCCCAAGGCGCCTCGTGTTGATTTTGTGACAGATTCTTACTTCCCAGAGTCAATCAAAAGTCTGGAGAGAAGAAGGAGGCGGGAATCAGACGTGCTCTTACTCAAAGGGCCTGCAACGAGAAAGTCCCCAGAGACTGGAAGGGGTTCATGGCAAACGATGAAAACAAGCTAGCTCTCATAAGAGTTCTTCTCCAAGAATGGAGGAAGGATAAATATGCTTCCAAGCTTCAAGGAAGACAAGTTCTCTTCGTCTGTGAACAGACATGTACACGCCTGGAGAGCATCAATGGGGAGAAGCCGCTAGCAGAGGATTTGGAAGAACTCTGCTCAACACATGAACAGGCTGATGTTAAGATCATATGCCACTGTCTTCA
>CM065683.1:22767860-22775360 GCA_017654935.2 Phymorhynchus buccinoides
ACGCCAAGGTCAAGGTCAGGACGGCAAATTGTTTTGGGCGGATACATTACTCTCATGGTGACACACCATCCCACAAAATTTGAAGCGATTCTGCCAATCGGTTCGGAAGATATCCTTGGGACAGACAGAAACCCAATTTTTAGACCCCTACCACTTTCAAGGCCTACCGATCTCCCGGACCGTGACATTGACCTTGATCGGTATGCCACCACCAGAACGGGCATAAGCCAAAGTACTTACATGCCAAATTTGAAGACTATAACACCAACGGTGTGGGAGTTATGGCCCCTTAAAGATTTTCGGTTTTCAAGGTCGTACGCCAAGGTCAAGGTCACGACGGCAAAACCTTTTGCGCGGATGCCTTCCTCTCATGGTGACACACCAGCACACAAAATGTGACGCGATTCGGTCAAGCGGTTCGGGAGATATCCTTGGGACAGACAGAAGAAAAACGGAAAAAAAAGAAAAAAAATACATACAAACCAGCCCATCGCAAAGTCCGATCACCTATGGTGACGGACAAAAATAGGAAAAACAAACATAGCTGCAAAACAGTTAATAACAAATGTTCACAACATTTCTTGACAACATTTAATGTAAAAGTGATAAAAACCTAATCATATTCACATAAGTGGCATGAAAAAAATATATACACAATGTCAAAACAAACACATACTCTCTCTCCCCCCCCCCCCCCCCCCCCCCCCCCCCACCCCCCCCCACCCACTCTCTCTCTCTCAATGACAACAACAAAGTTCACACACACACGAACACACACACCTATGCTTTGCTCAGAAGAGGTATGCTTAAAATCCAAAAAGGATTTTGGAAAACGTGCACAGAATATTCAATTAACAAAATCTAATCGTTTTCCTGTGATCACCTATGTGATACAAAAATAGAAACAAATAACATTGCTAAAAAACCCACATTTTCTCCTATTCCGAAATGGGAGCAATCTAAAGCTATCTTTGATATTGATCACACTCATTTATCTAAGAAGGATTCTCCCAATATTTTAAGAACGTCTGTGTGTGACAAGGTGGCACGCGCACCCCCACTTTCTTATCTACACCCCCCCCCCCCCCTTTTTTTCTACTCGGGGCACGTCACTTTAATTACAATTCGGGGACACTTCACAGAGTCACCGATGCTTAGGCGCTATCTCTTTGAAGCCCGGTTACCCTCCTTGTAGTCTAACTTGTGACACCCATAATCGCTGCCCTTTGAAGTTGCTTTGACGCGGGTCACGGGTTAGGCTGTTGTAACAATGTTAAACATGTGATGATGGTGTAATATGCGCATGACTGTCGTCTCCTGACTTGTCGGCTGCTACGACTAACCAATCATAGGCCCTCGGGTGTTTAAAATTAAAGGGGGATTTGAATAGTGGGAGGAAAAAAACCCGCCTAAACATTCTCTTGCTCACAAGACTACCAAAACCTGGCTGAAGCAACATTGCAGAATCAACCTCTCTCCCAGCCAGTCATATTAGCCCAACTCGTGAGTATTATAGAACGTGGCAGGGGTGTAAAATAAGTGATTGAGATTTGTTTTTGTTTGATTCTATTTTTGATCTAGATCCTATGTTCAATGATGAATAAGGAGTAGATGTGTCATTGAAAAGAATTGGTAAACATTCTGTTCTAATTATGTGCACTTATTATTTGTGTGTGTGTGTGTTTTTTTACTTTAACTCTTTTGGTACAAGAACCGGATTTTATGCCTACTAACCCTTTTGTATATTTTTAGTAGGAAGCCTCTGGGTTGCAACCTTGCAACTTATGATAACATTCCTTTCCAAGTGTTGGATTGAGAGTGATGTTGGCTGTGACGATAGAATTTGTTAGCCGGCTGAATCATACTAGTTGATTCCAGTACTTTTAGTATGTTAAACTTTTCAGTTTGAAAACTGAAATTTAGGTTATTTGTTCTAGTGCTATTGTACAAGGGCAGCCTTCTAGCCGGTTGGGATCCACTAATTCCCTTTTTGGCTGAAGTTCTTGTCTCTAAGATAGAGATGAACACCCACCTTCTAGATGTGATTATCAGCAGGGCATCGAGAAGGAAGTTTTTCCATGACTCACAAGCCAAGAAGACGGGGCCGCCGCAAAGACGTCTGACCCAGAATCCGCGAGGAGACCACGCCTGAGCACTTGCCATCCCGCGACGCCGCAACCGGATAAGATTATGCTACTCTACACCAATAGCAATAAAGTCAGCCCAGCATGGCGCCAAAGCAAACGGAGGAACTTCAAAACAATTACTAAGTCCCTAAGACAGTGCAAAGAACAATAACTGGAAACCAGGACACCTAAGAATTTAGTGACCCTTCCCGCTTGGGGCACTAATCTTCTAGAAAGACAAAAGTCTTGTAAATCCTTTCGGATTTCATTGTTTTTCATTCACATTTTGTTTTGGGCGCCATTGAGCTGCTTTATTCTTATTGCTGCATAATCTTATGCAGATTTGTGAGTAAATAAAATGCAAGTCGGTACAAATAATTCTGAACCCTTTGGTCAGACGTCGATGAGAGCGGCAAGTTTCAGTAATTTTCATGTAAAAACCTACTTCTTGGTGTCGTGCCGTTTAGAGCAAATCTACCACTTGTGTTTCTTGTGAGTCATAGGATTATGCTTCCTGACCACGGATAAACGCCACTGCTGATAAAAGGGAGGAGAAGGTGGGCTCATCCCTCTATGTTAGAGATTGTGGGCTTCAAAGCCAGCAGGGAATTAGTGGATCCCAAACCGGCTAGAAAAGTCTGCCCTTGTACAAATAGCACTAATAACAAATAACCTGAATTTCAGTGTACCAAACTGAATAACACATGACATGTGTACTGTGAACAACTGTGTTATGTAGATTCCAGTAACAAGTCAGCAAAGCATCACTCTTCAATCCAACACTTGGAAAGGAATGTTATCAAAAGTTGCAAGGTTGCAACCCAGGATGATCCCCTACTAAAAATATACAAAAGGTGTTAGTAGGACTGGAATCCGGTTCTTGTACCCAAAAGAGTTAAAGTAAAAACATCACACACACACACACAAATAATCAGTGCACATAATTAGAACAGAATGTTTACCAATTCTTTTCAATAACATATCTATCTACTCCTTATTTCATCATGGAACATAGGATCTAGATCAAAAATAGAATCAAACACAAACAAATCTCAATCACTTATTTTACACCCCTGCCATGTTCTATAATACTCACGAGTGGGGCTAATATGACTGGCTGGGAGAGAGTTGATTCTGCAATGTTGCTTCAGCCAGGTTTAGGAAGTCTTGTGAGCCAGAGAATGTTTTAGGCGGCTTTCCTCCACTACAATTCAAATCTCCCTTTAATTTTAAACACCTGAGGGCCTAGGATTGGCTACTAGCTGTTGAAAAGTCAGGAGATGATGCTCATGCGCATATTATGTCATCCTCATCACATGCCTAAAATTCCTATCCTGCCTGTACGCGCTAGGGTCAAGACTTCTCAAAGGGCAGTGTCACTCTCGTGATCGGAAGGGAAATACGTGGATGAAAGAGATGCTGATTGTGGGTGTCACAAGCTAGAAGACAAGGGAGGCAACCAGGCTTCAAAGAGATCCCGCCTCGCAATCGGTGGATTGCGGTTTGATGTTAGGCGATAACAATTAGAGTGGCGGGGGGGGGGGGGGATAGAAAGGGAGAAAGGGGGGGTGGGGGTTCCATCTTAAAGGGAACTGAAAGGGGTCGCGCGGTTCCATGTACACAGAGGCCCCCCTCGAAGAAAAGATTCTGGTACCGGAATCTTCCTGTGGAACGCCGACTCCACTTTCGACTTGGGCGACCGGGACAAATTAGTGGTGAGACTGGGTCAGCTGGAATGGTGGAACGTCTGGTCGCAGCACAGAGTTCAAAGGAGCAGGTGGGTTGGAGACCAGTGGAATGGCGCTTCCGACTGAGGTTGGGGCGACAATCCTGTGTTGAGCTGTCCCAAGGTTGATTGCAGGATAACAAACACCTCTTGCCTCAGTTTTCCCTTGAGCCTGGATTCATCATTGCTGATGATGTGGTTTGGTAGGCCGATTTCGGGCGAAAATGGCTTTGAGTGCCGTGGCTACCTGACTAGCATCAAGTGAGGAGATTGGGGCGGCATCGCACCTCATGGTACAAGTATGACGACAACGGTGACTATGTACCTTGAAAAGAACTCTACCGTAATTTCTTCTTCCGTTGAGGTAGAGGCCCGACCAAGTCGACTGCCACTCGTTGAAAGGGAGGGGTAGGTGACGGCTGGATGTGTGGCGGCCTGTCCCGATAGTACCTTCGGTGGGTGTTTGCGGGTGCAGGGTTGCCGTTAGGTGCAGTCACCTGAGGTACCGGTGGCGAGTGGTCTTGGGTCGTCGTTGTTGGGTGGATATTCCTCTGGAAGGATTTTCCAAGTTGTGTCGGACTTGGGGACTTGGGACGCTCTGGGTTTGCTTGCGCGGCAATTTGGTTTGCCGCGTTGAGAGGTTTCTTCCCCATTGAGGGAGATTTGCTCTTTGGGAAGGAGGGTGGGAGTTGGTTTGTGACTTGGGGAGAAGGGAAGGCTGTGGACACTATGGCAGGTTGAGAGGGGTGCCCTAAAAACATATACTGTGATCCCAGTATGAGGTCATAGACAGGACTGTCCATGATCACTGCCTTGATGGGTCCCTTCACAAATCTGGCATTGACCTGAATAATACCGACTGGCAAAGTGGTTGGGGGGAGTGAAGCATCAGGACCCTGCAGAGCGATGAAGTCGCCGGTGTATGCTGATGCGGGGACCAAGGATCCGCAGACAATGACGTCGCATGACAGTCCAGTGTCATAGAGACACTGAACTGGGATGTTGTTGACAGTCGCCTGTCCGACGACTGATGGTGTGCCTGGACACTGCGTTGGGGAGGGGTTGGTGCAGTTCAGCGAAGTCGAGATGACTTGCATAGTTGCCACATTTTACTGCTTGTAGGCCAGTTTCCTGCAGTCATCCCGGTTGTGGGTGTTCGACTTGCAGTATGCGCAGTATAGCTGTTGTCCCAGTGGTTGTCGTTCATTGTTTGACCCACTGTTAGTCCCACTGGAATTCCATCTCACTGGCGGGTTCTGGTTAGAGTTGGTGTTCAACCTGCTATGCTGTGAAGCATTGGGCCCAAAACCTTGCTGGAGTTTTGGCCTTTTAGGGGCGCTGGGTTCATCATGGGCCAGGGTGTACTGGTCACTTAGCTGAATGAGGTCGGCCAGAGTCGTGGCACCTTGCTCGGCGGTAAAGGTGCGTAACTCTGGGGACATGGTTTCGCGCAGCTGCTCGCCAACTACAAGTTCCCGGAGATCATCATAGGACTCTGATTTTGCTGACAGGGACACCCATTTTGTCAGATAGTTCCCCAGTCTATCTGAAAATTGGGCATATGACTCTCCCCTGCCTTTTCTGGTTGTACGGAACTTTTTCCGGTAGGCGTCAGCCGTCAACTGGTATCTGTTGAGCAGGGCTTCTTTCAAGGCTTTGTAGTCAGTAACTTGGCTTGATGGAAGTTTGCTGTACACCTCATAGGCCACACCCCTGAGACTTTGTGCAAGCTTGAGGTTGAACTTTTCCGGAGCAAGTTCAAATTCATGGGCCAGTCTTTCAAATCTATCGAGGAATGCATCGATAGACTCTGTTGCCTCATTGAAATGCCTCCAATGTGAAGGTCATGGCTGGGGTCTGGGCTGGGAGGGGGAAAGTTTTGAGGGGTAGCAGTCTCGGAGTCTGAGGATTTTTCTAGCTGCTTCATAGCTAGTTCATGGTCTCGCCGTGCTTTCTAACTTTCTCCTTTTGGGCTCAGGCGCGCTCAAGGGGCGTCAAGTTCTTTGTTTTTTCGGGTTTCCTGCACTAGTTGCCTCTGCCTCAACTCATGAGCCCGTACGGTTCTCTTGCTCCTGAGCGTCCCAATCTTTATCCGCTTGTTGAGTGCCCCCCCTCGCGAGCTTTAATCAGCTTTTTTGAGCCTCATGGGCTCTCTGTTTGTCTTTCTTCAGCATCCTCGGGGCGAGCTTTCTCTTTGTCAGCCTCCTGAGCCTCCCGAGCTTTATCAGCCTCTTGAGCCTCATGAGCTCTCTGTTTGTCTTTCTCAGACACATCCTCAGGCGCGAAGCGTAGAGTTTTCTCTTTGTCATATTCAGATATGACAAAATTAGCTAACTCTTGGCCGGGGCTGACAATCCTAGAGATTCTCCCCATTCTTTAAGTTCCCCCTAAGTTCCTCCTAAGTTTAAACAATCCTCAGCCATGGTTGTAAATACAACTATTCAAAATAAGATAAAAACAAAGCTGCCTGAGTTGGAAACGTTGAAATCTTACCCCCCCAAAACAACCCACACTTAACACTAGACTTTCAGCATTAAGCAGGAAAATCAGAAATGCAGTGCACATCATAAATAAAGGCAATAATAGCATTCATTTTCAAAACAAATTCAAATCAAAACCATAAATACATTTCAAAACAAAATCAAAATCAAAACCACAGTTTGGTGGTTGTGAACCAAATCACAATAACTTTCCCAATGGACACAAGATAAGTTTTGAAAAGTAACTAAAGTTTTCCGTCGTTTTTGATTTGAACGATTTGTTTTGTAGACTTTATGAAAAAAAAAAAAAAAAAAAAAAAAAATATCCGCGGACGCGAGCCCCCACCAAATTAGATTGTTGATGACCGACGGGTTAATGAGGGTTATGGGTAATGTTTTGTTTTAAAAGGCCTAATTCTTCTCAAGTGCCCTAGGGAAGACTTTCTTTAGATAATTTTGCCTTTCTTTAGCCACCAATTCTCTAGGGTATGGTGAGAGCTGAACTGAGCAACGTTACCGGCCCTTTATTCATTAATAAATTTATATTTGTTGCCGGTTCTTGTACCAAAAGTTTTCAAGTCAAAAACACACACACACAAAATAATCAGTGCACATAAATAGAAATAGAATAGAATGTTTACCACTTCTTTTCTATAACATATCTATCTACTCCTATTCATCATTGAACATAGGATCTAGATCAAAAAAAGGATCAAACAAAAAACAAATCTCAATCACCAGCCATCAATAAAACTCACTAGTTGGGCTTATTATGACTGGCTGGGAGTGTTGCTCTAGCTACGTTTCAGCATCTTGTGTGACAACTTTTTCTCACCACTCCAATTATAGCCTTCACTTTCAAACAATGAAAGCCTGCTATTGGTGTATTACAGTCCATACGTCACAAGATTGCTGTTCTAAATGTACCGAGCAATCACGCGCCTATTACATCCTTATCACGTGCCGACATTCAACAGCCTTTCCCGGCATCCGGTCGCCTCAGAAAGGAAAGGGGCTTTTTGGAAAGGGGGCCCGACCTGTGGTGGTCACTTTCTTGTGATGTTGACTGGTAATATGAATAGAAAGGGGGGGGAGGGGGGATGAGAAGGAGTAAATACCTCGGTAGATGGTACGGCTGACCAAGGGAGAAATAGATAACGCCCATCCG
>CM065683.1:22782469-22787469 GCA_017654935.2 Phymorhynchus buccinoides
TTTTGAGTATATAAAGGGGCACGCGCATTGTTTTTGATTGTATTTTCTTGTACCCCTGACGAGGGAATGGGTTAAAGGCGAAGTCTCTAGGGAAGACTTTTAGTATGTTACATTTTCAAGTAGAAAATTTGCCTTTAGCCCACTTCTCTAGGGTGTGGGAGGTGAGCAACTTTCCTTGCCCCTTTTCATCTAATAAATTTATATTTGTGCCCGGGTTCTGGCTCGTATGATTGAATGAAATACAAGTGGTAGTTTGCTCTAATTGGCAGACAGAGAGAAGTAGGTTTTTACATGAAAATTACAAAGCTTCCACTCTCATCAGTCTGACCAAAGGGTTCAGAATTATTTGTACACTTGCATTTTATTTACTCACAAATCTGCATAAGATTATGCAGCAATAAGAATAAAGCAGCTCAATGGCGCCAAAACAAAATATGAATGAAAAACAATGAACTCCGAAAGGATTTACAAGACTTTTGTCTTTCTAGAAGGTTAGCCCCAATCCGGAAGGGTCACTAATATGCTTCTTTTTTGTGTCCTGATGAAAGTTACTGTTTGTTTCACTGTCCGGAGGACTTATCCGCTGTAAGATTCCTCTGTCAGGAGCAGCGAGGGCTGGGCTAGCTCTTCGGTTGAGAGTAGCTCCCAGTCATTCCGGTTACGGCGTCGCGGGATGGCACGGCTCAGGCGTGGTCTCCTCGCCGATTCTTGGTGCGGTGGCGTCTTTGCGGCGGCCCCGTCTTGTTGCTTGTGAGTCAGGGATTATGCCTCCTGACCACGATGCCCTGCTGATAATCACATCAGAAGGTGGGTGTAGATCTCTATGGCTTAGAGACAAGGGGCTTCAGCCAGCAGGGAATTAGTGGATCCCAACCGGCTAGAAGGCTGCCCTTGTACAATAGCACTAATAACAAATAACCTGAATTTCAGTTACCAAACTGAAATAACACATGACATGTGTACTGGAATCAACTGTTATGATTCAGTAACAAGTCAGCAAACATCACTCTCAATCCAACACTTGGAAAGGAATGTTATCAAAAGTTGCAAGGTTGCAACCCAGGGATCCCCTACTAAAAATATACAAAGGTGTTAGTAGGACTGGAATCCGGTTCTTGTCCCAAAAGAGTTAAAGTAAAAAAATCACACACACACACAAATAATCAGTGCACATAATTAGAACAGAATGTTTACCAATTCTTTTCACTGACACATCTACTCCTTATTCATCATGGAACATAGGATCTAGATCAAAAATAGAATCAAACACAAACAAATCTCAATCACTTATTTTACACCCCTGCCACGTTCTATAATACTCACGAGTGGGGCTAATATGACTGGCTGGGAGAGAGGTTGATTCTGCAATGTTGCTTCAGCCAGGTTTAGGAAGTCTTGTGAGCTAGAGAATGTTTTAGGCGGCTTTCCTCCACTATTCAAATCCCCCTTTAATTTTAAACACCTGAGGGCCTAGGATTGGCTACTAGCCGTTGAAAAGTCAGGAGATGATGCTCATGCGCATATTATGTCATCCTCATCACATGCCTAAAATTCCTATCCTGCCTAACGCGCTAGGGTCAAGACTTCTTCAAAGGGCAGTGTCACTCTCGTGATCGGAAGGGAAATACGTGGATGAAAGAGATGCTGATTGTGGGTGTCACAAGCTAGAAGACAAGGGAGGCAACCAGGCTTCAAAGAGATCCCGCCTCGCAATCGGTGGATTGTTTGATGTTAGGCGATAACAATTAGAGTGGCGGGGTGGGGGGGTTCATAGAAAGGGAGAAAGCGGGGCGTGGGTTCCATGTTACGTCACAGAGGCCCCCCGAAGAAAAGATTCTGATACCGGAATCTTCCTGTGGAACGCCGACTCCACTTTCGACTTGGGCGACCGGGACAAATTAGTGGTGAGACTGGGTCAGCTGGAATGGTGGAACGTCTGGTCGCAGCACAGAGTTCAAAGGAGCAGGTGGGTTGGAGACCAGTGGAATGGAGCTTCCGACTGAGGTTGGGGCGACAATCCTGTGTTGAGCTGTCCCAAGGTTGATTGCAGGATAACAAACACCTCTTGCCTCAGTTTTCCCTTGAGCCTGGATTCATCATTGCTGATGATGTGGTTTGGTAGGCCGATTCGGGCGAAAATGGCTTTGAGTGCCATGGCTACCTGGCTAGCATCAAGTGAGGAGATTGGGGCGGCCTCGCACCTCATGGTACATATGTCGACCACGGTGACTATGTACCGGAATTTCTTCTTCCGTTGAGGTAGAGGCCCGACCAAGTCGACTGCCACTCGCTGAAAGGGAGGGGTAGGTGACGGCTGGATGTGTGGCGGCCTGTCCCGATAGTACCTTCGGTGGGTGTTTGCGGGTGCAGGGTTGCCGTTAGGTGCAGTCACCTGAGGTACCGGTGGCGAGTGGTCTTGGGTCGTTGGAGGGTGGATATTCCTCTGGAAGGATTTTCCAAGTTGTGTCGGACTTGGGGACTTGGGACGCTCTGGGTTTGCTCGCGCGGCAATTTGGTTTGCCGCGTTGAGAGGTTTCTTCCCCATTGAGGGAGATTTGCTCTTTGGGAAGGAGGGTGGGAGTTGGTTTGTGGCTTGGGGAGAAGGGAAGGCTGTGGACACTATGGCAGGTTGAGAGGGGTGCCCTAAAAACATATACTGTGATCCCAGTATGAGGTCATAGACAGGACTGTCCATGATCACTGCCTTGATGGGTCCCTTCACAAATCTGGCATTGACCTGAATAATACCGACTGGCAAAGTGGTTGGGGGGAGTGAAGCATCAGGACCCTGCAGAGCGATGAAGTCGCCGGTGTATGCTGATGCGGGGACCAAGGATCCGCAGACAATGACGTCGCATGACAGTCCAGTGTCATAGAGACACTGAACCGGGATGTTGTTGACAGTCGCCTGTCCGACGACTGATGGTGTGCCTGGACACTGCGTTGGGGAGGGGTTGGTGCAGTTCAGCGAAGTCGAGATGACTTGCATAGTTGCCACATTTTACTGCTTGTAGGCCAGTTTCCTGCAGTCATCCCGGTTGTGGGTGTTCGACTTGCAGTATGCGCAGTATAGCTGTTGTCCCAGTGGTTGTCGTTCATTGTTTGACCCACTGTTAGTCCCACTGGAATTCCATCTCACTGGCGGGTTCTGGTTAGAGTTGGTGTTCAACCTGCTATGCTGTGAAGCATTGGGCCCAAAACCTTGCTGGAGTTTTGGCCTTTTAGGGGCGCTGGGTTCATCATGGGCCAGGGTGTACTGGTCACTTAGCTGAATGAGGTCGGCCAGAGTCGTGGCACCTTGCTCGGCGGTAAAGGTGCGTAACTCTGGGGACATGGTTTCGCGCAGCTGCTCGCCAACTACAAGTTCCCGGAGATCATCATAGGACTCTGATTTTGCTGACAGGGACACCCATTTTGTCAGATAGTTTCCCAGTCTATCTGAAAATTGGGCATATGACTCTCCCCTGCCTTTTCTGGTTGTACGGAACTTTTTCCGGTAGGCGTCAGCCGTCAACTGGTATCTGTTGAGCAGGGCTTCTTTCAAGGCTTTGTAGTCAGTAACTTGGCTTGATGGAAGTTTGCTGTACACCTCATAGGCCACACCCCTGAGACTTTGTGCAAGCTTGAGGTTGAACTTTTCCGGAGCAAGTTCAAATTCATGGGCCAGTCTTTCAAATCTATCGAGGAATGCATCGATAGACTCGGTTGCCTCATTGAACGCCTCCAATGTGAAGGTCATGGCTGGGGTCTGGCTGGGAGGGGGAAAGTTTTGAGGGGTAGCAGTCTCGGAGTCTGAGGATTTTTCTAGCTGCTTCATAGCTAGTTCATGGTCCCGTGCTTTCTCCCGCTCAGCGGCGTCAAGTTCTTTGCTTTTGGTTTCCTGCACTAGTTGCCTCTGCCTCAACTCATGAGCCCGTACGTTCTCTTGCTCCTGAGCGTCCCAATCTTTATCCGCTTGTTGAGCCTCGCGAGCTTTATCAGCTTTTTGAGCCTCATGGGCTCTCTGTTTGTCTTTCTCAGCATCCTCGCGAGCTTTCTCTTTGTCAGCCTCCTGAGCCTCCCGAGCTTTATCAGCCTCTTGAGCCTCATGAGCTCTCTGTTTGTCTTTCTCAGCATCCTCGCGAGTTTTCTCTTTGTCATATTCAGATATGACAAAATTAGCTAACTCTTGGCCGGACAATCCTAGAGACTCTCCCCATTCTTTAAGTTCCCTCCAAAGTTTAACAGTCTCTGCCATGATTGTAAATACAACTATTCAAATCAAACAAAGCTGCAAAGTTGAATGAATCAAACAACACTTAACTATTTCAACAAAAGCAGAAATAGCATGCACATCAAAATAAAGTCATAAATAGCATTCAAACAAGTCAAATCAAAACACAGTGAGCCAAATCACAATAACTTTCCCAGTGGACAAAAGATAAGTTTTGAAAAGGAACTACAGTTTGAATATTAAATTTGTTAGACTTTATGTAAAAAAAAATCCCGGACGCGAGCCCCCAATTAGATTTGACGAGGGAATGGGTTAAAGGCGAAGTCTCTAGGGAAGACTTTTAGTATGTTAAATTTTCAAGTAGAAAATTTGCCTTTAGCCCACTTCTCTAGGGTGTGGGAGGTGAGCAGCTTTCCCGGCCCCTTTTCATCTAATAAATTTATATTTGTGCCCGGGTTCTGGCTCGTATGATTGAATGAAATACAAGTGGTAGTTTGCTCTAATTGGCAGACAGAGAGAAGTAGGTTTTTACATGAAAATTACAAAGCTTCCACTCTCATCAGTCTGACCAAAGGGTTCAGAATTATTTGTACACTTGCATTTTATTTACTCACAAATCTGCATAAGATTATGCAGCAATAAGAATAAAGCAGCTCAATGGCGCCAAAACAAAATATGAATGAAAAACAATGAACTCCGAAAGGATTTACAAGACTTTTGTCTTTCTAGAAGGTTAGCCCCAATCCGGAAGGGTCACTAATATTCTTTTTTTTTGTGTCCTGATGAA
>CM065683.1:22792469-22794969 GCA_017654935.2 Phymorhynchus buccinoides
GTGCGTGCGTGTGTGCGTGTGCGTGCGTGCGTGCGTGTGCGTGTGCGTGCGCGCGTGTGTGTAAGCCCCTTCGCACCCACGTGTGCACGCATGAACACGACACTGACCTTATGCACGTCTTGGTTTGCCCACAGTCAGCAGTTTGTGTATCTGAAAAATAGCAACAGAAACATTATTTCAAGATAAACATGCATGCATGAAAGAGAAGATGGGTGGAAAAGGGAATAGAGAAATGAGACCTTTCTTTTCAATTCTGCACTCATCATTTTTTTCTTTAAGCCTATTCAAACGACTAACCTGTCTGACTCCAAAGTTCAAAGTTCAAAGTTCGTAGGGAAGATACTCTAACGCCCCACAGGATTTGATACTAATAATAAATCAACACAATCTAATTGAGCAATGTTGTTCAAAGACGGGCAGACAGACAGACAGACCGACCAACGGGCTGACGGAATGTTTATAAACAAACCAACAACAACAAAATCAGAACCTCATTAGTGGAGGTACTTTTCAAACTGAATTGACCGCCTTGGCATAAGACTGTGTCAGACCAACTGACATAAGCTAGAACACCAAGGCTACATCAACATTTCGTTATGTTCTGCATACTTATGCGGGGATTGGTTTCAGCTCCTAGCGTAACATCATCAGTCCAAAGTCCTCCGAAGTCAGAGTGTGGCTGCTCACGTGGCGGGGTAATCAAAAGCGGTCACACGCGTAAACGTTCTCATCCCTAGCTGGTGCATTTGTGCCATAGTGTTCAAGCGCTTCGGCTGTTGGGACGGTCCCTGGAGTCGTTAAGCCACGGTAAGACAACAACAACAACAAATAGAAGTGAAATCCCAAAGCTTCTCTATCACACTGTCTAAGTTCTTCGAGGGAAACAGGTTGTGGGTTTTACTTTACCGAGCATTAACTGAACATTGACTGTTCAGTATTTGTAAAGTGGTAGGAATCTCCAAACCCGTTTCATTCGATCAAATCGTACAGTGTGATAGAGCCGTTAAAGGAAAAGGGGGCAAAGTGGTTAAATAGACACTGACCCGCCACGATTAAGTCCCTTGGCTCTTTCTGGGTAGCTGTGACCCATATAAAAATGCCCCCAACTTGAAATTGAGGCTGCTCTTTAAAATGATGTTTCGTTTTCAATTTGAGGGCATTTGTATGGGAGTAAAACCTGGTCAAAAAAAAGATTTCTTACCAGCTATAAGAGGGAAAACACACGTGAAACCCGTGATTTTGACACGTGATCTGGTGGATCTTTAAGACGTTCCGCCTGCCCGAATTTCTATGCGTGAATGACTCGGGTTCGAACCCCGGCCTTGCCCTTTTCTTTCCAGTTCGACGTAACAGGAGAAGCGAGTAATCCTTCGGGTGGGGACTTAAAGCTGGTCTGACCCATACGCTTTACTTACGTAAAAAATCCCACGGCAGTTAAAAAGTCGGTATAAGAGCAAGGGAGAAATCCCGCTGCCTGGTATGAACCAAATTGATAGCTAGGTTTCCAAATCTGCCCCCCCCCTCATCATCCTCTCCCCCCCCCCCCACCCCCCCAAAAAAAGGTGGCGCTGCTCTCGCGGTGACGCGCTCTCCAGGTAGGATCAACCCAAATGTCTAAAATAATATACCAAATCCCCCCGTGGGGATACCGGGGGGTCTTTTTTAAAAATAAATAGTTCCCCCACCTTCTGGAAGTTCTGTGCTTGCAACTTCCTCTAATCTGTCACTCTCTTTGACTCTGCCTTTTCCCTTTTGCTTACCGTCATCTAACTATCTTTCTGCCTTTACCTGGTCCATTCTCTTGCCTTTTTGTTTTTTTTTGTTTTTGTTTTTTTTGTTTTTTCACGAAACGCTTTCAAAAACATTTCCTCCTCCAGCCGAAGTCGGACTTGCTGGGCCTAACTATTTCTTAGTTAGGCGCATAACGGCAGCATGACGCACCTGCGCTCATAATTGACAGGAAACTGTCTGAGCGATCGAAGAAGAAGAACTGAGAAGAAGAAGAAGAAGAAGAAGAAGAAGAAGAAGATGATATACCAAAAATACAGACCTGTTTACTCTACTCTTTTCGAGTAGTATTCTACTCAATTTGGACCTACTACCAAAGATATTCTAGGGGAAGATAAGCATCCGGTCTCTTTTCCCTATATGAGTAGTGAGGACAGAAACACTGGTTATGTCCCTTTTAAACAGGACACATTTTGCACGTCGACAGGCCAGTTGAATTCTCCGTTCAAGTTCCAGTCTGAGTTTTTGGATAGCCTCCACTGTGAAAATGTACTGTTCCCACTAACGATAACTCTATCAGCCCGGTTCGCCGAGCTCTTTAAGTAGTCCATCTTACCCTTTTAGAATATCTTTGCTACTACTCTTCGAAATTGAAAAGAATGCTCTTATTACTCATTTTCAGTGAACATTGTTTGATGGTTTAATGAATAAAACTACACATTTCACACCCAAAACTACTCATTTCAGCCTAATCCAGACTACTCAAGACTTG
>CM065683.1:22807469-22809969 GCA_017654935.2 Phymorhynchus buccinoides
GCTGAAAACCGAACACCTAACGTATTTGACCCATTATGGCCATATGGCCTGGGAACACAGAAGAGGATAAATAAAAGAGAAACAAAATCAAATCTCTCTCTCTCTCTCTCTCTCTCTCTCTCTCTCTCTCTCTCTCTCTCTCTCTCTCTCTCTCTCTCTCTCTCTCTCTCTCTCTCTCTCTCTCTCTCTCTCTCTCTCTCTCTCTCTCTGCATGGCAGAAAAAGAAAAAAAAAAGTAATATGTAAGTTGTGCTGTTAAAATTGTTTGCGGAATAATTATTTTCAAAGTCAGAACAAGCAATTACGGTGCAAAACTCCGCTAGAGAAACGACTCGCCTCGTTCCATACTACCGCAGGTTATTAAACGCATTTTAAAAAGTCCAGTCCCTTCAAAGTGCTCTGCCCATGCATTTGATGGAGGTGCGGGTGGCGCACGTAAAGAAAACAAACGATAATATATTAGGGGAAGACGGGGTAACAAGCCCATGGGCGGGTAAGAAGCCCATGCCAATTATCTCATGAAATAAAGACAATCTCAGTCAAATTTGCCCATGAGACGAATGCTAAACATGAACACTCGTCTCATGGGCAAAATGTGACTGAAATTTGCTTTATTTCATGAGATAATTGGCATGGGCTTCTTACCCACCCATGGGCTTTTTACCCCATCTTCACCTATATATTATACATCTACCCTGCATACTCACTTTGCCTAAGCGAAGTCTTCGAATACTTTAAATACAATTGGGTGATCTTTTCTTTTTACTTGTAAAATACTGTCGAAAGTTTATGAAAGCAGTTTCATCAAAATCCGCTCATGACAATTCTGAGATGTTCTAACAAATGAAATAGATATTAGGCCGTGTACACACATAAGCGGATATTCCATGCGGAAACCCGTGCGCAATCCATAAATAAGTGAAACAAAGAAGGGAAAAGATATGCGTACGTGTCCGAATTTCCCCTATATGCGTAAACTTTTATTCTTCTTTCTTCCACTTATTTAGGGTTTTCCATACGGAACTTACGCGTCTGTGCTTAATTTTATGAAGTTCCACTAAAGCTTAAGTGGGAAACTAAACATTGTTACTTTCTGATTACTGAATTTAGAAAGTAACAACGTTTAGCTTCCCACTTAAGCTTTAGTAGAACTTCATACAATTAAGGGCTAATGTGAACCCGGCCTAAATTTAAAACCCTTTGTTACATCGACTGACAATCCATGGACTGGAATGTTCTTTTGAGTGATACACTGAACTGTTACAAGCACAGACCTTTCTTTCAATACCTTTGTTACAGTCTGTCTTACGATATAAACAGACAGACAGACTGACAAACAGACAGACAAACAGAAAGACAGACTAGCTTAAAGCGACAAAACACATACTCTCCTCCTCGAAAGTAAACCATAAGCCTAACCATCGAGGTAGAAATATTAAGAAACCGTATTATCTTTTCCCCTCCTCGTGGTTTTCATCGGTGACAGCGCTCGCGTCGAGTGGCACAGGGGTAGCGCGTTCGCCTCGTGTCAAGTAAATCCGAGTTCGAACCTGGGTACAGGGGATTTTTCCTCTCACTTTGCACTAGGCCTTACGGTCTGAACGTGGAGTCTTTCGGATGAGACGATAAACCGAGGTCCCGTGTGCCCATGCATTTAGCATACGTTAAACCCAGTGGCAACGAAAAAGTTGTCGTTTGGTCGAAATCTACCCTCCCACCCCTTTCTTTCCTCATCAGTCACACAAAAACCGCATGCAAAAAAACAACAAGCGACGAGCTCTCCAGGTGGGAGCAACCCGAATTTCACAGAGACGCCTCTGTGACTATAAAGTACCTAATACCTAATACCTAATACCTAATAACACTGACCACCATCATCATGACATCATGACCAGTCTGTAGACACAATCTCTTGTCCAAGCCTGTCCCTTATGGCATTCTACGTGTAAAGAAAGTCATTTATTTTTCAATATCCTAAATAATGCATTATTTAGCTAAATAAAGCATTATTTAGCTAAATAATGCATTATTTAAGCATATAATGCATTATTTGCAAATACTAAAGAAAATATGCTCCTTAAAAGAGTTTGCTACTTTTGACAATTAAATAAAGTATCGTATGCTGCAAATAAGACTTATTTACTAAATAATGATTTTTGTCTGCAAATAATTGATTGTTTATAAATAATTTATTTTCTTCAAAAACATCCACTAAGCAATTCATTATATGCTAAATAATGCAACATATCTACCAAAGGAATGATTGTTTACTAAATAATGATTATTTACAACAACATCGTCTAAATAATTCATTATTTAAACAATCGGGGTTCTGTCACCTAAATAATTCATTATTTAGCTCCGTAAAAATTCATTATTTAGAGATACGTCAACTAAAATGCCAGCTCTCGCTTAGCTTTTCGTCTGCTCCGCCAGATACTTTCTTCTTTACTTCACTGTCCGCCTTGAATCATCCATAACCGATATGAAAAGAAATTTTA
>CM065683.1:22819969-22824969 GCA_017654935.2 Phymorhynchus buccinoides
TTTTGATTTGGGGGGGGGGGGGGGCATTTATATGGGAGTCAGACTTGGTCAAAACAATATTTCTTTCCAGCTATAAGAGGGAAGACACGTGAAACCCGTGATTTTGACACGTGGTCTGGTGGGTCTTTAAACATGACGTACCTTCGTGGCCCAAACGACCCGGGGTCCACAGCCAACCGTAAGATCACGTGCGAGCGATGACGTCCTTTCCTCAGAACCCACGTGTCGTTGGCACGCGCGCATGACGTCACTTTGACCTTGTGGGGCACGTGCGTCCAGTGATTCCCAGGGCCTTGGACTTGCAGTCGAAAGAGTTGGACGTCAGGGCACAGGAAGATTCCAACTGAAAGAGAAAGGATCCCTTATTATATGGCATGAAATATAATGACAATAATAATAATAATAATAATAAATATAATAATAATAATAATAATAATTTAAAAAAAATTGATTGATGATGATGATGATGATGATGATGATGATGATGATGATGATAATAATGATGATGATGATGTATAATAATAATAAGATAATAATAATAATAATAATAATAACAACAATACACTACTACTACTACTACTACTACTACTACTACTACTACTACTACTACTACTACTACTACTACTACTACTACTACTACTACTACTACTACTAATAATAAATAATAATAATAATAATAATAACAACAATACACTACTACTACTACTACTACTACTACTACTACTACTACTACTACTACTACTACTACTACTACTACTACTACTACTACTACTACTACTACTACTAATAATAATAATAATAACAACAATACACTACTACTACTACTACTACTACTACTACTACTACTACTATTACTACTACTACTACTACCACTACTACTACTACTACTACTACTACTACTACTACTACTACTACTACTACTACTACTACTACTACTACTACTACTACTACTACTACTACTACTACTAACCTACCGTTTAAAAAACAACAAGCCTACACTCGGTTCTTTAATAAAGGTATCAGTTCCGTGTAACACAAGTTTGTAACTTCACAAATCCATTAACATTAAACTTTTCCTCAAAAATCGACTCGTTTTCTACAAGTTAGTCAAAACATCTATGATTATCAATAAAAGAATTATATGACCCGTCGCCACAACACTTAGGGGCAATTTTAGGTGGAAGGAGGAGGTCAAATCATCAATTCTCATATTTGTATTGCGAAAATTCCGTGCAAACAATTTGGTCTAAACTCAGGCGGCCATTGCAAAAGAGACGGCACATGCCTTCTCTTTCAGTGAAATAATTTGACTTCCAGCACCTCCGCCAAGGAGGAATCGCCGATTTGACGGTTTGATTTCTAGGAAACCAGAGCAAAGTGAGTGTTGCGATCTCTGTAAAGGGTGCTTTCATGGTGATCTCGACGTGTTTCTTGCAAAAACTCATCCGTCAGGGTCCACCTTTAACACATACAAATCTTCATGGACCCTAGGCGAGGAAATCAGTTGGAAAGGGATATGCTAGGGGTATGTACACAGGAGGTTTAAATGTTATGGAATTCATATCTGATGAAGGGAGTTTGCTGCAAAGTGTGATTGGCAGTCTTGGGCAAATAGGTTTTTTTTCTCCGGCTGATCAATGAAAAGCCAGTGCATATGAAACGTATTTCCCTTTAAGAGAAAACGAAAGAAACAAAAATATAATATAAAAATAAAACAGATGCTAAAATTGGTATTATTGGTTGCCAATAAAATATTCGAAATAATATTTCTCCTTTGAGCTCCTCCGAAATCGGACTGTGTCGGCTGAACGCAGCGGGGAGACCAGCGAAAACTGCAAAACCGGACACATACGTACCTTACCCATTAAGGCCATATGGCCTGGGAACGCAGAAGAAGAAGAAGAAGAAGAGGAAGAATTTGTTGTCAATGCACGGTCAATACTTTGATAATGTATTTATTTAACACTTTACCAAAAGGGTCATTATCATTAAGTGTGGTTGGTGTGATTGGGTATGCTAATGATATTATTGAAAGACGAATGAAAAAGCAAAAAAACCCAAATGATCGGGATAGCGTGATTTGTTCCAGCCTGTTTTCGTTTTGTGACTAAGATAATTGAAAACCCAAGTTCTGCAGCTACAGGACCAGCATCAGGCGTGAAGTGTTTTTAATCCTCCGGATTGTTTCCCCGGAGACATGGTGAAGGGTACCGTATCTATGGAAGCGTCCTTGGACCACCATTCCAATGCCATTCACAGGTGCTGGTGCCAGCACTCTGACAGGCCGCCTAATGGACTTTTTCTGTTAGGCGCTCCACAGTAAAGGACCATTCACACACACACACACACGCGCGCATGAACACACACACTCGCTCACTCACACATACGCTCAGGAGCACAAACGCTCGCATGCGCGCGCGCACACGCACGCACACGCACACACGCACACGCACACGCACGCACGCACACACACCACACACACACACACACACACACACACACACACACACACACACACACACACACACACACACACACACGATGCTCTTTCACTGGAGATATAGAGAGAGAGAGAGAGAGAGAGAGAGAGAGAGAGAGAGAGAGAGAGAGAGAGAGAGAGAGAGAGAGAGAGAGAGAGAGAGAGAGAGAGAGAGAGAGAGAGAGAGAGAGAGAGAGAGAGAGAGAGAGAGATTTCAGCTTCTGAAAAGGAGGCTGCATCAAAAACACAACCCACATTACAACAAGCGCGGATTCGCAATCGTTTGTGGCGTGCGACAATTGAAAACGAAACATCATTTTAAAGAGCAGCCTCAATTTGAAGTGCAGCCTCACTTTGAAGTGCGACCAATTTTGGAGCCTCACTTTGAAGTGCGACAATTTTGGACCGACCGACAGACCGACCGACAGACAGACCGACAAAGTGAGTTATAGGTTTGTGGCTTGTGCACATGATACCACCGTTCTATCTCTCTTTACTTATACAAAACACATGATAACACCGTTCTATCTCTCTTTACTAATACAAAACACATGATAACACCGTTCTATCTCTCTTTACTTATACAAAACACATAACACCGCTCTATCTCTCTTTACTTATACAAAACACATGATAACACTGTTCTATTTCTCTTTACTTATACAAAGCACATGATAAAACCGCTCTATCTCTCTTTACTTATACAAAACACATGATAACACCGCTCTATCTCTCTTTACTTATACAAAACACATGATAACACTGTTCTATTTCTCTTTACTCATACAAAACACAACTCATCGCTGTTGCCGGAGAAGGTCAACCACACTTTTTTTCTTTTTTCTTTTGAACAAAAAACAAACAAACAAACAAAAACATGAAAGAAAATGCAAAAAATGAGTAGAATGGTAAATAAATCATTAAATTAATTAATAGAATTAATTAATCAATTAATCTACAACTTAATGCCTCTAGATATAAGTACAACTGTTTCCATCAAAAGGATGTGCCTATGGAAGAAAATAACCTTTAACCCTTTCACCGCCAACCATATTTCAACCAAACATTTCCATTCAATTTACCTGGGTAGAGAACAAAATCCATCTGCAGTATTGTGGATTCTTCTGTGACATGCATAAAATAAGGTCTATCCTGACTTCCCAAAACTAAGACAACAGGGTCTTTGGATAACAGACCCCAATTTGATGCCTTTAACCCTTTCACCGCCAATGTCGCATTTTTTGCACCAAATGATTTATCACCCATGTCATTAAAGCTCTTGAAAGCAGGGTCTATTATTCAATTATATTGTGTTCCTATATTTGGACAGTAAGGGTTGACCCTATTTTAAATGCGTCACAGAGAAATCCCACAATATTGCAGACAAAATATTTTTCTGTAGCCAAGTAAGTTTAATGGACATTTTGGCTCAAAGATGGCTGGCGGTGAAAGGGTTAAGTAACATAGGTATCAGATCACTGTGGTGCTAAAATGCGACTTTGGCGGTGAAAGGGTTAAAGAAACATAGAATGAGTGTTCACAGTTGATTGATGGGTCTCTCTCGGGGCTGGTAGATTAGAGAAGACAATGATCAGAATGCATCATGACAGGAGTCATCAACTACTTGTGGCGGTGCCATAGCCGATGAGGTTTAACCGAGGCGTGGTCACCGCTACAGCTATCTGTATTAATTACAAAAAATCGGGACTTTACTGGTTTCGTACTGCCTCCGGGCATTGCCTCCAGTATTGTTCCAACCATATTTGTATTTACAAATGTCCCATATGTGTCTGATTCAGACCAAGAGGACGTAAACACTCCATTTTTTTCTCTCTCTCTCTCTCTCTCATCTCTCATTTTCCTACTCTCTCTCTCTCTCTCTCTCTCTCTCTCTCTCTCTCTCTCTCTCTTTCTCTCTCTCTCTCTCTCTCTCTCTCTCTCTCTCCTCTCTATCATGACAGGAGTCATAAAACACACGCGAGTGTGCCTCCCCCCCCCCACACCCTGTGCTCCCCCCCGCCCCCCCCCGCCCCCCCCCGTCCCCCTTTCTTCTTTGTAGTTCAAAGCACAAGTAACGCGCAGAGCGGTTCAGAGCTGAGATAACAATCGGACTGGAAATAAAACTACAACTACATGCTACAAAACATTGCACAATTGGCTGGTCTCTCTCCCTCTCTCTCTCTCTCTCTCTCTCTCTCTCTCTCTCTCTTCTCTCTCTCTCTCTCTCTCTCTCTCTCTTAAAGACCCACAGAGCCGGCTGGATTAAGTCCCTTGTTTTTTTCTTTCTGGGTCGGTATGGCCCACATTCAGACTTTCCTCGTATGCGATCGAGGCTGCTCTTTAAAGTGATGTCTCGTTTTCGTGCAAGAGGCAATTTGTATGGGAGCAACACTTGGTCAAAATAAGATTTCTTACCAGCTATAAGAGGAAAAAACACGTGAAACCGTGATTTTAATCATTACTAGCGCAACGCCGAGTACCAGTAACGCCTAGTAACGGTAACGCCTAGTAACGGTAACAC
>CM065683.1:22842254-22849754 GCA_017654935.2 Phymorhynchus buccinoides
ATCTCCCCACTTCTGTACGTAAACACAATGACCAAACAAAACCAACAACCAAGTAAAATATTTTTGTGATGGTGTACTGGAATGCCCAGCAGTGAATGGGTACCCGATTCGTTCAAGGAAAGTTAAAAGGCGGCGGAAGGAGAGGGCTGGGCTCAGCCTTCCATGATGCCGTGCCCCTTTGACACGGTGAACCTCTAACCAGGGCCTGTGTATCTAGTATCTACACAGGCCCTGCTCTAGCAGTTCACCTTTGCTGAAAACCCCTACATAAGCAGTTCAGCATGTGTGGTTTTTTAATATAAAAAACAAAAGCAAAAAAAATAGTCTGAGCACATTAGATCCGCAATCCGCAAGTTTTGTACGGAAACCAAACCCCATTCATTTATAAGGAATAAGCGGATGGGATTGAGGATGAGTTTCCGCGAGTATTGTGCACACTCTTTCATGCTTCTTACTTCCAGATTTTGTGTGTGTGCTGATTGCGGATGAATTTCCGTGCAGAAGGTTTTTTTGGTAAATGTGCATATGCCCCAAGGTGTCAAATTTCTGTTTCAGTGCATAGGGGAAGACGGGATAAAAAGCCCATGGGCGGGTAAGAAACCCATGCCAATTATCTCATGAAATAAAGCAAATTTCAGTCACATTTCCCCCCCATGAGACGAGTGTTAATGTTTAGCATTCGTCTCATGGGCAAATTTGACTGAAATTTGCTTTATTTAATGAGATAATTGGCATGGGCTACTTACCCGCCCATGGGCTTTTTGCCCCGTCTTCCCCTAGTTATCTCTACTTTAAAAAAATGTATACCAATAAATCCCCCTCAAAAACAACAACAACAACAAAACCAACACACCCCACAACCCCCCCAAAAACCCCAAAACAAACACACACAAAAACCCCAACCCCAACAACTGAAACAGACTGCAACGTCATTGGAACATGCACCATTCTACCAATATCAAAATACGAAACCAAAAGTTGAATGATTTGTAGCAAAAGATATTTCAAAGATATTTACATTTTTTGTTTGTTTGTATCTGTATCAGGAAATGGGGAAACGCATGCGCTTATCCCGTCCGCTTATTTCTTACTTTCTTTTACATAAGTATTTGCGGAAAAACGCGTGAGGTTTCCGCGTGCAATGTGCACAGTACCTGAAATTTAATTCTTTAAAACGTAGACGTGTTTAATACTGCAATTAGTCTTCATACACATCTGTATTGTTAAAAATTCGGGACTTTCCTGGTGTTGCACTGCCTACGGGCATTGCCTCCAGGATCGTTCCCACCATCTTTATATCTACTAACGTCCCATATGTGTCTGTTTCAGACCGGAGGACGTTAAACAGATTTTTCTTCTTCCAGTGGCCTCAACAGACGTTGGATACTCGGTATTCACATCTGTGTTGTTAAAAATTCGGGACTTTCCTGGTGTTGCACTGCCTCCGGGAATTGCCCCCAGGATCGTTCCCACCATCTTTATATCTACTAATGTCCCATATGTGTCTGTTCCAGACCGGAGGACGTTAAGCAGATTTTCATTCATACTGCAATATGCATATATTTGGGGAGAAACGTTTAACGTTCCATTTATTGTTCGACTGTCCCCTTATAAAACAATATCTACCCAGTTTTCAATTACCCGAAAATCCTTCAATAGACGATTTGAAAATTCTAACTTCAAATTACTTATTTCTGTCTAATATATCAAAATATTTACTTCACAGTCCCATTGATATGTTAGTATGACATTATCCATTTCTTTGTTATTGCATTTGTTCTTGTTCTTCTTGTTGTTCTTGTTCTTGTTCTTGTTCTTCTTGTTGTTCTTGTTCTTGTTCTTGTTGTTGTTCTTGTTCTTCTTCTTGATCTTCTTGTTGTTGTTGTTGTTGTTGTTGTTGTTGTTGTTGTTGTTGTTGTTGTTGTTGTTGTTGTTGTTGTTGTTGTTGTTGTTGTTGTTCTTCTTCTTCTTCTTCTTCTTCTTCTTCTTCTTGTTCTTGTTCTTGTTCTTGTTCTTCTTTTTCTTAGAAAAGCAGAATAAGTTTTCGTTGTTAATGAAATGAAGATTTTTTATTATCTTTTAATTTATAATAAAATCATAATTTCGAACTCGATCATTTATAATACTATAATCGTCTAAAATACTTCAAATGAAAACGAAAAGACATCAACCCCTTGATTGCCACCAACGTATCACATACTGACCTGATGACATCACTGATGATGTCATCAGATGAAGAGGAATAACCCTGGTGTGCTGGCTTGTGCTCTAACTCAGCCAAGAGAGTTATATCCCCAGACCATTTTTGCCATTTTTGCCAGATTGGCTCTATCAGTTGTCTTTTTCATGACATGATGTGTACAATGATTGTTTTCTTTAATTTTCTCTGGCAGTCAAAGGTTTTTTAAATTTATTAAACAAAGCACACACACACACACACACACACACACACACACACACACACACACACACACACACACACACACACACACACACACACACACACACAGAGCACAACATTAATACAAGCATTTGTGAGCGCATCAATGGGGTGTTTGGTGATTCATTGACCAAGACACAGAGAGAGAGAGAGAGAGAGAGAGAGAGAGAGAGAGAGAGAGAGAGAGAGAGAGAGAGAGAGAGAGAGAGAGAGAGAGAGAGAGAGAGAGAGAGAGAGAGAGAGAGAGAGAGAGAGAGAGAGAGAGAGAGGAGCATTGACGGACAGACACAGTGACAGTAGGGTGGAGGCAGGACGGAAAACTGCGGAAAGATAAGAGAGGTAGAGAGAGCGAGACACACACACACACACACACACACACACACACACACACACACACACACACACACACACACACACACACACACACACACACACACACACACACACACACACACACACACACATGTTCTCAAGAAGGACCATATTACTGTGATGTCTACACGCCCACATGCATCCTGCATATAAACCTACATGCATACATGCGTTCATACATGCGCGGATCGTTAACACATGTGTCCATCGTACTGTATATGTGACACAGCACCACGAAAGGGACATTAAGTCGCTGGGCTAGTTTCTCACAACAGCCTTGGAAGGACAAAAATCTATTTTTTTGTCAATTTTGAGTTGGTCTAATGGTTTAAATATTTTTTATTACGTTCAACAGGACATATACATAAATACATTAACGAAGGAATGAGCATCAACAAGCTTCGAGCTTATAGCGTGCTCACTACCAACATGAATATTACATGTTATGACGACTGTTGAAAAAGAAAGAAAGATATATTAGACTTGGTCTAATATTTCTTGTTCTCTAACATCTTATCTTTCATATAAAGGACAATCTTTAACATGGTCTCAAAATGATCTTGTCAGTGCTTTAAAACGAGTAGGTCAATGCTTCAGCAAGGCTAGAATTTAGACTGTGTTTTCTCAAAATGGCCGACGCTCACCTTACTAACTTTAAATGCTCATAATTCTGGAACGGAAAAAGACACAAGAATGGTTCTTGTATTGTTAGAAAGAGAATTGTCTGAAGTGTTCACATGTATAATTTTCTCAGAATGGTCAGTTTGACACTTAATGTCCCTTTCGTGGTGTTGGGTCACATATAAAGGCCGGACCGTCCCTCACTCTGGTTCCACACAGTCAAGCATCTACAGCGTTTGTTGTGAGTAGCTCTCAACTTTCAGTTCCCTTGTGTGTACAGTAGGCCTACTATTATATATAGGGGAAGACGGGGTAAAAAGCGCATGGGCGGGTAAGACGCCCACCCCAATTATCTCATGAAATAAAGAACATTTCAGTCAAATTTGCCCATGAGACGAATGCTAGACATTAACGCTCGTCTCATGGGCAAAATGAGACTGAAATTTGCTTCATTTCATGAGATAATTGGGGTGGGCTTCTTACCCGCCCATGCGCTTTTTACCCCGTCTTCCCCTATTCACCACGGAGGTTATGTCTTTGTTCTTACCTGTGTATCTGTTTGTCTGTCTGATCGCAAACAACAACGGAAAATTCTTTTTTTTTTATTGACATGTCTTTCGCTGCCAGCCATTTTTTAGCCCAAAAAATACCATTAATCTTAACTGGGTAGAGAAAATAAGAATTCTGCAATATTGCTAATTCCTCTGTGACATATACAACGTTAGGCCTATCTCTACCTCCCAAAATTAAGAAAATGGGGTCTTTGGATAACAGGCCCTGATTTGATGCCTTTTTAGTGACATGGGTGTTAAACCATTGTCGTGCTAAAATGCGACGTTGGCGGTGAAAGGGTTTTAAATGTTGATGTGGATTTTCATAAAACCTGACAAGTACTCTACAACCTGAATACGTTGGGTTTTTTCTTATGTGTGTGTGTGTGTGTGTGTGTGTGTGTGTGTGTGCGTGCGTGCGTGTGCGTGTGCGTGTGCGCGTGTGCGTGCGTGCGCGTGCGTGCGCGTGTGCGCGTGTGCGCGTGCGTGTCTGCGTGTCTGTGTGTGTCTGCGTGTGTTTGTGTGTTTTAGGAATTGGAGTTAATTTGTAGTACCATTCACTGATTCAAATACAGAAATTTATAGAATCTATAATCTGATTCTTTTTTTTCTCTCTCTCGAGTGCTTCTATTTTTTTTAGAGCATGTTGTTACGGGCATAACGTATACTGTTCAAAAACGTTAAAGGTGGACCCTGACGGATGAGTTTTTGCAAGAAACACGTCGAGATCACCAAAAAGGCAGCCTTTTCAAGGATCAGAACACTCACTTTGTTCTGGTTTTCTAAAAATCAAACCGTCAAAAGGGCGATTCCTCCTTGGCGGATATGCCGGAGAGAGAAGCCATTTTGGATGGGGTGGGTGGAGGACACTCATTGTGGTTGAAGCTTTTTCTTTTTTGTAGTGCAGTAAAAACAAAATTGGAGCCATTTCCTTTGTTGTGAGCGAAATTCCTGTCGGTAAACTGTATAAAGTAAAAAAAAAAAGCCGCTTGCATTGTGAACATTTCGTGCAAACGATTTGGTCTAAACTCAGGCGGCCATTCACTGAAATATTTTGACTTCCAGCACCTCCCCCAAGGAGGAATCACCGATTTGACGGTTTGATTTCTAGGAAACCAGAGCAAAGTGAGTGTTGCGATCTCTGTAAAGGGTGTTTTCCTGATGATCTCGGCGTGTTTCTTGCAAATCCTCATCCATCAGGATGTCCCTTTAAGGACCAACAGTCGTAATTGCTCTGTTTTCTATATTGAGGCATGTATAATCGGTGTTTGATTTTGTGGAAATGGCAGCTAATTTAGGCGCGAAAATGAGCACAGATGATGGCAAGACATTGTGTTTGTACGTCTTCTCCATGTTCTTCTGGTGACAATGCAAGGCTTGTTAACCGAGCAATAAAATATAGGAAAGTTTTGCCCAAACCGTGGACTTTTGAAACACACTAGCGAACAAAAGTTAAGGCCCAGAAAGACAACCATCTCCAAAAACTCACGAAGTCAATCAAACGCACCCAGCTCATAACAAAACTGAATTTATTCTTTTAACATTAAGTTCATTCCAAAAAATCGTTAATCAGAACGAGTTCAGTCAACAAAATGCCCCTTTCAACAACGTCCCCCTCCTCTTGAAAAGTCACACTCAGAATCAATGCACTTTGGAACAGTCAGTAATGTGGGTTTTTGTGTGTGTGTTATCTGTCTGTCTCAAGGATATCTCCCGAACCGCTTAACCGAATCGCTTCAAATTTTGTGTGGTGATGTGTCAGCATGAGAGAATTTCAGTAATGTGTACTGACTGTTCCAAAGTGCATTGATTCTGAGTGTGACTTTTCAAGAGGAGGGGGAAGTTGTTGAAAGGGGCATTTTGTTGACTGAACTCCTTCTGATTAATGTTTGTTTGGAATGAACTTAATGTTAAAAGAATAAATTCAGTTTTGTTATGAGCTGGATGAGTTTTATTGAGTTCGTGAGTTTTCGGAGATGATTGTCTTTCTGGGCCTTAACTTTTGGTCGCTAGTGTGTTTCAAAAGTCCACGGTTTGGGCAAAACTTTCCTATAGTTTATTGCATACCGTTTATTAATGAGGACAGTTGGTCAGAGTAACATTGTTTATGCGCTGACTTTGAATATGACAATGGTCTTTTTCACTGCATGTTAAACGGTATGGCGAATGCATTCTGAAAGTCCATGATTTGGCTACCCCCCCCCCCCCCCCCCCCCTTTAAAAAAATGATAGACCTACGTAGTATGTAATCACGCAAAACCAAAGTTTATTGGAACCAGACAAGTCGTATCTACAATGTTGAGGCCAACAGCTCAAGACATTGTAAGTCTATTATGTATTGCCTCCACATACCGAAAGAATAGCTATTTCATTTCTTGTCTGGTGGCTCATTTGCACGTTGCATTTTATATCATCACGTGTTATAGAGGGCTACGTAGTTAACACATTTTGTAAGAACGCCATCAAAAGCCGGCGCCACACACGCGTAAAATCGTGTGGGGATGCGATCCGACCGGGCGACGTGAGTCATGATTCACGTGAAATACTTTCGTTTAAAAAGAATTCTGCTATTTGTCCTCACTATGCTCCAGTAGACCCAATACAAGATTGCATCGCATCGCATTCAGGTCCGAATCGTATGTAGTGTAGCGGGCCCTTAAAGGTGGACCCTGACGGACGAGTTTTTGCAAGAAACACACCAAGATCACCATGAAAACACCATTTACAGAGATCGCAACACTCACTTTGCTCTGGTTTCCTATAAATCAAACCGTAAAATCGGCGATTCATCCTTGGGGGAGGTGCTGGAAGTCAAATTCTTTCACTGAAAGAGAAAGCGTGTACCGTCTCTTTTGTAATGGCGACCAAATTGTTTGCATGATTTTTTTTCGCAATACAAGCCTTTTTATTTTATTTCTTTTATGCAGTTTATCAAAAAGAGTTTCGCTCACAACAAAAGAAACATATAGCTTCAATTTGTTTGTTTACTGCACTGCAAAAATGAAAACCCTTAAAACACAACGGGTTTGGCCCCCACCCACCCCAACGGGTTTGGCCCCCACCCACCCCATCCAAAATGGTTTCTCTCTCCGGCACCTCCGCCAAGGAGGAATCGCCATTTTGACGGTTTGATTTATAGGAAACCAGAGCAAAGCGAGTGTTCCGATCTTTGAAAAGGCTGTCTTTCTGGTGATCTCAACGTTGCCTCCAGCATGGTTCCCACCATCTTTGTATTTAAAAATGCCCCACATGGTCGAAAGACCGCAGAGGGCGTAAAATCCTATTTCGTCGATGTCAACGTGTTCCTCGCAAAAACTCATCCGTCCCGTTTACTTGGCAACCTGAACAGATGCTTCACGCGCACGGCTTGACCGTTTTTGAAAAGCACGTTCAGCAGAGCTGACGACAATTTTATGACGACTCTTATGTGGGCCATAGATCAAAGTCACCTGCCGTTTGATTCCCTTGTAAATCTGTCAATTGATTTATTGATCTTCGACACCAACCTGTCCTTCA
>CM065683.1:22857254-22864754 GCA_017654935.2 Phymorhynchus buccinoides
TCGCTTCAAATTTTGGGCTATGTATTTTATGCGTTCTGTAAGGGTGGAAAGTGGTGTGTTTATGGGGGGGGGGGGGGGGGGGAGGACATAACTCGGTGCAAGGAAGTTTGTATAAAAGTTCAGCTGTATCTTGTGAACTACTGAACAGAATCGCTTCAACTCGGTTGGAAGTTTGTATGTATTTGTATCTTGCGAACTCTGTAAGGGTCGCTTCAAAGTGGTGTGTTTATAAGGGTGGGTGGTGTGTTTATTGGGGTGGGGTGGGGGGGGGGGGGAGCGGACATAATCTTGCCGGGTTTGCATTGTCACAATGCGTTGCTGCCGCCCGCGATGCCCTTGTTTGTCAGATGAAGACGGGTGAAAGCTGACTATATCTTTATTGTCTGTTATTTGTCAGATGAAGACGTGTGTATGGCGAAAGCTGACCATATCTTTCTTGCCTGTTGTTTGTCAGATGAAGACGGGTGAATTGTGAAAGCTGACCATATCTTTCTTGCCTGTTGTTTGTCAGATGAAGACGTGTGTATGGTGAAAGCCGATCCTCATGCAATTTCCTATGGTTTGGCTAAAGGAAATGTACCTTACCCCTGCAGGTTGGTAATTTAGTAGATTTTTTTAGAGCTGTTTTTTTAATTGAATTGTATTGCATTGTGTTGTATTGTATGCTATTGCATTGTGTTGTATTGAATTGTATTGCATTGCATTGTATTGTGTTGTTTCGTATAGCGTTGCATTGTACAGTAAGCCTGCTAAAATGATCCCTGGAGTCTTTTTTAGCAAGGGTACGACAACAACGACAACAACAATACTTCCCCATATTTTACGGACAATAAGGCGATACTAACGATACCCCCCCCCCCCCCCCCCCCCCCCCCGACTGAAAGTCTGAGACCCCTGCGCCTTATAACGTTACTCATAATGTAGTAAGAAAGAATAGTAACAAAATCAGAATTTTATGTTCAATTTAGGGAGTGCGCCTTATAACCAGATGCGCCTTATAATCAGGTGCGCCTTATAATCAGGTGCGCCTTATAGTCCGTAAAAACACGGTACTCACGGTACTTGTAAACTTGTCTGTTTTGTCCGTGTTTACAGATACCGACTAGCTGCTTTTCAAGTTCAAGTTGAGGGCAGGGAGCTAGGCTTTGTGTGCTCCTTCGAGGTGTTCGCCTTCAACGTGGTCAGTCAAAGCGGCAAGTACTTCACCGCAGGCGCCGAGGTTAAGCTCCGTCTGGGACCTATGGGGAACGCCCCTCCTGATGCTGAGTACATGAACTTTGAGATCAACCACGTGAGTAGGTTATAGTCCAGTGATGATGAGGTACTCTGTGTGTGTGTGTGTGTGTGTGTGTGTGTGTGTGTGTGTGTGTGTGTGTGTGTGTGTGTGTGTGTGTGTGTGTGTGTGTGTGTGTGTGTGTGTGTGTGTGCGTGCGCGTGCGTGCGTGTGCGTGTGTGTGTGTGTGTGTGTGTGTGTGTGTGTGTGTGTGTGTGTGTGAGAGAGAGAGAGAGAGAGAGAGAGAGAGAGAGAGAGAGAAAGAGAGAGGGTGAGTGTATGTGTGTGTGTGTGTGTGTGTGTGTGTGTGTGTGTGTGGGTGTGTGTGTGTGTGTGTGTGGGTGAATGTGTAGGTTTTAGTCTTTGGTGTTGCTTCTTATTTTTGTGTCGTTGTTTTTGTTCTTGTTGTTGTTTTTCTTGCATTTCTTCCCGCTTTCTTTCTTGTTCTTGTCCTTTTGTTGTCTTGTTGTTGCTCTCTCTCTCTGTTGCTCTCTTTCTGTGGCTCTGTCTTTATGTGTCTTATTTGTTCCCGAGCGAAGCTGGACTGTTGTTTTTGTCTGGTCCTTTCTGTCTCTGTCTCTGTTATTGTTTGTCTCTGTTCTCTGTTTCTGTCTGTTTCTCGATCTCCGTCTGTTCTGTCTGTCTGTCACTGGCATGTCTGTCTGTATTTCTCTCTCTCTCTCTCGCTCTCTCTCTCTCTCTCTCTCTCTCTCTCTCTCTCTCTCTCTCTCTCTCTCTCTCTCTCTCTCTCTCTCAACCTCTCTCTCTCTCTCTCTCTCTTCTCTCTCTCTCTCTCTCTCTCTCTCTCTCTCTCTCTCTCTCTCTCTCTCTCTCTCTCTCTCTCTCTCTCTCTCTCTCTCTCTCTCTCTCTCTCTCTCTCTCTCTCTCTCTCTCTCTCTCTCTCTCTCTCTCTCTCTCTCTCTCTCTCTCTGGGCAGAATGTGACCGAGATTTGCTTTGCTTCGTGGCATAGTTGGAGTGGGCTTCTTACCCGCCTATGGGCTTTTTGCTCCGTCTAACACTAGTAGTAGTAATTGTAGTAGAAAAAGTATATTGTAGTGTAGTGTTTTTAATTTATTACTTTGTTTAATTGGTTGGTTAGTTTTTTTATTTTATTTGTTTTTATTGCTTATGTTGATGCTCTGCCTGCCATGTCGTTGCTATATTACTGTTAGTTGTTATTTTTTGTTGGCGATGTTCCTGTGTCTCAATGTTCATTCATAGTATTAGTTATGTATTGCATGCTTAGAACCAAGGACAGAATGGAAGACTAGGCCCAGCCTAAATTCTTTTCCTTGTAAAATAAAGTTTCTGAGTTCTGAGTTCCGAGTTCTCTCTCGGTGCCCCCATCTCTCTTCAACTGTGCTAGACTGATTTAAATAACATTAAAATAAACAAAACACTAAAATTAATGGGACAGTCAGGGGCAAACTATTCCCGAGGACTTTGACTCCTTTAACAAACCCACGGACTGATCGTCTAGTGACATCATACTGATTTAAAGACTGGTTTCATGTTTTGTTGTTGTTGTTGAGATTGTAACGGTCTTCATTTTGATTTGTCAATCTTTTCATTATCTTGTCATATGGCCCTATTTTACATCAGTTTTTTTTTTTAGAGGATTGTGCAAGAAAACGCTAATGCTTATTCAATTTAGGCCCTACCCTCAATTAAAAAAACCCCCAACCAAACATTATTAGTACAGTGGAACCTCCCTTATAATACCTTCAAAAATGAGGTCTTTTAAGGGAGAGGTCTTATAAGGGAGGGTCTTATAAGGGAGGGGTCTTATAAGTGAGGGGTCTTATAAGGGAAGTAATTTGAATACAAAGAAGGGTAATGTCTCAGAGAAGTAGGTGGAGTCTTAGGGGAAGACGGGGTAAAAAGCGCATGGGCGGGTAAGAAGCCCACCCCAATTATCTCATGAAATAAAGAAAATTTCAGTCAAATTTGCCCATGAGACGAATGTTAGACATTAACGCTCGTCTCATGGGCAAAATGAGACTGAAATTTGCTTCATTTCATGAGATAATTGGGGTGGGCTTCTTACCCGCCCATGCGCTTTTTACCCCGTCTTCCCCTATAATTGGAGGTTTTATATGGGAGGTTCCACGGTATCATTTTCGTATTCATATTTGTACTAGGGTAAGACGGGGTAAAACGCCCATGGGCGGGTAAGAAGCCCATGCCAATTATCTCATGAAATTAAAGCAAATTTCAGTCACATTTTGCCCATGAGACGAGTGTTAATGTTTAGCATTCGTCTCATGGGCAAATTTGACTGAAATTTGCTTTATTTTTTATGAGATAATTGGCATGGGCTTCTTACCCGCCCATGGGCTTTTTACCCCGTCTTACCTTAGTTCTTATGTGGGAGGGAGTCTTATAATTGGAGGTCTTATATGGGAGGTTCCACTGGATCATTTTCGTATTCATATTTGTACCATTCTTATTCTTTGCCCCACCCACCCCCACCCCCACCCTCACCCCACCCCTCCCTCTCACTTACCTCCCCTTCTCCCCTTTTTGTCCCTGCAGGCGGGGATAGTGTCCAACACGGGCAGTATCAGGTGGGGAGCGGGTTACCACAGCACCACGGACCAAGTGACCATCAGCTGTGACTTTGAGATCGACCAGAACTTCGCCATCTTCCACGTCAAAGAGTGCGGCACCACCTTGCGCTTCCGCCCCTACTGGGAATCCGACGAGCCGGGTCCGCAAGTCCGCATGCCCGGCATCGCCATCCTTTCGCCGAAGCGAGCCGTTTTCGGCCCAGGCAGTCGGTGAGGGGTCTTTCGTTGTTTGGGCTTGTTGTTAACCCCTTGACTACCAGAGAAAATGAAAGAAAAAAAAAATCATCGGGCAAATCGTGACATAAAAAAAAAGACAACTGATTGAGAAAATCTGGCAACATGGTCTGGGGATATTACTCTCTTCACTGTGTTCGAGCAAACGCCAGAGTATCAGGGTTATTCCTCTTCATCTGATGACGTAGTCAGTGGTGTCATCAGGTCAGTACGTGATACGTTGGCGGCAGTCAAGGGGTTAATAAACCAGTGGCGAATGGAGGGCGGATTGTTTTCAAACACCCGATAAAATGATATAGTGAAACGATAATAGGGGAAGACGGGGTAAAAAGCGCATGGGCGGGTAAGAAGCCCACCCCACTTATCTCATGAAATGAAGCAAATTTCAGTCTCATTTTGCCCATGAGACGAGCGTTAATGTCTAGCATTCGTCTCATGGGCAAATTTGACTGAAATTTTCTTTATTTCATGAGATAATTGGGGTGGGCTTCTTACCCGCCCATGCGCTTTTTACCCCGTCTTCCCCTATCCTTCCAGCGAAGCGAAAGCTGGTTAACGGTTTTTTTCTTTTCCAGGGCTTTCTGTTTGTTCCTTATCTATCTGTGTGACTACACTCTTTGGATTGTTGCATACACTGCGTGAGGAAATGCGCGTGGTGCGACTCATACCTGGTCAGTCTGTCCGCAGATCTTGTCCTCTTCTCCGATCGCTCGGCCAGTTTCCTGTCAATTATGAGCGCAGATGCGTCATGCTGCAGTTATGCGCCTAATTAAGAAATAAGGCCTAGCAAGTCCGACTTCGGCTGGAGGAAACGTTTTTTTGAAAGTGTTTCGTGAAAAACAAAAAGGCAGGAGAATGGACCGGTAAGCCACAAAGATGACAGTAGATGACAGTTAGCAAAGGGAAAAGGCAGAGTCAAAGAGAGTGACGGATGAGAGGAAGTTACAAGCACAGAACTTCCAGAAGGTGGGGGAACTATTTATGCAAAAGACCCCCCCGGTATCCCCACGGGGGTGTGTGGGGTGTGGGTGTGACACAGATCTTGTGATTTGCACCTTGAAGTCAAGAGCCGTCCGTGACGATAGCGTTCAAGAACGGAGGGGACTTAGGACCCTCACATTTCGCACGCGGAGAGGTAGTTACGATATCTAAGCCAAGTTCGAAGATGAAGGTCATTGGTCAGAGGTCAAGGTCATTGGAGCCGAAAATGCTGCCGCGAGGCTGGTTGACCTAGCGTTTTCACGCTCTTGTTGTCCTTCGGCCGGTCATAATTAACAAAATTAGTGGGTTAATGATCGCTGTTTTTTCGACGACGCGTACCGCTACGGGAACGTGTGCCTCAGGCAAAATGGACGAGAAACACGTTCCCCGTAGCAGTCCACGTCGTGGAAGAAACAGCGATCTTTAACTCGCTACAGTGGAACCTCCCTTATAAGATCTCCCATTCTAAGGCTCCCTCCCACATAAGACCCACTTTCTGTGAGACATTGCTCTTCTTTGTAAGCATTAAAATTACCTCCCTTATAAGACCCCTCCCCTATAAGACCTCATTTTGGATGATTTTTGAAGGTCGTAATAGGGAGGTTCCACTGCATTATTAATGGGACGAGGAGTAGAAGTTGGAACGTGCACCGTCTTAGTCAGTTTCGTTCCGGTGTACTGGACAAAAGAGGTTTTTTTTCTTTTTTCCCTCGGTCTGTTTTTCATTAATTGTTTGTTTATCTCTGTGTATTAAGATTCTCCCTACAGGTGGGAATCCTACAAATTCTTCTGGTTTTTTTCTTCCCTTTTTTTTGGTCCGATTTGGCTTACATTTTTAGGAATGTGCACTAGGAACATACGTCTAGGCAAAACATGGCTGGACTGAAGTTCGCCGAAACACGGGCAAAAATTGTGAAATCGTCACAATTTCATTTTTTCAATAACTCAAAAACTGCTTGACGGGAATGCGGTAAGATTGTTTTTTAGTATTATCTAAAAAAAGAAAAAGAAAAAAAGTTTGCAACTCTTTCGGTAGCATTCTCTCCCAGCGCTCAGCCATGCAGAGAGAGAGAGAGAGAGAGAGAGAGAGAGAGAGAGAGAGAGAGAGAGAGAGAGAGAGAGAGAGAGAGAGCAAATAATAAGCAAATAATTAATTTTCATTTTCATAGCCTCAATGAAAGAGATGGCACAAAATTAATATACACAAAATATACGAAAACGAACCAAGCCTCACTTTCTCGTCAACATTCAAAAAGAGCTACATTCAGTCCAGAGACATCTATAACGTTCCTTTCTTCTTCTTCTAAAAAAAATTCATAGCACGAAACACATGTTATCTATAAAATAAAACAAAATGTATGTCTACAGTAACTCTTGGAAATCAATGTGGCGGTACCATAGCCGATGAGGTTTAACCGAGGCATGGTTACCGCTACACCTATCTATAGTGTTAAAAACTCGGGACTTTACTGGTGTTGCACTGCCTCCGGGCATTGCAGCCAGTATTGTTCCCAACATCTTTGTATTTACAAATGTCCCATATGTGTCTGTGACCGAGAGGACGTTAAACATCATTTTCATCATCGTCTACAGTATGACAATCGATGGGAGAGAGAGAGAGAGAGAGAGAGAGAGAGAGAGAGAGAGAGAGAGAGAGAGAGAGAGAGAGAGAGAGAGAGAGAGAGACAATGACAATGACAATGACAATGACAATGACAATTATTTATTGACAATAGTTTACAACCCTTATGCCAAGGGGGTACATGCGCAATTATGTAGATAAATTAAGAAGCACAATATAATAGAGTTAACACAAAAAAACACTAAATACATTGTAAATAATAAGGTAACAAAACAATTAATATAGAGAAAACTTATAAGAAATGCGACCATCCATCCAACAATTGCAATTAAATGAATACTTTTCTTATCAAACATAATTTTCACGATAACATTTTAAGTTAATGTTTCAAGTTTTTTCTCTCTACAATGAAATGCATCCGCCACATATTTAGCAAATGAGGTCAGAATATCTTCTCTCTCACACGACAAAATAGCAGTAAGATTATAGGTTTGACCAAAGTGAGAATTGAAAACAACACAATCATTTCTAAATTTACTGTACTCTTGACATCGAAATATAAAATGATGTTCATCTTCAGTTTCTTTGGAACACATCGGGCAAATCAAGTCGACTTCAGAGTTTATAAACCATCTTTTATTGGCATTGAGGCCCATACTTCTAGTTCGAAATCGAGCAAATAAATCTCTATGCCGCTTACATGTTATTATTTTAAGATAGTGCTCAGCTTGAAAAAGATCTTTAAAAGAGTGGTAGAAATCATATTTTATTACTCTCTTCTAAATTACTGTGCCAATTCTGCATGTGGGATGCAATCAGTCTATCTTTAAATTCTACTAGAAAAGAAGACTCAACCCC
>CM065683.1:22869754-22882254 GCA_017654935.2 Phymorhynchus buccinoides
GCAAAACAAAAACCAACGGATTCCTCCAATGTTTTCTGGTTGTCATATTATGTGGAGAGAAAAAAAGCATTGAACGCTTTCTTTAATTAATTAATTATATATATATATATATATATATAAACTCATCTTGCAATGTTTAATTTTTTCCCTCTTTCTGTCTTTAAACTCGGAAATGAAAGAGCAATTTTTGTTTGAACTTAGCAAATAATCCTGCAGGGTTTTTGCTGGACACAAGACATCAAACGCGTTGTCAAGAATAGGGCCGATTAGATGTATCTGTCCTATTATTATTGAGGCTAATCTTGACTGCACATTTAGGCTACTTGGGCAAAATTCAATCCCCAAGTATCTAAGTATATAAGATGTATGCCGACAGTGGCCACTGCAAGTAGAGTTATTAACGCCCTTGACGACAAGAGTTAAGCCCTTGTTGATCAGTATCCAAAAGGGCATTCACTCTAGCAAAAGCAGCCATTAAGTGGCCTCAAATAGGGCTATTGGGGAGAGTTATGTCCTTTTTTGGTCAGTATTCAAACATCTTCCACCACCCACCAAGGGAATTCACTCTTGCAAAAGGTGTTCTTTGCAGTGGCCATACTTGGACGCAGGGTCAAGATCAAACGAAGGCTGAGTTATCTCCTTATCCCTTTACACCAGGTGGCGTTTTATTTAGAGGCCGTTTCTGAGCAACGCGAGACTCTCTCTCTCTTTCTGCCTGTGTCGCCATCTCTCGCTCGCGCACGGCAAAAAATAGATGTTGCTCGTTATTTCACAAGAGAGAATGTCAGATCGATGCTGTTTACACACAAATAAGAACTAAGATGGCGACACTTCCGTTGGAAGGGTCGAGATGCGCACGCAGGTGGGGGGGGGGGGGGGGGGGGGGAGCCATTGTGAATATCTGCTAGGTAGTCGTCAGTAGTGATTGTATGCATAAAGTATTTATACACGTTGATGTTTCTGTATGTCTTTGATTATCGCGTGTATCTGTGCATGTTAGCAAGCTAACTGAATCAGCGTATTTGGGTAATTATAATATGGAATCTCTCTCTCTCTCTCTCTCTCTCTCTCTCTCTCTCTCTCTCTCTCTCTCTCTCTCTCTCTCTCTCTCTCTCTCTCTCTCTCTCTCTCTCTCTCTCTCTCTCTCTCTCTATCTATCTATCTATCTATCTATCTCTCCCTCTCTCTCTCAGGGCTGAGTTTTAAGAAACATGCAATGATGCCTATCTCATTACCCTGTATAAATTAAAAAAATCCTTCATTCGTTATCTCTCTCTCTCTCTCTCTCTCTCTCTCTCTCTCTCTCTCTCTCTCTCTCTCTCTCTCTCTCTCTCTCTCTCTCTCTCTCTCTCTCTCTCTCTCTCTCTCTCTCTCTCTCTCTCTCTCTCTCTCTCTCTCTCTCTGTCAGGATTGAAATTCTTTTAAAGCAATGATGTTCATCTCATTACCCTGTATAAAAAAATTCCTTCATTCGTTATCTCTCTCTCTCTCTCTCTCTCTCTCTCTCTCTCTCTCTCTCTCTCTCTCTCTCTCTCTCTCTCTCTCTCTCTCTCTCTCTCTCTCTCTCTCTCTCTCTCCCTCTCTCTCTCTCCCCCTCCCTTCCCCCCCCTCTCTCTCTCAGGGCTGAGTTTTAAGAAAAAAAGCAATGATGCTTATCTCATTACCCTGTATAAATAAAAAATCCTTCTCTCTCGCTCTCTCTCTCTCTCTCTCTCTCTCTCTCTCTCTCTCTCTCTCTCTCTCTCTCTCTCTCTCTCTCTCTCTCTCTCTCTCTCTCTCTCTCTCTCTCTCTCTCTCTCTCTCCCCCTTAATCTCTTAAGCGCGGCAGATTGCTATAACCTGAATGCTTATTTGTGCTTGTACTGATGTTTACATGTCTCTCTCTCTCTCTCTCTCTCTCTCTCTCTCTCTCTCTCTCTCTCTCTCTCTCTCTCTCTCTCTCTCTCTCTCTCTCTCTCTCTCTCTCTCTCTCTCTCTCTCTCTCTCTCTCTCTCTCTCTCTCTCTCTCTCTCTCTCTCTCTCTCTCTCTCTCCTCTCTCTCTCTCTCTCCCTGTCTCAACTCCACCAAACGCAGAGAAGATCAGACCAAGTTCCTGTTGCCCAACGCCCCGGAGTGCGCGCGCGCGATCGACGCCTTCAAGTCCTGCTCGGACTCCGATCGGCCCAAGGCCATCCGCTACTGCATGAAGATCATGTCCAGCCGCAAGCTCATCCGCTGCCTCCGGAGGGACGTGCTGGAGACGTTCATCTTTTGCCTGGAAGCCTTCTGCCAGAACCCCAAATCCTGCCAGCAGCTCGTCTTCAACTTCCGCATGGCCATGCGCAAAGACCCCATCCAGTGCAGGCCGCCCAAGAGGCTGCGCAAGAACGTGAACTGCACGTTCGTGTAGGGTAAGACGGGGGTACAAAAGCCCATGGGCGGGGGTAAGAAGCCCATGCCAATTATCTCATGAAATAAAGCAAATTTCAGTCACATTTTGCCCATGAGACGAGTGTTAATGTTTAGCATTCGTCTCATGAGCAAATTTGACTGAAATTTGCTTCATTTAATGAGATAATTGGCATGGGATTCTTACCCGCCCAAGGGCTTTTTACCCCGTTTTACCCTAATAATTAGGGGCCTGCTGCACACGTACGATTCGGGATCTGAATGCGATGCGATTTGGACGATGCCTGAGTCATGATTCTCGTGACATTCATGCCTTGGGTCGACTTGAGTAGATAGTGAGCGAACATGGCAGAATTGTTTTCTTTTGACGGAAGTATTACACTTGACTCGTGACTCGCGTGAGTCTGACCCATGTCGCATCGCATCTCCATACGATTTTACGCGTATGTGGTGCCGGTTTTAGGGGTCTGGGTGCTTCCCTGATCTGTCTCCCTCCCTCTTCCTCTGTCTTTGTCTCTGTGTCTGTCTGTCGGTCTGTCTCCCGCCTCTCTCCTTTTTGTTTGTGGCACAAGCCACAAACCTATAACTCACTTTGTCGGTCTGTCGGTCGGTCCAAAATTGTCGCACTTCAAATGGAGGCTACAAAATTGTCGCACTTCAAATCGAGGCTGCACTTCAAATTGAGGCTGCTCTTTAAAATGATGTTTCGTTTTCAATGGTCAACCTATGGCGATATTTTTCACGCCAGAGGGCAGTCAATGCACTAGGGGCTTATCACGCGATTTTCTTACTTGGGCGTAGTGAGAGAGAGAGAGAGTGATGGTAGGACCACTCACTGTCTCTCTCTCTTTCTTTATCCCCAACTAATAATATAGAGAGGATTAGCCCCACACGAGCGTCATGCCCTCTGGTTTGAGAAAAATCGCACTAAGTCTCTCATTGTCGCACGCCACAAATGATTGCGAATCCGCGATTGTTTTTTTGTTTGTGGCACAAGCCACAAACCTATAACTCACTTTGTCGGTCGGTCGGTCTGTCTGTCGGTCCAAAATTGTCGCACATTTCGCAAAATTGTCGCACATATTTTAAAGGAGAAAAAAATACTTGGACATAAAGTAACATTTCAGTTGTCATATCTACATATCTACATGTCGGAAAGAATTTATACTGAACAGAGTATGGAAAGAATTATATACTGAACAGAAGCACATGAATCGTCATTTTAAAGCGTATAAAATAATAAACATACGTAATACAGACACTGCAACAGACACGACGAGTATGCGGTGCTTATTTCGATGAATATAAGTACGATAAATAGTTTTAAATGTTTTCCAAAAGATATAAAAAGTTACAAAATGGTGCAGAGATAACATTCTGGTTTACAGATTAAAATTATTGAAAAGCCAGGGGAAGCGACTCAGTGTATATAATGATTGCAGTGGTAAAAATAGACCGCACTTCAAATCGTGGCTGCTCTTTAAAATGATGTTTCGTTTTCAATTGTCGCACGCCACAAACGATTGCGAATCCGCGCTTGTTTTTCTCTGTCTATCTGTCGCTCTGTCTCTTTCTTCCCGTCTTCTTCCTCCTTTTCTCTCTGTCTTCACTCTGTTCACTCTTTTTGATTTCATTGTCCCCGAAGAGTGTTATTATAGAAGAGATGTAAAGGTCTTGATTTTTTTGTTTGGGTGTCGGGTCGGGTAGTCTACTTTTAAAGCCAAAACCTTTTACCTATCAGTTATAATGTTTACCAGGGCCTGTACATATTCACAGTGAGATAGTATGAGACTTATCATCATGAGATCTTAGAAGTCCTTCGGAACTAGTTGGATTTAATACGACTTTAGAAGGACTTCTAAGATATCATGATGACAAGTCTCATTACTATCTCAATGTGATTACAGACCCTGATTTGGACGTCATTATATTACTTAGCTTAAATGCAGTCTCCATCTGTCCAATCAATTGTGCAATTATGACGTTAATTTAATGAGCACGGTATAAGGTTCGAGCTTGTTGTTGCTCTAATTGTCTTTCTGTTTGATCGTTTCCAAATGAATAAAGACTTGTTTAACCCTTTCACCGCCAGCCATATTTCAGTTAAAAATGTTCATTAACTTTACCTGGGTAGCGCGAGAACAAAATCCATCTGCAGTATTGGGGGGATTCTTCTGTGACATATATAAAATAAGGTCTATCCTTACTTCCCAAAACTAAGAGAAGGGGAAGACGGGGTAAAAAGCGCATGGGCGGGTAAGAAGCCCACCCCAATTATCTCATGAAATGAAGCAAATTTCAGTCTCATTTTGCCCATGAGACGAGCGTTAATGTCTAGCATTCGTCTCATGGGCAAATTTGACTGACATTTTCTTTATTTCATGAGATAATTGGGGTGGGCTTCTTACCCGCCCATGCGCTTTCCCCCCCGTCTTCCCCAATATGGTCTTTGGATAATAGACCCCAATGTGATGCCTTTTAGTGACATAGGTGTTAAATCACTATGGTGCTAAAATGCAACTTTGGCGGCGAAAGGGTTAAACCATTTGGACAATCGTAGTTTCCATGCTAAGAGTACCACGGAAACTGTGCATCGTCGATGTTGCAGTACATTTGTTAGTCTTACCTTCGGTCTTACTTGTGCCATGAAGTGAAAGATTGTTCGGAAAAGAAAGGCTATCTTCAAACTGTCTCTTAGTTAACGATTGTTGAGGGCCGACTTTTTGGAACTCACTTTCTTTGTGATTCTTTTCATCGATTAATCGGGGTTGAAGGAAAATGAGTACAGCGACAAATGAAGGGGCCTATTTTTATTCAATGTAGCAGTTTGAAAAATTATGATAATAGGACATGATTATATCCGTGGAAACACAGTTTACAGATTAAAGAGCATCAATTGTAAGAAAAAAGGGGAAATGTGTGTGTGTGTGTGTGTGTGTGTGTGTGTGTGTGTGTGTGTGTGTGTGTGTGTGTGTGTGTGTGTGTGTGTGTGTGTGTGTGTGTGTGTGTGTGTGTGAGAGAGAGAGAGAGAGAGAGAGAGAGAGAGAGAGAGAGAGAGAGAGAGAGAGAGAGAGAGAGAGAGAGAGAGAGAGAGAGAGAGAGAGAGAGAGAGAGAGAGAGAGAGAGAGAGAGAGTATGTATATATATGTGTGTGTGTGTGTGAGAGAGAGAGAGAGAGAGAGAGAGAGAGAGAGAGAGAGAGAGAGAGAGAGAGAGAGAGAGAGAGAGAGTCTTTACACATACGTGAAAACATTGTAAAAAAACCACACACCCAACTTAATAGAAATAAATTTCTTCCCGCCACCCTCTCTGCCTCTGTCTGTCTGTCTGTCTGTCTGTCTGTCTGTGTGTCTCTCTCCCTCTCTATCTCTTTATTACAACCGCATTATTGACAAAACAATAATCTCTTCCATCTTCCATACTTTCGCAGGCCTACGTGTTTAATTAACATTTCAGCGAAGCGACCATCAAAGCCAAACGTTTATTTTACCAACATGTTTTCCCATGATGCATCCCCACTCTCTCTTACCAAGAGGATTTCCAAGCATCGGCAAAGGGAAGGGTCTCCATAGGCCAACTAGTCCCCAGCTCTAAAGGACCAGCCACACGTCCTCTAACATCGTATGACTGTACGATATGATTCGATCACATGGTCTCCAAGAACAAATGTGATTGGCGCATCGAGATCACGTTATCGAATCGTATCGTACAGTCGTACGATTTTATTGGACGTGTGGCTGGCCCTTAAATGACGGGCCGCGTTTGTGTTCGAGGCAGTAGAACATCCATCACCCACTGCCTGGCCACGTTCACAGTCGCCCAACGGTATAAGGTACACAACTCGTGTAAAACTTTTGACCACAGTTTGCCTTCGTTCTGCGAGTAGTTTCCCTTCAATCTTCAAACGTTTTTATAGTATACTTCCGTTTTTGCAATGTCTTTGTCTTAGATCGCCGAATTGACGCCAATTACGAACCAAAAAACGCCAAACCATCATGGTTTGACAAGAGAGAAGATTCTCCATCTTCCCGATCTGGATGAACCTGATGATAAAGATCCAGAATACTCGTCTTCTGACTCAGAAAGTGACGAAAACAGCGAGGATGAGCGTGAAAGTGAAGCTAGTGTGTGCAAGTCAAGAGACTGAGAGTGTTCGTCGTGGGGGTGGGGGGGGGGGGGGGGGTGTTGTCGAATGCAGTCAGGGGGGGGGGGGGGGGGGGGGGGGGGGGGGGGGGGCATGGCACAGGTGAAAATGGCATGCAAGTCGACATGTAAAAAGCGTTATACCTATCAACTTAAAGAGTACACAGATGAACTGACCGTAGCAGCCTTTTTTTCAGTAAGTAGCCTACGCACAATTTGGTCGTGATAGAACATCATTCAGCTTTATTAAATGCGTTTGTTTTCAGGCACCTAATTTCTATGAGCCACTCGGCGGCAGGCTTAGGTCTGCACTGAGAATAGGTCGAGGCAGCATCAGTCACACTAGTGTTATATTAAGAGGTAGTGCTTTTCTTTCTCAATTCATACCCACACATGAATACGAACGCAAATGTAAACTAGAGCGTGGTAGATCATCAACCAGCCGTGTGGCAGCATTTTCGGGTCGATTGACCTTGCAGGAACAAACAACAGACAAACACCCCTGAAACTAAAGTCCGATCAAACAGTCTACACCTGCACTTTACAGTACCTCTGCGCCAGCGAGGATCTTAACTGTAGCTCGCGCACTATTGACAACTAGAGAAAAGCAGGTGCACGACAGCATTTTCGGCGGCTCCAGTGACCTTGACGTTTGATCAACGACCTTCAGTTTTGAACCTGATCTAGATATCCTGAATACCTACCCGCATGCAAAGTTTGAGCCTCCTAGGTCCCTCCGTTCAAACGTTATCGTGTTCACATAGTCAGTCAGTCAGATAGATAGTCAGGAACAAACACACACGCACGCACGCACGCACGCACACCCACACACACGCACGCACGCACGCACGCGCACGCACGCACGCACGCACGCGCACGCACGCACTCGCACACACACACACACACACACACACACACACACACACACACACACACACACACACACACACACACACACACACACACACACACACACACACACACACAATTGATTTCAACTCAATTCAATTTAATTAACCTTTGATTCCTCTTAACCCTTTCACTGCCAGCCATTTTTCAGCCAAAAAACACCATTAACCATAACTAGGTGGAGAAAAACATTTATCTGCAACATTGGGAATTCCTCTGTGACATGTATAACATTAGGCCTATCCTTACCTCCCAAAATTAAGAAAATAGGGTCTTCAGATAACAGGCCCTGATTTGATGCCTTTTAGTGACATGGGTGTTAAACCACTGTGGTGCATAAATGCGACATTGGCGGTGAAAGGGTTAACTGGATTAACAGAAAACAGTACAGGAATCGCGACATATTCGAAGAACAACATCATTAGTCATAAATCAAAACTAAGCTACTGTGTATCGGTCATTAAAACAAGTTTTAGTCACTTTATATAACTATTGTAGGCCTAATTGTTAATTAAAGTTGGCCGCGTGGGACAACAAAAATTCCGACGTTTTTTTCCCTTTCGCACATTTTCTTCTGTACGGACGTCCTCTTGGTCTGAATAGACATATTTTGACATTTGTAAATACTCGATGGAACAATTGGAGTCAAAAGGCAGGAAACCAGTAAAGTATCAGATTTAGTAGCGGTAACCACGCCTCGGTCATCGGCTATTACAAGTATGCTTTCTTCTGACGGAATAGATTATTTTGATTTTATACTCGATGGCTTGGAGTCAAAACGGACTAATATTGACGTATTATTGGATTTATTACAAAAACAATGACTGTATCAGAAATATGCAGAAATAAAAAAGGGGGCTTTGCTTTTTATATTTCAGCAGTCTTTTAAAAAAAAAAATACAAGTTATTAGTTTTCGTAATAAGTTCAATACTATGTCAATGGACTATCTAAAGACAGTCCGTTTTGACTCCAAGCCATCGCAGAATGTCTTTTGAATTATGTTATCTGGGAGGAAGAAAAATTGTACCAATTCAATAGGCAATACTCTTAAGTAGGCGCGGTTTTTGTTTTGTTAATGTATATTTTTTATTGTGACATGTGTGTGTGTGTGTGTGTGTGTGTGTGTGTGTGTGTGTGTGTGTGTGTGTGTGTGTGTGTGTGTGTGCGCGCGCGCGCGTGTGTGGAGGTGTGTGTGTGTGTGTGTGCGTGTGTGTGTGTGTGTGTGTGTGTGTGTGTGTGTGTGTGTGTGTGTGTGTCGTGTGTGTGTGTGTCGTGTGTGTGTGTGTGTGTGTGTGTGTGTGAGTGTGTGTGTGTGTGCGTGTGCGTGTGCGCGTGCGTGTGCGCGCGCGCGCGTGTGTTGAGGTGTGCGTGTGCGCGCGCGCGCGTGTGTGTGTGTGTGTGTGTGTGTGTGTGTGTGTGTGTGTGCAGGCCTCACAATCACTATCACATTTGTGAGATATTTTTGAAGGTAATGATAGGGAGGTATTTTTTTTTCTTCGAGAAATAACAGTCATTTTCAAGCGTTGAATTTTTTTAATGAAGAATACAAAGTGTAGTTGGCACCTCTTGCATTCTATAATAAGCAAAACTTTAAATATAAAAAACACACAGGAATAATAATAACAGACATTTTTTTCCAAAAAAGGATGATTAATCTGCAATCACTGTAAAAGTAACAAAATTATCTTGAATGTTTCTGTTTTGTTTTGATTTTTTTTAAGACAATAATTTAAAATTTTAGAATAGTTGATTCGTGTGATTATTTAGTTGTTTTGCTGTGAGAATGGAAGAATAAAACATTTATCTATCATTGGGGGGTGGGGGGGTGGGACATTACAATTGCCTATCGAAAACAGGTATTACAGAGAAAAGGCAGTAGACGCGTGGCATAACGTACTGCAATGCTGTTTATAAATGCTGTTTATAATCCCGATACGTAGGGGAAGACGGGGTAAAAAGCGCATGGGCGGGTAAGAAGCCCACCCCAATTATCTCATGAAATGAAGCAAATTTCAGTCTCATTTCGCCCATGAGACGAGCGTTAATGTCTAGCATTCGTCTCATGGGCAAATTTGACTGAAATTTTCTTTATTTCATGAGATAATTGGGGTGGGCTTCTTACCCGCCCATGCGCTTTTTACCCCGTCTTCCCCTAAATACTACCGTAAAGAAAAGCCTACAGCTCAGATCAGGCGGCAGATACAGAAATCCACAAGTACTATTTACAAGAGAAAAGCAGTCCACATTATAATAATGACAGTCACGAACAAGTAGGCCTACATGTTCATTCACAACTACATGCTCATTCGCCATGCGCTTTGGTGTAGTGTTCTTCAACCTGGGGTCCGTTTCACAAAGGCTAACGTTACGTAGCGTGAGCGCAAATCGGGAAAAAACCCGGTAATAAGCAACAGCTCTTTTGCCGCAAACGTTTTGTGGTTGCTCCCAAAGTAGGCCTATCTCTCGTCGAACTATCACGTGACTTGCATGGGGTGAATACATTTCTTGTTGTTGATTGGTCCATTGGTTAAAATAATACTTTTTTTTTCCAAGTTACCAATCAGACAAGAGCTTGTAATATTTCTCCGCAAACGTTTTCTAAAGTGTTTCTTAGACCCCTTTTTGGCGTAACAGTTATGCGCGCGGCGACCGTCGTCTAGAGAAACTCGACCCAGGTCTCTTGAAAGAAGAATAGAGAGCACGGACACAGTGCAAGCCTTCAAAAGCCGAACACGGGGGGGATTCTCTTAAGGGCCAACCACACGTCAGCTAAAATCGCACGACTGTGCGATACGATTCGATCACGTGATTCTCGAAGCGCGCGAATCACATTTGCTCTTGGAGACCACGTGATCGAATCGTATTGTACAGTCGTCGCGATTTTAGCTGACGTGTGGCTGGCCCTTTAAAGTCAGTCACATTCGGGTTTTATGTTCTAACACGAGACATTTTATTTATTTTTGTACTCCCCGTCGTGCAAGATCATCATCATCATCATCATCACCATTGTCAACATCACCACCACCACCACCATTATCATCGTCATCATCATCATCATCATCATCATCATCACCACCACCACCACCACCATTCCATTTGTAGTCCTTTAAGCTAATTCATTTCAGGCAGTCTATTTTAGCGTAAGTACCACAAGCTATACCTGGTACCTCTAAAGGCTGCGTACACAGTAGACGCGGGAATCCCATGCGCAATCCGTAAATAAGTAAAAGAAAGAAAAGAAAAAATAAGTGCACGTGTCCGTATTTTCCCTAATCCGTATATTTATTTCCTTCCTTCTTTCTTTTACTTATTTGTGGGTTTCCGTTGCGTGACTTCCGCGTCTAATGTGTCCGCGGCCTAAACATCGAAACGGGCAAGAAAGAAAAACCACGGACCAAAACGGAGCGAAACGGGTCCGAAACGGACTCACAACAATCAAACTTTTATTATTTTAATTTAACAACAACAACAAAAAGACCGCTCGAAACATTTTCGTATGCACGGAATCTGCACTTCCAGTCAATGTTTCAGAGACATTTGCCATGCTGGTGTGGAACCTTTTCGTAGTCTGTTTCTCATTTTTATTAGAGCATTTGCCACGCGCCGGTGACCTTGAATTTCACTGAGTTGAATTTAGAGAGTTGAATTGGAAAGGTCAGCGCAACTCGGGCAGAACGAGCTCGGGCAAATTAGTAGTCTAGTATAGTGAACGAACACTCGTGGCAAACGCCCTATTCAATGGATTTACCTTCGGGTTTTTTAGAATAATTTTTTATTTGAACTTTTTACATTTTCAATGTTGATTATCTTAACTTCTATTTTTAATTTTCGAAATTTCCAGTGACAGGAAAATTACTTTAAACCGATTCTAACCCAAGGCGAAATTTGGAGAAAAATCAGTGCTCAGAATAAGAAAGGTTGCTATCCTAATATTTAACCGACCGACTCAAGCCGACCAAATCCAAGGGGTTCTAAACAACCAACGTCTTCTGAAAGACAGGCCATAAACCATCCCCGTGGATTTTGTGTCCCAGAAGGGAGAACGGAGCAGTATCGTAGCTCCTTCTTTGTTAAGATTATCACGGACTGGAACCAACTAAGCGAGGCTACTGTCACTGCGGGCTCGGTCAGCGCATTTTCATCAGCGCTGACCAGACCATCATATGAGCCTGCGCCCACCAACGACTATTAAACTAAGATTTTTTTTTAAAGCTTGCTTCTGGAAGTGGGGCCTGGGCCTTCCCGGCTGAACTGGGGGGGGGGGGGGGGGGGGTGGTTAATGGTCTCAGTAACTCAGGGTAAGCTGTAGGTCTTTCTCCTTCTATATTTTCTGTTAGGTACGAGCGTCCTCCTAGTTCCGTCGCGATTCATCGTTAGAAGTGGCGTCTGCGACGTACCGATCCAAATCCAGATCCAGAACCCAGGCCTCAGCTTGAGTCCGTTTCAATGTTTATAAGCACCGAGCTATACTCTGTATAAACCGAAGTTTTTATCCCTTCTTTTTTGTTATAGAACAGCATCTGTAAATTCTCTCCATAAACCAGACATCAACTAACGGGAACAGTAGGTCTACTTGCCTGGGCCAAACGGGAAAAAATTTGAAACGAGAGCGTGCTCTTAGCTATGGACTGTTCACCAGAGGAAACTAAAACCAGCCATTGTACTGGAGTGAGAAGTAGCCTACCTTCTCCTTTCTTTTGTTCTTTCTTTCTTCTTCTCTTCCTCTTCTCTGCTCTCATTCTCTCTCTCTCTGTCTCCTGATTTTATTTTTTCCTGCATGGCTAAATTACCCCCCCAAAAAAAACCACACACACACACACCTCCCCACTTGCCTTTTTACAAAAAAACGACTAGGCTATGTGTACACAGAACCGTCTCAACGGCTAGACTACAAGGATTAAACTTATGGTATAATATAACACCTAAGAAAATTATCGTGTGAAAAAACCCATCTAACAGTGCAGAGACAAAAGAAAAATGCAAGGTGCAGGGTGTGAGACTTTATGTGCATTTGCATCTATTTGCATAACTGAGTACCAGAGAAAGAATAGTAGCATA
>CM065683.1:22887254-22892254 GCA_017654935.2 Phymorhynchus buccinoides
AGAGAGAGAGAGAGACAGAGAGAGACAGAGAGAAAAAGTGAAAGACAGACTGTCATACAGAAACATGATAATCACTGTTATACGGGAAGAAAATAACAAATGATTTTACACACACCAACACACACGCACGCACGCACACACACACAAACACACACACACAAACATAGTGATACTACAACACACACACACTCTCTCTCTCTCTCTCTCTCTCTCTTTTCTCTCCCCCACTGGCTCTAGTTCACTCTCTCCCTCTCTTTCTGTTTCTCTCGCTTCAAGGAGACTACTGTCAGTAGTGGTAAACAGGTTAGCATGTTACCGTTCTGGTCTGTCTCCAGCGAGTAACCGGACACTGCTGATGGGGTTACTGGCGTGAGTCTGTGCCTCTGGATTGGCCCGCCTACTGTTACTTGACTGACAGCGCGAATTTCAAATTCAAAATGGGTCATTGCAGAAACATTTCCTGATTCTCGTGTTTTCAGCGTGTTTTATGGTATTTTTATGATTCAGTCAGCATAAACATTCTAAAATATGCATGCATAGTGAAATATGAAAACATTTGGGATTTGTAACTACTTTAATATTAGTCATACAAGTTTCATGTGGAGCTGTCAATTTCCCCCAAAGAGCCCAAAGAGACAGGTCCTTGGCCACACCTCTTTTTATATAGTAATTTTCACGGGCCTTTAAGGAAGGACAGAACTGAAGACACCAAACGTCAGAAATAAAATGGGACACACATATATATATAGCACTGTGTGCAGGGGAGGTAAGATGGCACTGTTGCAGGGGAGGTTAGATGGCACTGTGGGCAGGGGAGGTAAGATGGCATTGTGTGCAGGGGGAGGTAAGATGGCAGCAGGGGAAGTAAAAAGATGGCATTCAGGGGAGGTAAATGGCACTGTGGGCAGGGGAGGTAGATGGCACTGTGGGCAGGGGAGGTAAGATGGCACTGTGGGCAGGGGGAGGTAAGATGGCACTGTGTGCAGGGGAGGTAAGATGGCACTGTGGGCAGGGGAGGTTAGATGGCACTGTGGGCAGGGGAGGTAAGATGGCACTGTGTGCAGGGGAGGTAAGATGGCACTGTGTGCAGGGGGAGGTTGGATGGCACTGTGTGCAGGGGAGGTAAGATGGCACTGTGTGCAGGGGGAAGATGGCACTGTGTGCAGGGGAGGTAAGATGGCACTGTGTGCAGGGGAGGTTAGATGGCACTGTGGGCAGGGGAGGTAAGATGGCACTGTGTGCAGGGGAGGTAAGATGGCACTGTGTGCAGGGGAGGTAAGATGGCACTGTGTGCAGGGGAGGTAAGATGGCACTGTGTGCAGGGGGAGGTAAGATGGCACTGTGTGCAGGGGAGGTTGGATGGCACTGTGTGCAGGGGGAGGTAAGATGGCATGGCACTGTGGGGGGGAGGTAAGATGGCACTGTGTGCAGGGGAGGTTGGATGGCACTGTGTGCAGGGGGAGGTAAGATGGCACTGTGTGCAGGGGGAGGTTGGATGGCACTGTGTGCAGGGGAGGTAAGATGGCACTGTGTGCAGGGGGAGGTTGGATGGCACTGTGTGCAGGGGGAGGTTGGATGGCACTGTGTGCAGGGGGAGGTTGGATGGCACTGTGTGCAGGGGAGGTAAGATGGCACTGTGTGCAGGGGGAGGTAAGATGGCACTGTGTGCAGGGGAGGTAAGATGGCACTGTGTGCAGGGGAGGTAAGATGGGCACTGGCACTGTGTGCAGGGGAGGTAAGATGGCATTGTGTGCAGGGGAGGTAAGATGGCACTGTGTGGGCAGGGGAGGCACTGTGTGCAGGGGGAGGTAAGATGGCACTGTGGGCAGGGGAGGTAAGATGGCACTGTGTGGGGAGGATGGCACTGTGTGCAGGGGAGGTAAGATGGCACTGTGTGCAGGGGGAGGTGCAGGGGAGGTAAGATGGCACTGTGGGCAGGGGAGGTAAGATGGCACTGTGTGCAGGGGAGGTAAGATGGCACTGTGTGCAGGGGAGGTAAGATGGCACTGTGTGCAGGGGAGGTAAGATGGCACTGTGTGCAGGGGAGGTAAGATGGCACTGTGTGCAGGGGAGGTAAGATGGCACTGTGTGCAGGGGAGGTAAGATGGCACTGTGTGCAGGGGAGGTAAGATGGCATGCAGGGGAGGTAAGATGGCACTGTGTGCAGGGGAGGTAAGATGGCACTGTGTGCAGGGGAGGTAAGATGGCACTGTGTGCAGGGGAGGTAAGATGGCACTGTGGGCAGGGGAGGTAAGATGGCACTGTGTGCAGGGGAGGTAAGATGGTGGCACTGTGGCAGGGGAGGTAAGATGGCACTGTGTGCAGGGGAGGTAAGATGGCACTGTGGGCAGGGGAGGTAAGATGGCACTGTGGGCAGGGGAGGTAAGATGGCACTGTGGGCAAGGGAGGTACGATGGCACTGTGTGCAGGGGAGGTAAGATGGCAATGTGGGCAGGGGAGGTAAGATGGCACTGTGTGCAGGGGAGGTAAGATGGCACTGTGGGCAAGGGAGGTAAGATGGCACTGTGTGCAGGGGAGGTAAGATGGCAATGTGGGCAGGGGAGGTAAAAAAAAAAGATGACCACTGACCATGAACTTGTCCGAAGAGAAGCCCACGGCCACCCAGCCCGAGCCCTTGGCGCTGACCTCCAGGTCCACCACAGTGTTGTCCAGCACGCGGTAGCTGAGCATGAAGTCGCAGCTCAGGTGACCACACCCCGCGCACCCGTATCTGATGGACACACACACACACACGAACGCAGGCACGCACATACACACACACACACACGCGTGCACGCACGCACACACACACAGACAGACACACACACACACACATTGTTGTCCAGCATGCATTTGTGTTTGTATTATATCTTCTACACATATCTCAGTGAAATTCGGGTTGTTCCCACCTGGAGAACGCTGTCGCCGTAGTGCAGACTATCCATTTTTTTAGAGGTGTCTCTCTCTCTCTCTCTCTCTCTCTCTCTCTCTCTCTCTCTCTCTCTCTCTCTCTCTCTCTCTCTCTCTCTCTCTCTCTCTCTCTCTCTCTGTGTTGTGCTAGAAAAATATAGCTATTAAACTGGTACACGCCTGGAGACGCCTCTGTGACTATAAAGTACCTAGTACCTAATACGTAATACCCACGGATTTGTAATGTAGTGTCCGTGCTAATACCTCAGTAGTGAAGTAGATAGCAAGGTATTTATAACAATTCACAACTTTATTTCCCTTCCATTCAAAAACCACCTTTCCCTTGCTAATAAGTATCCCCCCTTTCTCAACACTAAAATGTTTACTTTTGAAAAAATTCATGTTAACCTGTAGTTCTAACTTATTTGCCGTGGCATTATTCGGAGTATTTACCTGGCTTTGGATGCCTATTTGGGGGTTTATTACGGTAAAGCTATTATTATCATCAGCAAGTAGCAACATAAATAATTCCAAGATTACAGAAGGTAACGTTGCTTGCGCCATTTCTACCTTTCTGAATAATTCCTACAGCTAGCTCATTAAGGAATGATGAAAACAGCACCGGGCAAGAGAGAGAGAGAGAGAGAGAGAGAGAGAGAGAGAGAGAGAGAGAGAGAGAGAGAGAGAGAGAGAGAGAGAGAGAGAGAGAGAGAGAGAGAGAGAGAGAGAGAGAGAGAGAGAGAGAGAGAGAGAGAGATAGAGAGAGAACTGAACTGAATTGAATTGAATTGAATGAATTTTATTTATAGAGGGTAATATAATAAGCAATACCATGCTTTTTTTTTACATCCAGCCCTCTGGAAAAAAAGTTTTTACAGAGAGAGAGAGAGAGAGAGAGAGAGAGAGAGAGAGAGAGAGAGAGAGAGAGAGAGAGAGAGGAGAGAGAGAGAGAGAGAGAGAGAGAGAGAGAGAGAGAGGGGAGAGAGAGGGAGAGAGGAAGGGAGAGAGAGGAAGGGGGTGGGTGAGGGGAATCAAGAAGTCTAGACAGCTAGCAGACAATAAACAGCGATTTCATGAAATCCTTGAAACCTTTTCAACGACACCACAGTAAACCCCATGATTGATGGAAGTGAGTTGGAGTGAGGGGACGAGGGGATGAAAGGGAGCAGAGGGTGGGTGGATAGGACAGTTAAGGGTGGAACTGGGAGAGAGAGAGAGAGAGAGAGAGAGAGAGAGAGAGAGAGAGAGAGAGAGAGAGAGAGAGAGAGAGAGAGAGGGAGAGAGAGAGAGAGAGACAGAGAGAGAGAGAGAGAGAGAGAGAGAGAGAGAGAGAGAGAGAGAGAGAGAGAGAGAGAGAGAGAGAGAGACAGAGAGAGAGAGAGAGAGAGAGAGAGAGAGAGAGAGAGAGAGAGAGAGAGGGGGAGACAGAGAGAGAGAGAGACAGAGAGAGAGAGACAGAGAGAGAGAGAGACAGAGAGAGAGAGAGAGAGAGAGAGAGACAGAGAGAGAGAGAGAGACAGAGAGAGACAGAGAGGGAGACAGAGAGGGAGACAGAGAGAGAGAGACAGAGAGAGAGAGAGAGAGAGAGAGAGAGAGAGAGAGAGAGAGAGAGAGAGAGAGAGACAGAGACAGACAGACAGAGATAGAGAGAGAGAGACAGAGAGAGAGAGAGAGAAACTTGAAACTTGAAACTTTATTTTCCAAGGATTAAGATTTTAGGCAAAGCCTATTCTTCCAAGAGAGAGAGAGAGAGAGAGAGAGAGAGAGAGAGAGAGAGAGAGAGAGAGAGAGAGAGAGAGAGAGAGAGAGAGAGAGAGAGAGAGAGAGAGAGAGAGAGAGAGAGAGAGAGAGAGAGAGAGAGAGAGAGAGAGAGAGAGAGAGAGAGGGTTGATGAGGAGACTTAATCTGTAAAATCCGAGCATCAACAACTAACGGATGACAGATAAGCGAAGGGAGAGAACTTGGGTGGAACGTGAAAGAAGGGTACGGAGGGGGTGAGAAAGGGGAGATCATGAAGATGGGCAGGGAAATGCGGTGGGAAGAAAGAAAGGGAGGGGGGGGGGGGGGGGGAGGGATAAAAGTTGTGGACA
>CM065683.1:22899754-22902254 GCA_017654935.2 Phymorhynchus buccinoides
TCGTTATGTTCTGCATACTTATGCGGGGATTGGTTTCAGCTCCTAGCGTAACATCATCAGTCCAAAGTCCCTCCGAAGTCGGAGTGTGGCTGCTCACGTGGCGGGGTAATCAAAAGCGGTCACACACGTAAACGTTCTCATCCCTAGCTGGTGCATTTGTGCCATAGTGTTCAAGCGCTTCGGCTGTTGGGACGGTCCCTGGAGTCGTTAAGCCACGGTAAGACAACAACAACAACAACAAATAGAAGTGAAATCCCAAAGCTTCTCTATCACACTGTCTAAGTTCTTCGAGGGAAACAGGTTGTGGGTTTTACTTTACCGAGCATTAACTGAACATTGACTGTTCAGTATTTGTAAAGTGGTAGGAATCTCCAAACCCGTTTCATTCGATCAAATCGTACAGTGTGATAGAGCCGTTAAAGGAAAAGGGGGCAAAGTGGTTAAATAGACACTGACCCGCCACGATTAAGTCCCTTGGCTCTTTCTGGGTAGCTGTGACCCATATAAAAATGCCCCCAACTTGAAATTGAGGCTGCTCTTTAAAATGATGTTTCGTTTTCAATTTGAGGGCATTTGTATGGGAGTAAAACCTGGTCCAAAAAAAAGATTTCTTATCAGCTATGAGGGAAAACACGACGTGAAACCCGTGATTTTGACACGTGATCTGGTGGATCTTTAAGACGTTCCGCCTGCCCGAATCTCTATGCGTGAGTGACTCGGGTTCGAACCCCGGCCTTGCCCTTTTCTTTCCAGTTCGACGTAACAGGAGAAGCGAGTAATCCTTCGGGTGGTGACTTAAAGCTGGTCTGACCCGTACGCTTTACTTACGTAAAAAATCCCACGGCAGTTAAAAAGTCGGTATAAGAGCAAGGGAGAAATCCCGCTGCCTGGTGTGAACAAAATAATTGATAGCTAGGTTTCCAAAATCTGCCCCCCCCCTCCATCATCCCTCTCCCCCACGCCCCCCCCACCCACCCCAAAAAGGTGGCGCTGCTCTCGCGCGTGACGCGCTCTCCAGGTAGGAGCAACCCAAATGTCCAAAATAATATACCAAATCCCCCCGTGGGGATACCGGGGGGGTCTTTAAAAAAAAAAAAAATAGTTCCCCCACCTTCTGGAAGTTCTGTGCTTGCAACTTCCTCTAATCTGTCACTCTCTTTGACTCTGCCTTTTCCCTTTTGCTTACCGTCATCTGCTATCTTTCTGCCTTTACCTGGTCCATTCTCTTGCCTTTTTTGTTTTTTTGTTTTTGTTTTTTTGTTTTTCACGAAACGCTTTCAAAAACATTTCCTCCTCCTGCCGAAGTCGGACTTGTAGCTGGGCCTAACTATTTCTTAGTTAGGCGCATAACGGCAGCATGACGCACCTGCGCTCATAATTGACAGGATACTGTCTGAGCGATCGAAGAAGAAGAACTGAGAAGAAGAAGAAGAAGAAGAAGAAGAAGAAGATGATATACCAAAATACAGACCTGTTTACTCTACTCTTTTCGAGTAGTATTCTACTCAGTTTGGACCTACTACCAAAGATATTCTAGGGGAAGATAAGCATCCGGTCTCTTTTCCCTATATGAGTAGTGAGGACAGAAACACTGGTTATGTCCCTTTTAAACAGGACACATTTTGCACGTCGACAGGCCAGTTGAATTCTCCGTTCAAGTTCCAGTCAGTTTTTGGATAGCCTCCACTGTGAAAATGTACTGTCGCCACTAACGATAACTCTATCAGCCCGGTTCGCCGAGCTCTTTAAGTAGTCCATCTTACCCTTTTAGACTATCTTTGCTACTACTCTTCGAAATTGAAAAGAATGCTCTTATTACTCATTTTCAGTGAACATTGTTTGATGGTTTAATGAATAAAACTACACATTTCACACCCAAACTACTCATTTCAGCCTAATCCAGACTACTCAAGACTTGTTATGTGTAGGGGGGGGTGGGGTGGGGGTGGGGGGGGGGGGGGGGGGGTGTTTAAACAGGTCTGCAAATACCTTTAGCGGCCACGAACTGCGTGGTGTTGAGCAGTGGGTCCCTGGTGGCGCTCTGGTCGACAGGGGACCGCTTCCAGCGAAGGCCTGACTCGGTGTCGTGCATGCCTCCCACTAGTCTGCTCTTGCTGATGTAGGGGCCTTGATGGATACAGAATAATACACAATTATTATAACATAGCGTACGTTAGAGCGACTCTTGGCTATAACTTAGCGCACAAACGTAGTCTATGCACACAAGCCTTGCATGCACGGCTCAGATTGTCACGCGAAGGCGGCACAAACATACCATCATAATTTGCGTTGCATTTTTATGACGCTGCCTTTCGTCACGTTACAGCTCAGTTGCGCATATCCGGATATGTACATCAATGAGAGACTTAGTGCGATTTTTCTCACGCCAGAGGGCATGACGCTCGTGTGGGGCTAATCCTCTCTATATTATTAGTTGGGGATAAAGAAAGAGAGACATTGAGTGGTCCTACCATCACTCTCTCTCTCACTACGCCCAAGT
>CM065683.1:22912254-22922254 GCA_017654935.2 Phymorhynchus buccinoides
AGAACAACGTTTTAATGAACCGGGCCATCTGCCCATGTCAAAGGGAACAGTGGGAAGGGGACATTGTTAAATCAAACAAACAAACAAAAGGGAAAATCCATAACACAAAATATTAAGCAAGATATATTCATACATAACTACACTGACAGAGAGAGAGAGAGACAGAGAGAGACAGACATAGAGAGAGAGACAGAGACAGAGAGACAGAGAGACAGACAGAGACAGAGAGACAGACAGAGAGAGAGAGAGAGAGAGAGAGAGACAGACAGACAGACACAGAGAGAGAGACACACACACACAGAAAGAGAGAGACGGGAAGGGGGGTGGGGTGGGGTGGGGGTGGCGGTGAGAAGATGAAGCAATCTATCTGCGGTTATTTTGAGAAGCCCTTTAATCCTAGACACTGACAGATAGAAAATGATTATAATGATCTCCCCCATTGTCTGGGAGACAAGTAGGCTACTTTATTACGGGGGAGGATGCGTGGAAAAGGGGGAGAAGGGGTGGGGTGGGGGGGGGGAGAGGACGGAAGAGTGGGTGGTGGAGTAAAGGTAGGGTCTTATGCTATGAAGACAGATGACTGATTTTTAGAGAAGAAAAGCGTTGATTTCAACGCGTGACTGCAGCGTGAGTGACCCGGGTTCGAATCCTGGCCTCGCCCTTTCTTTCTAGTTCGACAGGGAAAAACGAACTGAACGTCGAGTCCTTCGGATGGGGGGACTTAAAGCTAGTCTGACCCGTGCGCTTTACGCACGTACAAATCCCACGGCAGTTAAAAGTCGGTAAGAGCAGGGAGAAATCCCGCTGCATGGTATGACCAAATTGATAGCTAGGTTTCACAAGTCCTCACCCTGCCTCTCACCCCCCCAAAAAAAAAGAAAAAAAAAGAAAATGGGTAGAGGCGCTGCGCTTGCGGCCACGCGCTCTCCGGGGCAGAGCACCCGAATTTCACAGAGATAAAACTATGTGACTAGAATGTACCAAATACAAAACAAAAACCCCACCCAAATACTATCCGTGTGGCAAACAAAGCAAAAAGACAACAGATGATCATTACCACTATCTATCTCGATTACAAGGATACAGCACGGTTCCCATAATCACGATTCCCATAATCCTTTGTTCTCAACAAAATACCGCGAGATCTCCCTTCCCGGAATTGCTCCCGTAAAGAATCACGGTTCCCATAACCATTTCTTACTCTTTCTATCACGGTTCCCATAACCATTTCTTACTCTTTCTATCACGGTTCCCATAATCAAGGACTGATGAGGTGTTCACCGAATGCTGTCGTCTATTTGTTGTCGCTTCAGCTACCAATGATGAACCTGATGAACTGTTTCGCTCCCAGGCAGTTTAGAACGACTATCGTTTGTATAATAAAACTTTCTGAAGATGAGTACAGTTCACATTCTTGGGCTATCTCGATTGAGGGAGACTGCCATTGACCAAACTGTTACCGGTGAAAATGGAGCTGAAGTTCGAGAAGAGCAAACGTGGTGGAAAATTATCATTTATCGACGGATTTAAGTTTCATTGCAACAGAAAAGTTGGTGCAAAAGTGTATTGGCGATGTTCTCTCACCGGGTGCAACGTGCGTGACACGAGAAGAAGAAGAGATGATCAAGGTAAAAGCTCTGGCTGTCTGGTCTCTGTCTGTCTGTCTGTCTGTCTCTCTGTCTCTCTCTCTCTCTCTCTCTCTCTCTCTCTCTCTCTCTCTCTCTCTCTCTCTCTCTCTCTCTCTCTCTCTCTCTCTCTCTCTCTCTCTCTCTCTCACACCATTCTTTTATTAGAAATGTCTTCCTGTTGGGGTTGATCCACAAGATAGTGTTTGTTAGCAGATATACATACTGACGAGAATTCCAGAATTCGAAAGAGATCTATGTACCATGCTCATACACTATCTGTCCCCCATTGGGACAAAAAGTAAACCAGCACAATCTTTTACTTTTATTTTATTCTTTTCACAGCACAGAGCTACCTTCAAAAAGTATACACAGTTAGTGGTGTTTGTGGTTTATTTGATCAAATACTCTCTCTCTCTCTCTCTCTCTCTCTCTCTCTCTCTCTCTCTCTCTCTCTCTCTCTCTCTCTCTCTCTCTCTCTCTCTCTCTCTCTCTCTCTCTCTCTCTCACATGTGGGTCTGTGTGTGCGTAGGTGTGTGTGTGCCCGTGTGTGTTTTTATGTATAATTTATTCACTTCCTTTGCGAATTAAATATGTATACACGGCATTTGCTTTCCGTATTTTAAATGATGTGAAACGTGATGGAGGCTGAGAAAAGAAATACTGTTATGAGAACCGTGATTATAGGAATCGTGATTATAGGAATCGTGATTATAGGAATCGTGATTATGGGAATCGTGATTATGGGAATCGTGATGATAGGAATCGTGATCATAAGAATCGTGATTATAGGAATCGTGATTATAGGAATCGTGGTTCTGGGAATCGTGATTATGGGAATCGTGATTATGGGAATCGTGATTATGGGAATCGTGATTATAGGAATCGTGATTATGGGAATCGTGATTATGGGAATCGTGATTATGGGAATCGTGATTATGGGAATCGTGATTATAGGAATCGTGATTATGGGAATCGTGGTGCACCGGATTACAAATGTACCTGTGATCGAAAGAAAGAGATAGGGATAATAAATCAAAGTCAGTCAAGTGAAGTGATCGAAAACACAAAACACAAAACCACACACAATAGGAGTCTACTCTATATAATAGGGTCACATCGTAATAAGTAAACATTACTAGAAAAACACAATGCAAGATAAAAAATGCTTGGCTACCTCAGACAATTGTTGCAGGATCATTCTTAGCATGGACGCGCTTTAGCCTACTTTTGCCTTTGTGAAAAGAAATGGTTACCAAATACAATTTCTTAAAGTTTACAACCAACGGCTTTTACCTATAAATAACCATAATACCATAATACATCTAAAAACGAACCGAAATAACTGAAAAGTTATCGCCTTTGGTTACGGCTTTATCAGACCAAATGACATAGGCTAGAGCACCAAGGCTACATTTAAAATGCTGTTATGCTATGCATAGTTATGCGGGGATGGTCTTTAGCCATGAGAAGCTCATAGCGTAATATCATTAGTCTCCAGAAATCCCCCGAAGACGGAGTTTGGATGTTCACGTGGCGGGGTAATATATAAACGGTAACACACGTAATGTTCTCATCCCCAGCTGATGCATTTGTTTTATATTGTTCAAGTGAGTCGGCTGTTGGGATTAGAGTACTCTAATTGATAATGTGATCCCTGGAGTCTTTTAGCCAGTTCCTTCTATCTGTATCTGGAATGACCACCCAGAGTGTTGTCCTGAGCTTATTTGAGATGTCATGTGCATGCTTCACTAGACACGAGTCACATTTTGTTACAATCTAGTTTTTACGGTTGAAGAAGGTTGTTCAGAAACAGAAGAGGAAACACAAAACATAACGTCCTTGTCGGAGGTTATCAAAAACCTTACAAGTGAAAATAATTGAATAGAAGAAGAAGAAGAAGAAGAAGAAGAAGAGGAAGAAGAGGAAGAGGAAGAGGAAGAAGAAGAAGAAGAAGAAGAAGAAGAAGAGGAAGAGGAAGAGGAAGAAGAAGAAGAAGAGGAAGAGGAAGAGGAAGAGGAAGAGGAAGAGGAAGAAGAAGAAGAAGAACAAGAAGAAGAAGAAGAAGAAGAAGAAGAAGAAGAAGAGAAGAAAACAACAACAACAACAACAACAACCAACAACAACAACAACAACAACAAGAAGAAAAGGAAGAAGAAAAGGAAGAAGAAAAGGAAGAAGAAGAAGATCAACAACATAACACCCACACCAACAAAGAGCAACGCACGAGCAGCAGAGACAGCTGTAACACCAGCAGCGAAAAAGAAGAGTGATACAAAGGAAGAGTGATACAAAGAAGGAGCATGTAAAACTGCTTCAGACACAATTTTAGTCTCGAAGACACACTGACTCATCACGATTAAGTCCCTTGGGTTGTTTTCTGGTAGCTGTGACCCACATAACAGATGTCCCCAACTTCAAAATTGGGGCTGCTCTTTAACAATGATGCTTCGCTTTGATTTGGGGGGGTGTGGGGGGGACATTTTGTATGTGAGTGAGACCTGGTCAAAACAATTTTCCTTTCCAGTTATAAGAGGGAAAACACAAGAAAAACCCGTGATTTTGACACATGACCTGGTGGGGCTTTTAAACTAGACGTACCTTCGTGGCCCAAACGACCCGGGGTCCACAGCCACCCGTAAGATCACGTGCGAGCGATGACGTCCTTTCCTCATAACCCCACGTGTCGTTGGCACGGGCCGCGCAAAATGACGTACACTTTGACCTTATGGGGCACGTGCGTCCAGTGATTCCCTCCCCCGGCCTTCGGATTTGCAGTCGAAAGAGTTTGACGTCAGGGCACAGGAAGATTCCAACTGAAAGAGAACAGGATCCCTTATAAATTTAATGATATTAATAAATATTGAATATATATATATAATATAAAGATAGTATAATAGGGTAATAATAATAATAATAATAATAATAATAATAATATATAATAACAATAATAATAATAATAATTAAAATAATAAAATAATAATAATAATAATAATAACAACAATGATAATAATAATAATAATCAATAATAATAATAATACAATAATAATAATAATAATAATAATAATAATAATAATAATAATAACAACAACAACAACAACAACAACGAACAACACAATAATAATAATATTTAATAATAATAATAATAATAATAATAATAATATTAATAATAATAATAATGATGATGATGATGATGATGTATAATGATAATGATAATAATAATAATATTCAATTAATAATAATAATAACAATACACTACTACTACTACTACTACTACTACTACTACTACTACTACTACTACTAACTACTACTACTACTACTACTACTACTAATAAAATAATAATATATAATAATAACCTAATAATAACAACCTACCCTTGTAAGGTTTTTTTTTTTTTTTAAACAACAAGCCCTACACTCGGTTCTTTAATAAAGGTATCAGTTCCGTGTAACACAAGTTTGTAACTTCACAAATCCATTAACATTAAACTTTTCCTCAAAAATCGACTCGTTTTCTACAAGTTAGTCAAAACATCTATGATTATCAATAAAAGAATTATATGACCCGTCGCCACAACACTTAGGGGCAATTTTAGGTGGAAGGAGGTCAAATCATCAATTCTCAGATTTGTATTGCCAAAATTCCGTGCAAACAATTTGGTCTAAACTCAGGCGGCCATTACAAAAAAGAAGTCACACGCCTTCTCTTTCAGTGAAATAATTTGACTTCCAGCACCTCCGCCAAGGAGGAATCGCCGATTTGACGGTTTTTAATTTATAGGAAACCAGAGCAAAGGTGAGTGTTGCGATCTCTGTAAAGGGTGTTTTTCCTGGTGATCTCGACGTGTTTCTTGCACCACAAAAAAAACTCATCCGTCAGGGTCCAACTTTAACAACATACAAATCTTCATGGACCCTAGGCGAGGAAATCAGTTGGAAAGGGATATGCTAGGGGTATGTACACAGGAGGTTTAAATGTTATGGAATTCATATCTGATGAAGGGAGTTTGCTGCAAAGTGTGATTGGCATTCTTGGGCAAATAGTTTTTTTTTTCTCCGGCTGATCAATGAAAAGCCAGTGCATATGAAACGTATTTCCCTTTAAGAGAAAACGAAAGAAACAAAAATATAATATTAAACCAAACAGATGCTAAATTGGTATTATTGGTTGCCCCCCCCCCCCCCCCTTTCCCCCCCCCCCCCCCCCCCCCCCCCGTGGGTGATACCGAGGGGGTCTTTCGTACAAATAGTTTCCCCCATCTTCTGGAAGTTCTCTGTGCTTGTAACTTCCTCTAATCTGCCACCTCTCTCTTGACTCTGCCTTTTCCCTTTTGCTTTTCTATCATCTGCTATTCTTTTCTGACTTATTGGCCCATTCTCCTGCCTTTTTTCCCAATTAAATATTCGAAATAATATTTCTCCTTTGAGCTCCTCCGAAATCGGACTGTGTCGGCTGTACGCAGCGGGGAGACCAGCGAAAACTGCAAAACCGGACACATACGTACCTTACCCATTAAGGCCATATATGGCCTGGGAACGCAGAAGGAAGAAGGAAGAAGAAGAAGAATTTGTTGTCAATGCACGGTCAATACTTTGATAATGTATTTATTTAACACTTTACCAAAAGGGTCATTACCATTAAGTGTGGTTGGTGTGATTGGGTATGCTAATGATATTATTGAAAGACGAATGAAAAAGCAAAAAAACCCAAATGATCGGGATAGCGTAATTTGTTCCAGCCTGTTTTCGTTTTGTGACTAAGATAATTGAAAACCCAAGTTCTGCAGCTACAGGACCAGCATCAGGCGTGAAGTGTTTTTAATCCTCCGGATTGTTTCCCCGGAGACATGGTGAAGGGTACCGTATCTATGGAAGCGTCCTTGGACCACCATTCCAATGCCATTCACAGGTGCTGGTGCCAGCACTCTGACAGGCCGCCCTAATGGATACCTTTTCTGTTAGGCGCTCCAACAGTAAAGGACCATTCACACACACACACAACTCTGCCGCGAGCATCTGAACACACACCACTCGCTCACTTCACACATACGCCTCATGAGGCACAAACGCTCGGCTGCGCGCCGCGCACACGCACGCACGAACGCACACACGCACACGCACTCACACGCACGCATGCACGCACAACTCACACGCGCACGCACACGCACACACACACCGACAACACACACACACACACACACAACACAACACACACACGATCGCTCGTTCACGGAGATATAGAAGAGTAAGAGAGAGAGAGAGAGAGAGAGAGAGATGATAGAGAGATAGAGAGAAAAGAGAGAGAGAGAGATTTCAGCTTCTGAAAAGGAGGCTGCATCAAAAACACAACCCACATTACACGACAAGCGCGGATTCGCAATCGTTTGTGGTGTGCAACAATGTATTGAAACGAAACATCATTTTAAAGAGAAGAGCAGCCTCAATTTGAAGTGCAGTCTCACTTTGAAGTGCGACAATTTTGGAGCCTCACTTTGAAGTGCGACAATTAAGGACCGACCGACATAACCGCCCGACAGAACAGACCAACAAAGTGAGTTATAGGTTGGTGGCTTGTGCCAATGATAACACTTTTCTATCTCTCTTTACTTATCCAAAACACATGATCACACTGTTCTAATCTCTCTTTACTAATACAAAGCACATGATAACACTGTTCTATTTCTCTTTACTTAAATACAAAGCACATGATAAAACCGTTATATCTCTCTTTACTAATACAAAACACAAGATAACACCGCTCTATTTCTCTTTACTAATACAAAACACATGATAACACCGCTGTATCTCTCTTTATTAATACAAAACACAAGATAACACTGTTCTATCTCTCTTTACTTATACAAAACACATGATAACACTGTTCTATTTCTCTTTACACTCATCATACAAACACAACTCATCGCTGTTGCCGGATAAGGTCAATCCACACTTTTTTTTCTTTTTTCTTTTGACAAAAAACAAACAAACAAACAAAACCAATGAAGTACATGCCGAAAATGCAAAAAATGAGTAGAATGGTAAATAAATCATTAAATTAATTAATAGAATTAATTCATCAATTAATCTACAACTTAATGCCTCTAGATATAAGTAAAACTTTTTCCATCAAAAGGATGTGCCTATTGGGAGAGAAAATAACATTTAACACTTTCAACGCCAGCTATTTTTCAGCCCAAACATTTCCATTCAATTTACCTGGGTAGAGAACAAAATCCATTTCTGCAGTATTGTGGATTCTTCTGTGACATGCATAAAATAAGGTCTACCCTTACTTCCCAAAAACTAAGGCATCGGGTCTTTGGTAACAGACCCCAGTTTTGATGCTTTAAAACCCTTTCACCGCCAATGTCGCATTTTTTGCACCACAATGATTTACACCCATGTCATTAAAGCTCTTGAAAGCAGGGTCTATTATTCAATTATATTGTGTTATATTGTGTATTATATTCAATTATATTGTATTGGACAGTAAGGGTTGACCCTATTTTAAATGCGTCACAGAGACGTCCCACAATATTGCAGACAAAATATTTTCTGTAGTCAAGTGAGTTTAATGAGACATTTTGGCTCAAAGATGGCTGGCGGTGAAAGGGTTAAGTAACATAGGTTCAGAATCACTGTGGTGCAAAAATGCGATTATTGGCGGTGAAAGGGTTAAAGAAACATAGAATGAGTGTTCACAGTTGATTGCCGGGTCTCTCTCGGGGCTGGTAGATTAGATAAAGACAATGATCAGAATGCCATCATGACAGGAGTACCATCAACTACTTGTGGCGATGAGGTTTAGCCGAGGCGTGGTCACCGCTACAGCTATCTGTATTAATTTTAAAAAAATTCGGGATTTTACTGGTTTCGTACTGCCTCCGGGCATTGCCTCCAGTATTGTTCCCACCATGTTTGTATTTACAAATGTCCCATATGTGTTTGATTCAGACCAAGAGGACGTAAAACTCCATTTTCTCTCTCTCTCTCTCTCTCCCTCTCTCTCTACTCTCTCTCTCTCTCTCTCTCATCTCTCTCTACTCTCTCTCTCTCTCTCTCTCTCTATCATGACAGTAGTAATAAAACACAGGCGAGATGTAGCCTCCCCCCCCCCCACCTCGCTCCCCTTTTTTCCGCTCCCCCCTTTTCCCGCCCCCCCCCCCGTCCCCCTTTCTTCTTGGCAGTTCAAAGCACAAAAGTAACGCGCAGAGCGGTTCAGAGCTGAGAGAACAATCGGACTGGGAAATGAACTACATGTACAAAACATTGCACAATTGGCTGGTCTGGTCCTCTCTCTCTCTCTCTCTCTCTCTCTCTAGCTTCTCTCTCTCTCTCTCTCTCTCTCTTAAAGACCCACAGAGCCGGGCTGGATTAAGTCCTTGGTTTTTTTCCCTTCTGGGTCGGTATGGCCCACATTAAGACTTTCCTCGTATACGATCGAGGCTGCTCTTTAAAGTGATGTGTCGTTTTCGTGCAAGAGGCAATTTGTATATGGGAGCAACACTTTGGTCAAAATAAGATTTCTTACACACATCTATAAGAGGAAAAACACGTGAAAACTGTGTAACAGCAATAACAATACCAATAAGTAATACTCAGTCTCCTCTCTCCTCTCTCTCCCTCTACTCTAATGCTAAGTACTCTCTGAAGCTCTCTCTCACTCTCTCTCTCTCTCTCTCTCTCTCTCCCATCGACGCTCTCTCTCTCTCTCTCTCTAGTCTGGTCTCTCTCTCTCTCTCTCTCTCTCCTTTCTCTTGTGAAAAAACGTGAGTTTTAATCATTTATGGCGCTGACCATAGCCGATGAGGTTTAACCGAGGCGTGGTTACTGCTACCCCTATCTGTATTGTTAAAAAATCGGGACTTTTACTGGTGTTGCACTCCCTCCGGGCATTGCCTCCAGTATTGTTCCCACCATCTTTGTATCTACAAAAATGTCCCACAACTGTGTCTGTTCCAGCAACCGAGAGGACATAAAACACGATTTTCGCCCCCAAACCGTGATTTTGACACGTTTTGCTACGTACTGAGTCTTTAAGTATTGTGTTGTTGCTCATTATTGATGTATTGATAATCCGCTTCTTTACATGTTGACACACACCCTTCCTAATGGGGCGATGCCTTTTCTGGAATAAAATATTGTCATTGTTGTCATTGTCATTGTCATTGTCATTCTCTCTCTCTCTCTCTCTCTCTCTCTCTCTCGCTCTCTCTCTCTCTCTCTCGGCTCTCTCTCTCTCTCTCTCTCTGTCTGTCCGTTGTGTAACAACAATAACAATACAATAATCACTACTTTTCTCTCTCTCTCTCTCTCTCTCTCTCTATCTCTCTCTCTCTATCTCGCTCTCTCTCTCTCTCTCTGTCCGTGTAACA
>CM065683.1:22949754-22954754 GCA_017654935.2 Phymorhynchus buccinoides
ATGCACGCGCGTTTGCATGTATGTGTAACTACATATGCATGCATGTCACGGGGGGGGGGGGGTCAGCACTAGCGTGCGAATATGCCTGTGCGGTTTGTCAGCGTGTGTGTGTGTGTATGCATGCGTGCGCGTGCGTGCGTGTGTGTATGCGCGTGCGCGCGCGCGCGTGTGAGTATTTGTATGGCTGTGTGTGAAAAACATTATAGACAAATTAAATCAACAGAACAGTGACTGAGAGTTGGGAGATAATTCAGACACGCACGCGCGCGAGAGACATCAGCATAGAGATAGGCAGACAGACAGAAAGAATGAGACAGGAATAGAGACAAATAGAAAGACTCCCTCTGTCTCTGTCTCTCTCTGTCTCTGTCTCTCTCTGTCTCTCTCTCTCTCTCTCTCTCTCTCTCTCTCTCTCTCTCTCTCTCTCTCTCTCTCCTCTCTCTCTCTCTCTTATGTATGTGTGCGTGCATGCACGCGCGATTGTGTGTGTGTGTGCGTGTGCGTGCGTGTGCGTGTGTGTGTGTGTGTGTGTGTGTGTGTGTGTGTGTGTGTGTGTGTGTGTATATATGTGTGTGTGTGTGTGTGTGTGTGTGTGTGTGTGTGTGTGTGAATTACATGTGCTTGAATTTATTCATGCATTGCAATGGCCTTGAAATTTTTGTTTGTTTTTGTAACCCCCCACCGACATGGGCCTAAGGCCTATTCATTAAGCCATTCAGTGTTCAGTGTTCAGTGTTTTCTCTCTCTCTCTCTCTCTCTCTCTCTCTCTCTCTCTCTCTCTCTCTCTCTCTCTCTCTCTCTCTCTCTCTCTCCTCTCTCTCTCTCTCTCTCTCTCTCTCTCTCTCTCTCTCTATCCCCTCCCTCTCTCTCTCTCTCTCTCTCTCTCCCCTCTCTCTCTCTCTCTCTCTCTCTCTCTCTCTATCCTCCCCTCTCTCTCTCTCTCTCTCTATCCCCCCCTCTCTCTCTCTCTCCTCTCTCTCTCTCTGTCTATCTCTCTCTCTCTCTCTCTCTCTCCCCCCCCTCTCTCTCTCTCTCTCTCTCTCTCTCTCCCTCCCTCTCTCTCTCTCTCTCTCTCTCTCTCCTCTCTCTCTCTCTCTCTCTCTCCTCTCTCTCTCTCTTCTTCTCTCTCCCCCCCCTCCCTCTCTCTCTCTCTCTATTCCCCCCTCTCTCTCTCTCTCCCTCTCTCTCTGTCTATCTCTCTCTCTCTCTCTCTCTCTCTCTCTCTCTTCCCCCCTCTCTCTCTCACTCTCTCTCTCTCAGTCTCTCTCCTCTCACTCTCTTTCTCTCCCCCTCCCCCTCTCTCTCTCTCTCTCTCTCTCTCTCTCTCTCTCTCTCTCTCTCTCTCTCTCTCTCTCTCTCTCTCTCTCTCTACTCTCTCTCTCTCTCATCTCAAAAAGAAGCCGCATTCATTGGGAAGTGGAGACGGCAAGATCTTCAGCCACACTCTTACAAACCTTTGGTGTTTCTTGTCGTTTTTATGGGGAGCCGTTTGCACAAAACCCGAGATAAGAGATATCAACAGTTTCAAAACACTAGCTAAGAGTTTTAAAACCCTAGATAAGAGATATCAACAATTTCAAACCCTCACTAAGAGATATCAACAGTTTAAAACATTGACTAAGAGATATCAACAGTTTCTACCGTGAAGCCGTACACATTTGAAATGAGATAACCTACAGAAAATACAAAAAGATCTTGTTACCGTTGTTACCGTTGTTACCGTTGTTACCGTTCGATCGCTGGAAAGCAACTCTGCAGAAGAGGTGGGTGAGGTCACACACAGACCCACGTATCACGCTAGTGGCAACAGTCGAAAAGCGCACAATATTGCTTTTTCCCAAACGCGCACAGCCGTCAAAAGGCGCACATATTTATGGTAGAAAAACGCACGATATTTACAATCCGAAAGCGCACAGTTGTTTTTGAGACGGGTGGACTAGGACTAAACCTATCCCTAACCCTATTCCTAACCCTATTCCTAACCCTATTCCTAACCCTATTCCTAACCCTATTCCTAAGCTATTCCTAACCCTAACCCTATCCCTAACCCTATTCTTAACCCTAACCCTAACCCTATCCCTAAAATATCCTAACTATCCCTAACCCTATCCCTAACCTATCTGAAAAACAAGGAATACCTGGGTACGCAGAATTGCAATGATACAAATGCTCAGCAGAATGAGCTCAAGTTTTGAACGGTTGAAGTGTGCGCCTTTGGACGGTAAAATTGTGCGCATTTTGCCGTGCGCCTTTGGATAGTGTGCGTTTTTTGTGTGCCCCCACGCTAATAGCAGTAGGCCTACATTATCTTTACAGCTTGAGGTCAGGTCAGGCTTTTAGGGCATCTAGGCCTCACGGCCTCTTGATGTGCCCTTTCTTTTGATGTTCTTTAGATTTTTTTCCCCTTCAAGATTGGCATTGGCATGATACTAACTCAGTACAGCAGAATTAACAATCGGAAAATGTTATAACCCTTGATATCTCTTATCTAGAGTTTTAAAACTGTCGATATCTCTTGGTGTTTTGAAACAGTTGATATCTCTTATCTATGGGTTTGAAACTGTTGATATCTCTTATCTATAGTTTTGAAACTGTTGATATATCTTATCTAGAGTTTTGAAACTGTTGATATCTCTTATCTAGGGTTTTGAAACTGTTGATATCTCTTAGCAAGGGTTTTGAAACTGTTGATATCTCTTATCTAGGGTTTTGAAACTGTTGATATCTCTTAGCAAGGTTTTTGAAACTGTTGATATCTCTTATCTAGGGTTTTGAAACTGTTTATATCTCTTAGCAAGGTTTTTGAAACTGTTGATATCTCTTATCTAGGGTTTTGAAACTGTTTATATCTCTTAGCAAGGTTTTTGAAACTGTTGATATCTCTTATCTAGGGTTTTGAAACTGTTGATATCTCTTAGCAAGGTGTTTTGAAACTGTTGATATCTCTTATCTAGGGTTTTGAAACTGTTGATATCTCTTAGCTAAGGTTTTGAAACTGTTGATATCTCTTATCTAGGGTTTTGAAACTGTTCATATCTCTTAGCAAGGGTAATGTGCAAACGGCTCCCCATACGTTTTCGCTTCTTCGCTTTGATGGTTTCCTCCTTGTGCCTCTGGCATTTGTCCGCAACATTACACCCCCACCCCCCACCCACCCCACCCACCCACACACACACATCACACCACCCTAACCCCTCTATCTTTCTCTCCTCCTCCCCCCCCCCCCCTCCTTCCTTTCTTTCCTCATTTCCCCTCTGGCATTATTCTCTGGAAGACTTCAGAGAGAAGAAGTTTTGTGATGCCGCTTTTAAGACATGTAACGAGATGAGAGAGATTTTTGTTCTCGACTTTTTTTTTCTTCTTCTCGCTCTTCTATTATTATTTCTTTGCGTTTTTCTTTCTTACTTTAATTTTTTGATGCTTGTCAGAGAACTGGGGCACGTTTTTAGCTAGAAGGAAAGGAAATCACACTCCAAATATGTGTGCAATGACACATATATGTATATATACTCGCAAAAAGACACGCAGAAATACTTTGTGAATACACACACATACAAGCTTAGATTATGTGCATAGACAACCGGATGAGAGAGATTTTAATTTGTTTTGTTGACTTTTTCTCTCTTTAGTTCTTCTATGTTTTTTTGCGGTTTTTTTTAAAAAATTTCATTTTTTGGATACTTGTCAGAGAATTGGGAACACGTTTCAGTTAGAAGGAAAGAAACTCGCACTCCAAATATGTGTGCAATGACATGTACACACTCGCATAAAGACACGCAGAATTACACATATAAGCATAGATTATGTGCATGCACTTACACACAAATCTATAGGGCCTACACAAGCACGCTTAGACACATGTGCAGCACGTTTAAAAAAAATTGTTTTTTTAAAATTAGCATTTACATTATATATAAGTACCTTGGAAGCCATATGAAATGCACATAAACATTTGATAATATAAATATGCATTTATAAGAGGTCGACTATATCTATATGTGTGTACGAATGCTGGCAGGCGCGCACACACAGTCGCACACACACGCGCGCGCGCGCGCGCGCGCACGCACACATGCACACGCACAAACACACACATACACACACACGCACACGCACACGCACACACACACACACACGCAAACACACACCACACACACATACACACACACACACCTCACACACACACACACACACACACACACACACACACACACACACACACACACACACACACGCACACGCACCCAGACACACATGCACATATGCACGCGCGCATCCCAACACACTCACATACTCACTTTTCTTGTCTAATATCACTATTAAGTGAAAAGACGTTAAATTAAAGAACAACAACACACACACACACACACACACACACACACACACACACACACACACACACACACACACACACACACACACACACACACACTCACTCACACTCTTCTCATCACGCTAACCTCCCTGTGCTTTTGTAGACTGAGAGACGATTCATTTCCAACTTGACATCAAGTGTCGTTTTCTTAAGCTGTACAATTAAATGCCAACAAAACCAAAATACGACAGAGAGAGAGAGAGAGAGAGAGAGAGAGAGAGAGAGAGAGAGAGAGAGAGAGAGAGAGAGAGAGAGAGAGAGAGATGAGAGAGAGAGAGAGAGAGAGAGACAGAGACAGAGAGAGATAGAGAGAGAGAGAGAGAGAGAGAGAGAGAGAGAGAGAGAGACAGAGACACACAGAGAGAGACAGAGAGAGACAGAGATAAAGAAAAAACCCAATTAAAAGACCGCCTTTACCAAAAAATGAAAAAAGAACAAAAAGAAAATACTTTTGTAAAAACATAATAAGATTCTACCCTATAATATCTGGGTAGAATGCTAAACAGATTTTTTGTAAAGAAGATAAGAGAAGAAAGAAGAGAAAAGAAAAGAAACGAAAAAAACAAAACAATAAGTCACTTTTTTATGAATAAAAAGAATATCGTAAACACACACACACACACAC
>CM065683.1:22959754-22972254 GCA_017654935.2 Phymorhynchus buccinoides
GTTGTTTCTATCTTTGTCTGTCTTTTGTACACAGCTGTTTACCGTGTCTGTTGTTTCTATCTTTGTCTGTCTTTTGTACACAGCTGTTTACCGTGTCTGTTGTTTCTATCTTTGTCTGTCTTTTGTACACAGCTGTTTACCGTGTCTGTTGTTTCTATCTGTCTGTCTTTTGTACACAGCTGTTTACCGTGTCTGTTGTTTCTATCTGTCTGTCTTTTGTACACAGCTGTTTACCGTGTCTGTTGTTTCTATCTTTGTCTGTCTTTTGTACACAGCTGTTTACCGTGTCTGTTGTTTCTATCTTTGTCTGTCTTTTGTACACAGCTGTTTACCGTGTCTGTTGTTTCTATCTTTGTCTGTCTTTTGTACACAGCTGTTTACCGTGTCTGTTGTTTCTATCTTTGTCTGTCTTTTGTACACAGCTGTTTACCGTGTCTGTTGTTTCTATCTTTGTCTGTCTTTTGTACACAGCTGTTTACCGTGTCTGTTGTTTCTATCTTTGTCTGTCTTTTGTACACAGCTGTTTACCGTGTCTGTTGTTTCTATCTTTGTCTGTCTTTTGTACACAGCTGTTTACCGTGTCTGTTGTTTCTATCTTTGTCTTCTTTTGTACACAGCTGTTTACCGTGTCTGTTGTTTCTATCTTTGTCTGTCTTTTGTACACAGCTGTTTACCGTGTCTGTTGTTTCTATCTTTGTCTGTCTTTTGTACACAGCTGTTTACCGTGTCTGTTGTTTCTATCTTTGTCTGTCTTTTGTACACAGCTGTTTACCGTGTCTGTTGTTTCTATCTTTGTCTGTCTTTTGTACACAGCTGTTTACCGTGTCTGTTGTTTATATCTTTGTCTGTCTTTTGTACACAGCTGTTTACCGTGTCTGTTGTTTCTATCTTTGTCTGTCTTTTGTACACAGCTGTTTACCGTGTCTGTTGTTTCTATCTTTGTCTGTCTTTTGTACACAGCTGTTTACCGTGTCTGTTGTTTCTATCTTTGTCTGTCTTTTGTACACAGCTGTTTACCGTGTCTGTTGTTTCTATCTTTGTCTGTCTTTTGTACACAGCTGTTTACCGTGTCTGTTGTTTCTATCTTTGTCTGTCTTTTGTACACAGCTGTTTACCGTGTCTGTTGTTTCTATCTTTGTCTGTCTTTTGTACACAGCTGTTTACCGTGTCTGTTGTTTCTATCTCTGTCTGTCTTTTGTACACAGCTGTTTACCGTGTCTGTTGTTTCTATCTTTGTCTGTCTTTTGTACACAGCTGTTTACCGTGTCTGTTGTTTCTATCTTTGTCTGTCTTTTGTACACAGCTGTTTACCGTGTCTGTTGTTTCTATCTCTGTCTGTCTTTTGTACACAGCTGTTTACCGTGTCTGTTGTTTCTATCTCTGTCTGTCTTTTGTACACAGCTGTTTACCGTGTCTGTTGTTTATATCTTTGTCTGTCTTTTGTACACAGCTGTTTACCGTGTCTGTTGTTTCTATCTGTCTGTCTTTTGTACACAGCTGTTTACCGTGTCTGTTGTTTCTATCTCTGTCTGTCTTTTGTACACAGCTGTTTACCGTGTCTGTTGTTTCTATCTTTGTCTGTCTTTTGTACACAGCTGTTTACCGTGTCTGTTGTTTCTATCTCTGTCTGTCTTTTGTACACAGCTGTTTACCGTGTCTGTTGTTTCTATCTCTGTCTGTCTTTTGTGCACAGCTGTTTACCGTGTCTGTTGTTTATATCTTTGTCTGTCTTTTGTACACAGCTGTTTACCGTGTCTGTTGTTTCTATCTCTGTCTTTTGTACACAGCTGTTTACCGTGTCTGTTGTTTCTATCTCTGTCTGTCTTTTGTACACAGCTGTTTACCGTGTCTGTTGTTTCTATCTTTGTCTGTCTTTTGTACACAGCTGTTTACCGTGTCTGTTGTTTCTATCTCTGTCTTTTGTACACAGCTGTTTACCGTGTCTGTTGTTTCTATCTCTGTCTGTCTTTTGTACACAGCTGTTTACCGTGTCTGTTGTTTCTATCTCTGTCTGTCTTTTGTACACAGCTGTTTACCGTGTCTGTTGTTTCTATCTCTGTCTGTCTTTTGTACACAGCTGTTTACCGTGTCTGTTGTTTATATCTTTGTCTGTCTTTTGTACACAGCTGTTTACCGTGTCTGTTGTTTCTATCTCTGTCTTTTGTACACAGCTGTTTACCGTGTCTGTTGTTTCTATCTCTGTCTGTCTTTTGTACACAGCTGTTTACCGTGTCTGTTGTTTCTATCTCTGTCTGTCTTTTGTACACAGCTGTTTACCGTGTCTGTTGTTTATATCTTTGTCTGTCTCTATCTCGCTCTTGATGCATGTATCAACCGCCCCCGCTCCCTAATTCTATTCTTTTTGGAGCTTTAGTCTTCAAGATTTAATCCATGTAAACTCTCTCTCTCTCCCCCTCTCTCTCTCTCTCTCTCTCTCTCTCTCTCTCTCTCTCTCTCTCTCCGTCTCTCTCTCTCTCTCTCTCTGTCTCTCTCTCTCTCTCTCTCTCCGTCTCTCTCTCTCTCTCTCTCTCTCTCTCTCTCTCTCTCTCTCTCTCTCTCTCTCTCTCTCTCTCTCTCTCTCTCTCTCTCTCTCTCTCTCTCTCTCTCTCTCTCTCTCTGTCTATGTCTCTCTCTCTCTCTCTCTCTCTCTCTCTCTCTCTCTCTCTCTCTCCTCTCTCTCTCTCTCTCTCTCTCTCTCTCTCTCTCTCTCTCTCTCTCTGTCTCTCTGTCTCTCCCTCTCTGTCTCTCTGTCCCCTTTCTCTCTCTCTCTCTCTCTCTCCGTCTCTCTCTCTCTCTCTCTCTCTCTCTCTCTCTCTCTCTCTCTCTCTCTCTCTCTCTCTCTCTCTCTCTCTCTCTCTCTCTCTCTCTCTCTCTCTCTCTCTCTCTCTCTCTCTCTCTCTCTCCCCTCTCTCTCTGTTTCTCACTTCCCATTTCATGGAGTGTGTGTTGTGCAACAAGGTGATCAACGTGCTGAAGCGAACAGTTCGTGTCACCACCAGGGGAACGGACACTAGACAGCACTCTCCTTTCACAGGTTGGGGCTGTTTGTTGTCTTTGTCCTTCAAATGGACCACGTTTTTATTTTGTCTTACGATGCCTGGACATTCCCTTGGGGGATCCAGTTGTTTGTGGCTTGAACACTACGGGAGAGAGAAAGGAGAGAGAGAGAGAGAGAGAGAGAGAGAGAGAGAGAGAGAGAGAGAGAGAGAGAGAGAGAGAGAGAGAGAGAGAGAGGGGGGGAGAAGGAGAGAAAGAGAGAGATATATAGAGAAGAGAGAGATATAGAACAATGAACACTATTTTACTGAACTGAGCCATCTGCCCGTGTCAAAGGGGACAGCGGGGTAGGGTCATCAGCAAATATGAAAATAACTAGAAAATACAATAAACAAGTACATGTAATTCAAACTTTCAAAAAAAGTACGCGAGGTAGAAAAGAACAGAAACCCAGCAGGATTTGTCAAGGAAAAAGCAGATAATTTGTATATCCAAGACTTATTTATACCAACAAGTACACCATCATCAGTGCATCCACCTCCATCACCGTCACACACACACACACACACACACACACACACACACACACACACACACAACACACACACACACACACACACACACACACACACACGTACACACACACACACACACACACACACACACACACACACACACACACACACACACACACACACACACACACACACACACACACACACACACACACACACACACACACACACACACACACACACACACACACACACACACACACACACACACACACACACACACACACACACACACACACACACACACACACACACACACACACACACACACTATGCACATGAATACCAGAACAATGAAGAGAGAGAGAGAGAGAGAGAGAGAGAGAGAGAGAGAGAGAGAGAGAGAGAGAGAGAGAGAGAATACGAATACGAATGCTTAATGGGGGTAAACGGATAAGCTCAAGCTTCTTTACACCATGCCCTCGAGCCCGGGGAAAAGAAAAGCCACGTAACAAGTAAAGGAAAACAAAAAGAAAGTATAAAATACATAAAAAGAATAAAAATATAACAACAGGCATGTTCACAGAAAATTGAAGAACATGGGGAAAATTCAATTGAAGAACATGGGGAAAATTCATGCTCAAATGAACAGCACGCACGCGCGCGTGCGCGCGCACGACACACAATATTATACAGCTTACACTCTAACCATACCCAAAGCATACATACAGAGTCTCTCTAACATAATAATAACGTGGCGGTACCATAGCCGATGAGGCTTAACCGAGGCGTGGTTACTGCTACTCTTATCTGCATTGTTAAAAAATCGGGAATTTACTGGTGTTGCACTGCCTCCGGGCATTTACCAAGTACGCTCACGCTCAATGCAATACAATACACTAATAAGCCTACGTTGAGAGAGAGAGAGAGAGAGAGAGAGAGAGAGAGAGAGAGAGAGAGAGAGAGAGAGAGAGAGAGAGAGAGAGAGAGAGAGAGAGAGAATGTAGCAATCAAATCTAACAAATCCAAAGAAACGAGGACAGAATGGACTAGATTGAAAAGTTATCGAATGTAGCATTCGAGAATCACCCGCGGAGGGTTTGATTGGTCAACAATATTCGGAAGGAGCATAAGCCAAACCACCTTCATACCAAGTTTCAACATCCTATGTCGTCGACTATATTGAGATATGGCTAAACAATTTTTTTCAGTTTTCAAGGTCATACGTCAAGGTCATGACCTTGACCTTGACACCAAAAGCCACATCTACAGTACCTAGCCTACAGGCACATCAGGTTTCATCTTCCTATCCTTATTCCTTCATGGTGATATGCTGTTATCTTGGGAACTCCATTTTCCGACCCCCGATTTTCAGGGTCCAGCGATCTCCTTGACCTTGACCTTGACCTTGATTGGTCAACAATATTCGGAAGGAGCATAAGCCAAACCACCTTCATGCCAAGTTTCAACATCATAATGTTGACTGGTGCCCGAGATATGGCTAAAAATAGATTGTTCAGTTTTCAAGGTCATACGTCAAGGTCATGACATTGACCTTGACCTTGACACCAAAAGGCACATCTACAGTACCTAGCCTACATGCACATCAAGTTTCATCTTCCTATCTTTATTCCTTCATGGTGATATGCTGTTAACAACAGCCCCCCCCCCAGCCACTTACACAACAAAAACAATATCACCTTCGCTCCGTAAACTCCGCGGGTGATAAACATATATCAACATGCTCACAATTCCTATCGCACACAAGAAACATAGTTGAACAGAGAGAGAGAGAGAGAGAGAGAGAGAGAGAGATGTGGGAGGAGGTGGTAGTGGTAGGGATATGTGTGCGTGAAATGGAGAAAGAAGGGGGACAGATTAATATGCGCGAACAGTCATTCTGTCTTTGTGAATTATTGTTGTTGATGTTTTGTTTATTTTCCAGTCACCCCCACCCCACCCACCCTTTTTTTTAGACATGGAAGTACTTACGCTTTTTATGGTTAATTTACAAACAAAAGCATTGGAATTGCCCCTAACACGATGTGCTCAACTTCCTGTTCACAGAAAATTAAATACGCTTTTTATGGTTAATTTACAAACAAAAGCATTGGAATTGCCCCTAACACGATGTGCTCAACTTCCTGTTCACAGAAAATTAAATGCATGCATTTGAGTCATAAGTCATTCGTCACAAGTTTCTTTATTGTCCATTGGCATTGTACAACGCACATGGAAACTCGTCTTCCAACGTGTAAAATACAAATATTAAACCAAAAAAAAAAGGTTGAAACATAAATTTACATTAACAAATATGTAACTCTCACACCACACCCAATCATTCATCCGCTCTCCGCTATCTTGCTCACTCATCATGCAGATTTATAGGCTTTTTTTTTAAATGATTAGAGTGTGCCTGGTTTAGTGTCGTTTGAGTGCGTGTTTTAAAGTGATTGTGTGGCTTAATGTGCGTTAGGTGTTTGCGTTGCAGGTCATGTGGGTCTATGCGTTTGCATGAATTATTTGATAATTATGAATAATGCATGCGTGGGGAATTTTAGTGGTGACGTTTTGGTGAATTTTGCTCCCATGTAGACGCCCTTGTTTCCAACATCATACATATGTTCAACATTGCAAAAATATTTTTATTTAAAATCAATAGCTGCTTTAAAGCTTTACGAGTTTTCATTGTATGTTAAGTAGGCCTGTGGTTTTTTTTGTTTGTGGCACAAGCCACAAACCTATAACTCACTTTGTCGGTCTGTCGGTCTGTCAGTCGGTCTGTCGGTCTGTTGGTCGGTCCAAAATTGTCGCACATATTGTAAAAGAGAAAGAAAAGTACAGACAGAAAAAAACCCCTTGGGCATAAAGTAACATTTCAGTTGTCATATCTACAGTCCTTAGGTATGGAAAGAATTGTATACTGAACAGAGCACATGAATCTTCATTTTAAAGCGTACAAAATAACAAGCGCGAAATCGCAATACTAGTTTGTGGCACGCGGTCTATTTTTACCACTCCAATCATGAGTCACCTCCCCTGCCTTTTCAATAATTTTAATCTGTAAACCAGAATGTTATCTCTGCACCATTTCGTAACTTTTTATATATTTTGGAAAACATTTAAAACTATGTATCCTACTTATACTCATCGAAAGAAGCACCGCATACTCGTCGTGTCTGTTGTAGTGTCTGTATTACGTATGTTTATTATTTTGTACGCTTTTAAAATACATCATTTTAAAGAGCGGCCTCAATTAATTTTGAAGTGTAGCCTCGATTTGAAGTGCGACATTTTGTCAAAATGTGCGACAATTTTGGACCGACAGACCGACCGACCGACAAAGTGAGTTATAGGTTTGTGGCTTGAGCCACAAACAATAAACATACGTAATACAGACACTGCAACAGACACGACGAGTATGCAGTGCTTCTTTGGTTTAAATGATTTTTTATTTTTCAAATGCACATTAAACAAATATTAAACAAACATAACAGCAGTAACAAGCTTGTGCTTATTTCGATGAGTATAAGTAGGATACATAGTTTTAAATGTTTTCCAAAAGATATAAAAAGTTACGAAATGGTGCAGAGATAACATTCTGGTTTACAGATTAAAATTATTGAAAAGCCAGGGGAGGCGACTCAGTGTATGTAATGATTGGAGTGGTAAAAATAGACCGCTGCCACAAACGATTGCGAATCCGCGCTTGTTTCAATGCATTTTCTTGCAACATTTGAAAATATGCACACTAAAAAATCGTCATCGGCTTCTGAATAGCTACCTTGACCGCAAAATTGTAGAACAAAAAGAGGTTATGGGCATTTCTGTGTGACTTCGTGCAAAAGTTGATATAAAACATAAAATAATATATCATAAGTGAGCCAAGGAGAGGAGGGAGTAGAGTATTAAAAAAAAGGTTAAAGGGGCACCCTGACGGATGAGTTTTTGCAAGAAACACGTCCAGATCAGCAGGAAAACACCCTTTACAGAGATCGCAACACTCACTTTGCTCTGGTTTCCCAGAAATCAAGCCGTCAAAAAGGCGATTCCTCCTTGGCGGAGGTGCTGGAAGTCAAATTCTTTCACCCAAAGAGAAGGCGTTTGCCGTCTCTTTTTGAATGGCCGCCTGTGTTTAGACAAAATCGTTCGCACGAACTTTTCGCAATACAAGCCTTTTTATTTTTATTTTTAAATTTTATACAGTTTATCTAAAGGAGTTTCACTCACAACAAAGGAAATAGCTCCTTTTATTTTTTTTTATTGCACTACAAAAAAAGAAAACGCTTCAGCCACAATGAGTGACCTCCACCCACCCCATCCAAAATGGCTACTCTCTCCGGCATCTCCAGCCAAGGAGGAATCGTCGTTTTGACGGTTTAATTTCTAAGAAACCAGAGCAAAGTGAGTGTTCCGATCCTTGAAAAGGCTGTCTTTCTGGTGATCTCGACGTGTTTCTTGCAAAAACTCATCCGTCCGAGTCCACCTTTAAGCTACGGATGTAGGAATGTAGGAATGATAAGATGGTGACAGATCACAGGATTGAGAGGTGGGGAGAGGAGCGTAGGGGGGTGGGGGGGGGGGGGGGGGGGGGGTCCGTTTGATAGCTAAACTTTTTACTTCCTTGAAGCCGAATTCAGTATCGTAGCTATACACCTGAATTTTTCCTTATTTTTCTGAACAGCGCTGTTGTTTTCTGTTCGAATGTCTTTGTGTCTGATCTTTCTGCATGCCCGCTTATCCGTCTGTGTGTGTGTGTGTGTGTGTGTGTGTGTGTGTGTGTGTGTGTGTGTGTGTGTGTGTGTGTGTGTGTATGTGTGTGTGTGTGTGTGTGTGTGTGTGTGTGTGTTGTGTTGTGTGTGTGTGTGTGTGTGTGTGTGTGTGTTGTGTGTGTGTGTGTGTGTGTGTGTGTGTGTGTGTGTGTGTATGTGTGTGTGTGTGTGTGTGTGTTTGTGTGTGTGCGTGTGCGTGCGTGTGCGTGCGTGCGTGCGTGCGTGTTTGTGTGTATGTGTGTGTATGTGTGCGTGCGCGTGCGTGCGAACGTGCGTGCGTGCGTGCGTGTGCGTGTGTGTGTGTGTGCGTGTGTGTGCGTGCGTGTGTATGTGTGTGTGCGTGCGTACGTGCGTGCGTGCGTGCTTGCGCGCGCGCGCGCGCGTGTGCGTGTGTGTGTGGTGTGTGTGTGTGTGTGTGTGTGTGTGTGTGTGTGTGTGTGTGTGTGTGTGTGTGCGTGCGTGTGTGTCGGTTGCTTTATGGAAGATAAAAGGGAAGACAGGCTGAGAACTTGTTTTTTTCTGTCTTTTTTCCCCCTTCCTTTTAACAACACCTAATAACAGACTTACAGAAGACAAATCCACTCTTGCTCATGAACTAAAGGTAAACTTTACAATAAAAACAAGTGCAACGCCGAGCGGCTGCAAAGTCCCCTCGCAGCATCGCCGAGCTATTCCGAAATCGGAATGTGTCGGCTGTACACATACATAAAAACGCATCAAAACAGCACGTAACTACATAAAAACGCATCAAAACAGCACGTAACTGAATAGTTTTTTTTTATATATAGCCTTGGGGTTCGGACCCGTGATTTGAGCGCGCGCGATCATGCGCACACGAGCGCACAGAAAAATTCATGACAACTGTGTTATAGACCATTCATCAAGAAATGTGAAAAAAACCTGCATTGAAATACATGCAAAACTTCGCGAGATATTAGCGATTATGTGTTTCGGGGTTTGAACCCCGTAACTGGCGCGACCTTGACCTTAATGTAAAACTAAATACATCAGTGGATAGCTTGCATCTTGGCAAACTAGTATACCAAATTTGATGATGATAGACTGAATAGTTTTTGAGAAAAACGGACGAATAGCCGGACGGACGGACGGACGGACGGACGCCGGACGCCGGACGGACGGACGGACCAGACAAAAACAATAGTTCCCCGAACCTTCGGCTCGGGGACTAATAAAAATACAACAACCCACACATGTTTTTGAACTAATAACAGACATTGGCACACGGACAAACATTGTATATATGGAGCCAATTCTATGCAGGTGGTCCCCAACGGTCCTGTTTCGTTGAAGGGAACATGACACGGAACGAGAGAGGACTCAGTAACACTAAATGGCCTGCAGACAAAGTCTGGCATCCTTGCAGACTTAATTCCAGGGTTCCGTGCCAACAGGCTTTGCCAATCATCTCCATGAAATGCTAAAAAAGGGATCTGGACGACTTTATTATTTTAATTCTTTTGTGGCGGTTCATCTGGGCATTTCACGAATAACTATGACTCATTGGCCGGGTTCACATTACAGACGCGTAAGTTCCGTACGTACGGAAAACCCTAACTAAGTGGGAGAAAGAAGGATGAAAGTTTACGCATATAGGGGAAATTCGGACACGTGCGCAAATCCTTTCCCTTCTTGGTTTCACTTATTTATGGATTGCGCACGGGTTGTTTAGACAGAGAGAGAGAGAGAGAGAGAGAGAGAGAGAGAGAGAGAGAGAGAGAGAGAGAGAGAGAGAGAGAGAGAGAGAGAGAGAGAGAGAGAGAGAGAGAGAGAGAGAGAGAGAGAGAGAGAGAGAGAGAGAGAGTAGAAGAAGAAAGGAACAGACAGACAGACAGACAGACAGAAAGGAGAGACAGAAGCAGACTTCTTCTTCTGCGTTCCCAGGCCATATGGCCATAATGGGTAAGGTACGTATGTGTCTGGTTTTCAGTTTTCACTGGTCTCCACGCTAGCGTACAGCCAACACATTCCGATTTCGGAGGAGCTCAAAGGAGAAAATATTTGGAAGATTATTTTTTTAAAAGGCAGGAGAATGGGCCAATAAGTCAGAAAGATAGTAGATGACAGAAAGCAAAGGGAGAAGGCAGAGTCAAAGAGAGTGGCAGATTAGAGGAAGTTACAAGCACAGAACTTCCAGAAGGTGGGGGAACTATTTGTACGAAAGAGACCCCCCGGTATCCCCACGGGGAGTCAAGCTGACTGAGACAGTAAAGAAAAACAGCTAACAGACGGACAGAGAAAATGACAACGACAAATAATTACGGCTACTACTAGCGCTACCCCTCTGGAAGGAGGTACATAATACAACCCTTGTATTGGATCAAAAAGATTTGTACCCGTACCGGATTAATTTTGATTAACAAACCAATAAGACTAACTCCATACACGCTCACCTGTTGCAACCTTTCGCCTGGCACGCAGCTTGGCTCTGACAGCTACCAACCGATCCTGGTCCGAACAGTTCGTGGTTGGAAGCAGACTTCCCCTGGACGATCTAAAAGCAGCATGCCCCGCTTCTTCAGCCCCTGAGAACAACGACGCCCTGGGAGACCCCGAAGCGGGTTGTTCTCCTTTCTCCCGAAAGGATGTCTTCTGCTGGTGAGGCGCCGCGATCACCGCAGATCCTGAACGATGGGGCTGCCGGGAGGGGAGGGGTGGGCAGGAGAAGGTGGTGGTGGTGGTGGTGGTGTGTGCGTTGTAGGGAGCGTCGCCAATGTTCTTCCGCTGGGCGTCCAAGTCTTTAGGTACGACTAGCAGCAGTGTCCACACAGCGATGGCCAGGTCCAGCAGGGATCCGAACCTTCCGTTCCCATTGCCCATCCTTGTCGTTGCTGTTGTTACCGGGTTACTTGTTTGTGTCAAAGAAGTGGGTATGGTGGTAAGTCAGTGGGGTGGTGATGGTCTTCAGTTCAGGTTGTTGCATTTGTTGATAGTGGTGATGCTGGTGATGTTATTAGTGCAGCCTATTGGGAACAGAAACGATATAAGAACATGGAACACGGTTAATGAGTAAAATTCACAAATAAATAGTACAACAACAAAAAGAGCCAGAAACTCAAAACAAAGGGACTGAAAGAGAGAAAAGGGGAAGGAGGAGGGAAAAAGCGAGGGGGTGGGGTGGGGTGAGGAGAAGAGGCGTGAAATATAGAGAAGAAATAGAGACAAAGTAAATATGTCATTCTTAGAACGGATAGCAACAGGTGAGATCATTGAAACTCGCATGTATTCAAAATACTATGCGCAACGCGTACAAGTAGGCGGAGAGACAGGCAGATAGGCAGAGATATCCCTGCACACAAATGTATATAGGTATGCATATATGTATAGTATACATGTAAAGAAGAAAGTTAAGCACCCCACCACTTTATTTGCTGTAGATGAGATGAAATCGAGATTTATTGCAAATAATCAATATGTATGTATGTATGTATGTATGTATGTATGTATGTATGTATGTATGTATGTATGTATGTATGTATGTATGTATGTATGTATGTATGTATGTATGTATGTATGTAGGTATGTATGTATATGTATGTATGTATGTATGTATGTATGATTGGTAAATGTAAAGTTATGTATGTATGTATGTATGTATCTGTATGTATGTATAAGTAATGTATGTATGTATGTATGTATGTATGTATTTAATGTATGGTATTTATGTAAATGTATTATGTATATGTATGTAAACAAAAAGGTATGTTGTCATTGTTCAACGTATTTAAAAATGTATGTATGTATGTTTATGTATCAATGTAACAATTTGTATATGGCTATATGTATGTATGTATGTAAGTTAATTATTGTGGGAAAGTACGTCATGAGGAGTGTCCAAAACAGAGACAACATTTGGCAAATCAAAGTTCAGTAGCGTGTGTTTCCTCCCTGTGCCTGGATGACTGCTTCAACCCTGCTTATAACGGGAATAATGGTAGCCTTGTAATAGCAGAGAGAAGGGTGCTTAACTTTTTTCTTTGTGAGAGACGGAATATGAGACACACGAAGTAGCGGATCACGGAAAGAAACACAAGCAGAAAGATACGATAACAAAAAAAGCAACCAGATAAAGAGAGACACGGAAAGTGAGAGAGAGAAACAGAGAGAGAGAACAGAAAGACAGAGATAAAGAAAGAGACAGAGAGACGGAAACAGAGAGAGAAACAGAGACAGAGACAGAAAGAAAGGAGCAGATAAA
>CM065683.1:22982254-22984754 GCA_017654935.2 Phymorhynchus buccinoides
TCTTTATGGTTCTGAAATGTGGGGGCACAATGCGTACCAGCAGTTGGAACAAGTTCATCTTTATGCTTGTAAAAGGTATATGCATGTAAGGAATAAAACTGTCAATGACATAGTGTATGGAGACTTGGGTCGTTTCCCTTTATGTTTGATAGCTAAAACTAGAGTGATCAAATATTGGAAATAGGCACATGTCAAGATGTGCCACCCCCCCCCCCCCCCCCCCCCCCCCCCTACCTATCTCGGTTAATTCTATTTTTCCGTGATTGTCTTTCTTACCATACATAAAGCTGTATTTTAGGAACATGTTTAGCTAATAACCTTTTTGAAATACTAACCCTATCCCTAACCCTAGCCCTAAACCTAACCCTACCCCCCACCCTATAAGACGGAAAAACGCAACGAACGACAACTGTGACAAATCGCGGTGTACTGCAGTACATAGTGGGGGGTAGGGTTAGGTTTAGGGCTAGGGTTAGGGTTAGGGTTAGTATTCCAAAAAGGTTATTAGCTGAAAATGTTCCTAAAATACAGCTTTATGTATGGTAAGAAAGGCAAAAACGGAAAAATAGAATTAACCGAGAAATGCAGGAGGGGTGGCACATCTTTACCTTTACCAAATATTGGTTTAAATTGCTAAAGCAGTCAGATGATAGATACTCTAAGAAGGCTTACAATATGTTACTTTCTATGCATGAAAAAGGTCACACTACTTGGGTAACACATGTCAAGAATGTATTATGTTATCATGGTTTTGAAGATGTTTGGATCTTTGGTTGTGGAAATGAAATTGAATTTGTGAAAGAGTTAAAATTGAGAATGTATAGTAATTTTTGCTTTAACTGGCGAAATCATATTGATTCTAGTCCTAGATTATCCCAAAATTAAAACCTTGTTCCAACGAGAAAAATATATTAGTGTATTATATGTAGAATCCTATAGAAGTATTCTGGCTCAGTTTAGAATGGGCGTGTCCCAAATAAACGTACATAGACATCGTTTCTTGCTAACGCCGGAGAATGCTGCTTGTCCTGTGTAAAAAAATGTACAGGGAAATGAAGTTCATTTCTTGTTCCAATGTCCTTTATATAACCACATTAGAGAACAACACCAACTAACTTGCAGATCTAGTGGAAATGTTGAGAACAAAAAGTTTATAATTTGTTCATGTGATGATAAAGATCAAATAGTATCGTTAGCTAAATGTTTGCTTGGCGCTTTTAAGATAAGACAGAACTTCATAGACAGTTTAAACTAAAATAATATATGGCTTCTTAGGATACTTTTTCTTGTTGTAAATGCGGTAGCACATTTTATTCTGTATTTAGTGTGGATGCTGTCAATTATTTGCTGCATGTTCTTAATGTTCATTGTGTTCGCTCCATGGAAGGGGCTATGGCCTAGCATCCATTAAATTTCCGAGTTCCGAGTTCTCTCTCTCTCTCTCTCTCTCTCTCTCTCTCTCTCTCTCTCTCTCTCTCTCTCTCTCTCTCTCTCTCTCTCTCTCTCTCTCTCTCTCTCTCTCTCTCTCTCTCTCTCTCTCTCTCTCTCTCTCTCTCTCTCTCTCTCTCTCTCTCTCTCTCTCTCTCTCTCTCTCTCTGCTTTGTTGTGCTGTGCTCAAGTTCTTTGGGTCTTGTTTTAAACCACTGTTACTTCGCCATATCTGTTGTTCTACATCATCATTTGGCTGCAGGCGATCGCATGGGGAGTATTGGTTTTCCGCATTATGGGGAAAATGATATTGTTTGCGCCTGCCAAAGACCTACTTGTCGACAGATCGCTTGCCTTGTTTTGAAATGTATGCGCTAGTTCTGAAGTGAGTTATGTTATCAGTCTGGTCTAGTTTTAGCTGTGGAGAAAGGAATTATGCACGATTTTGTTTACATACACGCGTGCGTATAGACACGCAAGCACACACAAAGACGCAAACACACACACACACACACACACACACACAAACACACATACACACACAAACACACACACACACACACACACACACACACACACACACAAACACACACACATACAAACACACACACACACACACACACACACACACACACACACACACACACACACACACACACACACACACACACACACACACACACACACACACACACACACACACACACACACACACACCAAACACACATACATACAAACACACACACACATACAAACACACTCACAATTACAAATACAAACACACACACACGCGCGCGCGCACACTCACAAACACACGCGCACACACACACACGTTTTTGCTTACACACATACACACAAACACACGCGTACACACACACGTTTTTTTCTTATTAAAACCCCTTCGCTGTCGCCTACTACTTGCGCAGGCGCCGCCGGTTTGCCGCACGATTTGTGAACGCGGCAATATCGCTGAATGAAAATAGGGTTTTACGCCCTCTTCGGCCTTTCGGCCATGTGGGGCATTTGTAAATACAAAGATGGTGGGAACAATACTGGAGCCAATGCCCGGAGG
>CM065683.1:22989754-22992254 GCA_017654935.2 Phymorhynchus buccinoides
GCATAACAGCACAACAAAGCAGTTGTTAACAGTTACAACCGGTGTCAGTGAATGCTCAATGTCATGTGTAGGTTGCGTGACTATGCAATTGTTCGTATTGTTCAGTACACATAAACTTGCAAGAGAGAAGGAAAAACAACAACTTTTGACTTAATAACCACAGAGAACAATCATCATAACAATAAACCGTTAACACTGATCAAATAAATGTTCCCAAACCAAAATTAAAGTGGAAGTGTTAGTAGGCCTACTTTAGGCTAATTATTAAAGTCTTAATAATTGAAAAAGCGGACACTGAAAAACAACAAAGAAATTACAGAGTTATGTATACTAAGAACACATTTATTATGGTTATCCTCTTTATTATTATTATTATTATTATTGATAAAGGTAAAGATGTGCCACCCCCCCTGCATTTCTCGGTTAATTGTATTTTTCCGTTTTTGCCTTTCTTACCATACATAAAGCTGTATTTTAGGAACATTTTTAGCTAATAACCTTAAATAATTAGATACGTCATTTTAAAATACTTCTCCTATGTAACGCGGGTCACGGAGGACCCATACTTTAAAGAGCAGAAATATGTCACTGCAGTGCATTGAGTATGGGTCGTGGGAGACCCGCGCCATCTGGAGAAGTATAAACACATGGTGACTCTTTGACGAGTATGGGTCCTGGAGAACCCGCATCATCTGGAGAGGGATAAATACTGTTAAAATGCATGTACAAATCTGTGGGTACGCGGAGACCCGCATCATCTAGAGAAGTATAATCAAAAGCAACATCTGGTAAAGGTAAGGCCGTGATCCACACACCCAACCTCAGTGGTACGGTCATCCAAACTGCAACCTATGTGAGGCATGATTCTGATCAAATACCACTATCTACGTGAATCTGATGAACTCTTACTATTTTCGTTCACTATATTTAAAGACCCCATACATGAATCTGAAGAAATATCTGTAATTCAGTAACATATCGTGTGTTTGTGGTCTACGTGAATATCGTGTGTGAATCTGGTAGGAAATAAATTTAAGTGAATAATTATGTTTGATGAGTAGTTAAATGCGGTGATGAAAAAAAATAATTTAAAGACTTTTTTTTAAATCATCGGGTCCCTTTAAAACAAACAACACCGACTTCAGGTATATAAAAAGTAAATCAGCACATTTTGCTATTTTCTTCTTTTCAGAACACACAACAATTCATAAAGTTGACGGTAACATGAGTTTGTTTCTGAGGTTCACAAATAAAGACATTGGACACAGACAGTTTTATCGAAGCAATATACTGGGTTCTGCCACTGCCTCCCTAACAAGGGGGGGGAAACAAAACTAGCACTCTTTATGGGGTTTTGTGTTGGTTTTGTTGGAGAACATAAATCAAACACCAAGTTAATTTAACTGGTTTTGATTGTTTAATGTTCGCATCCAAAGACATAGGGACAAAAAAGTTTAAAACAATTCTTTATAGTATATATATATATATATATAGAGAGAGAGAAAAAATTATATATATATATATATATATATATACGTGGTGCTGGCTATTCACTGAGATTTTTCTTTCATACTATATATTCTGTGTCCAATGTCTTTATTTGTGAACCTCAGAAAACAAAACCAGTTAACGTTAACTTTGAGTAATGTTCCGTGTTCAATATATATATATATATATATATATATATATATCAGAACAAAAAAAGAGAATGAAAACTAACAAGAAAGAATGTAGACTATTCCCAATATTTCGGCTTTTGGCCTTGGACGCGGGACAGACCAATATATATATATATATATATATATATATATATATATATATATATATATATATATATATATATATATATATATATATATATATATATATATATAACAAGGAAGAAAACGCCGACAAATCCATGGTGGTTCTTAATTTATTAGTAAGCTTTCAAGAGTTCAAACTCTCTTCTTCAGGCATGACACACTGGTAAAGAGAACCACGCGTTAATTTATTTATAAGACTTTTCCACCCATTATGTATTCATTTTTATGTTTTGCTATCGCATAGTAATGTTCATTTTCAAGCGGCATAGAATCATTAACACAAACACGATTTGCTAACCCTTTCATCGCCAATGTCGCCTCTTGGCACCACAATGATTTAACACCCATGTCACTGAAAGGCATCAAATGAGGGTCTGGTATACAATGACAACATTATGTTCTTCATTTTGGGAGGTAAGTACAGACCCTGTTTTATGCAGGTCACAGAGGAATCCCCAAACATTGCAGACCAATGGTCGACCTATGGCGATCTTGTTCACGCCAGAGGGCAGCCAATGCACTAGTGGCTTATCACGCGATTTTCTTACTTGGGCGTAGTGAGAGAGAGAGAGAGAGAGAGATGGTAGGACCACTCACTGTCTCTCTCTCTCTCTTTCTTTATCCCCAACTAATAATATAGAGAGGATTAGTCCCACACGAGCGTTATGCCCTCTGGCGTGAAAAAAATCCCACTA
>CM065683.1:22999754-23009754 GCA_017654935.2 Phymorhynchus buccinoides
CAGTTGTTTCGTTGTGTCTCTTGTGAATAAAATAACGTCACCTTACACTTGTTGTGTGCTTGTTTGTTGTAGGCCTATGTTGTTTGTTGTAGGCCTATGTCCCAGTGACGCTGCAGTCAGCTTCAGTTTTATAAGTTCAGATTCAGAGCAAGATAAGAACCTGCGATAGCGAGAACACAGGACACAGGCCTACAATGAATAGAGCTATTCTTACCACTATTCTTACCAAAATGCGACCTAGCACCACGAAAGGGACATGAAGTGTCAAAATGACCCATTCTAAGAAAACGGTACAGTTACAAACTGCAGACAATTCTCTTTCAAATGATATGAGAACCATTCTTGCAACTTGTTCCGTTTTAGAGTTGCGAGCATTTAAAGTTGGTAGGATGACTGTCGGCCATTTTGATAAATCACAGTCTGAAGTTTAGCCTAGCTGAAGAAAATGCATTGACCTACTCATTTTAACCCTTTCACCGCCAATGTCGCATTTTAGCACCACAATGGTTTAGTACCCATGCCACTAAAAGGCATCAAATCAGGGCCTGTTATCCAAAGACCCTATTTTCTTCATTTTGGGAGGTAAGGATAGGCCTAATGTTCTGCATGTCACAGAGGAAATCGCAATATTGCAGATATTTAATTTTCTCTACCCAGTTAAGTTTAATGGTATTTTTTGGCTGAAAAATGACTGGCGGTGAAAGGGTTAAAGCACTTTTTGGAGTATTTAGAGACCATAACAAAGATTGTCATTTATAAATATGAAAGATGGGATGCCATAGGGCACGAAAATACCCACAACTCAAAACTGAAAACAAAAATGATGTTTTTGACTTTCCAAGTCTGTTATGAGAAACTAGCCCATCGACTTAATGTCCCTTTCGAGGTGCTGGGTCACATGTATGTCCTTACCGAACAGAACCTGTTATCCTATATTGAAGCCAGTAGGGCTATATTCCCATACGTAGGCCTACATCAGAAAGTGCTTTTACCTGTTGCAATACCAGAACAAGGGCACCGCCGAGCGGCAGCAACGCATTGTGACAATGCAAACCCGGCCAGAGTTATGTCATCTCTCCCCCCCCCCCCCCCACCCCCCCCCCCAAAACACACCACTTTCCACCCTTACAGAACGCATAAAATACATAGCCCAAAATTTGAAGCGATTCTGTTCAGTAGTTCACGAGATACAGCTGAACTTTCACACAAACTTCCTTGCACCATGGTGCACCACCACACACAATTTGAAGCGATTCTGTTCACTAGTTCACGAAATAAAGCTGGGGGAAAATTACATAGCCCAAAGAAGGAAATTTCGGTTTTCAAGGTCAAACTTCAAGGTCAAGGTCAGCACGGTGTTGATTAACGAAAGGAAGCTTCCTTTTCAAGCTGTCTACCCCTCTGCCAATTTTAGTCAAAGTCCAAACAGTAGTTTTTAAGATAATCGATACACAGACAGACAGACACACACACACACACACACACACACACACACACACACACACACACACACACACACACACACACACACACACACACACACACACACACACACACACACACACACACACACACACACACACACACACACACACACACACACACACACACACACACACACACACACACACACACACACACACACACACACAAACCGATCGCAATACCTCGGCCTCTGGCCGGGTAAAGATCTATTCATTATTTTGCTGACGAACAGTCCATAACAATAAGCTGCAGTGGACAGTAAAAGCAGGCACTTTGAAAGGTCTCTGGTTACAGTTCCTATGCTTCCTTTAAACTCGGTGTTAACTCTTTATGATAGCTGATCTTTCCCCTAGGGTGTCTAATAATGGTTGTGTGTGTGCGTGTTTTGTGTGTGTGTAGTGTGTGTGTGTGTGTGTGTGTGTGTGTGTGTGTGTGTGTGTGTGTGTGTGTGTGTGTGTGTGTGTGTGTGTGTGTGTGTGTGTGTGTGTGTGTGTGTGTGTGTGTGTGTGTGTGTGTGTGTGTGTGTGTGTGTGTGTGTGTGTGTGTGTGTGTGTGTGTGTGTGTGTGTGTGTGTGTGTGTGTGTGTGTGTGTGTGTGTGTGTGTGTGTGTGTGTGTGTGTGTGTGTGTGTGTGTGTGTGTGTGTGTGTGTGTGTGTGTGTGCGTGTGTGTGTGTATGTGTGTGTTTGTCTCTGTGTGTGTGCGTGCGTGTGTGTGTGTGTGCGCGCGTGTGTGTGTGTGTGCGCGTGTGCGAGCGTGCGTGTGCATGCGGGCGTGAGTGTGTGTGTGTGTGTGTGTGTGTGTGTGTGTGTGTGTGTGTGTGTGTGTGTGTGTGTGTGTGTGTGTGTGTGTGTGTGTATGTGTGTGTGTGTGTGTGTGTGTGTGTGTGTGTGTTTGCATGTACGTGCACGCCCTATGTTATTCGATTACAATCTATTATAATGTTGTTAAGCATTTCATAATCTCTATCAACACCCTACCCCCCCCCCCCCCCCCCCACCACCACCATCACCCTTCATTTACATCAATGAGCTGACTGACCTAGTGCCCAGAGGATCTTGTTGAGCTTGGGTCCAGAGCCGGTGGCCTGGCTGGGGGACACGGCAGGGGTGTGGGCGGGCCTCCGGTGAGGGTTGACGTGCCGCGGGGGCCGAGGCTGCTGGGAGGGCAGGCTGGGGGTCAGTTTGGACGGAGGGGGAGTCAGCCTCCCTCGGCTCTGCTTCCGCAAGTCCACCTGTCGCTGCTCCCGCTCCCTCTGTTCCTGAAGGCGAAGCTCTCGCTGGTGCAGCAGCTCGTGATCCACCGGCGGCTCCAAGTCCGACTCCAGCGACTCCGTGGAGTCCGGAGATTCCGGCAGAGGTGCGCGAGTTTCGAGCGGAGCCGGCTTGTTGTTGCTGCTGGCGTGGAGGAAGTTGGCCTGCTGCCAGCGCGAGACCTTGGAGATGCTGCAGGGCTGGTGGTGGTTGGCCGTGATGGACTGCAGCCTCTGCTCCTCCTCAGCCTCCGCCACCTGCCGCCTGAGCATGGTCAGGGGGCTGTCCTCCCGGGTGATCTGCCGGGCCGAGCCCCACAGGTCGCTGGCGTTGTCCGGGAGGAAAGGCCGGTTCAGGCTGGGCAGGGAGGCGTGGGACAGCTTGGTGGAGCCCGCCGTGCTCCCCGCGTTGCCCCGGAGCCTCCCCGAGCTGTGGAGGGTCAGCTGCTCCAGGCCGCTGACGGTGCTGTGGCCGCTGACTCCGCTGTAGGAGCTGGGCTGGCGACGGTCCAGCCGCCGGCCCGGGAAGAGCGCGGGGTCCGCATACTGGACCGGCTTCTTGGGGGTGGGGGGTTTCCGGGCCGGGGTGCTCCCCCCCGAGTGCAGGTCCTTGCCGGAGACGCGGAATGAGGGGATGGCCTCGAAGCTCTTGCTGGCCAGGCGTCTCCAGCCTGGAGGCTTGCTCTGGGACGTCATGGCGGCCCCATGCACATAGCACGTCCTTGGCTGGGCTGTGGGAAGGCTTCTCACTTCACGTGGTCATCGTTCGTCCCTTGGGCGTAGCGCGCCATGCATGTTCCCATGCTTCTTTTATTGAAAAGAACTAATATATATTAAAGATTCCGTTGCCAGTGCTTTCGTTCAAGGCAGTAAATAACGCTCAGTCTGTGCATCATGGTTCTCTAAATGTCATTATTGTTCTGTACATTTTAAATGTTTCCATTGAAACAGCAGAAGAAAAATCCTTTTTTCCTAGAAACAATGGTTGGCAATTGACAAAGTGTGTGTTCGTTTCTTTACTAAAGGTGGTATCTTTTTTGTTTTGTTGTTTCTTTCCTGTCTGTTCTTCCGTTTTCCTGAAATCATCGAAGGCACTTCATGTGTCATTAGTTTATTTCTGTAGTGTCAACCCTTGTTTGGATTTCTTGATAAAATTATGATGGCTGAAAATGTGTGTTTTTGACAGCAACTCGAATATCACTGAAAAATGAAAGTCTTCCTTTTTTGTATGGAAGTCCAGGCCTCCTTTCTTAATAAAAAAAATTTACTCCTTTTTATGCACTGTCAGTTCAAAGTACCGTTTACGCGATGCAGTCTTTCTCACAGACTCTCAACATCTACTCTCATCATTCCATGTTTTCCTGATGTAATCTATACAATCACAGATATGCGTGTGTCATTCATTAGAGCTTACTTTATATTATATATGACTCTTATGATATTATGGACATTGTTTGATTGTTTGTGGGTTTTTTTAAATTATTATTATTGCGCTATATTACTTGGAGTACACTTTGTCTCACATTAGGGATTGTGTAGGGGTTGTATTCGTGAGGTTTTGCGTAAATATGATCCGTTAAGCCTCTGCAAGCAGACATCTGTTGGAAAACATTATGGTCATCTCAAAGTATATGAAGCAAATTCATATAATCTCTAAGAAAAAGCAAACTAACTTCACCACCGGTGCACGTTTTGATAAAACGCCTACTGGATTTTTCTAGTTAGCTTTTGAAGCATGATCCACAGTTTGAACTATTGATGGCTGTAATACTTCACGCTGCTTCAAACCTCAACTACAAGTCGCTGTCATACTGCACACACCCAAAACCAGAATGTTCTATTGGTCTTATCTAAGTTTTCCGTTGTTTAGATTTTTGCTATATTTGCTGTTTGCTGTTTTCTTGTTTGTCTATGTTGATAAAGGCGCATTCGCCGAAATATTCAGTAGTTTTGCTTTGTCTCTCGTGAATAAAAAATAACGTCACTTTGTTTGTTCGTTGTATAAGTTTTCCGTTCTTGTTCGTGTAGTTTTCATAATGTGAAGCATATGACTCCAATAACAGACGCGTGTTCGCTGTAATTAAATACTCTACTCTTCGTTGAAACTGGATGATGACGATAATAGCAGGACTGTTCACAATGGTAAAACGAACACACAACGCCACTATCACAATACACCAAAGTTGCAATTTGTTTTTATTTTTTTTAAAAGAAGAAGCAAACTCAACCCATGATGTTACATAAATGAGTCAGATGCAGGCTAAAAAAAAACCCATCTACCACACAAAAACAGTGAAACGTATACATCAGAAAAAAAATCAAGAAACACACAACCTGCTTCGACTTAATTAACTGAAAACTGAGTAAATCCTTGAAATGGAACCTACAGACGCCATATTATTTTTTGTCGTTCAATCCCGGCAGCCCCCAGCAGTAACCATGCTGGGCGTGTAATCATGAGTGTATGCTAAAGACAGCCAACACGGGGAGTAGTATGTAAAGTGAGACTAAAACTCCTATAACGATTTGGCTGTTTAGCCTAATCCCAATGCTAATCCCCGTTTTGACTGTCTAAGACGCGCTTATGACCACAGGGCCTGGCAAGCGGTTCGCGTAATGCTACCTATAGTGCCCACAGTTCGGCAGTTCGTGTACTGACTTCTCTTGGCGAGGAGTCGTGCTGCTCTGTTGTTGTAATCAGCTAAAAACGGTACTAAGCGGATTAACGAACGGACCCCTGATTGTTTGTGTGCTGGACAGGGGCCTGGATATAGGGCCACAAACAACTGATCCGCAACTGGCCGGCCAATGGGTCATTTGGGGGTAGCCTACAGGTCTGCATTGGGCGTGTTGTAAGCTAGTTATGACCGTGCATAAGTACAATCTGACATTCCCCCTTATTGGCCACTGCAACTAGGGTTATTAATGGGCCCTTGGCGGCAAGAGTTAAGCCCTTGTTGGTCAGTATTCAAAAGGGCACTCACTCTTCCAAAAGGCAGCCATTCAGTGGCCTCAAAAAGGGTTACTGGCGAGAGTTGTTCCCTTGTTTGGTCAGTGCTCAAGCATATCACCCACCCACCCACCAAGGGAATTCACTCTTGCAAAAGGTGTTCTTTGCAGTGGCCAATGAACTGGGGAGATTGTTTGACAACATTACATTTTAGGGGGATTTACTTACTGGTTGGTTGGTTGGTTAGTAGGTTGGTTGGTTGGTTGACTGATGGCTGGTTAGTAGGTTGGTTGGTTGACTGGTGGTTGGCTAGTAGGTTGGTTGGTTGACTGGTGGTTGGCTAGTAGGTTGGTTGGTTGACTGGTGGTTGGCTAGTAGGTTGGTTGGTTGACTGGTGGTTGGTTAGTAGGTTGGTTGGTTGACTGGTGGTTGGCTAGTAGGTTGGTTGGTTGACTGGTGGTTGATCATTAGGTTGGTTGGTGGTTTGTTAGTTGGTTGGTTGGTTGACTGATGGCTGGTTAGTAGGTTGGTAGTTTGGTTGGTTGACTGGTGGTTGGTTAGTAGGTTGGTTAGTAGGTTGGTTGGTTGACTGGTGGTTGGTTAGTAGGTTGGTTGGTTGACTGATGGCTGGTTAGTAGGTTGGTTGGTTGACTGGTGGTTGGTTAGTAGGTTGGTTGGTTGACTGGTGGTTGGCTAGTAGGTTGGTTGGTTGACTGGTGGTTGGTGACTGGTGGTTGTTAGGTTGGTTGGTGGTTGGTTAGTAGGTTGGTTGGTTGACTGATGGCTGGTTAGTAGGTTGGTAGTTTGATTGGTTGACTGGTGGTTGGTTAATAGATTGGCTAGTAGGTTGGTTGGTTGACTGGTGGTTGGTTAGTAGGTTGGTTAGTAGGTTGGCTGGTTGACTGATGGCTGGTTAGTAGGTTGGTTGGTTGACTGGTGGTTGGTTAGTAGGTTGGTTGGTTGACTGGTGGTTGGCTAGTAGGTTGGTTGGTTGACTGGTGGTTGATCATTAGGCTGGTTGGTGGTTTGTTAGTAGGTTGGTTGGTTGACTGATGGCTGGTTAGTAGGTTGGTAGTTTGATTGGTTGACTGGTGGTTGGTTAGTAGGTTGGCTAGTAGGTTGGTTGGTTGACTGGTGGTTGGTTAGTAGGTTGGTTAGTAGGTTGGCTGGTTGACTGATGGCTGGTTAGTAGGTTGGTTAGTAGGTTGGTTGGTTGACTGGTGGTTGGTTAGTAGGTTGGTTGGTTGACTGGTGGTTGGCTAGTAGGTTGGTTGGTTGACTGGTGGTTGATCATTAGGTTGGTTGGTGGTTTGTTAGTAGGTTGGTTGGTTGACTGATGGCTGGTTAGTAGGTTGGTAGTTTGGTTGGTTGACTGGTGGTTGGTTAGTAGGTTGGTTGGTGGTTGGTTAATAGGTTGGTAGGTTGGTTGGCTGGTTGGTTGCTTGGTTGATTGAGTGGTTGGGTGACTGCCGGTTGATGAGTGGTTGAATTAGCTGCTTAGTTTGGTTGGTTGATTCGTTAATGGGGCAGTTGATTGATGGATGGTTGCTTTGCTTAATTAATTGATGGTTTGGGTTTGGTGGTTAAGTTTTATGAGTAGAGATTGTATCTTTAAAGCTTTCTGTCGATGTTTACAAGACATTGAAACAAAATATTTTAGACAGAACAACAGCTATTAGAAGCAAAGCACACACAAATGTGTTGACAGAGCACACTTCCACCAAGGGATATAACTCCGACTAGTGCTAAACTTCTTACTATACAAGACTGTCAGTCACTTTCAACGGGCCGCGGGAGGTGTGGCGTGAAAAGGAAGGGTGGATAACAGATCTTGGGTGACAATGGCTATCTGATTAAAGCTCACCTGTAGCTTTACTGTACTGTTAGCTTTACTGTACTGTTAGCTTTACTGTACTGTTAGCTTTACTGTACTGTTAGCTTTACTGTATTAACACTGCAAATAAGATGATTGATCTAATTAAAGAACCTTTGTTAACATTGATCGGGATATATTTATCAAATTGTACAAGGCATTGGTAAGACCACATTTAGAATATGGAAACATTATATGGTTCCCAAAGTATAAATACCAGTCATCAGCAATTGAAAAAGTGCAACGCAGAGCAACAAAACTTGTTAAGGAGTGCACAAATATGGATTATTATAGTAGGCTTAAATATTTCAATCTGTTTTCACTCAAAGGAAGAAGAATTAGCGGGGGCCTCATTGAGGCCTATAAAATATTCAATGGTTATGTTGACTTGTCTTGGGAAAAGTTTTTTGATTCTCCTAAATTCAATTTAACAAGGAATGCTTATGGTAAAGTTTTTATTAACAGATGTAATACTAATATAAGAACAAATTGTTTCAGCATCCGCGTTGCTTACTTATGGAATGGGTTACCTATTTATATAAAATGTGCACCTAATACTAACACGTTCAAAAATCACTTGGATGATTTTCCAAAATATTTAAATCTGTTTGGAGGCTTGGACAAATTGATTTTTTTTATTATAGGAAAATTGACCGTAATACACCTTGATCAAATGTTTGTTGTTATAAATATAATTGATGTATACGATGGGACTATATAAAAAGCTTAACGGCTTATCTTGTCCCTATCACTACTTACCTTTAACGGGAGGTAGTTTCTATCATGATTATATTTCAGTAGGCTTACATTATAATTGTACACGTTTTTTCAATACTTATCTCCGCTCATACAAGTTCTGCAAACATTTATTCCAAATAGGAAACATTATTGTAATAATAGAATATAGACTAACTTAAATATAAAATAAAATTGGCAAACGTGAATAAATTGTTTGTTAGTTTTTGTGCTATGCTATACTTGTGCTAAAGGGATAAAAAAAAAAGGTGTGTTTTTTCTTATTGTAATTTTTGTTACGTGAGAATCCTAACTTTCTGTCAGAATTATGTTAAAGTTGTTCAACGGCAAACACATAACCATATGAGGGTTGTTCATTAAAGTTTCGCAACGATCCTGCCAATTGTAATCCATAAAACATACAGGTATAATGGATGTATACCAAAAATAACTTTATTCTTTAATGTATTTGCTTGCACACTATCATCGTCATGTCCTCGGATGATGAATACTTGTGGTGGTACCATAGCCGATAAGGTTTAACCGAGGTGTGGTTACCGCTACACCTATCTGTATTGATTAAAAAAATCGGGACTTTACTGGAGTTGCACTGCCTCCGGGCATTGCCTCCAGTATTGTTCCCACCATCTTTGAATTTACAAATGTCCCATATTATGTGTCTGTTCCAGACCGAGAGAACATAAAACACCATTTTTCATTCATTCATTCATTCGTGATGTCATGTCCTATGTGAGTGTATGACGTCCTTGACAAATATGATATAAGCGCCTATGACCTAAAATCGTGGATTCTTGAACTGACTTGTTCAATTGCTGTAACTTCATAGGGTATTTGGTAACTGGTAAGTATATTTTTTGTTTGGTATTTTATAGTCACAGAGGTGTTTCTGTGAAATTCAGGCTGCTCCCACATGGACAGCGTGTTGCAGACAGAGGCGCGCCACTTAACAACTATCATAGGAAAATTCAGTCCAAATTGATAGACATTTACGGCTGATTGTGCACCGATTATTCAACAATTTGCAAATGTGCTGAAGTTTTCAATCCTGGAAAACATGGCTTCCTAAAATGCCACCCTCTATAGTTCACTGTTGCAATCCTGAACGCGCAAAACATGCTGTTTTTCAAGAAACTGACCGATGAAGATCCAGTATAAGACATTGATAGAAAGAAGTGAGAAGAGTATACGTGACACTTCTTCGGGTACAATAGAAAAGATGGTGCGTAAACATATTCTAGTGAGAATGCTCACAACAAAATGGCTACCCAATTTGGTTTAAACAAATGTATTTATAAACAACCATGCAACAAAGCAGCATTGACATGAAGGTCGTAGACTACCCAATTCCCTAAGTGACGAACATAACGATGGCTTGGAGTCAAACACGGACTATCTTTAGATAGTCCATTGACGTATTATTGGATGTATTACAAAAACTAATAACTTGTATCAAACAATGACAGCAGACATATAAAAAGGGGGTTTTGGTTTTTATATTTCAACAGTCTTTTTGTTATACAAGTTATTAGTTTTCGTAATAAGTTCAATAATATTTCAATGGACTATCTAAAGATAGTCCGTTTTGACTCCAAGCCATCAAATTTATTTATTAAGAAATGATGTATAATGATTGTCTGACAGAAATGCTCAGAAATTGTAGGCCAAATGGATACCAAATAAATATGC
>CM065683.1:23017254-23059754 GCA_017654935.2 Phymorhynchus buccinoides
AGTTGTCACTTGAGTCAAAATTTACTCCATCCCCCTTTCCTTCCTCATCAGTCACACAAAATTCGCTTGCAAACAAAAAATAAAACAAATTGGGTGGCGCGCCTCTGGCTGCGACGCGCTCTCCAGGTGGGAGCAACCCGAATTTCACAGAGACGCGCTCTGTGACTAGGCTATAAAGTACCAGTACTTTGCACGCTCTCTCTCTCTCTCTCTCTCTCTCTCTCTCTCTGCGAGTGTGTGTGTGTCCGTGCGCACGTCTTGTCTCCCGGTGTCTCTTCATTCTGTCTTTCTCTGTAGACAGACACACCAACCAATCCATTCATCATCTGTTTTGTCTTTCTCTGTAGATAGACACACCAACCAACCCATTCATCATCTGTTTTGTCTTTCTCTGTAGATAGACACACCAACCAACCCATTCATCATCTGTTTTGTCTTTCTCTGTAGACAGACACACCAACCAACCCATTCATCATCTGTTTTGTCTTTCTCTGTAGATAGACACACCAACCAACCCATTCATGATCTGTTTTGTCTTTCTCTGTAGATAGACACACCAACCAACCCATTCATCATCTGTTTTGTCTTTCTCTGTAGATAGACACACCAACCAATCCATTCATCATCTGTTTTGTCTTTCTCTGTAGATAGACACACCAACCAACCCATTCATCATCTGTTTTGTCTTTCTATGTAGACAGACACACCAACCAACCCATTCATGATCCGTTTTGTCTTTCTATGTAGACAGACACACCAACCAACCCATTCATGATCCGTTTTGTCTTTCTCTGTAGACAGACACACCAACCAACCCATTCATGATCCGCTTTGTTTGTCCCTCTGTGTGCATGTGCAAGTTTACCTTCTTGACATTTCCTCCCAAACCCCTACCTCTCTCCCTCCCAAAAAATAATAAATGAATGCGCCTTTACCTTTCTTCACAAGCCTATTTTCCAGCTCATTTACTCTTCCCTCTAATGCAGAAACACACACACACACACATGCACACGAACACACACACACACACACGTGCGCGCGCACACACACACAAAGAAATCTGGCCTTACAACAGGTTCTTGTGACCCGATCCCCGACACGTAGGATTAAGAGATTACGGAGAGCTTAATCCAAAGGTTCAAACCACCCCCACCATCACCAGTGAAATGATACCAGCGCACTGAGCACTAGCACCGTCATAGCTAGTCTTCAACAGCCTGTGACGAGCCACCTCAAAAATAAAAGGCTGTGCAGAAAACACTGACACAATGCGACGCTCCAGCAGAAAACAGAAAACTCCGTTTGCCCACTATACTACTACAGTTTCAGGGCCTACGCCTGTGACCCGAAGTATGCCGTTATAAAGGCCGCCATTTTCCACCCCCTTTTGTTTTACTTGGTAGCATTACGCTATGATAGATCCTGCTCCTACAAAAGTATTGTGGCAGTACCATAGCCGATGAGGTTTAACCGAGGCGTGGTTACTGCTACACCTAGGGGGAGACGGGGTAAAAAGCGCATGGGCGGGTAAGAAGCCCACCCCAATTATCTCATGAAATGAAGCAAATTTCAGTCTCATTTTGCCCATGAGACGAGCGTTAATGTCTAGCATTCGTCTCATGGGCAAATTTGACTGAAATTTTCTTTATTTCATGAGATAATTGGGGTGGGCTTCTTACCCGCCCATGCTCTTTTTACCCCGTCTTCCCCTATCTGTATTGTTAAAAAAATCGGGACTTTACTGGTGTTGCACTGCCTCCGGGCATTGCCTCCAGTAATGTTCCCACCATCTTTGTATCTACAAATGTCCCATATGTGTCTGTTCCAGACCGAGAGGACGTAAAGCACCATTTGTCATTCATTCATTCCCCCACCTTTTGTCCTTAAGAGGCTACGCCTAATAGGACACTAAAGTCCCATCTCATCAACCACCCCCTCCACCATTGCCACCCCCTCCACTAAACACAGAGAGAGCTGAGAGAGAGAGAGAGAGAGAGAGAGAGAGAGAGAGAGAGAGAGAGAGAGAGAGAGAGAGAGAGAGAGAGAGAGAGAGAGAGAGAGAGAGAGAGAGAGAGAGAGAGAGAGAGAGAGAGAGAGAGAGAGAGAGAGAGAGAGAGAGAGAGAGAGAGAGAGAGAGAGAGAGAGAGAGAGAGAGAGAGAGAGAGAGAGAGAGAGAGAGAGAGAGAGAGAGAGAGAGAGAGAGAGAGAGAGAGAGAGAGAGAGAGAGAGAGAGAGAGAGAGAGAGAGAGAGAGAGAGAGAGAGAGAGAGAGAGAGAGAGAGAGAGAGAGAGAGAGAGAGAAAGAGAGACACACAGAGAGAGACAGAGAGCGAAGGGGGAAGGGACACAAGAATAGTCGAACAAAACGATCATAGAAACGGCATTTATTATTCCACCTTGGTTAACACAAAGCACCCCATAGATACAAATCTGTTATCTGCAAATAATAATATTATTATTATACAAAGGACAAAATGCAGTTCAGTACAGACAGGTGGGAACATAAATCTTGACTAAAGAAAACCTAAACTTCAATTATTATTTAATAAAAATTAAAAAAAGATTAAAAAAAGAAAAACTGAAGCAATTGACTTGTTAGAAATAATTCAACGTCTACGGAAGAAAAGAAAAACATGGAAAAAAAGAAGAAACTGGAACAAGTAGAATATAATTGAAACATATATGGATGACACTATCAACTACAGACAAATCTGTATTGTAAAAAAGTCAGGACTCTACTGGTGTTGCACTGCCTCCGGGCATTGCCTCCAGGATCGTTCATACCATATTCATATCTACTAATATCCCCAGACCTGTTTGCCCCCTACACAAGTCTTGAGTAGTCTGGACAGCTGAAATGAGTAGTTTTTGTGTGAAATGAGTAGTCCTCTTCATTAAACCATCAAATAATGTTCACTAAAAATGAGTAATTAGAGCATGTTTTTTTTCAATTTTGCAGAGTAGTAGAGGTCCAAATTGAGTAGAATACTACTCGAAAAGAGTAGAGTAAACAGTTCTGTATCCCATATGTGACCCAGCACCACGAAAGGGACATTAAGTGTCAAACTGACCATTCTGAGAAAAGTATACATGTACAAACTTCACACAATTATCTTCGTAATCATGACACAAAAACCATTCTTGTATCTTTTCCCGTTCCAGAGTAATGAGCATTTAAAGTTAGTAGGGTGAGCGTAGAAATTTTGAGAAAACACTGTCTAAAGTGTAGCCTGGCTATAGAAGAAAATGCATTGACCTACCCGTTAAAACACTTATAAAACCATTTAGACAATATTAAAGATTACCCTTTATAAATACGAAAGATATGCTGTTAGAGAACACGAAAATACCCATAACTCAAAATTGACAAAAAATGAGATTTTTGACTTTGCGAGCCTGTTGTGAGAAACTAACGCAGCGACTTAATGTCCCTTTTGTGGTGCTGAGTCACTGAGATTTTTGACTTTGCAAGCCTGTTGCGAGAAACTAACGCAGCGACTTAATGTCCCTTTCGTGGTGCTGGGTCACATATGTGTCTTATTCAAGATCGGAGGACTTTAAACAGATTTTCATTCATGACACTATCAAATGTGTGTGATTAACACAAGTTTAGATGGCATAGTGATGCATGTCATTGATTTAAAACAGTAAAATCGTTTTCAAAATACATATAAAAAATAAAAAATAGTGTTTAATGTTAGCATAATTATTAGTGTGTGTGTGTGTGTGTGTATGTGTGCGTGCGCATGCGTGCGTGTGCATGTGCGTGTGCGTGTGCATGACCTCATATTTTTTATCCTACACATTGAATTCAAAACATTTCAACACTTTTCAAAACTATTGTTTATAGTCAAACTGCGGCTAAACATCAAATAATTTTGTTCTTCTGAAATCCAAATAGCCAGAAAAAAACCACCACCACTACACTGCTGTAAATTAAAAATTAACAAATTCTAAAGCATTTCTTAAACCTTTAAAACGAAAGAAAATCTACCCTTTAAAAAGGGCATAAGAAAACAAACACTTGTTCAGTTGCAACATATCCCAATTCTCTATGAATTAAATTTGTAAAATTAATGTTTGCAAATTTTAAAAATCACGAACAATCAAAATAACATAAATAATCAATCCACTCTCGTTACAAAACAAAGTCAAAGGTAATACAAAAATAATTTGAGATCAGTGGGTGACCAAAAAACCCAACAACTTCTGTTTTGCTGTTTGCAATGCTATATACCTTTTACGTTTTAGATCATCATTTTGGGGCAGTGGGTGGATGCCTCGTGCCTCCATATGGGGAGCTGGACGACCCCTGACCCCTTCCCGTGGGGGATACCGGGGTGGGGTGGGGTGTCTTTTGTACAAATAGTTCCCACACATTCTGGAAGTTCTGTGTTTGTAACTTCCTCTAATCTGTCACTGTCTTTGACCCTTGCCTTTTCCCTTTGCTTTCTATCGTCTGCTATGTTCCTGACTTATTGGCCCATTATCCTGCCTTTAAAAAAAAAAAAATCTTCCAAATAATTTTCCCCTTTGAGCTTCTCCGAAATTGGAATGTGTCGGCTGTACGCAGCGGGGAGACCAGTGAAAACTGAAAACATATGTACCTTAACCATTGGCCATATGGCCCGGGAATGCAGAAGAAGAAGATAATCCTTTCTTTGACTACAGTGCTATGCAGATTTTCTGCAGTTTGACCACACACATCTATCAACCTTCAGAACGTGAAGCATGCCCCCCCAATAAAAAAAATACATGGATTTTAAAAAAGAAAGAAAAAGAAGAAAACGCACCACAAAGGTACATTTATTAAGTCAAAATGATTCATTCAACCTTTGTTGTATAATAAAATCTCTTCACTTTGGGGAAGACATAAGGTATATGAGACAACTGCACTCAAAACTTTCCAATGGGTGAGATTGGAGCTGAGATGAAAGAGGATTAAGAATTTGGTTACACCTTGAAAAATCAATCAGATGTATGTACATGTTTACTTTGTCCTGCATTGTAATTAAATATACATAATCTGATTGCTTGGTCCTACATTACCGTATTTTATGGAGTATAAGGCGCATCCAATTTTCCCAAATTCAGATTTTGTTAGTGTGTGTGTGTGTGTGTATGTGTATGTGAGTTGCTTTGTATATGCGTTGTTGCTGGTTTGTGTCATTCTTAAACACTATTTTGTTGTCTACTTGTTGATGAATATTCGATCGAAAACGCTTTGGGCACATTTGAGGTAAAGCGCTATATAAATGTACTATTATTATATTATTATTATTATATTTTCTTACTACATTTTCAGTCATATTATAAGGTGCATGTCTCAGTCTGGGGGAAAAAATATCGCCTTTATAGTCCGTAAAATATGGTACACGGATTTATCAAATTGTGTGATTAAACATTTCAGTAAACATATAAATATGAACAAAAAACCTATTTATGCTGACTGCTTTTTTTTTTAATCCAACTAGTATATAAAACAAACCCGAAACAAAACAAAAACGTACCTTTCAAAATAATAGTTTTACATTTTTTATTGATATACAGTACTACAGATGTCTACAGCCATTATAGCGGCACCCACTCAACAACTAGACACACTCATTTCACAGCTATTGCTACAATTAATTATCTTAAATTTAGCTGATCCCTGTTGATGTAAGTAACAGTTGTATTTGTGTAGCACCAGCACATTAAAACACCCACAAAAAACCCCATCAGCAAGTAGAAACGTAAGCAGGAATTGCCACAGCACAGTGTTCATTATAATATTCTGCGGTCCTCCAAAGTCAGAGTGTGGCTGCCCATGTGGCTGGGTAATCAAAAGCGGTCACACACGTAATGTTCTCATCCCTAGCTGGTGCATTTTGTACCATAGTGTTCAAGTGCTTCAGCTGTTGGGATGATCCCTGGAGTCTTTAAGCCAGGGTAAGACGACAACAACAACAATTATTCTGCTAATACTGTGTTGGTTCTGTAGTTACCGTAACAGACATTAATCGCACAGCTCTTGTCATTTAGAAAAATGCACACGTTTCAACGGTCAGAATGTGAAATGCAAGGTACCACATCCTCCTTTTTTCTGTACAGTTTCATTTAATTTTACAGGGATTTACCTTTTTACAAAACACCCACAGCTACCAAGCTAAGAACTGTCATCTTTCTAGCAGACCCTCAACAAAAGCACAAACACTTCTCTTTCTAATATCTACACGAAAACCACCCTTCATGAATTATGTCTGTCTTAAACAGACCTGCTTACCCCATACACAAGTCTTGAGTAGTCTGGATAGCTGAAATGAGTAGTTGTGGCTCAAAATGTGTAGTTTTATTTTATTTTTATTTTTTTTGCTGTCTCATCTTCTGGGCCGTACAGTGGCGTTGCTCCCACGCCGCTCATTCCGATTCCCAATTCGCAGCCACACCTCCGCACGTATGTGTAGTTTTATTCATTAAACCATCAAACAATGTTCACTGAAAGTGAGTAGTAAAGAGCATTATTTTCAGTTTTGAAGAGCAGTAGAGGTCTAAATTGAGTAGAATGCTACTCAAAAAGAGTAGAGTAAACAGGTCTGTCTACAGAAATTGTCTAACTTTTCTAGTATGAAGAAATCAGCATTGACAAACAAAAATCGCAGATGCTCATCATACATTGGTACTTTTTTCAGTGAGAAAATAAACAGCACTTCCAAAAGAACAAAGCAAAACCAGGTGCACAGTGATCAAAAGACGAAGAGTGCGCATAACAACACAATGGCAGAATTCATTTTCGAAAAAATAAAAATAATAAAAAGGGCATACCATTTATATAGCAGAGAAACAGAAAAGCATTTCTAACAGAGCTGTGTTCAAAATGATACTGTGCAGTGCACCAACAAGCAAAGAAAAACTAAGGGCATTCCTACCGTGTCATCAGTCTGTCTTTAAAGACCCACCAGGTCACGTGCCCAAATCATGGTTTTCACGTGTTTTCCCTCTTATAGCTGGTAAGAAATCTTCCAAGGGTAAGAGGGAGCGTGATACTTGGTCCAATCATTGAATTTGACATAAATATCCACAAAAAGCAAAATCTTAACCACCACTTCTCTCCTGTTGTACTTTAAAACGTGTCTCTTTCCTGTCTGTCTTACGTGATTTTCAAACACTAACAGATACACACAGATTTTAGAAGACGTTTCTTAAGCTTTATCCAGAAGTTCTTTGTTGACACGTTTTTAATTAAGAGGGAGAAAACGGCGTGCAACTGACCTGAGGGACCAACACGATCCTTGGCTATGGCAGAGCTTTGAAAGAAATCTCTTACAAATTAGGTATGGTTGGTCAACTGGTTTTTTTTTATAAAGTATATATCCGTTTCTCTTTCTTGGTTATGTTTGATCGAGCTTTGTCCAAGATGCTTACAAACTTAAGTCTGCAAGCAAAACACACACTCTCTCTCTCTAATTCGAAGCAAAACACCCCAACACCCATATAAACGCTCTCTCTCTCTCTCTGTCTTGTCCTGTTTAGGAAAGTTGTTTTTTTGTTCATTTATTTCTGCTTTCTCTTCACCCCCTCCACTGCCCACCCTAACATACTCACCACACAATATCACTAATTGAAACAGCTATTCTTATAAACACACACATCAATTCAAATAAAAACCGCACAGAACAAACTATTAACCCTTTCACCGCCAGCCATTTGTTTTGCAAAAAATTCCCATTAAACTTACCTGGGTAGATGACAAATTATGTCTTAGTAATATTGGGAATTCCTCTGTGACATATTTAAAGTAAGGCCTATCCTTACCTCCCAAAATTAAGAGAATAGGGTCTTAAGATAAGAGACCCTGATTTGATGCCTTTTAGTGACATGGGTGTTAAATCATTGTGGTGCAAAATTTTGACGTTGGCGGTGAAAGGGTTAAAAGTCACGTACTGGCTTCAGAATTGTCAGAGGATTTGCAAATTTCATAGGACTAAGAATTTATGATAGAGGATTGGCTTCTACTGCCTGAGGTACTGACTTTAAAATCAGTGTTGTCTTTTCGATTAAATAGCATTTTAAAGATTGATTTCTCACTGCACTAAGCCTTTTTGGTCATGCTGGGAACTGATTTCAGTGTTGTCCCTCTATAGCCTAGAGCCTTGATGGCCCTTGTACTGTGTTTTTCAGAGAACTGGACTTCAGACGCCTGCTCGTAGAAAGTAAAGACAAACAACAACAAGATCAAGTATATCAAGTCAGGTGTCATTGTGCTGCACACTATCTCTGCTCACAGACACCAAACGACCATGAGAGACTCTATTTTATCCTACATGTGGACCATTGCACATGCACAATCAGATCATGATCCAAAACCTCTGAGACAATGCCAGTTTGTTTGTAAAGCACACACACACATATATACATGAATGAATGCACACAGACACACACAGAGAGATACACACACCTCCATATGCACACACATACGCACATCCTGCGCATGTGAGCAGCCCAGATAAACAGATACTTTGCACTTTTCCATGAAATATACTGGTAATCAGAACTAAAAAAAAGAAAAGAGAAAGGTTGATTTCTGTGCATATGACTGTGACATCTAGCAATCATTCCTCTGAGCTTAAGCCACACAAAAGGAAAGCCACAAAATTATATTATGAGATAAAAATATAAAAAAAGTGTTCCAAAAGTTATGCTTAGGCTCACATGAAATATAAAAGCTGTGCTCATATACAAAATAATCAAATTTAAACAAAAATTAAACCTATTCTCTGTTAGCAGAAGTTGGTTCCATAGCATACAATTCAACATGCTGACTACTGTGGCTAGGCACAGCAAAGAAGAGAACAGTTCACAAGGGAGCTTTCTTTATGCATCCTGCTACAGTATATCAGTACTGTGCATGGCATCAAACAGACAGTTCTGTTTTTGTCTTATGTTTGAATCCCTCCTTCAGTATGGTAGTCCAAAGTCTCTAAAACTTCCAATCAAGGGAGAAATCTTGGGCTTAACAATCAATTTTTTTTAATCTTTGGGGAAAAAATTTACGAGTAAGGCAGATTACACATAATAATTTTTACAGATGAGTCTGGATATACAAACGCATCTTATTTAAAAATGAGAGGAAAAAAACCCAACAGGAATCCAGTCCTGTTAGCCTCTATGTGTCGATCTCAAGCAGCCCTAATGACAAACTTTGAATACATTTCAACACATCAAGTTGTTCTGTGCTCAACAAGATTTCTTCTCCAACTATCCTTAGTCAAAACAAATTAAGCGTCAAGCTGCACGCCTGACAGCAATCACCGATTTCCATCCAAATGAGATTTGATCAAGCATCATGTCAAAATAAAAGTTCACTGGCAGATACAAATTCAACACACAAACCTTAAGCACTTGAGCTCCATGCTAATCATTAAGTAGTCCACCTGGAATCAGGAACATTATGTTTATACATGCGGCCAGCCAACAGCAGTTATGTAAATAAAAAGCAAGTGATCTTCGCAAGATCGGCAGAACATCCAGAGAATCTGAGCAGCGAGTGAAATGTTTTCACCAAGCCATTCAGTCCAAAGAAGTCCACAGGAATGGACGAAACAGTCAGTCAAAAGGTCATTTTGTTTTGCTGTGAAAGAAGAAATGTGTATCAAAGAGATCTATGATAGATCTCTTTGATACACATTTCTTCTTCTTTCACAGCAAAATTTCTATGACTTGAAAATAAAACATGTCAAAAAGTTTTTTTAGCACAGCTAACCATACAGAGCGTGCTCGTGCTTATCACCACGCACATACAAAATTCCACCCCTTACTGGCCAAAGCCGAGATCACAGCCCCCAAAAGAAAAAGATCAATTGCTTCAACTTGCACTTTAGTTCAGAAAGGATAGCCATCCATACGCAGTACAAAGAGAAGCATGAAAATGAGATGACCGACACAACGAACTGGATATCATATAGTTTAAGAAAAAAAAAGAACTCTCACATATCTTGACTTAAAGACCCACCACGTCACGTGTCAAAATCACGGTTTTCACATGTATTCCCTCTTATAGCTAGTAGGAAATCTTCCAAGCATAAGAGGGAATGTGACACGTGACGTGGACGGGTCTTTCAGAAAAACAACATTTTTTGACAATCTCTTGCAAGTGAAGGCATTTTTCTATTTCTTTGGTACAAGCGAGAGTCCTCCTTCCTTCCATTCACGCTTTTTCTGGATATTGCAAAATAGTTATATGTACAAACACACAATAACACAAAAACAATTAGTTTATAAGCAAAGTGTCGAAAAATAATGACACACACAGTGTTAAAGAGACCCACAACTGTACTCACTAACCAAGACAGGAGAAAAATAAAATCTATGCATTTTGTTCCATGGCTTAAAAGAGCATACACACAGTTAAAAGAGTGAGATTTTAAAAAAACACCCATCTTAAAACATACCAAAAAGGTTACGCAATCATATATAAAAAATAAATCATAAAGAGAGCGCAAAATTAGAAGCATCACCACAACGCACGACAAATACAAAATCTTAAAAAACTCTTCTTCTTCTTTGTTCGCTAAGACAGTTTCCTGTTTTATGAGCGTAGATGCGTCGTGCTGCCGTTATGCGCCTAACTAAGAAATAGTTAGGCCCAGCATGTTCGACTTCGGCTGAAGAAATCTTTGTAAGAATTTATAGAAAAAAGGCAGGAGAATGGACCAGTAAGATAGAAAGATAGCAGATGACAGTAAGCAAAGGGAAAAGGCAGAGTCAAAGAGAGTGATGGATTAGAGGAAGTTACAAGCACAAAACTTCCAGAAGGTGGGGGGAACTATTTGTATGAAAGACCCCCCGGTATCCCCACGGGGGGATATCTTAATAAACAAATCAATAGGTACATAACGCTTCTAAAAATAGCAATAAGCATAAAAAGAAGACAAGGAAAAAAGTCGATACGGGTGAATGGCAGCTCTTTTTTTTAAAACCCACATTTACATTGACACAGTGCATGGTTCAATCACAACATGCAGTGAGAAAGCGTTGCTTCACCTCACTATTTCGTCCACTACACAACGGAAAGTGAAATACACACTTATCTTATTATCGTGCCTTTTATACTTGTGCTTCAAGAACTGTGCATCAAGGCAAACACTTCATGCCAAATTTAAAAAAATGTGAATAATTACTCACAACCCTCAAATGACACTTTTATCCATTCCCTAAACCTTACGTACACTTCTTTAACCCTTTCACCGCAAATGTCGCATTTTTGCACCACAATGATCTAACACCCACACCATTAAAACTCTTGAAATCAGGGTCTATTATTCAATGACATTGTGTTCCTAAGTTTGGGTAGTAAGGCTTGACCCTATTCTAAATGTGTCACAGAAAAATCCCACAATACTGCAGACGGAATCTTTACTGTAGCCAAGTAAGTTTAATGGAAATTTTTGGCTCAAAGATGGCTGGCGGTGAAAGGGTTAAAGATACCTTGTGTCGTGTAAATTACAGGTATGCCGATTTGTTTCTGACGTATGAGACGATGATTTGTTTCATAGGAAATTTTGTAGGATCGCTCTTGTTCAGTCATATGTTTAATCTTAGAAGCAAACAAAAACAAAACAATAACAACAGAACCATCAACAAGATGATGGCGGTTGTTTTGAGAAAGAAGAACACACTTTTTGACAAAAACTCTTACCAGGTATGGTTTCATACTTATTAGATAAAGAGTTGATTTCAGATCATTTGATCATCACATCATTCTCAATCTTCCCTGTTGCTTTAATTCTTTTCTTTCTACTCCCCCCCCCCCCCCCCCCCCCCACATTATTGTGCCTGCTAAATAAGCAGAATTGGACAGGTTTGTTTCCCTTGCATCGTTCAAAGCGAATACTTTCCTGCTTTTTCATGGCACAATCTTTCGTTTCTTACATGGCATGGCAGATTTCATTAACATTAGGTATACACAACAGATTTTGTTCAACAACACCAGACCTGTTTACCCTTATAATGAACCACCTGGAATTTGCCACAGAAAAACCCGGAATTTGAGAAGAAAAAAAACAGAATTCACATCGGTACACGACTCGCGATGAAACCCTGATTTAAAAGGTATCTTGCAAGCGCACTGTGCGAAATTTTGAAGTCCACGTTGCAGTACGCATGCTCGTCTCCCAAATGCGAACTTGTTATTTCTGGCACTTTCAAATACTTTTGAGAAAACTTCTGCTTCACTTTTGGCCATTTCACCCTATCGCTCCAAGGTTTCGGTCAACCCTTGCGTCTTTTCATACAAACGGAAACAAATAATAGACATTTTTTTCGAAATCCCGGGATTTTCAGCGTTCACCCAGAATTTATGATTTTGCACATAATTTTTTGCAAATTCCTGGGATAATTCCGGCAAAACCGGGAGGGTAAACAGGTCTGCAACACATACAGGCTATTTCGCACATAGCATAATGCTGTACGGTTGTACATGGCAATCGTTTTGAAATAAATTAAAATCAAGGTTTCTATGTTTACCCCAAATTTACATAAACCTAAGCAGTTTATTCAGTATGCCAAAGATCTGGCTGGAGTTGGTTCCTCACAGGTTCCTTTCCGCTGGAAGGCTAGCAGCCTGTAGCGGGTCTATGAATTTGTCCCCTTCGTTGCTCAGGTCACTCCACATTTTGGGAGCCTCTTGTCTGAGGGTGGATGGTGGCTCTAGACTATGCTGGAAACCTCAGTTGACTACTACAAAGGCGCCTTTCGACAAGAAAAACACACACACAAATCAAGAGATGCTTTTGACATAGTCACAGTGTGTTTGCGCTTTGCTTCTTTTTGTTTTCATTAGTCAGTCACACCCAGTCAAAGATTTACCGTATTTTTCGGACTATAAGGCGATACTTTTTTTCCCAGACTGAGACCCCTGCGCCTTATGATATGACTACTAAAATAGTAAGAAACTATAATAACAGAATCTGAATTTTGTGTAAAATTTTGGGGGTGCGCCTTATAATCAGGTGCGCCTCATAGTCCGAAAAATATGGTAGATAAAAGAATGAAAGAAAAATCCTCTTTGGTATTCCATAATGCAAAGGTATCCTTCATAGCGCAGGCAGTAATGATGATGACGCACATGTACATGGTCCTGAGAAATGCCTGCAAACAAGTTGAGTACAGAACTGTAATGCAGTCAGCAGTCACAGATGAGCATATGGCACATCGAGCTCAGAAAAGCGTGTGTCTGCAAAAGCTTACCCCCCAACATTTGGAACATTTGTCAAAAGCACAGTCAGGCATGGGAATTGTCAGAGACAAAAAACTCTGAAAAGCCCCCCAATTAAAGTATTTAGTAACAAAAACGAAGTATTTAGTAACAATTTCGCGAATTCGCGGAAATACGCGAATTCGCGGACAATTCCCATGCCTGACAGTGTCACAGCTCGCAAAGCAACACAGAATAAGAAGGTGAAAAAAAGTTCAATGTTTGAAAAGCTGGTGGAACCACAAGCCCAAACTGCCACATGCTCACGTTTAGCACAAGTGAACAAAGCATAGTAGATCCATGGGTGAAAGTAAAACATTCTCTCCATCCCGATATGACCACTGTCATAATGAATAAGTAGTCCTATGAAATATTGGTAAAGGTCAAGATGTGCCACCCCCCCCTACATTTCTCGGTTAATTGTATTTTTCCGTTATTGCCTTTCTTACCATACATAAAGCTGTATTTTAGGAACATTTTTAGCTAATAACCTTTTTGGAATACTAACCCTAACCCTAACCCTAACCCTAACCCTACCCCCCACCGTATAAGACGGAAAAACACAACGAACCACAACTGTGACAAATCGCGGTGTACTGCAGTACATAGTGGGGGGTAGGGTTAGGTTTAGGGCTAGGGTTAGGGTTAGGGTTAGTATTCCAAAAAGGTAATTAGCTAAAAATGTTCCTAAAATACAGCTTTATGTATGGTAAGAAAGGCAAAAACGGAAAAATACAATTAACCGAGAAATGCATGGGGGGTGGCACATCTTTACCTTTACCGAAATATTTACCTCTGCGCATGCGCATTAGAACAGTTACTTATCTCCCGTGATTACTGCTAACCCTAACCCTATCCCTAACGAAGTTGAAACAACGGAAAGAACCAAGAAATAGAGCAGGAGAGTGTAAATCTACATATTTGCAGAGAAATCGATGTACAAAGCCATGCACTTAGTTTCGTAATTATTCACAATGGCGGACAAACAAACGATTCTGATTGGCTACGCGGCCAGAGGTAAAAATCTCATAGAGGTAAAAATACACTGCCACACCACGTTTCAATGTTCTCTGAATCTCCCCAATCCTCAAGTGGTGTCGGCATTAACAACTAGAGAGGTAAGACGCTAGACCACCAGCCGCGCAGCAGCATTTTTGGCGCTAGTGACCTTGACCTTTGACCTTGATTTTCGAACTTGGTCTAGATATCCTCAGTACCTATCTGCAAGTGAAATTTGAGTGTCCTAGGTCCCTGCATTCGAACGTTATCGTGCCAGGTGCAACCTGCTGATGACAAACGCTGGAGGCAGAGATCTAGATTAAGATAATGAGGAAAACTTTTAAAACCAATTCAGAACTGCTCCTTAGATCTGCCCAAACTTACTTTATTACCCCTCAAAGTGTATGAAAACAATTCTTAATCGCTCCAATTCTCCCTTCATGCATATAAAGTCGTATCTACAGCAATCAGAACTTCTGCAACCACCAGCTGATGACAAACGCAGAGATCCAGATAATCATAACGGGGAGGAAAACTTTCAAAACCAATTCAGAAGCTTTCTTTCAAATAACTGAATAGCAAACATTATAGTAAATAAGTGTGTATATATGCATGCATGAGCGCATTTGTGGTACACTGTATGTGTCTGTTGTGTGCATTTGTGCCTTTTTCACTGTGTGCATGCAATTGCATGCATGCATTTACCCTTTTGGGAACATGTGATGGTGCGTGTCGAAAAGAGATATAAACAGACTTGTTTCTGCAAGCTCAACTGTAAAAACATGAACAAATGCCAAAGAAAAGAACAGCCACAAACTAAATTTTTAAAAACGAAATAGTCTTATTCAATGTTGAAAACAAATAATAACATTTAATAAATTTTGCGGGTAATTAAACCAGGAATGTGTACATCACATATATAGTCCAAAACAAATGGTCCAAAACAATTTTTGAGCAAAATTTGTGCCCAAAAAATTTAAACACACAATTTGACAAGAACCCAAAACACATTAGTTATGACGTAAATGTCAGTTTAAATGATTCTGTCGAATTCCAGTAAACTGACAATATCTTACTGCTTTTTTTTAATTTTTTATAATCTGCAACCAGTGAATTTCAAAACTCGTAACAGTGCAAATGCCCACAGTGATATTCATTCACATTATTTAACTGTCAATACGATATTTTCAAAAGATACTAAGTAAATAATTCTTGGGTAAAAAAATATTCACTATAAACATAACCAAGGGCGCTCTGAATGCACTGTAAGTATTATCACAACATATCAGTTATCGACAATCAAAAACATTAAAGATGACAGTGTTGCTGTTACACTCATATTCACTCCCTCACACGCGTATACACACACACACACATAGAATCAATCACACAGCCACAAGCTTTCAACAACCTTTAATAAAATAAAATAAATTAAGTTGTGCACTGCACAAACATGCTATGCTGCGAAAAAACTTCTATACAGTATAAAAATGCTAATCAGATAAGCACATATCACACACACACACACACACAGACTTAAACAGCAACATGCTCTAAAAACTTCTTTAGCACAAAAAATTAAAAATTCTTCGTTTATTTCAATGAAACGGTGAAGCCATTTCCAACAGTACAAATAAAGAACCACACTCTACTCCACTCATTCACAAACAATGCAAGAGTCCTAAAATATATGCACAGCGATTTATACACAAAAAGTTCTACACTGATCCTATCAAGAATATCCCTTCTGTCTCTTCTCACTATCATCATCCTCTTCCTCACTCTCATATATGGCAAAGGAATTCAACTAGTAAAAAAAAGAAGGGAAAGCACACCCTTCTAAACTTCAAAACCACTGAGTCAATATCAAAGAGCATTTCATAACTGAACCCCACGCTCTCACCCAAGCACTAATTTCAAATATGCTCAAAACTACCTGTACATGAGAAGAAGAAAAAAAAGGAAGGCTAGATAGGGTTCGTTCCAAAATGGAGTTGGAAAGGGCGGGAAATGGGAATACAAAACATCCTTATTGTCATGTGGGCACACACACACACACACACACACATGAAAAAAGGATCCCCCAACATCCTGGAAGAATCATGGAGGTGGTGATGGTAGCAGTGGTGTCGGTGGCAATGGTGGTAGTGGTGGTGCTGGTGATAACAGTGAAAGACGTTGGTCCCCCTCACCCCCCCTCTCAGAGGAAGGTGCTGCGAGTGGTCCGCTTACGGCTGTAGGAGCGAGGTATCGTGCCGTACGTGTTGATGTGCTTTTGCTGAAAACACACGCACATACACACACAACACGGCTTTAAATTACAATGGATTCCCGCTAACTCAAATCGTGCTGTACATGTTGATGTGCTTTTGCTGAAGACACACGCACATACACACACAACACGGCTTTAAATTACAATGGATTCCCGCTAACTCAAATCGTGCTGTACATGTTGATGTGCTTTTGCTGAAGACACACACACACACAACACGGCTTTAAATTACAATGGATTCCCGCTAACTCAAAAACTCATGATGTGCTTTTGCTGAAGACACACGCACATACACACACAACACAGCTTTAAATTACAATGGATTCCCGCTAGCTCAAAAGCACATGATGTGCTTTTGCTGAAGACACACACACACACAACACGGCTTTAAATTACAATGGATTCCCGCTAACTCAAAAGCACATGATGTGCTTTTGCTGAAGACACACGCACATACACACACAACACGGCTTTAAATTACAATGGATTCCCGCTAACTCAAATCGTGCTGTACATGTTGATGTGCTTTTGCTGAAGACACACGCACATACACACACAACACGGCTTTAAATTACAGTGGATTCCTGCTAACTCAAAAGCACATGATGTGCTTTTGCTGAAGACGCACACACACACAGTTTTAAATTACAGTGGATTCCTGCTAACTCAAAAACACTGGATAACTCACAATAAGTTTCCGGTCCCAGTTTAATAATCTATATGCCAAAAGGTCTTTTTTAACTCTTTTGCCACCAGCCATTTTTCAGCCAAAAATACTATTAAACTTAACTAGGTAGAGAAAAAAGCCCTGCAATAGAGGATGGGAATTCCTCTGTGACGTCTAATAACATTAGGCCTGTCCTTACCTCCCAAAATTAAGAACATAGGGTCTTTGGATAACAGGCCCTGATTTGATGCTTTTAAGTGATATGGGTGTCAAACCATTGTGGTGCATAAATGAGACATTGGTGGTGAAAGGGTTAAACTCATAATATTGGCTATCTCAAAATAAAGTTTCAGTTCCTTCAATTTTGCCTTAACCCTTTCACCGCCAACGTCGCATTTATGCACCACAATGGTTTAACACCCACGTCACTAAAAGGCATCAGATGAGGGCCTGCTATTTGAAGACCCTGTTTTCATGATTTGGGGAGGTAAGGATAGGCCTAATGTTATACATGTCACAGAGGAATTTCCAATATTGGAGATAATTTAGTTTTCTCTACCCAGTTAAGTTTAATTGTATTTTTTTGGGCTGAAAAATGGCTGGCGGCGAAAGGGTTAAGCGATGTTTACTGTATTCTACAGGCTGATACTAGCGACAGATACAACACAGCATAGCGATCAAAGCATTGGATTATATTTACTCTCTCTTTTCCCCACCTGACATCCCCTCACCCCTCCCCTTCCGCCAAACATTTCTCAGCTCGTATGTCTTTCGGGTTATGTGGTATGAGTGTATACAGTGGAACCTCCCTTATAAGACCTTCAAGAGTATGTGCAATAGTATGCCTTGCCATGTTTGTGCTCCATGTTCGTATATAAATATATGTATCAAGGACAGATAGGAAGAATAGGCGTTGCCTAAAATCTTTATCCTTGAAAAATAAAGTTTTCAAAGTTTTTTCAAAAAAATCATCCAAAATGAGGTCTTATAAGGGAGGTAATTTTAATACCTACAAAGAAGGGCAATGTCTCAGAGAAGTAGGTCTTATGTGGGAGGGAGTCTTATAAGGGAGGTTCCACTGTACCTGTTTAAGGAAACGTTGTCAGCGAGCAACAACAACAAAACGACAAATTAGATCCACCTGTCTCTGTGTTAGTCTGTAACTTTTGTCACTGAGGGTTCATTCACTCGAGGAGAAAAAAAGATGTTTTCTTGAATTTAGAAAAGATGCAAAGTAGCCATCTACATGTACATACAAAATGAAACACATCAGCACGTCTCATTTCACAATGTTTCAATGCAACAAAAGTAACAATCCTTAACTCATTCAAGTCGTTCATGTGCGGAATTAATAGAAAGCTGTCAATTTGATGCATTTGCTTCAAGGGAAGTAAATCTGTGTGTACACCACACTTTGGTCACTTGTAAACTCGCTTCGCTCCCTAAGACCACACTTTTGCCTCTTACTTTGCGTTTGTAGTGGTTTGAAGTGGGGAATCTAATTGCTGTAGGAAGTTTTTCTATATAAAGTCTATATATACAAAAGTCTGATCTACCACTTCCCTATGTCTAAACCTGAAGTAAAACCCCGTAATCTTCTTTCATTTCTCCTTTTGTTTATGTCTGTTTTGTTTGTGAGTATGACTGGAGTGATTTGTGAATTTTTGTAATAATTCAAAATCATTGCAATGCGAATGAGTTAGCCTCTTCAGTGCCGACGACACTTCTATAGCACTTCAGTACTTGCCACCGACGTATATATACATCCTCTATAGCGCTTCAGTACTTGCCACCGACGTATATATACGTCGCTGCTAAGTAGCGATTTTACAGCGTTAAAAAATCGCGCTGCAAACCGGCGGTGAATGCGCAACTCATAGGCGACACTGAAGGGGTTAAATAATATTGCTAAACATCTCTACAAACTACCCATATTCTTAGGTAAAGTAATGGCTAGCTGAGTAGAAAGTAGTTGGCAGTTTCCAATCAAACATGCACAATACTGTACAACTATGACAAGCATAACAGCTGTAAGAGTCAACAGAGGACAATTGTTGCTAACAGGCTGTCGTAGATATATGTAAGGCTCTCCCCCGTGGGGATACCGGGGGGTCTTTCGTACAAATAGTTCCACCTTCTGGAAGTTCTGTGCTTGCAACTTCCTCTAATCCATCACTCTCTTTGACTCTGCTTTTTCCCTTTGCTTACTGTCATCTGCTATCTTTCTATCTTACTGGTCCATTCTCCTGCCTTTTTTCTATACATTCTTGCAAAGATTTCTTCAGCCAAAGTCGGACATGCTGGGCCATGCTATTTCTTAGTTAGACGCATAACGGCAGCATGACACATCTACGCTCATATGACAGGAAACTGAGTGAACGAAGAAGAAGAAGAAGAAGAAGTAAGGCTCTCTTTCTTCACGGCCGAGCACAAAATGAGTGATGTACGCTACACACACAAAATCCACCCACACCACAGATCCTCGGGGGTCCGTCCAACATCCAACTCACTAGGGACTCTGGGTGGGAAGGAAACAACATGTCATGTGCAAACAGAAGAACCTGGGACGGTATTCATGTCGAGATAGCATGAGACTTAGCATGATGCTAACTTAGAAGCTCTTCCAATGTCCTGTAGGATTTAATAGGACTTTTGGAAGAGCTTCTAAGTTAGCATCATGCTAAGTCTCATGCTATCTCGACATGAATACCGTCCCAGTAGAAATTTAAAAGAGCGAGTAAAAAAAAAATCAGTGTGACAGGCTGATACAACAAAACAGAATGAAAAACATGGTGCTCAACAACAGCTTCACAGTCCATGCAGCACGAACTTCACAAACAAAACAACAACAAACAAACAAGTTTACAAAATCAATTCAGAAAACTGTATTCGTTGAGCTCCCTGACACATCAAACACACAATTTAGTATCAATAGGACATAAAAAGGGACAGAACACATACACTGATACAGTACAGTGGAACATCCCTTATAAGACCTCCCATTATAAGACTCCCTCCCACATAAGACCTACTTCTCTGAGACATTGCCCTTCTTTGTAAGTATTAAAATTACCTCCCTTATAAGACCCCTCCCTCATTTGGGATGATTTTTTGAGGTCTTACAATGGAGGTTCCACTGCAACAAGGAATTCGTGATTTTTTGGGCATAGCATATAAGCAACACAAATCAAACAAGCAAACCAACAAAACATGAAACAAAGAACAGCCAAGCACACACACACGCACATAGACACGCAGGAAAAAATTCAAACAGTAATTCATACAGGATCACACACAAACAACCGCACAACTTTCGTTTTTCTAAAATAATCAGGACAGGACTTTTTTCCTTCTACTACAGTCAGTACAACAAACAAATGGTTCAAAACCAAAAAACACCAATATAAATGGACTATACTATGGGTGACTTAGCCATGCCTGACCGGAAGACATCAATCCAGCAAAGTGCTCACCGACACCGAAAACAACACCACGTAGGTGCAAAAATCTTAAAAAAGACGATTCTAAAAATTGCACAATAATCCACCTTGCACAACGCAACCCCAGCTGAATCCAGGCTTCCCCCTCCACCACCACCATCACCACCCACCACAGTTGAAGGGGACCCCCAAACAGCCAGCCACCCCCTCACTTAACCACCAGCACCAGTGTCAAAACTTGGAGGAGCGCGGCCGCGAGCCGGGCAGAGAGCTCCACCTTCGCTGCCGCGACGACAAACTACCCAGACTCGCCCACGTGCCTGTGCCCCCCTGAAGCTGAGAGGAGGAGGAGGAGGCGGAGGAATAGAGGGAAGAGGAGGAGGAGGAGGAGGAGGAGAGAGAGGAGGCGGATTGTCTGCAGCGACGTTCGACAGGGGTGGACGAGGCCAACCCCAGCCCACTGCTGGCAGAGGAAGATCGAGACCTGGAGCGGAGGGAGTACCTAGACCCCTCGCGGTGACTACTACCCCCCATCTTAGAGGGGCTGGAGGGAGGGGTGGACCACGACTCGGAGCGAACTATGCGGGGTGTGGTGGCGGAGGTGGTGGTGGTGCTGGTGGTGGAGGTGGTGGTAGGGGATTCGGCAGGGCGGGAGGATAGCGAGGAGGAGGAGGAAGAGCGAGTGGACAGCCCGGAGTCTTCTCCCTTTGTTGCAAGAGCATCAAGCAGCGTGAGAAAAGAATTAGCAGAGGCTGTTTAGGTTATGGGGAATAAACACACACACACACACACTGACACTCACAAACACACACTCACTCACTCTCTCTCAATGATGCAAAAAATGGTGTCCGAATGTGAAACAAGAAGAAAAAGAAGAAGAAAAAAACCACCTATAATGCCAACATCTTACCAGTACTCTTACTAGTAAGTAAATGTACACTCTTCAACAAGAAATTTTTCTCTCATATTAGTCATAACCTGAAAAACTCAAGTTGACAAAATTCTTAAGTTTACCTCATTTATCACAAAGAATAAGAAAAACCATGGATTCTATATTAACAATGTAGTGTCCATGGAAACAAACAAAAAAGCACATCTGTTTGTCGATGTTTTCGTCTTTATTGACTTCTGGGACTGACAAAGACACGACGTCACACACTAATTTATGTCATCATGCATACGTCATTTCACATTTGTTCCACACATGCACGCACTCAGCACACATCACAGAATTTATAACTCAACACATAACATAACACATATGACTAACTTCCTGACTTCTCTCTCTCTCTCTCTCTCTCTCTCTAAACACACACACAAACCTGAATAGACGATTTTTGGACAAATAGAATGTGCCTTTTTACCACAAAATCGGATTGTCCCTCATGAAAGGTCACTCGCGCAAACCGCGAAATTATGTCCCTTGGCTATTTGCGAACATTTCCTATTGCTTATTGACAAAAATAAAATTGTTAATCTGATCCATTTACATCATAATGCGCAGACATTTACATGAAATCAAACAACAGCAGCTTAGAATACAAACTAAAATTGTGAACAGGGAATCAATAAATTATGCTAAAAATGTACCACACACATGCTGCTTGCTATTTACACAGGGAAACAGCTGTGCAGTTTATTAATACTAGCGCAACGCCTAGTACTGGCAATGCACCATACTGGTAACACCTAGTAACGGTAACGGCAAGTACTGGTAACGCTGAGTACAGCAAATTTGAAGCGATTCGGTTAAGAAACGGTGGAGTTATAAGGCCCCGTTTCCCGTTGGCGCTGCTCTGAGAGTGACGCGTTCTCCCGATTCTCTTCAAATTTGCTGCTAGGCGTTGCCCGGGCCATAGCAAGCCTGAGAACAAATTTGAATCAATTCGGATAAGAAAGGGCGGAGTTATGCGTGAAAAGGTGAAGCGGCGTATAGCGCGCGCGTTTCTGAACCGATTCGCTTCCGGTTTGGCACAACGATAGTCACCGTCCCCGGTCATCTACCTGCCAAATTCGAAGGCAGAAACACCGGAGCTACGGGCGCCGAAAGGCCGTCGGATGCGCGTTTCGCGCATTTGCCGAACCGCGCAAATGACACGGCCGCCTCCGTTGCCGTTGCCATCGCCCCGTGAGGGCTCACAGCAAATTTGAAGCGAATCGGTCGAAAAACGGCGGAGTTATAAGGCCCGTTTGGTGTTTCAGACAGACAGACAGACAGACAGACACACACACACGGACAGTTGGCTTTTTACTATATGATTATTAATATTAATTTGACACATTTCTTTCAACAATACTAGAAGACAACGAGACAGATGAAAAGCTTCCTGATCCATTTCTAAACATATACCATATTTTCTTGACTATAAGGCGATACTTTTATCCCAGACTGAGACCCTTGCGCCTTATAACAGACTGATAAAATTGTAAGAAAATATAATAACTAAATTTAAATATGGAGTATACAAAATTTGGGGTGCGCCTTAGAGTCTGAAAAATATGGTAGCCGTTAGTTTGTGTGACAGGACAAAAGATCCTTAGGTAAAGCTAAGAAAAGAAACCATGTACACATCAACTGACAACTTGAAACAGCGCAGCACTGTTTTTCCAGACTTCATAAACACTAGCTCTCTCTCTTTAGTCTATATGGACTGGGTGGGGTCTCATAACATGATGCCATATTGATATGCTAGAGTTCAGAGGAGGATAACAAAAAAGATTGTTGGTACAAATGATATGACCTATGAGGAAAGACTTATTTATCTGCGGATACCTAGCCTAGAGTATAGAAGGCTCAGGGGTGATATGATTGAAGTTTATCAAATATGTCACCATTTATACGATTATTCCACTACTAACAGCCTACTAACTCTTTGTGAGGGTGATAGAACCCGTGGCCATAACTTTAAGCTGTACAAAAAAGATACTAATACCAGACTAGCACAAAACTTTTTTACTAACAGAGTAATAAATGCATGGAATAACCTTCCCGATGAAGCAGTTAATGCAAAGTCATTAAATTCATTCAAAAATATCATAGACAAGTTTTTCCCAAACAAAATGTATTCAGTTAATATACAGATTTAAATGAATAAAACACAGATGCCTTAGTAGTCATCAGTGAATGAAGCCAAACCTAACAAAAATCAAAAGCATATTTAGAGGGCAAAAGGCTTAACAAAATAGCCAATAGTGCCATTTATGCTATGCTATGCTATGCATTATGGTGGGAAATCACCTGTGCCTGTTCGAAATTCATCCTTTTACCTGAATTGCATTCCATTATATAGAGATTTTGGGTACTCGAGAAAAAGAGAGAATCTCCTGTTTTCTTTATTAGGTATTGGGTATTAGGTATTTTATAGTCACAGAGGCATCTCTGTGAAAATCGGGTTGCTCCCACCTGGAGAGCGCGTCGCAGCCAGAGGGGCGCCATCCATTTTTTTTTTTTTTTTTTTTGCATGCGATTTTTTGTGTGTGATTGATGAGGAAGGAAAGGGTGGTGGTGGTGGTGGTAAATGTTGACCCAATGACAACTTTTTCGTTGCCACTGGGTTTAACGTAACGTGTGCTATTTATAATTTTCACATGAGAATTCTTTGTCATGTGACAACAATGTTGGTAAAAGCTCAGAAAACTACAAAACAAGCAATGCATAATTATCTCATACAAGTATTCTTGAACAAAATTAAAGCCAGTTTTTGAATGACATCATTTCCATTAATACATTCCCCTCTGCATATTGTCGGGGACAGACCTCCATTTACTTTCCTTAATATTAATCCAAAAGCTATCAACGCTTAAATGGAAGCTTATTTTGAAGCTTTTTGTGTCGGAATGGCTCGCTAAACTCATTGTGCGATTTCAAAGCTTCTGCAAGCATTTCATGCTCTGTTTGTGTAATTTTTTTGCAATAAAACTAGTACCTCTCTCTTAAGGGCTCGGCACACGCTGCAACAAATTAGTTGCTACAACTAGTGTTATACCACAAGTTGCAGTAAAAATTGCAGAGCTCGCGGCACACGCTGCAACTTTGGTACGACGTCCTTGCAATCACATGCTGAACCGACCACAGGTAGACTCAGAAATACTGTTCCAAAATGTATGCAGACTACTCAAATGTAAACTAAAATGCGAAAGCTGACAGAAAATAGTGTACAGATCAAAACGATGGTCAGTACCAGAGTCCGATTTCGAGTAGGCCTACTTCTAAAACCTCGAACTGACAAAGAATACTAGGCCTACAGCTCTACACATTGTTTTGATCTACATCGATTGAAAAAGAAAACATGCTGAGCAAGTACTCGTCATTCACGATGACGATGGTCAGTACCCGCCAGAGTCCTGTTTCGAGTAGGTGTTCTAAAAACTCGAACTGACAAATAGGCCTAGGGCCTACTAGTAGTAGGCCTAGCCTATTTCTATTTTTACACACTGTTTTGATCTACATCGATTAAAAAAGAAAACATGCCGTGCAAGTACTCATCATTCATGATGCCGCCCATTTCACGGCTTATTTAAATTTTGGCCTCTTGTACCTGTCCCAACTTTTTTTAATCGGGACACCCGGTTCCCAAATGCAGGGAAAATTACGAATTAACTCGATCAGTTTGCATGTTACAGTCCAACGGCTTCACTCCGCCATTGAGACATAAAAATCACGTGATACCAAACGACGCTCTGATTGGCTGCAACCTACAACTTGTTGCAAGTGGGGGCTCAGAGATAGGATCGTTTTCTATCACCCTACAACCCACAGCTGCAACCCTACAACCTTGTTGTATGTTGCATACAACTGTTGCAACCACAAAGTTGCAGGTACAACTAGCAAAGGTTGCAGCGTGTGTCGAGCCCTTTAGAACCTGCAGGCTGGGAGTGCAGCCAGCAGAGCAATTGGGCAGAACTCAAAGGGTAAAAAAGATATTTGAAGCAAACTATTTTCACATGCAAGTGCATCCTCAGACACAAACACACCATATCATTTTGTCCAAGCCTTCATTTTTTCTTTTATATTACTGTTGCTATTTCTACAAATAGCTTGTCCCCTTGAAATTACAGTGGAATCCGCTTTATCGGCCACTTTTGGGACCAGGCAAAATGTGGCCGATAAAGCGAATCGGCCGATAAAACGAACATCGAGATACTGTATGACGCAATTATGCAAGTCAAAAGCAATGACGTCAAAATTAAATGTTGCAGTTCAAATTCCAATTCTTTCCCTTTTTGTGATGTGTGTGTGTTTATGTGTGTGTGTGTGTGTGTGTGTGTGTGTGTGTGTGTGTGCATGTGTGTGTGTGTGTGTGTGTGTGTGTGTGTGTTTTGAGTCTGGATACATACACTGTACATGTAATTAAAGACGAATCGCTATGTTAAAAACAACAATTTTATTTTGATTACAGATGTACATGTAGATAGATTAAAATCTCTCTCTCTCTCTCTCTCTCTCTCTCTCTCTCTCAATAAAACGAACTTTCTCTCAAGTCTCTCTCTTTCTGTCTCTCAAATCATGTGCGTTCATCCTCCTGTTCAAAGAACTTCTCAATGGTTGTCTGCGAGGCTTTCTTGTCCAACTTCACACTCAACCATGTAAGCGTCAAAAACGTGTTGTCAGTTTGTCTGTTGTTCTCCCTCTCAAAAAAAGGGGGGGGGGGGGGTAAAGAGGAAAAATTAGAGAGAAAAAGTGGCCAATAAAGCGAAATTGAAGATTTCAGCTTTGGCCGTAAAAACGAACAAAATAACACATGCTTAAGAAGAAAAAATTCCGTATATTAGGAAATTGGCCGATTAAGCGGCTTTGGCCGATTATCCGAAGGCCGATAAAGCGGATTCCACTGTATATATAAAAAATAAATATATTAAAAAAAACTTTGAAGAATCCATATTGTCTTTCGCACTAAACCACCAAGCACTGAGACCAACTAAAACCCAAAGGTGGTCTCAACTCAAAATAAAAACACTCTTGTGCTGTGCCTGCAAACCTTAATCTGCACCAAAGCTGCTAAACTGAAGAAAGGAGGAAACAAAGACAGAGCAGTCACACCAGCATTGTTCGTACCTCACAGCTCTGTACCAGACTGAAAAGGTTCAATATGATACAAGAAATAATGAATACTACCAAAAAGTAAAATAGGACAATCAGAAGAAAAAAACAGGAAAAGGGTGGGAGGCTCAATAAAGTTAATTACTTAAAAGGGTAGAATCATTAGCTGGCACCTCTATGCGGTAAACAAAACAAAAAAAGAAAAACAAAATTTAAAAAAACTTACTAGGTGGGAAGTAAAATTAACTGTTTTTATTATATTTTTTCAGCCAAACACAGAAACTTAACCATTTTTTTTAATAAATGTTTTCAGCCAAACCCATTTTACGCTTGATAAAAGAAATAAAAAGAATCTGATAGCAGAATGAAATTGAGAGAGAAAGGAAAGACAAAGGAAACGGCAGTTAAATCCAGTGAAGAACAGGCAGAGGAGGAGGAGGAAAGTAAATAAAATGGCAAAAAATAACATTCACGATTTGTTCCCCTCTTTACTTTTCCTATAAAAACTATGTTCAGATGACTACACCACCATACCACGCACACACACACATGCACACACAACCCTCCACATCTACACACACACACATACCACACACAGATGCAAGCACAAACACATACGTACTCTTTAAAAGTTTCCGGTTTTAAATGAAAAGAAAAGCCAGCCGGAAAATAGAAACAGAATTATTTCATCCTTTTCAAATCTTAACAATAAGCGCTTCAAGTGCCTTTGTCAAATTGGAAAGCTATAATCTATTTTTGCCACACCTGCGGGCAAGAGAGAGACAGAGACAGACAGAAAGAAAGAGTGAGTTTGCCGCTGCTAAGAAAGCGCCTTCAATGGAACGCCATGTGGGTGTCAAGGGCTTAGGACCATGCTAAGGATGGACCTCCCTTTCCATGTCTGTCACAGGATTTGTGACAGCATACCTCCACCTAAACAGCTCGTTTCACTAACTGTTTCAGAAGACCATAATAATGATAATAATAATAATGAGGAAAATTTATATAGCGCCCATCCTACTATGTAGGTTACAGGGCGCTTTACACAAAATTGAAATGGAATAAATACATGAAACAAAAAGAAAGCTGTGAGGATTTGTGTGAGGGTGTGAAAGAGATGGGAACGGGGTACTTTCCTTTTAAATGCTCCTATTGTTATTATTGTTTGCTTGCTTCCTGTTATTATACATTTTGTCTGTGTTCTATTTCATTTTAATTTGTATTAAGCCTATAAATTTGATGGCTTGGAGTCAAAACGGACTATCTATAGATAGCCCATTGATGTATTATTGAACTTATTGCGAAAACTAATAACTTGTATAAAAACAATACTGCAAAAATATAAAAAGCGTAATCCCAATCTAATATTGTCTTTTTTTAATACAAGTTCTTAGTTTTTGCAATAACATCAATAATAAGTCAATAGACAACCTAAAGATAGTCCGGTTGGACTCTAAGCCATCGTATTATCCTTTACTACTTTTATACAAATTGTAAGTTTAAGCTCTCTGTGTGTACGCGTGCGACGGGCGTGCGCGCACGTGTGTGTATGATAGGGGAGAGGCGTGTGTGAGGGTGGAGGGTTGATTGATTAATTGATGTTCATATTTAATGACGATTTCAAAAAAAAAGATTGCTGCGCAGGGAACAGCAGAAAGGAGAGAGGGTGGGTGGAGGCCTCACCTCTTTTGGGGAGAAGTACTGAGGGTTGACCGGGTAGATGTACTCCTCCGTGATGGTGACCTCCTCCTCCAGATCCTCATCCTCCTCCTTCACCATGTGCAGACCTGCCCAAAGGAAACAAGCACACAGGCGTTTCTATAAAATCCTGCACAACCTGAAAAGCAAGCGGGGGTTGCTTGAGCCACCTGGCCCCTGGCGGGGTACAGGAGCAGCATCTCTGCTAAGGGGTTGAGCGGGGCAAGGCCCACTGAAACTGAGGAGAAAAATGATACAGTAGAACCTGCCTCAGGGCTGCCAGCCCCCTGTTGCAGTTTCCAGGGACAAACTGCTTAAAAACCAGGGACAGAGACCTATTTCCAGGGACAAACAAAAACGATATCATGCATTATGAAATATATTTCGTGATCTAGCAAAATTTCTGCGACTGGATATTTTGAGTAGGCGTTTTGTTGCTTTTCGGTGCCAACATCTTCTATACAAGATCTATTGGTGTTCAGAAACCTAACAGAAAGAAAGTGTCAACAGTGCCTGTTGTGTTGGGTGTTCCTGTATTTAATAGCAAGGTCAGCTAACAGGATAAGTGACTGCTCTATGAAATTTTGATTGTACTCAGTTTCCAGGGACACTAAACAGAAAAGTGGATTCCAGTCATGAATCCAGTGGATTTTAACTGTTTCCAGGGACAAATACCCCTTAGGGGGGGGGACGGTTGGCAGCCCTGCTCCCTTATAAGACCTCCCATTATAAGACTCCCTCCCACATAAGACCTACTTCTCTGAGACATTACCCTTTTTTGGTAAGTATGAAAATTACCTCCCTTATAAGACCTCATTTTGGACGATTTTTGAAGGTCTTATAAGGGAGGTTCCACTGTATTTGAAATGGATATGACGCACTCTCCTTGATTTTAGCAGTACATGAATGGGTCAGAAACAGATGATAAATATGACCTTACTAAAAGGAGATCGGTGATGCACTTTTTTTTTAATGCTTACTTAACATTTTTCTATATCTTGGGTATAGAAAAAAGCACTCTCCTTGAAGCAAAGTACAAAGCTAAGGCATAACATGGTCAGTGACAAGTGGTAGTAGGGATATCATAAATATTGATTGGTTGATTGATTGATTGATATGGGAAGCGTTCCTCAATTTAAACAACCCAACAACAACAAACGAACTTCAGGCAAAGGCCACAGCAAAAAAAACAACGCAACACCTGAATACAGGCACATAACCCGAAGAGAAGTACCCATGCAGGTATTTTAGGTATTAGGTACTTTATAGTCACAGAGGCGTCTCTGTGAAATTCGGGTTGCTCCCACCTGGAGAGCGTGTCGCAGCCAGAGGCCCACCACCCAATTTTATTTTATTTTTAATTTTGCATGCGATTTTTGTGTGACTGATGGGGGGGGGGGGGGGGGGGGGGGGCCCCCCCCCGCCAAATTTTGACCAACTGACAACTTTTTCATTGCCACTGGGTTTAACATATGCTACGTGCATGGGCACACGGGACCTCGGTTTATCGTCTCATCCGAAAGACTCCCCCCGTTCAGACCGTAAGGCCTAGTGCAAAGTGAGAGGAAAAATCCCCTGTACCCAGGTTCAAACTCGGGTTTACTTCACACGAAGCGAACGCGCTACCACTGTGCCACTCTAGTGCAAACCAATACAAAAATGCTTCTTAATTTAAAAAAATTTAAATGGGTGCCTCAAATTCCATGTACAGTATAACCTGTGTATCATAGTTAAAAGAGGTACATGTGTACCTAAAAAAAAAAAAAAAAAAAAAAAAAAAAATTTTTAAAAGAGGTACCTAACATGAGAAACATTTTACAACAGAAAAGAAAAAAAATAAAAAAAAAAGAAAAAAAATCAAAAAAAAAAAAAGAAAATCATAGGCACATGCATGTAGTTATCATGGTATTTCTGTTACTGTTTTTTATTCGTTTCTAAAAATCAAATGAAGTGGCTATTTCTTTGTTACTTAACCACAGTGCGCAAGCAATCTTGTGTTAATGAAACACCACACACAAAAATGGTAAGAATAAAACAGATAAAGAGACATTTATGCCAGTTTGCAGCCCCACATTGCTCCTCCAGCAGCTCCTTGTTCCTCCCTGTCTCCCCCCCCCCCCTCCCTTTCTTACCTACACATCAGGGTTCCCAGGGACCCCCATTTGGGGGGCTGCACTAAAATTCTAAAGGACCCTCTAAAAGAATGTCCCAGGGATGCACTAAAAAAAATATTTTTAGCATTCGTAATGCCACTGGGACCCTCTATCCCGCCTCTAGGACCCTCTATCCTGTCAGTAAAGGAGTCCCTGGGACCCCTTGTTTTGCGGGGCAATTGGGAGCCCTGTACACATGCATGCATACTTCTAAACACTCCAACATGCTCAACAACACATTAACTCTCATAACATTAGGCATCAGAATAGTTTGAAGTTCAATCCTCTGAAAACCGCGGTAGAAGGGCCATCAAGACCCTAGATCTGTTCCCAGCATGACCAAAAAGGCTTAATTATTTTTAAGTTAATATAGTGAGAAATCACTTTAAAATGCTATTTAACAGAAAAGGTAACACTCAATAAAAAAGACAAAACCTCTGAGAGTAGAAGCCAATCCTCTGTCAGAAATTCTTAATCCTCTGAAATTCTTAATCCCCTGACAATTCTGATGCCTGAACTTATTTGAATAACCCTTATTATATCTGCTACATGGTTAATCACATTAAACCAATTCTTTGTCTTTTGTTGGCATTGAACAAAGCCTGTCCCCCCCCCCCCCCCCCCCCCCCCCCCCCCCCCATCCCCAAGGACAAACTAACACATTCCGAAACTTCTGACCTGTGCTTGGTACATTTTATTTTTTTAATATAATTTTTTTTTAAAAGAACACGTATGAACCAACAAAATGTGTGATGAAATACTTTTCGTTGTGAACTTTCATTCCTACAGGAGTCTCCAAGTGTCAAACGACAAAAAAGGCTATTGTCCTGATACTGACACGTTGAAAGGAAACGCAAAAGCACCTATACAAACATTTCTTCTTGTTCTTTCTTTTCCTTAGCACTAGTTACCTGATGATGTACTACTGTTGCTGCGAGTGAGACGAGGGAGCTTTGACTTCTCTCGGAGTTCCTCCTGGTCCTCCCGCAGGCGATTGTCTGCACGCATCACAAGGAAGACGCACAATTAAGACAAGACATGATCACAGACATAATCTAACAACAGGATTCCGCCTTACATAAAAGAGGGGAATCCGAAAAACACTGCAGAGTGATAATGATATACACACCAGTCAAACAGGCCAAATGAAAACGTACAAGGGTGCATGCGTGCTTGTACATAATTGGACTGACATACGGCGAGTACCCACTTTTTAGTTAGCTGGTTTCCAAATTCCACTCAAGCTCAAGGGAGAGGGGGGGGATCCCACCAGAATAAAACAATCCACGCCAATTGAGGATAGCCAACAGCCATACCAAGTTGAAAACACTGGTTCTCGTCCGATCACTGAAGTTAAGCAACATCGGGCCTGGTCAGTACTTGGATGGGTGACTGCCTGGGAACACCAGGTGCTGTTGGCATTCTTTTTTTTTTTTACCCCATATTCACAGTTAACAATGTCCCATATGTGCCCTTCGGGTCAAGAGGACGTAAAACTTTAACCCTTTCACCGCCAAAGTCGCATTTTAGCACCAGTGATTTAACACCTATGCCACTAAAAGGTATCAAATTGGGGTCTATTATTCAAAGACCCTATTGTCTTAGTTTTGGGCAGTAAGGATAGACTATGCTTTATATATGTCACAGAAATATCCCCAATACTACAGATGGATTTTGTCCTCTACCCAGGTAAATTTAATGGGAATGTTTGGCTGAAATATGGCTGGCGGTGAAAGGGTTAAATTTCGTTTCGAGGATTCCCAGTTGGCACTGACCCAGTTCGTCTTCGCCCTCCTCGTCCAGTGGCTGGTGGCGCGGCACCAGTTCTGTGCCGTCATTGGACAGGTCGCTGGTGCTGTAACTGCGCCTCAAGTGGTCCACCAGCTTGCTCTGCCCCTGAAGTTATAATCACCAACAATCAGTCATTTCTTCACATTTCTCAGCAGCAGTGCAGTGTCTCCTCGGTTGGTTGCATCCTGACGGCCTAACATAGATTCATGGATGCAACTGGAGAAAATCCCAAAACTGGCAAGGCAGGGGTCCAGAGCCCCTGTTGGGGGATCAGGGGGGGGGGGGGCAAACGCGCCCCTGAAGCTGAAGAAAAAGCAAAATCACTCAATTTAGAAAAAGCAAAGTCATACTCAATTTGAAGCTTATTCCAGGCTTGTAAAGTGAGAATTCAACACTTTTTTCCCCTTGAACTTTGAATCATTTTTTGGGGGTCCAAATTTTGAAAAACAGGCGCCGCCTCGTATCCGAGGCAAGGTTGCATCCATGTAGATTGGCTCCCTTTGGACTACTGGTCCCTGATTCTGCGACCTGAACAAGCGAAGGTGTGGCTGCTAATTAGGACTCGGATTGAGCGGCGTGGGAGCAACGCGACTGTACGGCCCAGAAGATGGGACAGAAGAAAAAGCAAAATTTTCACATTTTGTATGCTATTTACTAAAATTACAGACAGGCATGGCAATGGGGGGAAATCATTTTTCTCTGAAAAGTGTGGGGGTTAATTAAGAGGCGGAGCGGAGCCCCTTATTGGGGGTCAGGGGGCAAACGCCCGCTGAAGCTTAAGACTGACAAGGCAAAGAAAGCCTCTCCTGGAACTAATAGAGATTTTTTATACTTTCTTTCAGCCTGAAAGCAAAACTAGACAGTTTGTGTCAAAACTCCTCCAAAATTCTATTAATCTAATTTATGAAGAATGAAATAGTGAGGCCAAGAGAGGAGATGACGAAATTGAACAAAGTATGCATTTACATGGAAAATCTTAGCCACAAGCGTAAAACATAAAAAAAAAGACAAAGGAGAAAAAAGCAGGTGCAGAACAAAACTTACCATGAGAGCAGTTCTGACCACCATCTTGGAGGCATACGTCAGGCCTCGAGATCCAAGGGTCAGCAGTGTTGTGTAGCTTTGATTTCGAGCTTGGGAAATCATGTCGTCAATGCTCTACAACACACACACACACACGCACAGATGCACATACATAAATTTATACACACAATCAGTCAATCACACACACACATACACACTCACACATACACTCAAATCAATCATTCTTTATTCTTATGTACAGATCTTCAAACAGAAAACTTGTGAGATTTTTTTAAAATCTTTTTTTGTGTTGGTTTTTTTTGGGTTAAATTACGAGTATTAACACTAACATCCTTTCCGGAAAAAACCAAAAACAAGGAACATACTGTCCATATCAATATGTAATATTAAAGGTTTCTTGTTGTATACATACATATATATATATATAATAAGCCCATGTTCTTGCAACATGTTTCTTCCAAGCTTAGCAGGGACAGGAAAAATTTTAATAAAAGAAGAAGCAAAGATGAAGGTTCCACTGACCTTTTCTCTGCGTGCCAAGGTGGGGTGGACAAACTTTTTGAAGAGAAAACTGGACCCTCTGGTCATGGGGCTCAGCATCCACACCACAAACACTATCTTCAGCTCATAGTAGAAAGGCATCCTGAAATTGGAAAGCACCACTACCCCCATTGAACATTCTGATCCACAGCACATTTACAGAATCTTCTCATCCTTTACGGCTTGAGGACAGCCCAATCAATCAGTCTTATTTTTCTATATATAATAGTATAATTTCAGTACTACAAAAATATAATAAGCAATCCCTCTATCTGATCTCTCTGTCTTTGTTCTCTCTCTCTCTCTCTCTCTCTCTCTCTCTCTCTCTCTCTCTCTCTCTCTCTCTCTCTCTCTCTCTCTCTCTCTCTCTCTCTCTCTCTCTCTCTCTCTCTCTCTCTCTCTCTCTCTCTCTCTCTCTCTCTCTTCTTCCTTAAAATTGGTTTTATTCTGAAAAATTGTCATTGCCTCAAAATTGTTTCCCTTTTTTGTACTCAATTTAAACTACCAATTCAAGTTCACCACTGCTAAGTATTAGCCATGTTTGCTTTAATTCCCATTTTTAATATATTATTCAATTATTTCATGTGCCAAATTTTGTTCCATTTTCTTGACTTGATTGTTTTATGTCAAATTTTCTTTGATTGATGCATGGTATGAATGTGTGAGTGAGAGGGCAAGGTGTAAAGAAGCTATTGTAGCTTATCCCTTTTAAATAAAACATTCGTATTTCGTATTTCTCCATACCTACTGCAATGTGAAAAACAATTATCATTAAGATCTTTACCAAGTTTCAGTTCTTTCAATTCTACAAATTCATTTCCATGACAAAAATTATATACAGCTTGGTCCAAATGTTTTAAAGCAACAATTGGGAGAGCAGTATTTAGAATGTTGCATCAAGCTGATTAATAATATTATTAATTAACCCTTTTGCCACTAATGTTGCATTTATGCACCACAATGGTTTAACACCCATGTCACTAAAAGGCATCAAATCCAGGCCTGTTATCCAAAGGCCCTATTTCTTAAGTTTCGGAGGTAAGGATAGGCCTAGCGTAGATCTGAGGTTTTGATGCACAGCCTTGTTGAACGCTGAAGAAGAAGTAGTGTTATACATGTCACAGAAGAATTCCTAATGCTACAGATAAAATGTTGTTTTTTCCACCCAGCTAAGCTGAATAGAATTTTTTGGCTGAAAAATGGCTGGCTGTGAAAGGGTTAAAATCAATCAGGTCTACCATAATGCCTACAATGTTCAGAGTAACAGGTGGTACCACTGACAAACTGACCATTACTGAAGGGACACGGACTGTTAACTCACCATGACAGCAGGACGTCTGAGAAGGTCTCCACACAGGTGAACAGAGCAAACACTATCCAGTACATCATCCATTTCACCTGAGCATCACAAACGTTTGACGTACAGTACTGGGCATTTCAATATTGAGAACAAGAATATCAAGCATCAATGAAACTGCTGTCACAAAAACATGATGTAATTCAGGTATTCTTTATCTTTAGATGACATTGTTAACTCTTCTAACACCATGGGCGAATGTATCAGTTTTCGTCCACTACATCACACTTCACTCCCAACAAATGCAGACATTCACTGCCAAGTGGCCTGCCGTGTGCTTGTCTATTTCCAGAGCTGATGTCAGTGATCTTTTCTGTTTTTAAAGCAAAGCATGCGCACTTGAAAAAATAGTTCCACTCCCACCCCACCCCTTTTTCGGTTGAAATGCAATGGACAACCAAGAAAGTCAGAAAATGCAAGGCGCTAGAAGAGCTATTATTATCATTACTATTATTAATATCATTATTAATATTATCATTGAGTTTGATACATGAGCTTCTGATTGTCTCTCTCTCTATATATATCATTATATATGTGCCAAATACTAACTACTTAAATACCTATATTACTACAGTAGAACCTCCCTTATAAGACCTCCCATTATAAGACTCCCTCTCATATAAGACCTACTTCTCTGAGACATTGCCCTTCTTTGTGAGTATTAAAATAACCTCCCTTATAAGACCCCTCCCTTATAAGACCCCTCCCTTATAAGACCTCATTTTGGACTATCTTTGAAGGTCTTATAAGGGATGTTCCACTGTATATGGCAATAAAGTTCACTTCTGTTCATATTGATAAATACAGTATAATTTGCTTTGATGAAACTTTTTGGTGTCCAATGTCTTTATTTGTGAACCTCAGAAACAAACTCAGTTAATCATGAACTTTTAGAATTGTTCTGTGTTCTGAAAAAAAAATGAAAAAAAAGTAAAATGTGCTGGGCCTGTATTCACGTTGAGATAGCATGAGACTTAGCATGATGCTAACTTAGAAGCTCTTCCAATGTCCTATAGGATTTAATAGGACTTTTGGAAGAGCTTCTAAGTTAGCATGATGCTAAGTCTCATGCTATCTCAACGTGAATACAGGCCTTGATTTACTTTTTCTCCCAATGGGGGAGAGGACAGTGCCCATACAGACAGCTGTTTCGACCTACTGATGGTCTCCTCAGTCTGCATACCGAAGCACTTGAACACTACGGTACAAATACACCAGCTAGGGAGGGATGAGAACATTACGTGTGTGACCGTTTTTGATTACCCCGCCACGTGAGCAGCCACACTCCGACTTCTTTGAATTCTACACTCTATGATTAGACCATAAATCTTCTGATTACATGTTTTCTTCATTAAGCAATCAAGTTACTATTTCACTTACAAGCGCACAGAGCGAGACAGAAAAACAAACAAACAAACAACAAAATACAGGCAGGCACTACTTACATATTCTTTCACATTTTTTGTTCTAACAGCTTTGTAGGAAGCATAGGCTGGGTATAAAGTGCCAAACACCAATCTGCACACAAACCGCATTTGAAATAATAACATTGTATCAATCATGTTTAACTCTCTCTCTCATATTAATATAGTCACACACACACACACACACACACACACACACACACACACACACACACACTCTCTCTCTCTCTCTCTCTCTCTCTCTCTCGATTCTGGTGTCTCTGTTGTTTCTCTGTCTCTTGTCTTAGTCTCAGTCATTATTATTTTCCTCAACTCCATCTTCCGCTTTCCTTTTATTCTACTACTATGATTACATTTGTACATATGTATATATTATATTTATAATCTTTGTATTGTGCTTGTATGAAGTGTATGTATTTTCCCCATGATGCTGTATTTATTTGCGTTAATTGTTTTTCTTATTTATTTATGACGACAGGATGTAAAAAAGCTTTATCAAGCTTACTCTTTTATCGTCAATAAAGATCATTTTGACTTGACTTGACTTGACTTGACACACACACACAATAGTCTGTCATAATCATCATGTCTGTGATAGCATTACCAGGCTTGTCATGCTCATTGATCAGTGAATAGCAAACTTGTGGTCAGCAATGAAGAGTCATTCACCCTACCCATACAAAAGCTCGTTCTTCCCCAGGACTATCGGGGACTGGAACAAGCTGTCTCCTTCACATGTATTGATCAACCCCTTCACTGCCACTGCCAGAGGGAAACTGAGAAATTATCGGTTTTCTTAATAAAATTCAAAAGCAGACCTGTTTACCCCCTACACAAGTCTTGAGTAGTCTGGACAGCTGAAATGAGTAGTTTTGGTGTGAAATGAGAAGTCCTCTTCATTAAACCATCAAATAATGTTCACTGAAAATGAATAATTAGAGCATTATTTTCAATTTTGAAGAGTAGTAGAGGTCCAAATTGAGTAGAATACTACTCGAAGTCGAAAAGAGTAGAGTAAACAGGTCCGCAAAAGAGACCTGATAGACTCTAACAAAAAGGTCTAGATTAGTACTAATAGTAGATATACATCTTTCCTGACCTGTCTAAACCAAAAACAATCATTCCTGGGCTATGACATCAAAAGTTATGACATCATCAACAACATCACAAAGCCCATAGTTAACATGGGGCAGGCAGTGAAGGGGTTAATACTGTTAAATAACAGCTTAAATGCTTTATATCTCTTGATGCGTTCAAGCCAAGAGACAAGTTGCCCTGTAAATGTGTTTTACTGTTCAATTCTAAAGTTCCTGCTAATTCAGCATCATCAGAAGATCATGTTAGGGCTCCCTTCAAAGGAACCTTAACTCAACTGGTTGGGTCACAAGCAGTTGTAGTTTTTGTTTTCCTGTTCTATTTTTTTAAAATCGCAACCTGCAAATCTCAGCCGTACAGTGCGATTTCAAGAATAAGAGATCCATGCACTCAAAAGAATAAAGAAACAAGGGCGTCGCCGAGCGGCAGACATGTCCGTCACCAGCAATGCCACGCACTTGCGACACCCCGTAGAGTGTCACATCCTGACACAAAATTGGAAGGGATTCTGTCTTCTAGTTCACGAGATACAGCTTGAAGAAGAAACATATAGCGCAAAGAAGGAAATTTCGGTTTTCAAGGTCACACTTCAAGGTCAAGGTCAGCATGGTGATAATTTATGCTCAGATGTTTTCTTCTCTAGGGTATACAGTACCACACACAATCTGAAGCGCTTCTGTCAAGTACCAATGTGGAAAATATGGCTTAAAACCCAATGTGTAGACCCCTACCACTTTCAAGGCCTACTGATCGCCCGGACCGTGACCTTGACCTTGATCGGTATGCCACCATCAGAACGGGCATAAGCCAAAGTACCTTCATGCCAAATTTGAAGACTCTAACACTAACGGTGTGGGAGTTATGGACCTGAAAGATTTTCGGTTTTCAAGGTCATACGCCAAGGTCAAGGTCACGACGGCAAAATGGTTTGCGCGGATGCCTTCCTCTCATGGTGACACACCAGCACACAAAATTTGACGTGATTCTGTCAACCCGTTCGAAAGATATCCTTGGGACAGACAGAAGGAGAAAAAAATGACCCTCAGATTTTCAGGCTCCAGCGATCTTTTTGACCTTGACCTTGACCTTGATCGGTATGCCATCATCAGAACGGGCATAAGCCAAACCACCTTCACACCAAGTTTGAACATCCTATGTTGATCGGTGCCCGAGATATGGCTAAAAATAGATTTTCGGTTTTCAAGGTCGTATGTCAAGGTCAAGGTCACAACGGCAAAATGGTTTGCGCCGATCTCTTCCTATTAAGGAGGCACACCTTTACACACAATTTGACGCGATTCGGTCTAGCGGTTCGGGAGATATCCTTGGGACAGACAGAAAAGAAAAAAAAAGAAAAGAAAAAAATACAAACCAGCCCATCGCAAAGTCCGTTCACCTTCGGTGACGGACAAAAAGAAAAGAAAAGAATGTGGAATGCTCAAGGGGCTAGAGCTGCCGCCCCTGGAGGAAAGACGCAGGCACAATGCCTCAGACTCTTCTACAAGACAGCTGAGGGCCTCCTTCCAGCTCTCCCAGCAGAAAAGTTCCTCACTCTGGCCACCGCAAATCACCGCAGGATTAAGCCAACCCGATTTAAGTGGTTTCAAACAGCAAATGTGTTGGATAGACAAGCAATAACCATAAACCACTTTTGTGGATTAAGCGTCCCTGACGTGAGAATGGAGCAATATCGCAGCTCCTTCTTTATTAGGACTGCCATCCTGATAGAGTGTAACTGACTGAGTGAGGCCACTGTCACTGCAGGCTCCGTCAGCACATTTTCATCAGCGCTGACCAGATCATGATGGCAGATCACCATCTGCAGGGTTCATACAAAATTCTTACTTCAATATTCCCAAACCCTACTGACCATTTTTCCAAACCTCACTTTTATTTACACATGATGCACATAAGCAATTTGTCATCAATACCACAGCCCTTACCTTACCTTATGGGCATATCCTGGATACAGTACAAACTGCAAAATATCTGGGAGTAACCCTGCAGGAAAACGGAACCTGGACGTCCATTTGAATACCATCACAGCAAAGGCCAGTCAGACTCTTGGCTTTTTGCGAAGAAACCTTAAAATAGCCTCCACTGAGTTGAGAGAGAAGACCTACATGGCCTTTGTCAGACCTCTCCTCGAATACGCATGCTCGGTCTGGGACCCCTTCACTCAAAAAAAAGTATTGACAAGGTGCAATCGATCCAACTGCCAGATTCGTTTTGAATTCAATACCATAGAACAGCCAGCATCACCGACATGCTCCAGATACAGGGATGGAACTCACTGCAGCAACGCCGACAGACCACCATACTCACAATGCTCTTCAAAATACTCAATGACATGGTGAGTGTTAACAGGAGCAAGCTCATAGAGTCATACTTCAGCCAGAGCGGCAACGGAGAAGTCACTCGCAACAGCTCCTCATCCCTCAGTGTCGGACGCAGTATCACCAGAGTTCGTTCTTTACCCGGACAATCAGGGAGTGGAACGACCTGCCTACATCAGCAGTGGAGGCCAAAACTCCAGAGAGTTTCGCAGCCAGAGTCTGTAAGTACCTGAATGGACACCTGCCTGCTGCACCTGTCATGCCTGATGGCCCCACTCAGGGATCATTGGGCTAGCAACACAAACTCTCTTCTTAATTTTTTATTTCCCCCTTCTCTGCTTTTTGCTGGAAATGGGGCCTGTTCTTTCCCGGTGTTGGAAGACGGGAGGAGGGGATGGGGGGAAGAGAGGGGAACCAAAGGGGGGGGGGGGGATGGGAGGGGAGGGAGAGGGGGGGGGGCTGTTGGTGCTTGTTACTGTTAGTCTGACGACCCCAGAGTCATACAAAAGCTCTTGGGGCCGGGGTCGGTCATACTAAACAGCGTCCACAAGCGTCCACAAATGTCCATAAGCATTAGCAAACCGTCCACAAGCTTGCTATATTGTTGTGCTGGAATGGCACATGGTTCCAACTTACATTCGGACCGTCAGCAACCCGAGCGGTATTACGGTTAAAAGACAATTCATACATAAGTATACCGAAACCGAGCGTGAAACCCCGAAATCTGCCGAAACCAACTTCAAACCTTCGATATAATAAACATTAAAAAATGGCATTTAATTATTCATCTCCCCCCCCCCTCTCTCTCTCTCCCCCCCCCCTCTCTGTCTCTTCCCCCCCTTCAGAGTGAATGCAGATAAATAGACAATTACAGACAAATAGGATCTATGCTAATAGAAATACCAGTTTCATAAGCTGGGAGCTGGGAATTTCGAACTGTCATCATGGATGTCAAAATTAAAAGATTAAAAGACAATTCATACATACCGAAACCGAACATGTCAAAACCCGAAATCTGCCGAAACCGACTTCAAACCTTCGATATAATAAACATTAAAAAATGGCATTTAATGATTCATCTCCCCCCCCCTCCCTCTCTCTCTCTCTCCCCCCCCCCCCCTCTCTGTCTCTCTCTCCCCCCCCCCCTCCTTCAGAGTGAATGCAGATAAATTTGCAATGACAGACAAATAGGAGCTATGCTAATACCAGTTTCATAAGCTGGGAGCTGGGAATTTCGAACTGTCATCATGGATGTCAAAATTCCGTGTTTCTCAAAGTGTATGGGTAACCAAAACAGACGTACAGAAAAATGCGCACTATGAAAAATTCATTAACTATCGGTGTAGGAAACGAGCTGCTGAGACAATTGTTTCCAGTGATGGAAAACTGAAAATTCCTAGAACTCTGCCAACTGCCAGAAAACCTGGACAAAAAAACAACGATGCAGGAGTGAGAGAACGACATCACGGCAATGTTAGAATACAACCTTCTTCTTGTTCCTTCTGTTTTTCGATCACAGGCTATCAACTCCCGCGATCAATCCCAATCTAAGCAAATAGAATGATAAATCCTACCTACCTACCACAGTACCAGTGGGAGTGGACTTTTGCGTGTGAAATTGGTTTTTATGTCGCCACTGATGAAGGCCGCTGCACTCCGTCTTCGGGGAACATGAAGAGGATTTGGAAAAAAGGCAGAAGAAATAGAATGAACAAGTAGGCAGAAATAGGTAAAGAGACCGGAAAGAGGAACGAGGAGCGTGTTCAGTTAGATAAGATAACATAGATAAAATATTAGGCTCTGTAGGCCTATCTCAGTATCTGTAGGCTATTCAAGCCTTTTGTCCTACACATGTTTGGTTATGTATTACTGATATGTATACTTTTGCCCTTGAATGACATAGGCTTTTGTGTATTGATTTTTAATTTATCTTCTCCAAATTGATGGAGTATACATAGTATTACTATAGTATTACTATTAGTAACATTACATTTGCTATCAATTGTGATACAGTCTTGAGCTGAATGACTGTTAGTTTTTATTTTTTTCATTATTTTAAAATTAAGTAATCTTCTTCTTCTGCGTTCCCAGGCCATATGACCATAATTGGTAAGGTACGTGTGTCCGGTTTTCAGTTTTAACTGGTCTCCCCGCTGCGTACAGCTGATACATTCCGATTTCGGAGGAGCTCAAAGGAGAAACATTAGACGGAAGATTTTTTTGAAAAAAGGCAGGAGAATGGACCAGTAAGGAAGAAAGATAGTAGATCATAGAAAGCAAAGGGGAAAGGCAGAGTCAAAGAGAGCACTGAACTTCCTGAACTTTGTGTGTGTGTGTGTGTGTGAATTCATGTACATTATATTTATAACGCCATTGATGCCACTTTCCATAGAGCCTCAGGAGCATTTCTG